>CM046376.1:14761548-15342306 GCA_025413485.1 Ficus microcarpa
TAAAAATCGTAGAGTTCTTCTCCTCAAGCTCTTTTTCAATTTTTGAAACTTTAAGACACTAGGATATACAATTGGAGATTAAATCTCAGCACTCAAATTTTAAAAACTATTTTCTCTCACTTTCGTTTTTTTCCTTCCTCACGGTTGCTTCCTTCAGCTCTGCTTTTCCCTCCTCCAAAAAAAACTCCCAGCCACCTTCTCAAAACCCTTGCAGCCTCCCTTTTTTTTTTTCTTTTCTTTTCTACTTCTCTTTTTCTTTCCTTTCAGCTCAAGCGCCAGATAACAACAGGGATGGGCCCCGCCACTGACGCAGTTGGACATGTGGTAGCGTGCGACTGGGTATGGAGTTAGTGTGGTCCACACGTTGGCTTTTTGCTAGGTTACGGAGTGAGTGCACGTGAAAATTCGTGAGTGGGCTCACAGTGGATCAAGCATTGCTCTGTGGGCTTTGCGCGTGGATGCATGGTGAGGCACGATTGGGACAAACTCTCAAGTGCTCGCGAGCTTGATGGAAAGCACGACATGGGATCGCAAACTCTACTGTTGTGGGGCACGTGGCGTTCTCTGACTGGTGGTGAATATAATTCGAATCTAATCCTTTTTTTAGGCTATCTGATGACCGTTTTGCCCCCATTTTGAGTCCAAAATTCCCTTTTTGCCCATTCTCACCTAATTGATAACAAAAACAATTATTTAGAGGGGTAAATAAATAATATATTAATATAAATAAATAAATTACACAAAATAAAATAAATCAAAATAAACTACTCTAAATTAAAATTAAGCTAAATTTAACAATATTAACCCAAAATAAATTAAAATGCTCAAGAACATAGTCAATTTAAATTTGTGGAAGTAGTAAAATAACTCTATTTTGTAGAGTTATCACACCCCCAAACTTAAGATTTTGCTAGTCATCGAGTAAGACAAACAAAAAATGAAACAAAAATAAACTAGAGGCAAATTGTACTAAGAGTTTGTTTGGTTGGATGATTCAATTCCATTCAACTCAAACTTTTTTTTGTCCTTTTCTCAAAAAGTTTTTTATCTTTTCTGAAAAAAATTTTTATCTTGTTTAAAAAGTCAACAAAAATTACTATTATAATTAAAATATTTCAACTCAAATTAACATACCAAACAAACCCTAAAATGGTGATTCTAAAAAATTTCCCTTAGAGATAGCTGAGTGACATAGCTCAAAGAAGAATACAAACATTGTCCAAGTATTGCAATCTACTTAAGAGTAAGTCCCATCTCGTATTGGATTATTCGTGTGTGTGTGTGTGCGCATCATCTTCCTCAATTTGTTATGTCCAATCTGAATAAATTTATGAAAATATGAAATGAACATATGATCTCAAATAAAATGAACAAGTATCATAAGTTTGCTTTTCATCTCTCTCTCCACTAATGTAGACTAACACAAAATCAAGGATCAATAGGACTTTGTTAAGCTTGTAATGTAAGGCTTGGGTGAGGGTAGGATGTAAGGAATAATGTGGCTCAATTCACACCCTTACTAACCACTCTAGGACCCTCTGGAGCTCATTTCACCACTTCAAGTAATGCCTACAAACTTATTTCCACTTTTTGTTTGTCATAAACTTTATTTTCTATTTTTCTGTTCTGTTTTTTTTTTTTCTCTCTCTCTCTACGCTTCCAAACTTATTTCTTTATTTGCGAACATTTAAAAAAAAAATTAGAACCCAATTTTCACAACTCTATAATTCCTTTCATACTCTAGAGTGGCTCAAGATAGTTCCTAGAATGCCTAATACGCCTAGAGGGTGAGGGATAGAAAATTGGAAATTATTTGAAAGGCTAGGCTAAAGTGTATGAGATTGACATTCCCATGTCCCTTGAGGATTGGGACTTCAAATCCTTGCAAAAAAAAAAAAAAAAAAATTAGATTTTAAAAAATACAAAAAAAATTAAATGGGTAATGCTAGGTTGATCCTTAAACTCTTAAGTTTGTATATCTTTGGTCTATATTCTTTTTTTCATAGTTGGAATGATTCAACACTATTAAAGACATAGCTACAATAGTCATTTCCGTTAAGTTTTTTAGATGGAATCTATTAGTTTGCATAATTTTTTCACTAAATTACTAACGAATTCCGTTTAAAAATTAATAAAAAAACTATTGTAGCAATATTTACCCAAATTAAATTATAACTTATATTAACAATTGTTAATATATTTCAGCATATTAACACTTTAATTTTGTGTATTTACTTATTTATTTGTTGTATAATTCAATGTTTGAAAACTTATTATTAATTAAAAAAATCATTTCCCCACTTAAATTTTTATTTAATTATATTGTTCTTGTGTTTTAATAACAATGTTAATATGAGTAAGTACATGATTAAAAATATGCTATTTTTATTTTTTAAATAATAAAAAAAAAGAAGTTACTCAAGATGTGCGATTCAATTTACAATCCTTCATGGCAGTAACGCAAATTGTGAATCTTATAACACAAGTAACTTAATTAGACTCTGAATTTTGACTCTAAATACTATCACACGGATTACCCAAAAGTAAACATGCTACTAAAGTTTTGAATCCACTAATTCACATGTAGAGGCCACAACTCGCTTGGATTGTACAGCTCTAGTGTCATGACAATCTCCAGTGTGGACATCTTCCTAATCTCAACTTTCAATATTAAGGGTCTATTTGGTGAATGGGTTGAGTTTGAGTTGAGATGAAATTTTTAAGTTTGAGTTGAGTTAACTTTTTAAAAAGTAGTTATAAACTTTATTGATTTTTCAGAAAAAGACAAAAATTAAGATGAAAAAGTATATTTTAGTTTGAGTTAAACTTTGTTACCAAACAAAACATAACATTAGTATTTGCAACCAACCAATATACCCTTTCCTTGTAATGTTGCATACTTTAGCAGCAAAGCAAGATCTTTACATAGTGGGAGCAGTAACAATGAACTCGACTACTGTGTCTTTTTATTCTTATCCTGTTCATGTCCAATCAAACCTAGAATCAAAGCAAGATCTTGACATAATTCGAGCACGTAGAGCAACTGCCTTGACCGACGCCACTTTTAACAAGCAATGACTCAATAAGTTTTTTCTTCGTGTGTGTGGGGTGTGTTTGTTTGTTTGTTTGTTTTGTTTTGTTTTTGTTTTTTTTTTCATACCGTCAATCATGTCAACATTGTGCTCTCACAGTTTTCAAGGGTACGTTAATTTGTAATGGTTCACATAGCTGAGACTAGAAAAAGAATGAACAAGAAAAGAAAACATGATGAATTAGAATTTTAATACTGGTTATTACGCTACTAAAATCATTAAAGTGAAGTGAGAAGAAATTTAATTCCTTTTGCAATGTTTCTATAATATATCTATTCAATATCTATTCTATATATAAGAGGTGGTGATCTGCGGGAAAAGACAAAAAATTTTGTTCTAACTTTTTATTTTTTATTATTATTATTTTTTTAAATCTCTATGAAAATATAAGAAGTGGTGATGTGGGGGAAAAGACAAAATATTTTGTTCCAACTTACTTGCTTGCTTTTTTTATTATTGTTTTTAATTTTTTTTTTTAATCTTCATGTCCATTAACTTATTACTTACATAAGAAAGGAGAATGGATTTTATACTTTAACTTTTTGTTGAATCCAATGGTTCAAACACTTCTTCTTTTCACTTAGGGTTAGTTTGATTCATGAGTTTGAACTCAAATTTTTGAGTTCAAACTTAACTAATTACATTTGGTTATTGATCCCAACTCAAGCTCACCTTTGAACCGTTACACAGTAAACCAAAACTTGGTTTACTGTGCAACAAGTCAAAGGCAAACTGTCCTCGCCTATCTGCTCCCCACCACTCGATGTCTCCCTCCTTCCTCGCCCATCTGCTGCTTCCCTGTTGCTCCTTTGTCTAGCATTCCTCTTTCCCATGTGCTGCATCGGTCTTTCATCTCTGTCGAAGCCAGGCCTCTGTTTTCTGGGATTTCGAATCGAATATATTCGATTCCCTGTGACAGTTTGCAGTACCAATCCCCCGAGTTTAAAGTGGAAAAGTAAGACCTAATCTTCAACCCTAACAATGTCTCCATCTCTTCCCGTGGGTTGATTCCGGAGTCTTGATCGTTGTCGAGGCCGGAAATCTGTCGCCTTTTCTAATTGCCAAACTCCCAAATTTTGTTTCTAGGATTTCTTCCACCTAGGCTTATACTCGAATCTAACCAGGGAACTTGGGGCCCTGCCAGGTCTGTTCATCGGACTCCTGGCATAGGTACCGCCGGTGGCAAATGCGGCGCCGACTGGGGTCCGTGAAGCAAGCTCGAATAAACGGTCTCGTTACCCACTATTTCTGTGTTTGGAAATCATTGCACCGAGCCATTGCTTCCTGCCCTGATTCGCCTTCATTGACCGTGTACTCCTCCTCCGGCTCGAACTCGGTAACCTAAGTATACTATCTTAACCTTTTACAAAAATGATTCGTTGTCAAATAATTTTAGTGTATCGCAGGTTGGGTTTTGCATAATATGGACAAAATGATTTAGTGCATGTTTGGCTTAATTTTCTGAAGCTTAAGATATAAACCAAGCCTTGGAGTGGTTTTAGTTTAGTTTTAACATCGTTGATGCAATTAGTTGGTCAAAATTTTTGTTCTGTGACACATTTCATGAGTTGGGTTGGTTTTACTACTTCATATGATGTAGATGCATTATTTGGGTCATATTTTTTGTTCTTTGACCTGAAATATAACTTTGGTTGGTGTTAGTGCATTTTTGGGATTGTGATGCATTTTTTGGGAAAAAATATGTCTTTTGTTACACAATTCAGGGCTTCTGTTCGCTTTTGTCCAGTTTTTAGGTTTTTTATGAAATTTTTGGGTCAAACAATGTGTTTTGTGAACTAAAACAGACCTTGTGTTGGTGTTAGTGGTTTTTTTTTCTTTGTGCTGCATTAGTTGGGTCCCAAAACCGTGTTTTGTATCACTTTTGCATACTTTGGTTGGTGTTTCTGCACTTTGTACAGGTTTGGTCCAAGTTTTGGGTCCAAATTTGTGTTTTGTGACCCAAAACTCAACTTGATTTGGTTTTACTGTTTTTTCCATTATGGTCATGCATATTTAGATAAAATAGAATGTTTGGCATGTTTGATAACAGGGGGTATGTGGTTTTGTGCAATTTTAGGATGGTTTATGCAAGTTTTGGGTCCCACCTTGTGTTTTGTGACCCAAAACTCAACTTGAATTGATTTTACTGCTTGATCCATTATGGTTATGCATATTTTTGTCCACAAATCAGTTTAGCATATTTGATAACAGGGGATATGTGGTTTTGTGCAATTTTGGGGTGGTTTATGCAAGTTTTAGGTCTAATCTTGTGTTTTGTGACCCAAAACTCAGCTTAGTTTGGTTTTACTGTTTGATCCATTATGGTTATGCATATTTAGTACCAAAAATCAGTTTAGCATGTTTCATAACAGGGAGTATGTGGTTTTGTGCAATTTTTAGGTGGTTTATGTAAGTTTTGGGTCCAACCCTGTGTTTTGTGACCCAAAACTTGCCTTGTGTTGGTGTTAGTGTAATTTTAGCGTTGTGATGCATTAGTTTGGTCCAAATTCGTGGTTTGTTACACTTTTTCAGAGTTGGGTTGGTGTTTGTGCACTTTTTAGATGTTTGTTCCAATGTTTTGTTAAGTGCTTTTCTTTTTTACTACCTTTTTCAAGTTTTGGGTTTGTTTGGTGATATGTGGACATTGTGGCGTCGTTCGATTTTGGTTTCAGGTTCAGGATTATTTATTTATGAACTTGTTGGTGTTTGTTTGCACCTTCCCCATCTATTTGGCTATGATGCAAACTGCCCATCATTAATGATTGTAATTTTATCTGACTGGTGCATCATTTTTCCGATATATATTGTCAGTTACCGATTGTCATGCCATGGTAGCTGACATTGTATCTGGTCAATGACATGCTTCAGATGAAATATGTCAATCAATTCATACTGAGCCAACTTGTCATCCTTACCATACACGTTTATAGTATATTTTCATATTTTGGTTTTCACTGTATTAAGAAAATGCCTCGTAAATCATCGGGTGAGACGTACGTCTGGGACCACGTCAAGGAAACAAGATTCCTTGAAAAACTTGATGAATTTTTGGCCTCTAATGGTGGTAGGCAGCCAATAAGCCAAACTCTTAATCAATGAGCCATTCAATTTAACTCAGAATTTGGTGGCGTTCCTGCTTACAGAATCACTTTATATAAAAAAAAAAAAAAAAAAAGAGCGGATGAAAAAAATGTATAAAGGTTGGAAGGCGTTGCAAGCCTGCATCGGGCTAGGGTATGATCCGACTACTGATATAGTTGTTTGCTCGGATGATGCATGACAGAACTTCATCCAAGTAATTGCATTTCCTAATATAAGCCATTAGTATTATATTTATTAACAAATAGACTAGTACAGGCAAATGTTCATCATATTTTATTGGTAGATTTACAAGGAGTGCAAGCATCTCCGCTATGAGGGCCTTCGCAATAAGGAATTGTATTACAACGTTTTTGAAAAAAATCATGCTGCTGGTGCCTCGGGGTTTGGGTCAGTTACGATGGCGGGTGGCAGTACTTCATTTGTTGACTTTGATTTCTCTATTGACAACTCTGGAACACATCCATTCTTAGAGGAGGAAATAAACCCGAGCACCGGTGGGCAGCAGGGCAACCCGCGACGAGGTCCCAACGATGCCGGTCCGTCTCGATTTCGGGGGAGTGCTGGTAAGAGGAAACAAAGAGAGGCAACGGACGAGATGACTTTCTCGGCTAGGCAGGAAATCGTCAACCATTTTCGAGGGGGATCGCAATTTGGCACAAGCAGCGACCAATCAAACCAAAGGGATGGCATTCTGGAGTGCATGAATATTATGAAGGGGATAGGTATTCCACAAAGTTATCGAACGATTATGTGGCACTACTTTGATGCTCATCCGCGACTACAGCATCCATTCTACCAGCTTGACGATGACGATCAGAGGGGCATTATTGACTCCGTTGTCAACCCCCAGCCGCCACTGGCTAATTGAGTTTTATTGTGTTGAATCATTTTTTTTCTCTTTCATTTAACTTTGCCATAACATTGAAACTATTTTATATTATTATTATTTTTTTTTTATGGATTATGGGTGCTTTATTTAGTAACTCCGTTGTTTAAACATTTGGCTAAATTATTGGTTACAGGATTTGGCTTTACATTATCTGATATTCATTTCGTTGTTAAATTACGTTATGTAATTAGAAGTTTGTAGATAATTAAATAATTACATAACAAATTTGAAACTATAGGAGATTAACATTAATTATCTTGGTATAGGTATAGTGACTAATTCAACTCGTTTTGGGGAAAATTCATCTATAATCGGTAAACTAGTGCAAATATAGTCGAGAACGACAATCTTAATATGAATGAACATGGTTCCGCAAACGAACATGAAGAGGACGACCAAGACTCAGAAAATGATCAATGCAACGATGGCGCTATGCTTGCAATGGCAATAGTTTCCGTGACTGCCAGTTAGTGTAACAGGCGAAGAGCTCCATTACCAATGCATAATTCAAACCTAACTGACAGCATGCGTGTGGAAGAGATATTAAATGGCCATGCATAAATAATTCAAAGAATGATCAGTATGAGATCGAAACATTCAGAGCACTCAGTAACTTATTAAGTAGTCGGCAATTACTGACGCCAACTAATAATATGACTGTGAACGAGTAGTTGTTCATATTTTTATCCATTTGTACACAAGGCGCTACAAATCGATACATTTCATATTTATTCCAACATTTTAAAGAAACAACATCACGTTAGTTCTATAAAATGCTGAAGGTTATTTGTGCACTGAAGGACGAATTCATCAGACCACCCGACTACATAGTGGTTCAACATTTGATTATGGAGCACGCGTACAAATATCGACCATGGTTTGATGTACGTTATCGATGTAATCGCATAATATCATCGTATGAAAGAATTAATAGAAATTTAGAATTACTAATGATGGTATCCATTATTAATTAAACGTAATTATTCATTCAGGGTTGTATTGGCGCTATAGATGGCACACACGTCCCATGTGTGCTGCGGCGGGAAAATGCGGACTTATGGATTAATCAAAAAGGGCATCACTCGCAGAATGTATTAGCGGCATGTTCGTTTGACATGAAATTCACATATATGTTAGCAGGGTATGAGAGATCTTGTCATGATGTCAGAATGTTGGAAGAGGCAATAGCATTCTATGGTTTCCCACTACCTCCACCAAGTAAAAATAATTATCAACTTATAGTAGTATTTAAATATAATAAAGTTTTAAATGCAATATTGGATGTGTCATTCATATTGCGATGTTTATTTTGTAGGAAAATTTTACTTAGCAGATTCGGCCTACGCCAGTAAGGATTGTTTCTTGAGCCCATTTCGACGAGAGACGTATCATTTACCAGAATATTGAAGATGTCGTGCCGGGCTAGGCAATTGCAGGGAAGTTTTTAACTACATACATTCATTGCTGCGGAATTGTATTGAGCAAACATTTGGTGTCTGGAAGACAAGATTTAAAATACTTAAAGGAATCAATAGCTCTCTGATGGAAAAACAAGTAATGATCCTCATGGCGTGTGCGGTTGTGCATAATTTCATAAGGATGGCGTAGGTTGGGGATCCGTTTCTTGAAGAGTACGCGACAGACTGTGTGCCTGTAGGTGGAAATGTCGATGTTAATGCAGATTACGTGTTTGACGACGGGATCGATGGTACTGGCCCCAGTACAGGAACGCAGCAATATGACTCGAGGAGGGGTGCAATGAATCAGCTGAGAGATATGATGGCTGATGATATTTGGGACAGATATCAATCATCTTCGTGATATAAATCCACGTGAAAGCAAGCTCAGTTTTACCTAGTTGCGTCAGATTAGGATTGTAATTATTAATTAGTTTGTATCAATTTTTACTGACCAGCTATGTACTTTTTGTTGGTTCATATTTATGACTATGTAAGAAATTTTACATAAGATTTTGAGATCCCAAGTCGATTGGTGTTATATCATTATGCAAGTTTTAATTATTCCATTTTTTTCGCTGGAACCTACAACTGAGCTTACTTTCACGTGGATTTATACCACGGAGATGATTAATATCTGTCCCACATATCATCAGTCATCATATCTCTCAGCTAATTCATTGCATCCCTCCTCAAGTCATGTTGCCGCGTTCCTGTACTGTGGCCAGTACTATCGATCCCGTTGTCAAACACGTAATCCGCATTAACATCGACATTTCCACCTACAGGCACACAGTCTGCCGCGTAGTCTTCAAGAAACGGATCCCCAACCTGCACATCCTTATGAAATTATGCACAATCGCACACGCCACGGGGATCATTACTTGTTTCTTCATCGGATAGCTGTTGATGCCTTTAAGTATTTTAAATCTTGCCTTTCAAATACCAAATGTTCGCTCAATACAATTCCATAGCAATGAATGTGTGTAGTTAAAAACTTTTCTGCGGTTGCCTAGCCCGACACGGCATCTTCGATATTCTGGTAAATGATTTGTCTCTCATCGAAATGGACTCAAGAAACAATCCTTATTGGCGTAGCTCGAATCTACTAAGTAAAATTTTCCTAGAAAATAAACATCGTAATATGAATGACACATCCAATATTGCATTTAAAACTTTATTATATTTAAATACTGCTATAAGTTGACAATTATTTTTACCTGGTGAGGTATTGAGAAACCATAGAATGCTATTGCCTCTTCCAACATTCTGGCATTATGACAAAATCCCTCATTCCCGACCAACATATATGTGAATTTCATGTCAAACGAACATGCCGCTAATATATTTTGCGGGTGATACCCTTTTCGATTAATCCATGTGTCTGCATTTTCCTACTGCGGCACACATGATACGTGTGTGTTATCTATAGTACCAATATAACCCTGGATGAATAATTACGCTTAGTTAATAATGAGTACCATCATTAGTAATTCTAAATTTTTATTAATTCTTTCATACGATGATATTATATTATTACATTGATAACGCACATCAAACCATGGCCGATATTTGTACGCGTGCTCCATAATCAAAGGTTGAACCGCTGTGTAGTCGGGTGGTCTGATGAATTCGTCCTTCAGCACATAAATAACCTTCAGCACTTTAGAGAACCAACGTGATGTTGTTTCTTTAGAATGTTGGAATAAATATGAAATGTGTCGGTTTGTAGCGTCTTGTGCACAAATGGATAAAAATATGAACAACTACTTGTTCACAGTCATTTTATTAGTTGGCGTCAATAATTCCCGACTACTTAATAGGTTACTGAGTGCTCTGAATGTTTTTAATTTCATACTGATCATTCATTGAATTATTTCTGCATGGTCATTTAATATCTCTTCCACACACATGCTGCCAGTTAGGCTTAAATTATGCATTGGTAATGGAGCTCTTCACCTATTACGCCGACTGGCAGTCACGGCAACTACTGCCATTGCAAGCATAGCGTCATCATTGCGTTGATCGTTTTCTGAGTCTTGATTGTCCTCTTCATGTTCGTTTACTGAACCATGCTCATTCATATTGAGATTGCCGTTCGAGACTATAGTTAGACTAATGCACCTGTTATAGATGAATTTTCCCCAAAACGAGTTGAATTAATCACCATACCTATGCCAAGATAATTAATATTGATCTCCTATAGTTTCAAATTCATTATGTAATTATCCACAAACTTCTCATCACATAACAAAATTATACAAACGAAATGAATATCAGATGATGTAAAGTCAAATCCCGTAACCAACAATTTAGCCAAATGTTTAAGTAACGGAGTTGGTAAATAACGTACCCATAATCCAATAAAAAAATAATATAAAATAATTTTAATGTTATGGCAAAATTAACTGAAAGGAAAAAAAATGATTCAACACAATAAAACTCAATTAGCCGGTGGCGGCTGGGGTTTGACAACAGAGTCACTAATGCCCCTACGATCGTCATCGTTAAGCTGGCAGAATGGACGCTGTAGCCACAGATGAGCATCAAAGTAGTGCTACATAATCGTTCGATGATTTTGTGAAATATCCATCCCCTTCATAATATTCATGCACTCAAGAATGTGATCCTTTTGGCTTGATTGCTTACTGCTTGTGCCTGATTGCGATCGACCTCGGAAATGATTGACGATTTCCTGCATTGCCGAGAAAGTCATATCGTCCGTTGCGTCTCTTTGTTTCCTCTTGCCAGCACTTTCCCTAGTTCAAGACGGACCAGCCTCGTCGGGCACTTGTCTCGTCGTGCCCTACCTCCCACCGTTGGTCAGACTTATTTCCTCCTCTAAAATCGGCTATGTCATAGAGTTGTCCATGGAGAAATTAAAATCGACGGATTGGGTACTGCCATGTCCCATCGTAACTGAACCAAACCCAAAGGCACCAAATGTATGATTTTTTTCAAACATATTGTAATACAGGTCCTTGTTCTGAAGACCCTCGTGCTGGAGATGTTTGCATTCCTTATAAACCTGCAAATAAAGTATCATGAACATGTTCATGGAGTTGTCGCGTTGTTAAGGAATAGAATCACCATGGCATATATAAGACAATATCATTACTTGGATAAAACTCTGCCACGCGTCATCCAAGCAAATAACTCTGTCGATGACAGGATCAAATCCAAGGTCGGTTCGAACCTGCAACGCCTTCCATCCACGATAAATTTTCTTCATCCTCTCCTTTTTTTGGTATAATGTGACTCCGTAAGCAGGTACACCACCAAACTCAGAGTTAAACTCATTGGCCTATAAGTTATATATCTGTATGGTGGGCTGCTTACCGGCATTACATGACAAGAAGTCATCTAATTTTTCGAGGAATCGTTTTTCCTTCGTGGGGTCTCAAACATACGTCTCACCCGAAGATTTGCGGGGCATTTCCTTAATATAGCGAAGACAGAAAAAAAAAAAAAAAAACAATAATTTACACGTGTACGATAAGGATACGAGTAGAGCTGGGAATTCAGGCCGCCCGGCCCGAGCCCGATGGGCTATTTCAAAAATTCAGGTCGGGCCGGGCCGGGCCGGCCCGAAGTTTTGAAATATAAGCCCAGCCCGGCCCGTGGGCTTATAGCGGGCCGAGATCGGGCCGGGATTAATTTTTTTTTATTTGTAATTTTTGAATAAATTTGTATATTTTTGATAATTTATCTTAATATTTTATCTTAGATAAAAAATAAAAAAAAATTTTATACTTTGTTAAAAAATAAGGATACAAAAAAGAAAATATAAAATTGAAATATAAAATTTTATTGATGTCATGATTGCCTCATTAAAAACTTTACTAAGTAAAACCCATTGAGATAAAACCTTAGTGAAGAAAAAAGAGTGCAATCTTAATTCATATTTACAATTTTACAATGAAAAAAATATATCAATCAGCATCAGCAACCGGACGGGGGAGCCGCAGGAGCATTGTCAATATCATCGTCATCGATTATGGTCATTTCCTTAAAGTGTTGGAGTATCTCTTGATCTTCTACTGTATATTGCATTCTTTTATCTGCATGTTCCTATTCTTTTAGGCATTTAAGCATCTCGACAATCTCAGGTGTTAATGAGGTCCTCCGATCTTTAATTATCCTTCCAGCTGTGCTGAATGCTGATTCAGAAAAAACTGTCGAAATAGGAATAGTTAAGATGTCACGTGCTAAACGGGAAAGCACTGGAAAATTTGTCAACTGCAACCTCCACCAATATAAAATTTTGAAATCTTCAGTATTTGTAGTTGAGTCTAGCAGTGAAAAATCTGTATCTAAGTATTTTGCGACCTTCGAGTGTGTCATACTCGTGGTAGTTGAACTTGCTGAAAGTGGACGAGTAACACTCGAACTTGATGAAGAGCCCAATCTTGCTGGAGCAGAGAAAAAACCCAAAACTTTTTTCTTTTTCCGATCACTAGCAGTTGGAAGAGTTTCTTCGGTTTTAATATTAACTTGCTGCCCGAATTTATTTTGATAACTTGCAAAAATCTCAAATAACTTGCATTTAATGTTAGTAAATGTTAAAGAATACGTTAAAGCAAAATTTACATTCATATGTTCAGAAATATGAGTAAGACCATTATAAAGACCATTTAATTTAACTATAGGATTTAAAACAATGGCAAGGCAATATAATAAAGGCATATCATTGTGATCCCAATATTTCATAAACTTTTTCTCCATTTTTTCTACTATTAGTTTAAATAAATCATCATTTCTATATTCAGAAAACAATGAAGAAATAAGCATTAATTGAGTGAAAACTAATGGAGAAGTGAGATAATAAATACCAGACAATAAAACAGTAGCATCATAAAAAGTTTCTAAAAAATAAATCATTCTTTCACCAATAAACCAATCAATATCAGATAACAAAATCATATTATGCTTTGTATTATAAAACATAGAGATAACATTCTTATATTCTATTGTATTTTTCAACATTAAATAAGTTGAGTTCTACCTTACCGGCATATCAGTCCCAAATTTTCGAGGTTTTAAACTTTCTGCTGTGCAATATCTCTTAAATTCAGCAATGCGAGGATTTGAATTATATATCCAAAGGAAAGCATTACGAATATTTTCTATGTTACTACTTACCAACTTCATACCGGATTTTACAATGAGGTTGATGATATGACATGCACAACGTTGATGTAATAAAATTCCACTAATATATTTTGACAAGTTTTTCTCAAGAAAACGAATTGCAGTGATATTTGCCAAAGTATTATCTAGGGTGATTGAAATAATGCAATTGCTAATGCCAAATTCATTTAAAACACTCATAATATTATCAGTAATATTTAAAATACTATGAGAACGATCAACAAGTCTAAAGCCAATAATTCTTTTTTGTAATTACCATTGGGGATCTAAATAATGTGAAACTACACTAATATAATCTTGGTTTGACCTAGCAGCTCAAATATCAGATGTCAATGCAATACAAAATGTGTTTATATTCATATAATATATTAATGTAGTGTGTTTTTTTTATTATAATAAGATATAATATCACTCCTAATAGTTTTTCTAATAACGACTTTAAATTGTGGACAAAAAGATCTTTGAATATGCTCTTCATAAAAAGTATTTTCACCAAAACTAATAGGTAAATCTGTAGAGGCAATTAAACGAGCTAGAGATTCTCTAGCTATCATGGGATCATAAGAAAAAGTACCTACTGAGCCATCGGAGTTGAATTTTAGAGTGCTTTGTGTCGGCTCCCTTCCCTTGTAATGTTTCTTAACACATTTTTTACCATGGACTAATAAGTGGCAAGTCCCATTTGCAGAGTTAGCGGTCAAAATTTTTTGGCAATACTTACATTTTGCTACTCTTGTTTGTATTTTTTTGCTGTTGGGGCCGAAGTCCTCTTTCTGCACAACATTGAAGAATTGCCAAGCACGTGAAGTGGGTCTAGCAGTACCTTTTGCCTTTTTTGGTGGACAACTGGTGCTTTCCGAACTACTTCTTGATCGTGCCAACATTGGACTTGGTAGTATTGGAGTATTGAAACTCCTACGTCCGATCTCAAGGACATTGTCGCCAACCTCCATACGGGAAATCTCCAACTCTTCGATATCACGGTCATCTATCCCGTAGTAATCATCATCAAGATCAACAATTGATTGTTGAACATTTGGATTTGGATTCATTTTGATTTTTTTTTTTTATAGGAAAAGTAAGTATTAGAAATTTAAAATTTAGAAATAATGAGAATGAGAATATGATTTATAAAAAAATGGGGATTATAAAAATAATAAAAATATGAGTTATTGTAAATTTAGGAGATTAGACAAAAAAAAAATATAGAATATTAATTATTGAATAATGATAATGGAGAAATTGGAAATAAGGGAATATAAAGAAAGAAATTAGAGAATAAGAGATTGAAATGAGAGAAGAATAAAGATGTGGGAAAAAATGAAGTGGAAGGGTATTTATAGAATGAGATTATGGGAATGAAATTATAAAAAAAATTAAAGTTCCCAAGTGGGAAGTGGCCAAGTCCCAACGAGCGGGCAAGTGGCTGTGGCTGGTAGTTGGCAACGGCTGTAAAAATAGCCGTTGCACTTGGTCTCAGCAGTCAGGCTCTCAAGTCTTAGCCCCCTAGATGGCCAGTGGCCACTCACTGCCCACTGGCCAGGATGCCACTGCCAGTGCCCACTGCCCACTGGCCAGTGGCCAGGTCTCAAGCTCTCAGGCCCCCAGGCCGCGCCACAACCCCCCAGGCCGCGCCATTGCCCACTGCCCACTGGCCAGGTCTCAGGCTCTCAGCAGTCAGCCCCCGAGGGCCAGGCATCACGCGGCTCATGCCAGGTCCAAGTCCAACCAATTGTCCAACAGTTATATTACATTATAACCGTTGAAGACTGGAGAGGAGAGCTGTCGAGCTGGACCAAAAGTCCAAAAGTCTAAAACGGTTAAATGGCTATTTTTATAGCCGTTGGCGTTGGGACTTGCTTTTTATATATATATATATATATTATAATAATATAATATAAATATTTAATATATATAACTTTTTAAAAAAATAATATATATAAATTATTATTTTTTAAATTATTATTTTATTTTTTATATATATAAATTTTTTAATTATTTTTTTTATTTTTTTAATAACGGGCGGGCCGGAACAACCCATTGGGCTTAAATGTTCGGGCCGGCCTGACCTGGCCCGCCGGGCCTAAAAGGAGAGCCCAACCCGCTCTTATTGATCATTCTCATAATGCTTTAAATATTACTGATAATATTATGAGTGTTTTAAATGAATTTGGCATTAGCAATTGCATTATTTCAATCACCCTAGATAATGCTTCGGCAAATACCGCTGTAATTCGTTTTCTTGAGAAAAACTTGTCAGAATATATTGGTGGAATTTTATTACATCAATGTTGTGCATGTCATATCATCAACCTCATTGTAAAATCAAGTATGAAGTTGGTAAGTAGTAACATAGAAAATATTCGTAATGCTCTCCTTTGGATACATAATTCAAATCCTCGCATTGCTGAATTTAAGAGGTATTGCAAAGCAAAAGGTTTAAAACCTCAAAAATTTGGGACTAATATGCCGGTAAGGTGGAACTCAACTTATTTAATGTTGAAAAATGCAATAGAGTATAAGAATGTTATCTCTATGTTTTATAATACAAAGCATAACATGATTTTATTATCTGATGTTGATTGGTTTATTGCTGAAAGAATGATTTATTTTTTAGAAACTTTTTATGATGCTACTATTTTATTGTCTGGTGTTTATTATCACACTTCTCCATTAGTTTTCACCCAATTAATGCTTATTTCTTCATTGTTTTCTGAATATAAAAATGATGATTTATTTAAACTAATAGTATAAAAAAATGGAGAAAAAGTTTATGAAATATTGGGATCACGATAACATACCTTTATTATATTGCCTTGCCATTGTTTTAAATCCTATAGTTAAATTAAATGATCTTTATAATGGTCTTATTCATATTTTTGAATATATGAATGTAGATTTTGCTTCAACTTATTCTTTTAATATTTACTAACACTAAATGCAAGTTATTTGAGATTTTTGCAAGTTATTAGAATAAATTCGGGCAGCAAGTTAACATTGAAACCGAAGAAACTCTTCTAACTACTGGTGATCGGAAAAAGAAAAAAGTTTTGGGTTTTTTCTTTACTCCAGCAAGATCGGGCTCTTCATCAAGTTCGAGTGTTACTCGTCAACTTTCAGCAAGTTCAACTACCACGAGTACGACACACTCGAAGGTTGCAAAATACTTAGATACAGATTTTTCACTGCTAGACTCAACTACAAATACTGAAGATTTCAAAATTTTAGATTGGTAAAGGTTGCAGTCGACAAATTTTCCAGTGCTTTCCCATTTAGCACGTGACATCTTAACTATTCCTGTTTGACAGTTTTTTCTGAATCAGCATTCAGCACAACTGGAAGGATAATTGAAAATCGAAAGACCTCATTAACACTTGAGATGGTCGAGGTGCTTACATGCCTAAAACATTGGGAACATGCAGATAAAAGGATGTAATATATAGTAGAAGATCAAGAGATACTCCAACACTTTAAGGAAATGACTATAATCGATGACGATGATATTGACAATGCTCCTGCGGCTCCCCCGTCCGATTGCTGATGCTGATGGATATATTTTTTTCATTATAAAATTGTAAATATGAATTAAGATTACACTCTTTTTTCTTCACTAAGGTTTTATCCCAATGGGTTTTCGTAAAGTTTTTAATAAGGCAATCATGACATCAATAAAATTTTATATTTCAATTTTATATTTTCTTTTTTGTATTCTTATTTTTTAACAAAGTATAAATTTTTTTATTTTTTTATTTAAAATAAAATATTAAAATGAATTATTAAATTATCAAAAATATACAAATTTATTCAAAAATTGCAAATAAAAAATAAAATTAAATAAAAATTTTTAAAAAAATGATCCCGGCCCAATCTCGGCCCGCTCCGCTCCCGGCCAGCTCTACGCCCACGGGTTGGGCTGGGCTTATATTTCAAAAATTCGGGTCAGGCCGGCCCGGCCCGACCCGAATTTTTGAAATAGCCCATCGGGCTCGGGCCGGACCGGGTAGCCCAAATTCCCAACTCTAGATACGAGTTTGGCTCAGTATTTTATTGCATCTGAAGCATGTCAATTACCCGATACAACGTCAGATATCAAGGCATAAGAACCAGTACCCAACGGTTTATATCAGACTATTAACACACCAGTCAGATAAAATTACAATATATGAAAATGGGTTTCTTACATCATAATCAAAACGAGTTGAAAGATGTAAACAAACACCAACAAAGTCAACCAAAAATGGCCTGAAACCTGAAAACACATGTCAATACCGGTTGAATAATGTTAAGTAGTCGAAAAACCAAATTTGCACATGACCAAAACCCCATTTAATTATCCACGACTTGGTTTGAGTCTAAAAAATGCAAAATCAACACAAATTATACACCAAGACACCAAAATGCATAAATTTGACAACAAGAGTTGCAATTGGGATTCAGGCAAATGGGGCTGAGATTGATTCTGCAACTCAATTGGTTATGGTTTTCCAAATCTTATACAAGGATTTCGATTTGTTTCAGGCATCCTACAACCTTAAGCGGAAGGAGATGTCTTTAACGGAATTGATGAAAGAGTTGCAAGCCTTTAAAAACATTTTTAAGGATTCTGGATCTAAGACTGAGGCAAATGTGGCTGAACCCGATTTGCCTGCTTCTAATCCTAAAAGGAAGAAGGAAAAGTAGGAGAATAAAAGGAACAAGCCTGCAGTGAATGCACCTGCTTTTAAGAAGTATAAAAAGACTAAGAAACGAAAGGTGGATCCCAAAAAGGTTAAGTGTTTTCACTGTGGGAAGAAAGGAAATTTTAAAAAGGATTGCTGAGAATACCTGTCTACACTAAAGCAAAAATGTAATTTTGATGTCATGTATCTTGAAGGTTGTTTAGTGGAAGAATCTAAGAACAATTAGGTTATAGATTCTGGAGCTACTAACCATATTTGTGTTTCTCTTCAGGGGTTCAAGATAATGAGAAGTCTGCATGAGGAAGACTTCACGTTAAGAACTGGTGATGAGACGTTGGTGCAAGCTAAAGCAGTGGGAGAAGTGCATCTTTATTTTGATGAATTTACATATATTGTTTTAAGACATTGTTTTTATGTTCCTAGTTTCAAAAGAAACCTAATTTCGGTAGCTTGTTTGATTAAAGATTCATATTCAGTTTCTTTTAATAATAAAGTTGTTATTAGGAAAAATAATTCTCTTATCTGTAATGGATGGATGCATGGAAATCTTTATTTTATCAAACCTAAGATGCACTCACTGCTTGATACAGAATTGGATAAGAACTCTAAAAGACATAAGCCTTCTCACTCTAACAAATCATATATGTTTCATCACTTAGGCAACCCAAAGTTGCCCTAAACAAGGTATCACAATGAAGAAAACCCCCAAAAACCAGGCCCGACGAGTTTTGGGTCAAAAAAATGCAAAAACAAGGCAAAATTGATGCACCAAATGTCCGAAATGAGCAAATTTTACACAAACATCAGTTTGATCACCTAGGTAGCCCCAAGTTGACCAAAACAAGCTATCATAATGACCAAAACCCCTAATAACCAGCCTCGACCTGTTTTGTGTCTCAAACATGTGAAATCAACTTCAACAACAAATTTAACATATAACAATTAACAGAAAACCAAAACATTTCTGAGTTTAAGCATAGAAACAAATTTAGTACAAATTCGACAAACAACTCGGACTTCCATCACACCATCGTGCATTTCACAATAAATCATTTTTCTACAAGTTTAAGAAAACATACCAGGGTTACCGAGTTCGAGCCGGAGGAGGAATAAACGGTGGAGGCTGGTAGATCAAGGCAGGAAGCAATGGCTCAGTCAGATGCCTTCCGAACTCGAAAATAGTAGGTAATTAAACCTTTTGTCCGACCCTGCTTCGTGGACCTTAGTCTCCGCCGCATGTGCCACCGACGATACCGAATCCGAAAGTAGGAACTGAAAAAAGGAATAAAAAGACAAATAACAAGATAGCATAAAGAGAACAAAAATGTAAATAAAAAAAAAATCACTGTAATATTGAACAAAGTAAGTTTAATGGATTCAATGGCATACTGGACCCCAATTTTTGAAAACAACGTCAAGAATTTCTTCCTCGTTTATAAGACACAACCGGCCTTAGAGCTTTTCCAACTCATCGACTCGCAGCTAGACCACACCAAACTTACAGGACAAGACACCCCCTCTTCGTTGTCATTATTTCATAGGCTCTGGTACTTGTACACCAACTCCATTTCTTTTTTCACTTTTTTATTACAGGTTAATGCTTTTTCTCTAAAACACTAGATTCAGATCCCCATTTGTATTATTTACAATCCACCCCCTGTTTTTTTAAAAAAAAATTTCTTTGTTTAGTCTGATCGTCCTCTTCTAGTCAGGTGCTAACTAGCTATATTTTCTTACGATACTTTAAGCCTTTTCTTTTCTTTTTTTTTTTTTTCTCCCCTTGCTTGCTCTCTCAAGTCTATTTCTAGTTTGTATGGCCTCAAATAATCTGGCTAGTCATACACATGGGTTTGTTGATTAATGATTTTGTATTTTTTGTTTTGTTTTTTTTTTTTTTGGGGGGGGGGGGGGGAGGACTGAGTATATTGGTGGGACCAATACCTTTTCCCCTTGAGTTGAGTGTTTCAGGTGGAGTATGCCATTAAAGCCAGCTTCCAACGTAATCAATACAGTTTCTGGAAAAAAAATTTGGCTGTAAATCTAGTTTGTAATGGAGCCAAAACACATTGCGCACAACATGTTGGGTGTTTCCAACAGATTTCACGAAAAAAGTGTGCTGGGAAAAACGACACCAACATTCCCAACATTGAATATCAAACCACGTGAAAACAGGAAAGAGAAACTAGAGAGAGAAAGCAAAAGAGTTGTTATTAAGATGGTGTTTGGTTAGTTAGTTTGAGTTGAAATATTTTAGTTGTAATAGTAAATTTTTTTGAATTTTCAGAAAACACAAAAAACTTTTTGAGAAAAAGATAAAAAATTTTTGAAAAAAAGACAAAAAAAAGTACGTTTGAGTTGAAATGAAATGATAAAGCAAATAAAGCCTAACACACAAATAAGGGCGGTACTCAAGCTTCAACGTGGAAGGGACTCCGCAATAGATCGTAACTGGGTTCGTGGGGTTGCACCGTCGATGGGCTCACCGGGGGGGATGATTGCCGGTGGTTGGGGAAAAGGCATCATCGATGGGTGGGGGGTGAACTTGTTCACCGGATGGACTGGGAATCGTTGAGGAAACAAATGGGGAGAGAGGGAGTAGAGAGCAGATGGCTTGAAGATAAGGAAAGAGCTCCAAAACCGGGCCAGCTAACTTGAAGAAGGAGAGATGGAGTGCGCACAAAGCTTACCTGTTAGCTTCCATTTTCTATCAGTGGGGAGATGAATTCGCCTGTCGAGGGGGGCTCCCGAAGTGGGCAAATCAAACCACGTGGATACCAGAGTTCCCAATAGTGAACCCATTTCACCGCACTGTATAACGGTTCAATGTCACGTTGAAGTTGAACTGAGGAACCAAATGAAATAAGTTCAGTTTGGACTATGAATTTTGAGTCTGAACTTGCTTCCCAAACGGCGCCTCAAAAATCTTAACTCAAACTCATAAACCAAACAGACCCTTAATCTCTATCT
The DNA here is from genome assembly GCA_025413485.1 of Ficus microcarpa. Taxonomy (NCBI): domain Eukaryota; kingdom Viridiplantae; phylum Streptophyta; class Magnoliopsida; order Rosales; family Moraceae; genus Ficus; species Ficus microcarpa. The sequence goes on from CM046376.1 coordinate 14,782,886, forward strand.
AATGGGTTATTTTTTAATCCACGTTTCCTTTTCTTTCTCCTACACCTCACTTTTTTTTTTTTTGGATAAATTCCTACACCTCACACACTTTTTTTTTTGGGATAAATTCCTACACCTCACACTCTTACATCATAAAACAATTTGTTTTTGTACTTTCTAACTCCTTGCATGCCTTAAACGTTTCTCTTAAACCCATATATATGTGTCAAATTGATTATAAGGACCAATATATTTTTCTCTATACTCTTTCATCTTAATTTCAACCTCATTATTACTTTTTCCTTTTTTTTTTTGTTTCTTTTCATCTCATTTGTGTGTGTGTGATTGTGTATTTTTTAGTTATTATCACATTTATATTATATTTTTCTAATACAAAAAGTAAAGTACGTATTTCTTGAACTCATTCAAAAAAACAATTAAATTACGTATTGTATAGTATTGTTTGAATTCTTGATATATTCTCCAAATTATGTACAGTACGTTATTTTTAGGTGAATTAATTGTAAATTTTTTTTTAATAAAACAGTTGTAGAAAAATATTTAAAAGAAGTTGAAAATGATAAATACAATATATGTAGAGTAAGTAATATGGAGTTTTGTACTTCAATCCTTTGATTGAAGTACTCTAATAGTTGAAATTCATGATTCTCTTTTCATTTTAAATGTAACGGTTTAAATTTATTCATATGACATTAGCTTTCCATGCACGTCATATTTCATTTTTTGCAGTTAATATCTTTTTATTCACAATAAGATAGACTCAAGTTAATTGAAAATCTATTCTTTTCATTAGATTGCTTCAATTTGTACTCTTCAATTCGTGTTCAACAAATAAATCCAGCCATTAATTTCAGGTAAAGTAGAGGAAAAATTAAAGGGATAAAATAGAAAGAGTCACTTAACCTATTTGTCTTTGGCTTTTAGGTTCTAAGTCAAATTTTTCTTAACTTTAAATAAAGCAAAATCTTCCTTAACGAAAAATAAAAATAAAAATAAAAATAAAAATAAAAAGAAGCAAAACATTATTTTTTATGAAAGCGTAATTCATAAATTCTGAGAAAGTAAAGTATAAAAAATTAAAAAATGCAAAAACTTACTTTTTTATAAAAGCGTAATTCATAAATTCTAAGAAAGTAAAGTATAAATTCTAGAAATGTAAAGTATCTGTTATTTTTATTTTTTAAACTAAAGTATAAGAATTTGACTACGATCAACTTCTATCACAATCCCAAGTATCATATTCTTAGAGGAACTATTAGTAGATTATCTATGTTATATTAATAAAATAAAGGTAAAAAAAATTACCAACATAGAATAAAAAAATATAAATAAAGAAATTAGCATGTTTTTTTATTTCATAACAATTCAAAAGAAAAAAAATAATTATGCTGTCAAACTTCTAAAGAAAAAATTAATTTTAACATCTCATAGTTAATCCCTTTATATAATTATACATAAATGTCTAGGTCAAGTAATGATGTGTACAATTTATTTTTCAAGAGTTATTATATCATTTTACAGGATAGGCTCTCTAATTCTTACTTCGTTTTTGCCATTTGTTTTGACAGTGAATTTTATTAAAATGTAAATTATATAATATTGTTTAATTGAAGTTCAAAAATTTTTTTTTCCCATGTTACTTCAAATCCTTTTTATTTCATAAATTTTCTTTTTGATTCAACAATAAATGATCTATTTCTCATTTGAGACTCAAAAAAATAAAGCAACCACCTTGACTAGTTATATACAGAGAGGAGAATGAAAGTAGTAGTTTTTTGTTCTTTCAACCTAGAATCCAATGGTCAACTAGTTTTTCTTTTTTATTTGGTTTAACCCAGTGAATTATATTAATCCATGTGTCATTTTTTTTTTTTTTTTGACATCTTACACTATAATTTTGTGCATCATCTCATTTTTGTCTTTTATTACAACATATTAAGCAGTATGCTTTAAATTTTTTCTTTAATCAATTTTTTGTAAAAATATAATTTATTTTTTTATTATTAGCATTTCAAATTTGGCATTTTGAATTATTTCCCCAAAAAAAATATATATATATGTAAGTCCTCCAAAGGATTTACTTTTTCAAATGTGGTTCTAATAATTTTCTTCATCCAATTAAAATATAATGGCTCTTTTACTTCAATATCTGTTGTTAAACAAATGCTTACTTCCTAGGCTTTCATTTTTAAAATAAATCATCTATTTTTTTAAAAGTCTCCGATTAAACAAATTTTTCTCAAATTCATCCTTTTTTTTTTGTTTTTTTTTTGTTTTTTGTTTTTTTTTGTTGAAAGTCCTTTAAAATATTTATTCTCAATTATCTCCCTACATAAACATTTTTGATGTAGTCCTATAATGTATTATTTTCTCAGATGCAACTCAACAAATACTTTTTTCCCCCCAACTCTCACATGAATGTAGTTTTTACCAAATTTGTTTTTTAAAGTTTATATTAATATCTAAATATGACCTACAAAATTTACATTTTGTTTTTCGTATTGAATATTAGATTAGCGAAGTCTTGATTAAGAGGGAATTGAAGCACTTTGAGTACACTTCATATTAGAGTTGAAGTTTAGAGTGGTGACTAAAAATTAAGACTCACACCCTTTTTTATCATAAATACTTGAACTTGTAAATCTGCATCTTATATAATATTAAATATCTATATCTATATCTATAATGTATAATGAAAAAATATGTATTTGGTTTTCTTTTTTTTTTTAATGTGTCTTGTCTTTATATCATATATATATATATATATATATACGTATAATATAAACATGTTGGTTTTTGCTCAACCATCAATTTTTTTAAACAAATTTCATAACTTTCAAGTAAATTTATACTATTATTCTAAAATAATTATGATATTATAATTTAATCTATAATATTAGATATATTTGATCTTATTTTTATCTCTATATTTAAATATAAAAATATTGTCAAGTTTGTTTACTAATTTGAAATGAATTTTTATAGAAGAATACAAACAGGGAATCCACAAGGCTAGTATACTAAGAAAGAAAAGCAAATTGAAATCGATTACTTGTAAAGACACATAGATAACTCGGAAAAGAAACACCAGGATTGGGAACTCAACTCACCAAAATGAATTTCCATTTTGAAAAGAACACAACCATTATTCAGTAGTTGGGCCTAGAGGAAGAACATTCAAAATGTATCAATAAATTCATGAAGTTGGAAATAAACTATAATAGTAAGATTCTGAAGGTGATTTAGCCATACGAATGCCAAACACACTCATGAAAATGTAACATATGATCTACTCAAAACTTGCTTGCTAAACTCATTTTTCGGCATTCTTAAACTGTATTATAGCATCTTACTTGGAATTGTGGATTTGCCATATGGCTGATCTTGGCGTTGATACCCACGCACAGATACAGATCCACGAGCCTGGTTCGCTACTCATCAGCTTGATCCCACCTGAAATCCAACCACCAGCACAGGCACCAAAACCTCGTTTCCATGTTGGAGACATGGTCGACCAACTGCCCCCGCTGGCCAAAGTCCAACAGGCCGCTGATGTGCCTGCCACGAAAACTCGGTCAAGCGCTTTAGCAAATGCTGCAAATTTTGGTCTCTCTCTTGTGGGAATAAGCAACCCAAATATCAAAATCATAGGTTCACAGCTAGCTCAAGAGTTCAAAGAGTCTTCGATTCTGATGAAGAATGATTCCAGTACAACGTTATTTGATTTCCTTAATCATCAAGACAACAGCATCCAATATGTCAATAGATGGTCAAGAAACAAAAAAGCGTTTATGCTTTATGGCTAAAAATCAATTCAAGTTTTAGTACTCCGTTCTTTGCAACAACTTCATATGGCAAAATAAAAAAGAAAAAAATTTTGTAGAAGGGAGTGGAGGCTCAGATTCGCCTTTTCTCACACAAAGAGAGAGAGAACATGAAGCTACCAATGGCTGCAACCGATGGCCAGCCGCCACAGACGACAGAGTTGTCATTATGCAGGTCGACCCGCCAAGCAACCCAGATTCTCTCTTCTCTCACTGCCTGATTTTCAGTCTGAAAACATCATCACTGCCTCAAATAAATATATATATATATATATAGACACACACACCCATGCATACACAAATGTTAAGAGAGAATAGCAGCCAAACACAGGAGTGCCAGTGCAATTCCTCCTGTTTTTGTTTTGTTTCGTTTTATTTTGTTTTTATTTTATATTTTGGGAAAGAGAGAGTTGGAAATCATCGGTTCTGCTACGATCACAGAGAAGCTAGCAAACCATAACTTGCTGGGATTCCATGAGAGCAAAACCTCATTCTTAAAGAATTTACAGGAATGCCACAAAAACCATACCTCAGGTTGATTTTTGGCCTACTAAGGCTTTGTTTGGTTCGTGAGTTCAAATAGGTGCTGAATATGTTCCAAATCCTAATTTGCTGCGTCTCCATGAGAAGCACAAAAGTTTTGGAGAGAGAGAATCAAAGGCTCAGATTCGCCATTTCTCAGACAAAGCAAGAGAGAGAGAAGCCACGGCAACTGGATGCTCCCCTTTCCCAACACAATGCCCAAGTTTTACAGCTTCTATATATCATCACAGCCCCAGATATTTACAGCTTCTATATATATGTATTTGTTTAGAGAGAGAGAGAGAGAGAGAGAGAGAGATGAAACCATGGGTTCTGCTCACGATCACAGAGATGCAAAACAGGCAGCCATTGTTACAGAAACGACAACGACCAGGCCTTAATCTGTTGAATTCTCATGAGAGCAAAATGCCATTCTTTCTTATGCCATGTTTGGTGTGAGAGAGAGAGTGAGAGAGAGAGGGAACCATGGGTTCTGCTTACGATCAGAGAAGCAAAACAGATAAGGCAGCCATTGTTACAGAAACAACAATGACCAGGCCTTTCTGTTGAATCTCCATGGGAGCAAAATGTCAATCTTTCTTATGCTTTGTTTGGTTTGAGAGAGAGAGAGAGAGAGAGAGAGAGAGAGAGATGGAAACATAGGGCCGGCAATTTCGGACACGACACGAGAACGACACGTAATAAATGGGTTTGAACCGCACGATTAATAATTGGGTCGAAATTGGGTCGACACATTTAACACGAAAATAAATGGGTCGGAAATGGGCTGACACGATTAACACGTTTAACACATTTATGTTAGAATTTTCAAATTATTCGAACATGACACGGTGACACGACACGAGAACGACACGTAATAAATGGGTTTGGACCGCACGTTTAATAAGTGGGTCGACACGTTTAACACGAAAATAAATGGACCGGAAATGGGCTGACACGATTGACAAGTTTAACACGAATTGCCAAGCCTATGGAAACATGGGTTCTGCTTACGATCAGAGAGAAGTAAAACAGATATGGCAGCCATTGTTATAGAAACGATAATGACCAGGCCTTTCTGTTGAATCTCCATGAGAGCAAAACCTCATTCTTATGCTATGTTTGGTGAGAGAAATGGAAGATACAAAGGAAAGAGAAGCTTTTTCAACAAGCAATCGACTTAACAAGTTTTTCTGTCTCGTTTCACGTTGTTATTGTCCTATCACAAAGTTAAGGGTATGTTAATTTGTAATGGTACCAAATGAGTAATTGAAATTAGATTAAGCAATAACTAAAAAGGAAAACATGATCACTTAATATAAGAAGACAGACTATTGGGTTATGTGCTACTAAAATCATTAAGTGAAATGAGACGAAATGTTTGGGTTACTGGGTTACTAAAATCAATTAATATAAGAGGGCGTTCGATTGGTTTGTTCCAATTAAACAATTCCAAATTTTTTGTCTGTTTTTTCTTCAAAAGTAAATTCAGTTTCATTATTAAACTCAGTTTCACTATTAGAATCACCTATTCTAATTTAAAAACTCAAACTTTAAAAGTCCAAAACTTTGTTATTTCAAGTTGAAATGAGATGATTTTTTTTTTTTTTCAAATTGCCTAAACTTTCAATAACAAAGCAAGATCTGTATTGATATCTTGTTCAATCACATTTCAAGACATTTCAAGTTTTTACATTTTTTTAACTCCAAACGAATCATTTTCAACCAAACACACAATTCCAAAACTCAATTCAACTCAACTCAACTCCACTCAAAATAACTTGAATTCGCCAACCCAAGCAGACTAACCAAACAGCATCTAAGATAATTCTTGTATCTAAATGCTCATAATGACAAGAGAAACAAAACAACATCCCCGTTGTTATATTTTTTTCCAAATACATTTTAGGTTTCAAATTATTTAAACATCACAATTCATTGTTAATTTAAATTTTAAACAAACACACATTTTCAAACAATTCACTCATTTCCAATTGAAAAAACTACGTCGCCAATTGGTATTTCAAACGGCCCCTACGCAGTATGAATCAAAATGAAATAGATTTCTTAACCGGTTGCATGTAGAGATTGACAAGTTAGAAAAAGAGACCAGGATTTGGAGCTTGACTCACCCCAATGAGTAAACACATTAATGATTCAATAGTGGGCCTTGAGGAATTAAATTCTAGATGTATAAATAAACACATGAATTCAGAAAACGGTAAAACAGTTTCATAAAATTAATAAAAGATAAAAAGACAATATAAATAAATTAGGAAATAACCAAAAAAAATCTAAATGTGTGTTTAGTTGGTTAGTTTGAGTTGAAATATTTTAATTGTAATAGTAATTTTTTTGAATTTTCATAAAAGATAAAAAACTTTTTAAGAAAAAAATAAAAAAAAATACGATTAAAATTAAATTGAGACCATAAAACAAACTCTAAAATGATAAAACAAACAAAACTCTAAAATGATGTGGCGACATGGTGCAGAGAGGAAAATGTTTGGCAAGATGGTTAAAGAATGGAAAAAAGTGGCTAGTTGAGTACTTCACTCCAGTTACCAATGGCTGAGACCGATCGCCGGACGCCGCATGGGAGAAGAACCCGCCCGAGCAAACCGGGTCGACCCGCCAAGAAACCGGATCCTCCGCTTCCCGGTGTCTGATTTTCGGTCTAGCGAGAGAAACAAGGGCTCAGATTCGCCATTTTCTCAGTCAAGGCGAGAGAGAGAGAGGATGCCGCTACTGCCGTAGCTGTCGCCGACCACCGGCAGCCGCATGGAAAGGAACAGAAGCGTCATTTTCCAGCCGTTCTTCCGGGTCGACCCGCTGGCAACCGCATCCTCTTCTCTTCCCCCGACACAATGTCTGGGTTTCACAGCTTGAAAATATCATCACCGCCTCAATATATATAAATATAAAAGGGAAAATAAGTAAATAGCATTTTTACAGAAAATTAAGAGAGAGAGAGATATTTTTCTTTTCTTTTCCTTTTTTCCTTTTTTGGCGCGAGAGAGGTGAAAAAAAATCATCGATTCTGCATACGATCAGAGAGAAGCAAAGCAGAAAAAGGCAGTCATTGTTACAGAAAGAACAACGACCAAACCCTAATCTACTTGATCTCCCTGAGAGCAAAACCTCATTCTTAAACTAATGAGCCTCTCCAACCCGAGAGTTGTCACCTTCGAGGTTCATTTATACGGCCTCAGCTTTTTGCACTTTTTTTTGTGTGGCCTTTTTTACCCTTATGTGTGCGACTGGTTCTGGGGATTTGCGGAGGCAAATGGAGGACAGAATAAGAATTGTGGATTAGTGGGGATATGATGGTAAATGCAGGACTAGAACCAGAGCAGAGCAAGAGGACTGTTTACCTTTGTTGTTGATGGGGTTGTCGTGCAAAAGCATAACTCAAGCCAAATCTACCGTTTTTTTTAGTAGAACATGAGACAAGTGAACTTTTTATTTTATTTCGGAGGTGTTTGGAATTTAAGGACTTGTTTACTTCGTCGTTTTATTTCAACTCAAATTGTATTTTTTTTCGTCTTTTTTCCAAAAAACTTTTGTCCTTTTCTCAAAAAGTTTTTTATTTTTTCTAAAAATTAAAAAAAATTTACTATTACAACTAAAATATTTCAACTCAAACTAACGAACTAAACGGACCCTGAGTTTAAACTCAAATTTTTATATCAGTTTTTAATCTTTTTTTAAAAAAATTTTTTATCTTTTTTAAAAAGTCAACAAAAATTACTATTAAAACTTAAAATTTCCAACTCAAACTCATTCACCAAACGGATCCTTAGTATAAGTTTTTATTGGTAACAAGTTAGGGTACGGTTTTTCTTCGTCGGTTGAAAAGATACAATAATCTTTTTTTCTTTATATTTTGTCTTACAAAAATCTAGATTTGAATCAAACATCACAATAGTAAGTAAGAGCAAGTGCGCAAACAAAATGAATGAAAAGCCGTGGATGTGATTTTACTAATGAGCGGTATCATCAAACACTTTTCCTAGAGCTAAGAAAGGGAATGCCTTACAACGGCCACAACTGATTATGGTGAACTTGAACTATTGTTAAATAAATAAAAAAAATGTTGAAACATCAATTAATGGCTGAAAAGAACAATCACTAGCTCTAGTGAGCTGAATCTATGAAGAAGGAACCTGTCAACGACTTCCCTAGAAAACGTTCCCCAACAAAGAGTAAAGTCAGTAAAAAGGTTGCGAACCCCATAGACGAACAGTACAAGAGAAATAATCGGTTTGCCAAATTCCCTTGTACCCCTTTCCTCAGAATGTTGCTTACGTAGCATCAAAGCAAGGTCTTGACAGAATGGGAGCAATAGCAACTCCCTTAAGCAACGCCACTTATGACAAGCAATTGACTCAACAAGTTCCGATTCAATTAGATGACACTTACGTTCTATCCGAGTAAACGATGTACGTCCCAACCAACAAAAGAGTGTTGGGGATCAAGAAGGAGATTGGTGATGCATGCAATCCGTCAATGTCAATGGATGAGATCAAGAACTATGAAGATGTAGTCAATGTACCAAGAAGCACGACTGTCAGCAATTTCTTCACCATGGAGTTGACTGATGTGGCCAAGGAAATGCACGCTGCAAATCTCTCTGTGTATGTCACTCTTACTTCAGTGACCCAATTGTGGAGATTGTTACCTAGTTCAAGTGGATGAAGTTGATGGGCTCATGAACTAATTACCTGGTCATGAATGAGTAGGTTTTGCACCCTCTATACCTTTTCTTTCCTTTTTTTTTCTTTTTTCCTTCAATTCATAATGGAAAGTAATTGAGATTAGATCACTAGAAGGATAGGCAAACTAACAAGGACATGAAGATTGGTTATAGTTTCAGTAAAATCACGAGGAAATATAACAGGAAGAAACTTGACTCTCATTGCAATGTTTTCTTTAGAAATAAGAAGCAAAATGAAATTAATGAACATTCTTTGAACAACTTTTGAATGTATGATTTTTTTTTTTTTTTTTTGATAAAGAAAAAAGTTAAATTGCAACGACTTGTTAAGAAGAAAGAGGCAAAATGAAATTGATCTACATTATTTCAACACTTGCGAACATAGATTTTTTTTTTTTTAATAAAGAAAAACGTAGATTGATAAGTCAGAAAAGAGACACTAGAATTTGGAAAATTCTGGATTGGATGAAGAAAATGAATTCCCCATTATGAAAGGAACATAATATCAACACATGAATATGATGATAAGCAATGTCTAACATCATGATACTAAATTATGACGCCAAACATTTTTGAATAACATTTTAATATTCTAAACCTCAATCTCTTTAGTAAAGTAACACACGATCTAATTTATACTTGCTAGCTAAAGTCATGTTTCAGCATATCCTTAACCTAATGTCATCTTTCTTGGTGGAAGACTTCATCCAAAAACTAAAAAAAAAAAATCAAAAAAGGATTGAAGAGGGAGGGTGGGTAGAGGCTCAGATTCGCCTTTTCTCAGGCAGAGAGAGAGAGAGAGAGATGTAGTGACCAATGGCTGCGACCGACCGCCAAGCCGCCTCACGGAGGACAGAAGCGTCATTTTCCGGCGGGGCAAACCAAACCAAACCAAACCAAACCAAACCAAAGCGGGTGGACCCGCCAGGCAACAGAATCCTTCCTTCTCCCTCCCACCACCTGATATTCAGTCTGACAATATCATCACCGCCTCATAAAACAAACAAGGACCCGTTTGGATGACACATTTGAGAGAGATAGAAGGAAATCGGTTCTGCTAAAATCAGAGAGAAGCAAGCAAACCTTAATTTGCTGGGTCTCCATGAGAGCAAACACCCCCCCCCCCCCCCCCCCCGGCAAAACAAAAATCATTCTTGGAATATTTGCCAAAAATGGCAACCTTAAAAATTGAAATTAGCAAAATAACCTTCTTTCATTTTAACATACGAACAACCGTCTAAAAAACCAGTCGTTCCTGATCGTCGAAGGCTCAGATTCGCCGTTTCTCAGACAAAGCGACAGAGAGAGAGAGAGAGGAAGCCGCCCTACCATGGCTGCCACCGGTCGCCATCGCCGCCACCGCCACCGCCGCCGCCGTCGTCATTTTCCAGCTGTTCATCCGGCTTGACCCGCCGGTAATCGGATCCTCTTCTCTTCCCCCCACACAATGCCTCAGTTTTACAGCCTCAAAATATCATCACCGCCTCATCATCGATAGATAGATATATATATATATAGAGAGAGAGTGAGAGAGAGACACACACAACACAAACGCAAAGAAAAAAGAGAGAGAGATAGAGATATAGGGTGCGATTGGGGCATCCACTCCAATCAGAGTTTTGTAGGTTTTTTTTTTTTTTTTTGAATTGACTTTTTCACGAGAGAGAAAAATCATCGGTTCCGCTAGCGATCAGGGTGAAGCAAAGCAGAAAAAGGCAGCCATTGTTACAGAAAGAACAACGACCAAACCCCAATCTACTTGATCTCCATGAGAGCAAAACCTCATTCTTAAACTAATGAGCCTCTCCAACCCCAGAGTCGTCACCTTCGAGGTTCATTTATACGCCCGAAGCTCTCTGCAACTTTTCATTTCGCCGTTTCTGCCCTTAGAAATGCAACTGGTGTTGGGGCTCTGCTGAGGTACATCGAGGGCAGAATTGAAATAGTGGAATAACAGTGGGGATACGATGGTAAATGCAAATTAGAAAGCAACGTGACTGAAGGTTTTTTGTTTTTTTGTTTTTTCCTCCTTCCTTCCTTCCTTCAAAGCATAAATTTATGGTCCGTTTGGTGAATGAGTTTGAGTTGAAAATTTTAAGTTTTTTTTTTTCCCTTCAAAGCATAAATTAAGAATCTGTTTGGGGAATGAGTTTAAGTTAGAAATTTTAAGTTTCAATAATAATTTTTGTTGACTTTTCAGAAAAGATAAAAACCTTTTTCAGAAAAAAATAAAAACTTATATGAAAAAGTACAGTTTGAACTTGAATGCCAAACGAGCCCTAAGAGAACTTTACAAAGCTATCATGTTTAAAAAATATTTCTTATTAATAGTTTTTTTTTTGTCATGTTTTCCGAAAAAAAAAAAAAAAAAAGAAATCTCATTTGCTTTATATAGTTTGTTGCGTATCAATAATGTATTTTTTGAAACATTATACTTGTATAAATCATGTTAAAAAGATAAAACCAAAACCAAAATAAAAACAAATTTCGCATTCGAGCTTGTCAACAATGCTCTCGAATTTTAATTTTGTAACATTCATTTTCTAAGAACTTTGAAATATTAAAAAATTTTCTTTCTATTAGTTTTGTTAACGAAAATTAAGCTCAAATTTCACGTTTGCCCCCAACCTTTACTCAATGTTACAAAATGTTCTTGAATTTTAACTTATAACATCTGTTCACTCAAATTTTGAAACTCTTGCAAATTTTTTCCTTTTGGAAGTTCGATTATCGGAATTGCTACATGAAATAATTTCTCATTCTCTCTTTCTTAATACCACGAAAATGACCATTCACTCTTTCATGACAATAATTATATTTACAGTTTTCATTTAAATGTTTTGTTGACATAATACATTTTGACCCACCACCATCTTCAAGCTTCAACACCTGCCGGCTACATCAACAACCCCTGATGCGCCTACACGCCGCCTTTGTGCCGCACAAGAATTTCTGTATTTATTAATTTAACTCCACATCTATTTTCTAGTTTTTAACCTTTTGGAATGAATAGTGATAACAGAAAATTGTACTTCACCGTAGAAGTTTAAAATAAATGGGTGTTTGGTGAATGAGTTTAGTTTAAGATTTTTAAATTTCAATAGTGATTTTTGTTGACTTTTCAGAAAAGATAAAAAAAAAATTTCAAAAAAAGACAAAAAAAGTACATTTTAACTTGAGTTTAACTTGTGTTTTACTTATGAGCGATACTAGTATTAGTATTACCTACACTTTCCTAGAGCTAAGAAAGGGCAGTTACAACTTGAAAGTGTTAAAAATAGTTATGCTAATTGCAGAAAATAAATGGATGCGTCAAAAAAAAAAAAAAAAAAAAAAGGGAAAACAAAAGGAAATATGAGAAGATTTCGAGGCATTTGAAATACATAAGAATAACGTTGAAAACCAGGTCCTCCATTTAACTCCTCGAAAGTTTTTGTCTGGCCTCCCTTTCCCCTGTGTTAGAAGCATTAAATCCCTTCTAGTATTGAAAGCATAAGTTAGTACCACACATCAATTAGTAAGCAATTGAAAATTTTTAATTTTCTTACTCTTTGTAGTTAAGATGTGATTTTCATACTGAGTTAACATTTAAAAATATGCATTGTCTTTATACATTTTTTTAGAAAATTACCCCAATAGCCTTCTATTTCCATTCATTGACCAACATAAACACAAATTTTAGTTATATTTATGCGTTATATTAATCTGATGTCAAATTTTTAGACATTAATATGGTCTTTAAATTTATGTTATTTTTTCCCAATTTTTTTTCTCTCTATATGCTCACCTTAACATTGTTGTCTTAAACTAGAAATGATTAAAGTACTATTCAATCTCTGTCTCCAACCTCATCCTATAATCTTAGTCCTCACTAACATTGTCAAATTACTAGCATGTTTATTTATCTAGAGTCGGAAATAAGAGTCAATCACATGTCTTATTATTATTATTATTATTATTATTATTATATCTAGAGTAGTAAATCCAAGTGAATCAAATCTTTGCTTATTATTATTATTTGTAGTTGTCCTTATTATTTGTTGTCGTCATTGTCGTCGTCATCCTCGTTATTGTTGTTGTTACTATTGTTATTGTTATTATTATTATTGTTCTTATTATTGCTCTTATCGCTATTGTTATCATTGTTATTATTATATATGTTATAATTATTATTAGGGTTGTACATGGGTGGGTTATGTTGGGAATGTCCTAAGAAGATATTTTAGTTGTATTTATTTATTTTGAACTGATTAATAATATATTTAAGGTTTTTGCATTATATATTTGCTATATTGTCCTCATCTAAATTTACACGTTAAAGTAAATGCAATCAAATATAGCTCATTGACTACTTGGTGTTTAAACTGTTAGAATATTGCATGTGATGGATTTTTGTATGCAAGAAGACAATGTTCTAAAGTAAGTAGTCTAAATCTATAGTCAGTGGTCTATGAAGTTAGAGTGAGCATCTAATGTATATAAAAACTATTATGTTATCTAAAGTCAATTGGGGAGGTTTGTCTTGACCATCTGGAGCGAGCTGACTCCCAAGTAAAGACAGATATATTACCTAACGGTGGTGATATAGGACTGGACCAATATGTAATTAATCTATAAGGCCGCTTAATTAGATTAATTCACTTTTGACGTATATTATGAAAAATATTAATTTTAAGTAAGTAAATAACTTTATGTTTATGACTTGTAGACTTTGATATTCTAAAGGCTAAAATGTCTCAGAGTAGTAAGCTCTCATAAAGCGTAAATGTTATCCTCTTAAATAGCATTATACAGGATATGAAAATGGACGAGGCCTCGGGGTTGTTTGTTAGGCAAATGACTAATTATTCACTTTGGGTGAATAATCATTTTCCTATTTGATGCATAGTGGATCTTTAAGATAGTGTGATCAAAAGGTTGAATGGACCTTGACTTTAAGTTGATCATGGATATCATATGAGGATGTTGTATATATGACAAGGTCATTGGATTGCGGCTACATACTGGCTTATGTAATAAAATATATAATTGGAAGTGCAGTTTCAAGTTTATAGTGGTGTGACTCTGAAACTAATAATCATGTAATTAATTCATTTGGTATAGAATAATTAATTACATAAATTATTAGAGCCCATATTATATATATGTTCAATTAGTTCCTTTACTATCTCAATATTATTCCTTAACGGATGATAATCAATTGGAATATTCATTATGCCCTTAATTCTTGCACTTAGTGAAGAGAAAAATCCGGAACACTTCCCACAAAAATGTAGGCATTTTTTCTACAAGGGTATAATGAGAATTTTGTTTCATTTAATTAATTGCATAAATATTTATTTGAAGATGAGATTTGAAATTTGAATTAATTATCTTTATATTTTGTGATAAATATGAGATTAATTTAAATTAAGAGATATGGATAAATTAATTATTTGGATAATTAATTTAAATATATAGATCATCTTATTTAAATAGATATTTTAAATTAAATATGGTAATTATTTTATTTGGATTTGAAATTGAAATAAAATCTTATCCTAGTCTATCTTGTGTAGGGTTTTTTTATGAGGATAAGGGAACGAAAAGATTTTCTCCTTATTGATTTTATTTAGATAATTATTACATAATTATTTAATTTAAATAAAGTTGCCATAATTTTATTTTGAACTTAAATTGGAGTTACGGAACATCATCCATGGAGATAAAATCATAAAACAATTAGAGATAAAAATTTGAATCAAATTTTGAATATTCTAGACTTATTGTGGGCGATTTTTTTATCTCCCGGACAAGAAAAAAAACGCAGATTAGGGAAGGAGGAGAAAAAAATCATTTCAAGTGTCCTATTTGAATTCAAATTCCACCTAGTCCATTCGCCATAAATAAGACCTTAGGTGCTCTTATTTTATTTAGACCACAGAGTCTAAGGTGAGCGAGCTTATTATTATTCTCCTATTATAGTAATAATAAGCTACAAGAATTATGGGTGGTTGGAAAGAGAAAGCCGCACACGAATACCGATCGAAAGACTGAGTGCCCACACATTCTACTGTCCGGAAATTAGAGAATAGTAAAGAAGGTCAGTTGGTTGAAACTCTCTTTGATCACATCCTTCGGCATTATTATTTCTCTTAAGATACGTAGATTATAGAATAATTTTATTACATATGGTGACATGAATTAGTATGATCTTAAGAAATATTTTTCAAAATTCCGCTGCATAACTTACCCTATTTTCCTACAAGTTGGAATATAATGATTTTCTTAAAATCCCAAACTAGCCCTACCCACCATGAAGGCGGGTTGGGCTGGTTGGTGGCGGTTGGGGGTGTGTGGTGTGGCGGCTAGATAGAGAATTTTGAAAATAAATTTGTAATTTTTTTATTCTCTTTTTCTTTTTCTTTTTTTATTGTTTTTTAGCCGAAACAAGCTTGGAACTTCAATTCAATTGTCAAACTTGTTATAATGTTAAGCTCAGGGAGACAAATAAAAAAAGAGGGTAAGATTAATTCTAATTGCAAATACAATATCTAAATAAAGACAACAACAATACCAATAATAATAATAATAATAAAATAAGGAAAAAAAATTTAAACTAGTAGTAACTTCGTCAAAGAGTCTTGTACTCTATTTAAAGAAAAAACATATTCATTATTAATTAAAAAAATGACGGACGGATAGGTTGAACCTGCAAGATAAAAAGTGAAACTTGCACCCGCTCATAAGTGATAGTGGGTAGGTAAAAAACCCGCCTAAAACAAACAGGTGATGACATGGAACTGTTCAACAGGGTAGGCTGGGGTAGGGCAGGGTGGGGCCTGATGGTTGTGGCGGGCTTGTTGGGTTTTGTGCATGATCTTAATTATTATTGTTTACTTGTTTTTATCTTGAAATAAGAATGGAACCCATACAAATTTAAGATTGAGTAATGTGATTGACAATCCCAAATCCTTGCAAAATGTTTGATTTCATAAAACAACAGCAGCAACAGTAACAACACCAACAACAATAATAATTATAAAATGTTTAATTTCAAAAATACAATAAAGTTAAATCATAATTTATAACAGCAGCAACAACAACACCAGTACCAAGAACAAGAACAACAACATCAACAATGATGATGATAATGACGAGGACGATAATGTGTTTCGCCATTTAGCACATTATTTCATTTTGTTTTCATTTATTTTATTTAATTTTTGAAAACGTATAATTAAATGTTCTAAAAAAAAATCATTACCCAACTCAAACCATTACAATATTGTATTGTCCTTGTCTTGTAATCATTATTTTAATACAAAAAACATTGTCATATAAAAAATTGAAAATTGAAAAATTGAAAAAAAAAAAAAAAAGGAAGAATTTACTCAAAAGATGACAAGTCAATAACTCTAATTATGATTCTTATAAGCAAGTAAATAACTTATTTGGACTCCAAATCATGACTATAAAAACTATCACTCTTATTACCCATAAGTAAACATGCCACTAAAGTTTTGAATCCACTGTTTCACATGTAAAGGCCACAAACACGCTTAGATTGTAAGGTCTAGTGTCATGACAATCTCCCATGAACATCTTCCTAATCTCTGCTTTCAATACTAACACTAGTATTTGCAAACCACCAAGATCCTGACCCTTTCAAAGCAAGATTTTGACATAGTGATAGCTATTGGAGCAAAATTTTGTCCAAAACTGTTGTGAATATTTAAGTCTGTCTCAAAGGGCAATTGCACACTATCGCAAACAAGTAATATAAAACGAATACAATTGTCATTCCCAGAATAATTAAATACTAATTTTTGTTAATTCCTAAAATTGTCTCAATCCAATTATATTTGAACAATCGAAATAAAAAGTGAGAATTCAATTAAAATTGCAAAATTAAGAAATTGAAGAAAGCTATCAAGTGAATTAAAACAGAGAACCATAAGAAAAATTAAACCAACAAAGTTACAGAGGAAAAATCAAATAAACAAGGATCTAGAGTTGCAATTTCATCCAATTGATTGATTTTGACTAGATTCTACTATCTAATGATTAATTTCGGTTAATTGAATAGCTAGCCGGATGTTTGCAAAATCACTTAATAGTCTCTTCTGATAACTAGAAAGCATATTTATGTTAATCAAATCCACTATATTCCTATGAGGAATCGACCAACATTAATTCATTAAAAACAAGCTTTCACAAGCCTACACATACACTAGGATATATTCCTATTCCTATTCCTATCACACATGTTATTTCATTATTAATCTAGATTCAAAATCCATTTTCCAATTTCATTCAAACCCAACAAAATCTCCTATTGAGTGGCCAAATCATTAGAAGTAATAAAAACATAATAGAGTAAGCAATTACAATTAATCACAACCATCAAGAGAGCAAAATGTGTCAAAAATCCACAAATGAGCTACTTTGCAACCGTAGAAATTAAATTAGAACATTTCAAAAATTAAAGTGCAAATGAGAATCAGAATCCAACACCTCATATCCATGATATCAACAAAATTTAAATTGAAAAATAGAGAAATTAAGATTGAGAAATAAATAAAAATCGTAGAGTTCTTCTCCTCAAGCTCTTTTTCAATTTTTGAAACTTTAAGACACTAGGATATACAATTGGAGATTAAATCTCAGCACTCAAATTTTAAAAACTATTTTCTCTCACTTTCTTTTTCTTCCTTCCTCACGGCTGCTTCCTTCAGCTCTGCTTTTCCCTCCTCCAAAAAAAACTCCCAGCCACCTTCTCAAAACCCTCGCAGCCTCCCATTTTTTTCTTTTCTTTTCTACTTCTCTTTTTCTTTCCTTTCAGCTCAAGCGCCAGATAACAACAGGTATGGGCCCCCACCACTGACGCGGCTGGACATGTGGCGGCATGCGACTTGGTATGGAGTTAGTGCGGTCCACACGTTGGCTTTTTGCTGGGTAACGGAGCGAGTGCACGTGAAAATTTGTGAGTGTGCTCACAGTCGATCAAGCATTGTTCTGTGGGCTCTGCACGTGGACGCATGGCGAGGCACAAATTGGGACAAACTCTCAAGTGCTCGCGAGCTTGATGGAACGCATGACATCCTTTCATACTCTAGCATGGCTCAAGATAGTTCCTAATGCCTAATATGCCTAGAGGGTGAGGGATAGAAAATTGGAAATTATTTGAAAGGCTAGGCTTAAGTGTATGTGACAAAGAAAAAGGTAAACAAGGCTCAATGGGGTGTATTCGGGATAAATATGTTAAATGGTAGACTTGAAAGGCTCAAACGGTCCAAAGATAGCCTAAATCATTTCCCAATTATGTGTGATCTAGGATTTCGCCTTAATAGAGAATCAAATGAATTCTAACACTTGTGAGATCAAGAAAATCTCTTGTCTACATAGACCTATCAAAATATGCACACAACTCCAAGATCAAAACATTGTGCTCAAAGATGGAATAATCACTACCAAAATGCAACAAACTCAAGAATCAAACATAATATTGAAGCAATATCCATAATTTTCCAAAAGCCATGAACAATTTCAATCAAATTGCTAAAATTGGGGTGTTGGAAATAACCAAAGAAAACACAAAATACCTCTAATTATTTACTCATCATAGTGTAAGTGGAGTTTACATGATGGTTTTTGTAAAAACCATCGTGTAATGTTCAACATGTATTAAAAAAAATTTCACATTTTTTGATGATTTTCTACGGGTGGCCTAACCTGTGTGTTATCCAATACACGGCCTATAATAGGATTGACAAAATTTTAGCTATGTTATATCAATATAAAATACCATCATTACATTATAAGTTTACATATCGAATATAATGAATTGCATTACAAAAAAACCACATTCAATCTACCCTCTTGGTGAGGACAAGGACGATCTGAGATTTTTATTTTATAATCTTGTCTCTATTTAATCTCTTCTCCGCTATAAGCTTCTAATCCATTAGGGTCCTAGCAAGTTTACAAAATTCAAATAATTAAGATGAATACTATTAAGATTAAATCAAAATTTAGCACATGAAAATTTACTTACATATTTATTAGATTAGTAAAATTGTCATGTTTCTTATCTGAGTGAGTACACCAATTCAACTCATCAATTCATCACCATGCTTCCCTTTTGAATTTCTTTTCTTGTCAAAGGTGACTTTAATTCATTCACCACTTTTCCTTATTATGTGGACTTGTTTCATTAGAGTTACCCTTCATTTACCATTGTATTGGGATTAAATGGGTTTCTTCTTCGTGATCTTCCCTTTTTGCATACTCTAGCTCAATTTTGTGTCATTTTTATTACAATACTCACATATATTTATGGCAACATAATACATAAAACAAACAAATAATTAGTCCAATTTAATCAAATTAAACTCACATTCACTAAGAAGGTTAAAAAATCTGAGCATAATATACTAAATATATGTAATTAAAACACCACTTTTTTGCTTGTATATTAAATAATTCTACAAATTGCCCTGTAAATGCAAGAATGCTCTAAAAAATTTTATAAACTAGAAACAAATTCCATGTGATGAACCAAACGAAATTCCATTTTGACATTTCATCAAGCATATGGTGGGTGGAAAAAAAATGCACAGAATATAGTCTACAGAGATCTTAAACTGTCTAAAAATTGCACAAAAGATTCATCTACAAAGAGCAACAAAAAAAATTAAACAACAATAAATACATTAATTATACTCTAAGAAAGTTACTAAAAGTTTGTGTGTTTGTATTTTTGTTGAAAATAAGAAATTGAGTAATACGAAAGTTACCTTGCTTTTCTTTGTTGCAAAAGAGTCACGGCCTTGATGGGAAGAGAGGATTGCGGTGGCGGCAGAAAAAGGAGAGAGAAAGGAGGACGGCGTTAAGGGAGATGGGAGAATGAAGGAGAGGGGAGGGCCGTGGTGGCGTACGTGAGAATGAGAGAGAGGGGAAGGTGTCAGTGATGTCGCAAGAGAATGAGAGAGAGGGGAGGGCGGCAGCGCTATTGGCAAGTGAAGGAGAGAATGGGTAAGAGAAATCTTTGAGTGGTCGAGAGGGAGAGAAAGATGAAAATGATGAGGAAAGTGAATTTATAAGTAAAGGGTTTATGCGCGAATTTCAAAGCCTAAAAATTCGAATTTTAAAATTTTTTTCAGAAAGTTTACATGACGGTTTCAGCTAGAAACTGTCATGTAATCTTTTTTTTTTTTCCCTTTTTTTTTTTTTGTGAAGATACGACAATGGTTTTATTTGAAAGTCATCGTTGTATTTCAGATTACACAACGGTTTCGGCGAGAAACTCTTTTATTTTTCCTGTCATCCCATGACCTACTACCC
Organism: Ficus microcarpa; assembly: GCA_025413485.1. Lineage (NCBI taxonomy): Eukaryota > Viridiplantae > Streptophyta > Magnoliopsida > Rosales > Moraceae > Ficus > Ficus microcarpa. The sequence continues at coordinate 14,803,274 of CM046376.1, forward strand.
CTTGTGTTATTTAAACAATGACCAAAACTGCTGTAGTATCGATCTATGTTCAACATCAATGTTTAATATATATCAACTAACATAACATAATAAACTCTTGTATATAGCACATTAAAATAAAATGGTAATAAAAAAGAGTCAATTAACAATAATGTTATACAAATGACAAAATGTTCAAGTTTTACTATTTTTTTTCTTTGCTTTTTAAACACGTGTCCACTCAATATCGGATCGAAGTAAGTGAGAAACATCATCATCGAAATCATCAATCTCCTCAATCGATGACAATCTCTTTGTGAATGATAGAATGTCAATGCAATCTTCCTAACCAAATACCATGTTTGGTATGAACATGTAACGCCCCTCCCGAGCTAGCAGCTTGAAAAGAACCTTAACTAACTAAAAACCTCATATAAAAAAAATTAAATCAGATCTCTAATTTTGCCATGGAACTCTACTGAATCAGTCAACCTCTTGATCTTGTTGACCTACAAACTGCATCACAAGAACTATATGAGCAAAAAGCTCAGTAAGTATATCATATAACTGGACTAGACATAAAAGTTTAGCAGGTCTGAACACAAATTATTCAGTAGGTTCGGATGTAAATGAATCCAACAGGACTAGATAAAAACTTGTCTAGTAGGACTGAACATAAAAAAGTTCAGCAGGTCTGGACACAAATTGCTCTGCAGGTGTAGATGTAAAGGATCTAGCAGGTGTTGTCTAGTAGAACTAGACATAAAAATTTAGAGGGTCTAAACAAAAAATTGTTAGTCAGGTTCGGACGTAAAAAAGTTTGGCAGGATTGGATATAAACTTGTTCCGCAGGTCCAAAAGTTCATGTTTTCCTAAGAAAAAAAAAAATCACTTTCTTTGTTTTGTTATCATGTTTCATGTTTTTTTTTTTTTAATTTTTAAAATTTTTTTTATCATTTGTGGAACTTTATGTGGTAGGATGGGTATCAGTAGTATTTTTTTTTTTTTTTTTTTTTTTTTTTTTTTTTTTTTTTAACATGTAGCATGCGTTTGGTGTACGGGTTGAAACTAAATTTTCTAGATTGGATTTGAATTGAATTGAATGTGCGTTTGGTGAGGCATTTGAACTATTGAAACTAAAAAGTGTTTGGAAAAAATATTACTATGAAGCTTGCTTTGTTCATCTCGAAATTTTATATAATTTTAAAAAATATATCCAATTTGGACTTGTGTATAAAAAGTTATGGAGTTTTGAAGTTTAAGTTACAAAAATTATGAAAGTAAAACAGATGACGACTTTTCAGAATAAGATAAAAATAAATTGAATTTTTTGGGTTTGGATTGAATTGAACCTTGATACTAAAAAAATAAAAAATAAAAAAAAAAAAACATTGTCATTTGCCCCTCAATATGGCTTTTGTTAATGTTTGAGCTTTTATTTGTATATTGCTCTCTAAGAATTTTGAAATGTTGCAAAAAATTTTCCTACTATTAGTTTTGTTTTAATTTTAATTTTTAATTTTTAATTTTTAATTTTTAATTTTTTGAGTAATACTATTGGTTTTGTTAATGAAAATTGAGCTCAAATTTCACGTTTGCCCCTTGATCTTTGTGCATTATCACAAAATGCTTTTGAACTTTAACTTATAACATCTGTTCTCTCGGTCTTTGAAACGCTAGTAAAGTTTTGCTTTTGTTAGTTTGGTTAATGGAATTGCCACATGAAAAAATTCCACACTCTCTCTCTCTTAATACCACCAAAATTATCACCACTTCATGACAATAAATTATATTCATTGGCTTGACAGTTTTGATTTGAATGTTTTGTTTAAATAATACCTTTTGGCACATCCCATCTGCAGGCTTCAACCACCTTCAACCACATCAATATCCTCTGATGTGCCTATACGCCACCTCAGTGCCAAACAAGAATTTCTGTATTTATTTGTTGAACTCCAAAATCTATTTATAGTTTCTAATCTTTTGATGAATAGTGACAAGAGAAAACTGCCCATTAAAGTACAAGTTTAAAATAAGTACTTGGATTGGCGAGACCATTTGTTCCAAAGCAAGACCAAGTAGGGCAACTTAGGAGTGTTTTACTCAATAGCAGCAAACCAAATGTGTTCGAAGCAGTAGTGTGTTTTAGTTGTGAGCGGTTCTAGTATTACCAACAGTTTCCTAGAGCTAAGAAAGGACAGTTACAACTTAAAACTGTCAAAATTAGTTATGCTAATTGCTCAAAATAAATGGATTCGTCCCAAAAAGAAAAAAAGGGAAATATGAGAAGATTTGGAGGCATTTGAAATACATAAAATAACATTGAAAACTAGGTCCTCCACTCAACTCTTCGAAATTTTGCATGACCCCCCCTTTCCCTATGTTAGGAGCAAAAATCCTACTAGTAACCGAAGCATAAGTTGGTACTAGGCATCAATTAGTAAGCAATTGAACAATTTTATTTTATTTTTTATTGTTTCTGTTTAAGATGTGATTATCATATGAGTTAACATTTAAAAAAATAGATTTTCCTTATTTTTGTTGTAAGAAAATTACTTAAATGGTCACATTTTTTAATCCATCGACCAATATAATACAAATTTTAGTTTTATTTATGTGTCAAATTGGTCTATTGTCATATTTTGTATCATGTTCATATAATAGTTTTAAATTTATATCATTCAAGTGCTTTTTTTCTCACTTCTTTATTTCTCTTTACGCTCAACTTAACATTATTGTCTCATACCAGAAATACAACATTACTAGATTATTACTCTTCAATCTCGGTCTTCAGCCTCGTCTTCCAATCTTGGTCCTCGCTAATGTTGTCATATTGTTGGCACGTTTACTCATCCAGAGTCGGATATAATTGTCAATCACTTGTTTTCTTGTTATTATTTTTCTTATTAGCTTCGACTTATTTAATGTTAAAATTAGAGTGAAACCCATATGAATTTTAAGATTGAATAATGAGATTGACAATTTCAAATCCTTGCAAAATGTTAGATTTTAAAAATACGATAGATTTAAACAACAACAACACCTTTTTTTTTAGACAAAATAATGTATTTCACCTTTTAACTCATTCTTTTTTTTTTTTTTTTTTTTTTCATTTAATATTTTATTTAATGTTTGAAAATTAAATGTTGTAAAAAAAAAAAACCAAAACACAACTTAAACTATTATATTCTTTATTGTCCTCGTCGTATTGTCATTATTTTAATAAGAAAAACATTGACATATATACGCAATTCATCTTTTCAAATTGAAAAAAAAATTAATTAAAAAAAAAAAGAATTTACTCAAAAGATGATTAGATAATAACTCTAATTATAAATCTTCTAATGCAAGCAAACAACTTGTTTGAATTCCATACTTTGATTACAAATAAGTAAACATGCCACTAAAATTTTGAATCCACTAATAATTCACACGTAGAGAACACCAACTGGCTTAGTTTGTACATCTGAAGTGTGATGACAATCTCCAATGGACATCATCCTAATCTCAACTTTCAACACTAACACTAGAATTTGCAAACCACAAAAATCATGACCCTTAATCCTCACAATGCCGCATACTTAAGCTTCAAAACAAGATCTTTACATAGTGATAGCAGTAGACATGAATTCGACTACTGTGTCCTATTCTTGTCCTGTTCATGTTGAACAAAACCAAGAATCAAAGCAAGATCTTAACATAGTTTGAGCAAGTAGTAGCTGCTTGACCAATGCCACTTTCGACAAGCAATGACTCAATGAGCTTTCTTTTTTTTTTTTTTTTTTTCATACTTTCAATCATATCAACATTGTGCTGTCACAAAGTTTTCAAGGGTATGTTAGTTTGCAATGGTTCGCATAATTGAGACTAGATAAATCAGGAACAAACAAGAAAAGAAAGCATGATGAAATAGCATTTTACGACTGGTTATCATGATACTAAAATCATCTAATTGAAATGAGAAGAGATTTAATTCGTTATGCAATGTTTGCACTAGGAAAATAAAGAGCAAACTGAAATTTATTACTTGTAAGGAAAGATTTATAAGTTAAAAACGAGACACCACGATTCCAAACTCGACTCACCAAAATGAGTTTCCATTTGAAAGGATCACAATCATGATTCCATAGTTGACCTAGAGGAATAAAATTCATAAATTTGGAAATAAACCATAACAATAACATGATTGTGAATGTAATTTAACCATAAGAATGTCGAACGCACACTCATATTAAGCAACATATGATGTGATCAAAACTTGCTTGCCAAATCATCATGTTTCAGGATTCTTGGAGGAAGACTTGATCATTCTTTTCTTTTCCTTCAAATAGTTACCGATTAGCATATACAGATTTAAAAACCTGGTTTGCTACTGATAAGCTTGATCCCACCTGAAATCCATCCACCAGCTCAGGCACCAGAACCTCCTTTCCATCTTGGAGACAGAGTTGACCAACTGCCCCATCCGGCCAAAGTCTAACAGGCCGCGGATGTGCCTGCCACAACAACTCGGTCAAGAGCTTTAGCAAATGCTGCAAAAGTTGGTCTTTCACTTGTGGCAGTAAGCAACCAACTATCAAAATTTTTGGTTCACAGCTAGATCAAGTTCAAGGAGTTTTTGATTCTGATTCCAGTAAAATGTTTATTGATTTCGATAATCATCAAGAAAACAACATCCTATATGCCAGAAGTTGGTCAAGAATGAAAAAAGCATTTATGGTTGATAGTTAAAAATACAATTCAAGTTTTAGTAATATAGAATTTTGTAGAAGGAAGTGGAGGCTCAGATTCGCCTCTTCTCAAACAGAGAGAGAGAGAATATGAAGCTAACAATGGCCGCAACCGATGGCCAGCAGCCACACAGAGGACAGAGTTGTCATTATGCAGGTTGACCTGCCGGGCAACCCAGATTCTCTCTTCTCTCACTGCCTGATTTTCTGTCTGAAAACATCATCACTGCCTCAAATATATATATATATATATATATATCTATACCCATGCATACACAAATGTAACAGAGAGAATAGCAGCAAAACACAGGAGTGCTAGTGCAATTCTTTCTGTTTTTATTTTGTTTTGTATTTTCTTTTTCTTTTTCTTTTTCTTTCTTTCTTTTATTTTTATTTTTATTTTTTGGGAAAGAGAGAGAGAGTCGGAAATCATCGGTTCTGCTACAATCAGAGAGATGCTAGCAAAACATAACTTGCTGGGACTCCATGAGAACAAAACCTCAATCTTAAAGAAACAGGAATGCCACAAAAACCATGCCTCAGCTTGATTTTTGGCCTACTAAGGGTGTGTTTGGTTCACAGTTTCAAATAGGGGCTGAACATACTCCAAATCCTAATTTGCTGCGTCTCCATGAGAAGCAAAAAAGTTTTGGAGAGAGAATCAAAGGCTCAGATTCGCCATTTCTCAGACAAAGCAAGAGAGATAAAAGAAGCCACCAATACCATGGCTGCCACCGACCATTGACCACCCTGTGGCAACGGAAAGAGCTGTCATTTTCCAGTGGCTCATCCGTGTTGGCCCACCGGCAACTGGATGCTCCTCTCTCCCTATACAATGCCTAAGTTTTACAGCTACGGAAATCATCACAGCCTCAACATATATATATATATTTATATATTTATATGTTTATGTTTAGAGGAAGGGAGAAAGAGAGAGAGAGAAATGGAACCATGGGTTCTGCTTACGATCAGAGAGAAGCAAAACAGATGAGGCAGCCATTGTTACTGAAGCAACAACGACCAGGCCTTAATCTGTTGAATCTCCATGAGAGCAAAATGTCATTCTTTCTCATGCTATGTTTGGTGAGAGAGAGACAGAGAGATGGGACCGTGGGTTCTGCATACGATCAGGGACAAGCAAAGCAGAAAAGGCAGTCATTGTTACAGAAATGACAACGACCAAGCCATCATATGCTAGATCTCCATGAGAGCAAAACCTCATTAGTGAAGGGAGAAAACACCTGAATGACACAAATTTAAATAATATTGCACCGTCATGACACAAAAATAAAACTAGTTTGTGTCTTATTGATCAAGAGCGGGGAATTTGAGTCAAGTTCGTCAACAGCTGAAAAAAAGGTGACTATTTAGAAAATCTTCTCTTAGTTGTTAAAGCCCCTCTGAACCCATAGTCGTCACTTTTGAGCTTCATTTACAGGGCCTCAGCTCTTTGCAAGATTGCCACAAATTTGACACCTGTACCCACCATAACATCAAAGTTTATATTTGTGATATTTAATAATATTCAATCAAATATTATTCGAACATAATATGTATTTTGAGATAAAATAGCAGCAAAACATGGGCCAGTGCAATTCTTCCTTCTTTTTTTTTTTTTTTTTTTTTTTTTTTTTTTTGTGTAAGAGAGATTCTTGGAAATCATTGGCTCTGCTACAATCAAAGAGAAGCTAACAAACCATAATTTGCTAGGTCTCCATGAGAGCAAAACCTCACTCTTAAAGAACTGGCAGATGAATGCAACAAAACCATGCCTCAGCTTTATGTTTGCCATACCAAGGGTCCGTTTGGTGAATGAGTTTGAATTGAAAAAGTACAGTTTGAGTTGAAATGAGATGATGAGGCAAACAAAGCCTATAATCCGTTTGGTTGATTGGTTCAAATAGGGGCCAAACATATTCCAAATCCTAATTTGTTGGGTCTCAATGAGAGCAAAAATGTTTTGGGGAGAATCAAAGGCTCAGATTCACTATTTCTCAGACAAAACGTGAGAAAGAGCACGCCGGCCAATACCATGGCTGTCACCGACCACTGAACGCCATGTGGAAAGGGACAGAACTATCATTTTCCAGCAGTTCGTCATGGTCAATCAGCCGGCAACTGGATGCTCCTCTTTTCCCACGCTATGTCTAAGTTTTACAGCCTGCATATGTCATCACCGCCTCAATATATACATGTACATATATTCACACACACACACAGAAACCATGGGTTCTGCTTACGATCAAAGAAATGCAAAACAGATAAAGCAGTCATTGTTACCGAAAGCACAACGACCAGGCCCTAATCTGTTGCATCTCTATGAGAGCAAAGCCTCACTCTTATACAATGTTTGGGAATAGAAATGGAAGATAGAAAGGAAATAGAAGTTCTTTCTTTCGACAAGCAATTGACTCAAAAAGTTTATACTTCTTTGTTTCACATTGTCAATGATACTATTCTTGTCCTGTCACGAAGTTTAGGGTACGTAAATTTGTAATGGTAACCAGACGAGTAATTGAAACTAGATTAAGCAGCAATTAAAAGTAAAGCATGATCAGTTAGTACAAGAAGACAGACTACTGGGTTATGTGCTACAAAAATCATTAAATGAAATGAGAAGAAATGTTTAGGTTACTAAGCATGCGTTTGGACGCACAATCCAAACATTAAAATCACAATCCAACTTTTATCTTTTTCCTTCAGCTTCACCATTCACACGGTTTTGTAATTCAAACTTTAAAAGTCCGTAACTTTACATAGACAAGTACAAATGAGATATTTTTTTTAAATTGCACAAAATTTGGAGACAAACGAAACAAACTCCATATTGACTTTTTTTTTTTTTTCTGAACACATTTCAAGTTTTTACATTTTTTAACTCAAGCAATTCAAACACCTCGATAAACGCACAAACAATCCAACCCCAAATTCTACCATCCAAACCTTAGTATCAGACGCATGCTGAGATCAGTTATAAGAGGGCATTTGGTAGATTCATTTCAACTAAAAAATTCCAATTTTTTTGTCTTTTTTCTTTAAAAGAAACTTGGTTTCACTATTAAGAGCTCCAACTCTAATTTAAAAACTCAATATGACAAGACAAGATCCATTTTGCATGTTTTTTTCTGAATACATTTCATTTTATACTATTTTCTATATCACAAAATTTTTCTAAAAGTCCCCCCTCCCAAAATGCACATTTCCAACCTAACCTCCGAAATTTTTAAATTTGAGTTGAGTTGACTTTTTAAAAAGTAGTTATAAACTTTGTTGACTTTTCAGAAAAAGACAAAAATTAAGATGAAAAAGAACAGTTTAGTTGAAGTTGAATTGTGTTACCAAACACCCTCTAAAAGAATGAATCAAAATGAAATAGATTTCTTAACCAATTGCATGTGGAGATCGTCAGGTTAGGAAAAGAGACTAGGATTTGGAACTTAACTCACCAAAATGAGTACCGGACACATTCATGATTCAGTAGTTAGGCCTAGAGGAATTAAATATTAGAAAAAACTATAACAGTATCAAAAAAGTGATACAGAAATAGAAAGATAAAAATAAGTTAGGAAATAAACCATAAAATCCAAAATATAAAAAACTAACCAGTGTAGCAGTATACTGCAAAGGTGAAATTATGTGGCAAGATGGTTAATGAATGGAGGAATTAAAAAAAAGGTGGCTAGTTAGGTACTTTACTCCGGCTACCAATGGCTATGACCGATCGGCGGTCGCACGGGAGACGGACAGAAGCGTCATTTTTCCGGCAGAGCAAACCGAATCGACCCGCCAAGCAACCAGATCCTCTGCTTCCCACTGTCTGAAAACATCATCAGAGCGAGATTGAATGAAAGGCTCAGATTCGCCGTTTCTCAGACAAAGCAAGAGAGAAAGAGAGTGAGGACGCCGTTGCTACCATGGCTGCCACCGGCAGCCGCGTGGAAAGGGACAGAATCGTCTTTTTCCAGCGGTTCATCCGGGTCGACCCGCCTGTAACCGGGTCCTCTTCTCTTCCCCCACACAACGCCATGAGTTTTACAGCCTCAAACTATCATCACCGCCTCATCATAGATATACATACATATATATATATATAAAGAGAGAAACACACACACAAACACAAACACAAACACAGATTAAAGAGAGAGAGAGAGAGAGAGAGAGAGAGGGATACATATATATATATATTTTTTGTTCATTGCCTTTTCGGAGAGAGAAAAATCATCGGTTCCGCTTGCGATCAGGGTGAAGCAAAGCAGAAAAAGGCAGCCATTGTTACAGAAAGAACAACGACCAAACCCTAATCTACTTGATCTCCCTGAGAGCAAAACCTCATTCTTAAACTAATGAGCCTCTCCGAACCCCCTGGTCGTCACCTCCGAGGTTCATTTATACGCCCGAAGCTATCTGCACCTTTTTATTTTGCCGTTTTTGTCCTTAGAAGCTCGACTGGTTTTGGTGCTTTGCTTTGGGATATGGAGGGCAGAATAGAAATCGTGGAATAGTAGTGGGGATACTATGGTAAGGCGGAATTCTATTGCCCTTTTTTTTTATTTTTTATTTTTTTTATAGTGATATGAACATAACCCTAGGGGTGGCAATACGGGTCGCAACACGACGACACGACTCGAAAACGACACGAATTTTACGGGTTCGGGTTGGGAAAAATAGGGGGCGGGTCGTGTTCGGGTTGGGAAAAATTGACATGAAAAAAAAAAAAAAAAAACGTGTCATGTTCGTGTCAGACCCGTTTTTTTCGTGTCACTTTTTCGTGCCAATTTCGGGTCAAGTTCGGGTCGGGGTCAATTTCGTGTCAATTTCGGGTCAGATTTCGTGTCAATTTCGTGTTAATTTCGTGTCGCATGTCAATTTCGTGTCGCGGGTCAATTTCGGTTCGTGTCGTGTCAACCCGTGACGGGTTCATGTCATGTTCGTGTCACGGTTCGTTTCGTGTTCGTGTCGCGTGTCGTGTTCGGGTCGGAGAAGAAAAAAATCGACACGACTTTAACACGACACGAACCCGACACGTGACACGAATTGTCACCCCTAATTGACCCTTATCACAGTTTTGAGAAAGGTTGTGATAGAATTTCATTTACATTTAAGGTCATTTAAATTTAATCCCATGCATAAGATATTGAAAATGTATAATAGTTAAAATAACCATAGATAAGATTGCCAAAATAAATAAATAAATAAAATAAACTCCCTGCTTGTTCTTCTTCGTTGGCCAGGAAGGGGGACTGATGGCCCGATGCTGAGCTCCTCTAATCCCGACTCCGGTGACAAGTCTGTCGGCCCTTGACCTGCGGAAACCCCTACCCCTTAACCTCCAACGATAGTGCCCCCCCCCCCCCAAAAACAAAAAACAAAAAACAAAAAAACAACCTGAGACAACAAAGGGCCTCGGCCCCACCTTTGATGAAAATGCCCCCCGGGTCATCTTCTCCATTATCGAGGAGGCCCCTGTCGTCTTAATTGAAAACCAAAATCCAGAATCCATCACCATCGCCAAGCTTAGGCAATCGACCTGAGAATGAAGAAGGCCCCTGGCCGGAACTCCGGTGAGGACTCCATTGAAACTGACTTAAGACGAAGAAGGCCCCTGCGCAGAATCTACCTGAGACGAAGAAGGCCCCCAACACACCCCCCCCCCCCCCCCAAAAAAAAACCAACTTGAGACGAAGAAGGTCCTCACCTGGACCTCTAGCGAGAGAATGTCCGGATTTTGATTTTGCAGGTCAAGGGGGTGTGAAAGGTTTGTGATAGGGACCTTCGCAATATCTTTGCATTTTTTCCAATTGGGTGCTTGGAGGGGACGAAGAAATTTGAAAATTCAACCAAAAAAAAAAAAAAAAGAAAGAAGAACAATAAATCTACTACTTCCCATCTCAACTAAAAAACTCCATCTCACCATTCATCTCAAATGGAGATCCATTAATAACCATTAGATGAGTAACTATAGGTAATGTCTCTAAAAGAGACTCTACCTAAGACTTTACCCACAATTTTTTGATTATCCATTTATATGCATATTTTTTGTAGATAAATGAAAACAATTAATCTTACAATATTTTAAACATTTACAAATTAAAAAATGACAATTCATATGCTACATAGGTTGATACTCAAAAATTCAGATTATAATTAAGATAAATTACACTTTTTCCACCCGAAATTTAGGGCTTGTCACGAAATGCCCCTTGAACTTCAATCTGTAACATTTTCCCCCTTGAACTTTAGAAAAGTTTGCAAATTTCCCTCTCAATGAAATTTTTGACTAAAAAAATGCACAGGACACTTATTAGAAAACATGAGTTGTGGAAATTTAATGAAAAATGCTTATAATTGAGTTAAAAAAGTAAATATTCAAAGCTGATTGTTTTTTTTTTTTTTATATATATAATAATTCTCTCTTATGGATAGTTTCATAATTCCATTACTTTATAAGGGTAATGAGTGCCTAAAATATTGCTAATACGTGTCATTTCATAATTTTATACTTAATACCCCAAACACATGCTTCTAACAGGTGTTATGTGTATTATTTCATCAAAAATCTAATTAAGGGGAAAACTCACAAACTTTTTTCAAAGTTTAAGGGAAAATAATGTTACAAATTGAAGTTTAGAGGACATTTTGTGAGAAAGCCTAAAATTCGGGAGGGAAAAAATATAATTTTTCCTTATAATTAATGTCCACAGTATTTTTCTTTTTTCTTTTTTTCCATTATATATCAGGGGGTCAGTAGTGAGTACTGGCTTCGTCTGCCTGCCCGTTTTATTGTACTATCCACTAACTAAATTTTAAATATCAATTTGCTTGTTACATCCTTTTTAATTTTTCAAAAAAATTCGTAAAACAAAATTTTATTTTTTAATTTTTTAACTCCTAGACCAATGAATAACCCTCTTTAAAAAAAAAAAAAAAAATCTTTTTTAATCAGTTTGGTTACTACTTTCTCTCTCTCTCTCTCTCTCTCTCTCTTCTTCTGAGAAAGCCAATGATGTTTTTTCGAACACTAATGATTTTGAAGAAATTCTCTCTCTATGGAGCTATTACTTTAATGTTCATGACCTGCTAGGTCAGATCTTAGTGTTACTTCTCAATTTTAAACTATCAGGTGTACGCGTAGGGTGGCATTTTTTGCTGGGGATTTATTGAAAAAAAAAAAAAAAAAAAAACATGGCACTGTCAAGGATGGAAGAAAAGTCGAGACATGTTGCGTCTTGTAAGAATAGATTCCATTCCTCTTAGCTGATATCTAGGGACAACGCCGGCTTCACGGTTGTCTAACCTTTATAATTCAACGATCTAAGTTTCATAAGGGTACACTCTCAAATACTCTAGAGTAAGGCAACAAAGCGGACACAAGGACACGATACAAAATTTGAAAGAACACACTATTTGTGGTAATATTTAAACAATGTTTTATCATATAGTAATAACAAAGAGAAATAAAATAAAATAACTAATAATTGTATAAAAATAAACAACGGAATTAAAATGTAAATAAAGGAATAACTAACTGGATTCAATAAATAAATAATAAGGACTAGATTACCAGAAGTAAAAAATAAAACCGGGAGTAGATAACTAGATTAATCATCTGTTTGCTCTTCATTTCATGATGATCAAGAGAAATCAGCGCAAGGAGAAAATTTTAATGAACCCCGCAGATGAGACATGGAGGGACAGAGATCAAATAGCTAAAACAGGGAAAAGCATCCTAGTTGATAATGGTGATGAGGAGGTGAATCCGAATATGACAATTTCAATTTCAGCTGATCTGCTGCCCTCAGAGAACGATATTTTAAAGCAACAAGCTATTAATGAAATAGAGGAAACCTGCAAAAGTTCCCGGTTAAACCCAAGAATAAACAAAATTTCAATAAGCAACAACAAAAGCCATATCTCATAAGGGCAATGGGTGGCAACTTTCTTTGTAAATGAAAGTCCTCTATTGGAATATCAGGGCCATAGCTAATGATAATTCTAAAGATGCCTTAAGAAACTTCTGTTGGATGCATAATCCTGATTTTCTTCGTGTTGCTGAGCCATGGGTTGACCTTGCTTCAATTTCTGCTAGTTATTGTCACTCCATGAGCTTGATTCACATTGTTTCAACTGATAGGATGAACAAAGCTCCTAATTTATGGCTGTTTGCCAAAGATTCTTTTGATGATGTTTCTATTGTTCATGTAGATTCACAACAGATTACTGTCAAGATTTCTTTGCTTCATTTGAGACATCGCATTACTTTGGTATATGCCAGTGTTCACTACCATATTCGTCGGAAACTTTAAGAGAGTATTTTTTTTGTGTATAATAACTGAAGCAGGCCGTGGTCATTGGTGACCTCAATTCGGTGTTGGGAGCTCATGGAAAAATGGTTAAACATCCTCCTTTTCGTATAGCTTGCGCTGAAATTTCAAGAATTTATTGATGCTTGCAACCTACTTGTTGACACTAAAGGAGGCTTATTTTACTTGAACTAATGGCCGTGGTTCTGATAGTCATGTGGAACAAAAGCTGGATCATACTCTTTGTAATGCTACTTGGTTAGATAAATGGGATTTCAGACATAAGCTAAGAATGTTAAAGAATGTTTTAAGGGAATGGAATACAGAAGTCTTCGATAACATTTTCCATGCAGTTGAGAATGCACATAAATATTTGGAAGAGGTTCAGAGCAAAATCTCTATTGAGGGTTATAGCGATTCTCTTTTTTGCCAAGATATTGAAGCTAGAAATATTTTGAATTCGAGCCTTCGGAAGAAGGAAAATTTTCTCCGAGAAATATCTAGAGTGCGCTGGGCAAAAGAGGGAGATAGAAACACAGACTACTATCATTCTTTATTTCGTATATGAAAAGCCAAGCTGCCATTGAGTATGTTGAAAATAGATGATGAAGTGGTTACGGATATGCATGTCATAAAGAATCATGTGATCCGATACTATAGACATCTCTTAACCAAACCTGCATGTAATGCCAAGTTTAATTAATTTAATAAACCAAATACAAATAAATATGTTGCTTACTTAAAAATGATTTTTACTATGTGTTTTACTATGTGCCCCTATGAAGAGATTTTTGAGACCTCTTGTGGATTGAGTTCTATCGAAATTTTCAAAATGGAAAGGATACTCTTTTTCTACGGCCAGTTGTCTTACTCTAATTAACTCAGTTATATTTGGTGCATTCAATCACAGCTTCATGGTTTATAAATGGCCAATTAGTCTTTTAAAGGAGATTAAAGCTGCTATGAGAAATGTTCTTTGGACAGGATGCATTTCTAAAACCAAACTTGTTTCTGTTGCATGGGCAAAATCTTGTGGTCCTCCAAAAGAAGTTGGTTTAGGTATTCGATCTCTTCAAGCTATTAACTTGGGTTTCACTTTAATGGTAAGTTTACTTACCCGTAATTGGAGTGGGTAGGATTCAAAGTGGGTTGGATTCGGAGTCAGAATATGCTGTGTACTTGGGTTCCAGAAATCATAGTCAGAATCACTGTCAATGTCATTCATATATTTACTTAGAACATGAATGGCAGTCAGTTGCTGTAAATTTACTTGTATACCACTTTATTTATTGTGTTTTCAAAAATGAAAAAAATGATTAATTTTTTTAATTTATTATTATACTATTAATCAAAAGTAAAATAACCATTATGATTTAAGGCAATTAAATTAAATTGTGTAATTTTCTATTTAAAAAAATTAAAAAGATTAAAAAAAAAAGAATTAAAATAAGTAAAGTATAAAAAATATAAAAATAAAAACATAATAATATATTATGATAAAAAAAAAAGTTCTTATTACTCTAATAACGTTAATAGTAATTAGGATAGTTAGATAATATTAAGTTAATAAAAATATGTTATATTAGGTTAATAAAAATAATTACTATAGGTTGTTATTATTTTTAATACAATTTTTTGCAAATGAACTAAGGATAAAATGGTAATTTAATGTTAATAGTAAAAATAGGAGTCACAATCCGGAGGCGGGGTATGGCATAGCCAATCCCATGCCTCAATCCTAAATTGGTATAGGACCCACCATTCTCACTCCCATTCCATTAAAAAAATGAGCAAGTAAACAAGGGATTGACTCATATTCTCCACTCCCATTCCTTATTCATGATAAGTAAACATACCATAAAGTTGGCTTGGCGGGTTATGACGCAGAGCACGTTGGTGAGCAACTTCCCCTGAAAGAGATACATCCACAATTTTAGTAGACGAAGAATGAGTCCTTTTAACTCCTCTGTTTGGTTAGCTAGTAGAAATGCTTACACAAACTTACTTGATGAGAGTCTCAGGATTGTTGGTTCTAATTCAAAGGTTAATTTCTGGATGGACAACTAGATTGGATATCCTTTGATTTCAAAAAGAGTAATTGGCCTAAATGGTCCTTGAACTCTTTAAGAGGTGACACTTTAGTTCCTATATTTTTTTTCTTTTTTTTTGGGCCATGTTGACCCTAAACTCTAAGGTGATGGTTTGGTCCTTTTCGTCCACATCCATTAAAGTTCTAACAGAATCTCATTGAAATTATTAATTTTTATACTAATTGACTACAATACCCTCCCTATCTCCCCCTCACCCCTCCCTTCTTTCTCTCTCTTTCTATTTTCACCCCCCTCCTGCAACCGTTTGCCCCTCATACCCCCTATATCTCTTGGTCTAGCCCCCTATCCCTGTCACCCCTCTCGTTGCTGTTTGCCCCCCACCCCCTCCTCTTTCTCTCTCTTAGTTTGGCCCCCCTCCTATAGTCATTTGTCGCGAGCACCACCCCCCCCCCCCCAAAAAAAAACCTTACTGGAACCCAGATCGAAGTTGCCCCCTTCCATCTTTGCTATTATTGAGCACCCCCCACCCAAACCAGAACCTAGATGAGAGTTGCCCCCCTCTGTCCTCGTCATTGTCAAGCCCCCCTCCCCCCTGGAATCACCAATCTGTTTCCCCCCTGTTTCATCATCATCAAGCCTCCACCACCCCCCCCCCCCACCCCAAAAAAAAAACTATCTTTGCCCTCACCAAGCTTGGCTAAGAACACATAACCAAATTGGGTCCCCCTACCCCCATCACCGCCCGAGGTACCCCTCTTCCCGTCTGAGCACTCTAATCTGGGTTCCTCCCCCCGTTGCCGAGCTACCCCACCCCAGATATTGAGAAGCTTTCGCATATGGCTTTTAAATTGAAAACTAGCATGCAGATTTTCACGACATGGATAGCATCAATCATTTCTACTCTTTGGATGATCTGGAAGACTCACAATGATGCTGTCTTGAAAGACAAAGCTCCATCAATTCATCAAGCTTTAATCTGCATTCATAATAATATGCGAGAAGCAAATGATCTTGAAAACGGTTGCATGAAGAACTATATTTCAGATTTTTTGGTCCTTCACCGTTGTGGTATGAAAGGTTGACCAGCTAAAGCTCCCTCGATTGTGGAAGTGCAATGGAAACCACCAGATCCAGGATGGATAAAGATAAACACTGATGGGTTTGCAAATGGATCTCCTGGAATGGGAGGTTGTAGTGGCATTTTTCGGACTTATC
Source organism: Ficus microcarpa (assembly GCA_025413485.1). Taxonomy (NCBI): domain Eukaryota; kingdom Viridiplantae; phylum Streptophyta; class Magnoliopsida; order Rosales; family Moraceae; genus Ficus; species Ficus microcarpa. The sequence goes on from CM046376.1 coordinate 14,819,549, forward strand.
GTGGTTTTGCAAAGGATACTTAGCTCATCTAGTTGGATTGCTTTGGCTTTTGAAGTTGAGTTGATGGGTGTCATATCCACAATAGAATATTCGAAGCTTTACAGTTGGGATAAACTTTGATTTGAGATTCTATTTACGCTATTGATTTGTAGCATGAGAAATCTATCACTGTCCCCTGGAAGTACAGAAGCAAATGGATTAATGGTTTAAGTTTTCTAGCAACTATCACTTACAAAGCAATACATTTTTCACGAAGGAAATGTAGATGCTGACGAGCTTGCTTCGCATGGTACTCGTATGAGAAATACACAATGGTGGTTCTGCCTTCCAAACTTTTGTTCCAATGAGTTTAAGATTAATCACACTGGATTGCCAAACTATCACTTTCGACCTTCTAGGTAAATTTATACTCTTTTTCCCTTCCAGTCTTTTCGCTAGTGGGTTGACTAGAAGGTTTTTAACGAGGCATATTTGGGGATGCAATCAAAGTTAAGAGTCTTGACTCCTACTTTTGGGATCATCTCTCGTTAGTTTGGGGTTACTTTGGGTTTAGAATTATAAGATTGAGATGTTTCTTTGATTTATGTTATTATGGTCTGCCTACATGCAGCTTATTTTTTTGGCGCCTGCATGGGTAAATTTTTGTTTTAATCTCTCGTGTAAACTTTTAAATTTTTATTTTAATAATATTTCAATGGAATAGGAAAGTGATGATGGTGCTAGAGGAGTGTTGACTTAGTCGGGATATTTTTATGTACATACTGATTCCTGTTACTATCATTCATTCAAAAAAAAAAATGGATTAATCAACTACATAACTGAAAATAAATTTATTAACTGCTAATTTAATTCCGTTGGAAGAAAAAAAATGGCAAGAAATGTAAAGTGCTCAAAAGTAAGTAAAGAACTAAAACATAAATACAAAATAAAATTAGCTCGTAATTTTATTAACTGAAATTGATACTACAAACATAATTCTAATATTTGAGGTTTGTAGCTCAATAGCCTTTGGACCAAGTTCTTGATCTTGTTCTTTTAAGCAAAGAAAGAAAAAAAAAATGAGAGCTCTAGAGTTTTAGAAGGCATTTGGAGTAGGGTCTGGGATTTAGAAAGTTTGAATCGTAATTTACTATGGTTGATCTGTATTTTTTTTCCTCTGTCTTTCTATATTCTAAACTGTTTCACAAGTGTGGTATGTATAGAGGTTCCTCCTGCCCCCTGAATGTTGAACAGCTGTCTAAAATTCTAGAGATTAAAGGGAGCTATTTGACACTTATTTTACTTGCTGTTTAGGTGTCAAAAAACCTGATTTGTTGGCTTGTTTAGTGTCAAAATACCTGTTTTGCTGGCTGTTTAGGGGTCAAAATACTTGTTTTGTTGGCCGTTAGCAAGCTGATAAAGGGTATTGAAACTTTATTTTTCACAAGTGCCTTTGTATCCTTCCTAGCAACTATAAGCAGCTATTGCTTGTCCACAACCTGCAAACTTTTTGGTGTTTTTTTTTTTTTTTTAATTAAACACCAAAAATTCTTTTTTTTAACCCAAAAACACACACCCGGTTTTTACATGTTCAACTGATGAACTATGATTGGAACTACAAACAGACAGAAATTAAAGAGAACACTAGGTGATTTATTAATAGAACTTTCGACCTATACTTACCATTTTTCGTGCATGAATTTTGATAGCATAGTTATTAATCAATTAAACAATTGTGAATGCTTGATGACTTATAGTACATATTCAGAAAAGTAGAAAGACATGTATGTTTATGTGAAAACTCACCTGCCATGCATTACAAATAAACAATTGAGCTTTTGTGAAAACTTCAGTCAAGGTTAACACTTTTTAAAGGACAGGTGTCCAAATTTGATTTAAATAACGTAAACCTAATAAATACCCAAAATATTTCAAATACTTTATTCAAAATTATAACTTTTTTTAGGGGAAAATTAACGACTTTCTTTTCTTCAACATTGTTACGGTTTCACATTCACGGTAACATCATTGGATTTCTCAGCCAAAAGAAGTCGTAGTAGTAGAAGAAGAAGAAGAAGAAGAAGTAAGCAATCAAACTGACGGAAAAAAAGACAGGAAAAAAAAAAAAAAAAAAGGATAGTTGAAACAATAGAGGGTCATTTCTTGCCAGTTCAGTGAAAAAGGATAAAAGTTTGAACTTCACTGTAAGACTTTTTTTTAGGATAATCAAAGAGTGACATAATAAGTATAATTAAATTTTAAAATTTAGAACTTCACTATAAGATTTAAAAATGGGTAATTCATATTTTACTTTTATTGAGAAAATATATTATGCATTTTGAATTTTTATATTTTCATACCATTGGATTACGTGTAGTATATAAATTTATGATCTATTTCGGTAAACACTTAATTTTGACCTTAAAATACCTTAATTATCCTTAAAAAAAAAAACTAAAACTAAATATTATCTACATTTTAATACCCTGCACTCTATTAAATTTTTTTTTTTTTTTGAAAAGAAACAAAAAGCAAACTGAAATCTTTTTTTTTTTTTTTTTTTTTTTTTTTTTTTTTTTTTAAATAACTTAACCAGTTGTAAGGAAAGATTTAAGTTATAAGAAAGAACGCTGTTCAAAACTCAATTCACCAATAAAGGAGCACAATCATGACTCCCTAGTTCGGCCTAAAACTCTAGACATCAATTTATTACCTGAATTTGGAAATAACCTATAATCATATCATTATTCTGAATACGATTTAACTTAGGAATGTCAAAAACATTCATGTAAAGCAACATATGATCTGATTAAAACTTGCCTTCTAAGCTCATGTTTCAGCATTCTTACATTGTTTTATAGCATCTTACTTGGAGGAAGACTAGGTCATGATTTTCTTTTCCTTCAACTAGTTATACCACCATCTTAGTTTACTTTTTTCAGGCGTGAAACGCCTGATATAGCTTTGCTTCGGGTTTGCGCTTTGCACGATGTCCATGCACAGATACAGATCCAAAAGCCTAGTTCTCTACTCAGCTTGATCCCACATGAAATCCCAGGCACCGGAACGTCCTTTCCATGTTAGAGACATTGTCGAGCCACCGCCCCCTCCATTTGCCAAAGTCTATCAGGCTGCTGAATCTGATATGCCAGCCATGAAACTCGGTCAAGCTCTTTAGCAAATGCTGCAAAATGTTGGTCTTTCATTTGAGGCAATAAGACAAGTTTTAGATTCTGACAAAGAATGATCCCAGTGCAGAGTTAATAGAGTTCCATAATCATCAAGACAACAGCATCCAATATGTCAAAAGATGATCAAGAAAGCAAAAAGTACTTATTCTTGATAGCAAAAAATCAATTCACGTTTTAGTACTCCTTTCTCTGCAACACCTTTAAACTGAAAAAAATACTGTTTTAGGACCTGCAACTACCAGCCAACAGAATTTGAAGCTCCAAAGAGTGAAGGAAAAAAATTTTGTAGAAGGAGGTGAGGCTCAGATTCGCCAATTCTCAAATCAGAGAGAGAGAGAGGAAATGAAGCTACCAATGGCTGCAAGAGATGGCCAGCCGCCACACAGAGGACAGAGTGGTCATTCTGCAGGTCGACCCCGCCAGGCAACCCAGATTCTCTCTTCTCTCACTGCCAGATTTTCGGTCTGAAAACATCATCACTGCCTCGTATATATATATACACACACACATGCATACACAATTGTTTGAGAGAGAATAGCACCAAAACACAGGAGCGCCGGTGCAATTCTTCCTAAAATGAGAGAGTTGGAAATCATTGGTTCGGCTACAATCAGAGAGAAGCAAGCAAACCATAACTTGCTGGGTCTCAATGAGAGCAAAACCTCATTCTTAAAGAAAGAGTGCTTTACATGAATGCCCCAAAAACCATGCCCCAGCTTGATTTTTGGCCTACTAAGGGTCCGTTTGGTTCACGAGTTCAAATAGGGGATGAATATACTCCAAATCCTAATTTGCTGCGTCTCCATGAGAAGCAAAATAGTCTTGGAGAGAGAATAAAAGGCTCAGATTTGCCATTTCTCAGACAAACTGAGAGAGAGAAGAAGCTACCGTTACCATGGCTGCCACCGACCATTGACAGCCACGTGGAAAGGCAAAGTGCCATCATTTTCCAGCGGCTCGTCCGGGTAGACCCACCGGCAACTGGATGCTCCTCTTTCCCCACAGAATGCCTAAGTTTTACAGCTTCTAAATATAATCACAGCCTCAATGTGTGTGTGTGTGTGTGTGTGTGTGTGTGTGTGTGTATAATGTTCAGAAAAAGAAAGAGAGAGAGAGAGAGAAATGGAACCACGACTTCTGCTTATGCAAAACAGATAAGGCAGCCATTGTTACAGAATCGACAACAACCAGGCCTTAATCTGTTGAATCTCCATGAGAGCAAAATGTCATTCTTTCTAAAGCTATGTTTGGTGAGAGAGAGAGAGAAAGATGGAACCATGGGTTGTGCGTACAATCAGAGAGAAGCAGAGCAGAAAAGGCAGCCTTTGTTACAGAAAGGACAACGACCAAGCCATAATCTGAGGGATATCTATGAGAGCAAATTCTCATTATTAAAGGCGAAAAGCACATGAATAACACAAATTTAAATACCATTATATCAACATGACACAAAAATAAAACTAAAGTTTGTATCATGTTGGTCAAGAGGGGGAACTTTGAGTCAAGTTCGTCAATAGATGAAATAAAGGTGGCTATTTGGGTAATATTCTTTTAGTTGTTAAAGCCCCTCTGATCACACAGTCATCACTTTTGAGCTTCATTTACAGGGTCTAAGCTAAATGCAAGATTGCCATAAATTTGATACCTCCATATACCTCCATAACATAATATGTATTAGAGATGGAATTGCAGCAAAACACGGTCCAGTGCAATTCTTCCCTTTTTTTTTTTTTTTTTTTCTTTTTTTGGAAAGAAAGTTGGAAATCATCGGTTCTGCTACAATCAGAAAGAAGCTAGCAAACCATAATTTGCTGGGTCTCCACGAGAGCAAAACCTCACTCTTACACGAATACCACAAAACCATGCCTCAGCTTGATTTTTGCCATGCTACGAGTCCGTTCGGTTCAAAGGTTCAAATACGGGCCAAACATACTCCAAATCCTAATTTGTTGGGTCTCAATGAGAGCAAAAAAGTTTTGGGAAGAATCAAAGGCTCAGATTGGCCATTTCTCAGACAAAATGAGAGAGAGGAGACGCCGCCAACACCATGGCTGTCACCGACCACTGACTGCCATGTGGAAAGGGACAGAACCGTCATTTTCCAGCAGTTCATCGGGGTCGATCCACTGGCAACTGGATGCTCCTCTTTCCTTACAAAATGCCTAAGTTTTACAGCCTATAAATATCATCACCGCCTCAATATATATGAGGGTGTTTGGTTGGTTAGTTTGAGTTGAAATAGTAAATTTTTTTGAATTTTTAGAAAAGACAAAAAACTTTTTGAGAAAAAGACAAAAACTTTTTGGGAAAAAAACAAAAAAAAGTACAGTTTGAGTTGGAATGAGATGATGAGGCAAACAAAGTATATATATATATATATATGTATATGTTTACAGAGAGGGAGAGAAAGAGAGATGGAACTATGGGTTCTGCTTACGATCAGAGAGAAGCAAAACAGATAAGGCAGCCATTGTTACAGAAACGACAACGACCAGGCCCTAATTCGTTGAGTCTCCATGAGAGCAAAACTTCGTTCTTAGGCTATGTTTGGTAAGAGGAATGGAGAATAGAAAGGAAAGTTTTTCTTTTTCGGTTCACAATGTTCATGATAATAATATTCTTCTGTCACAAAGTTTTAAAGAGTATAAGACAAGCAATTGACATTAGATTAAGCAGGAACTTAGAAGGAAAGCATAATCAATTAGTATAAGAAGGCAGACTACAGGGTTACAGTGCTACTAAAAATCATCAAGGAGTGAAATGAGAAGAAATTAAATATTCCCTTTGCAATGTTTGCATTAGCAAAATAAAATTGATTAATTAACCAGTCCCAAGAACAGATTGACAAGTTAAACAAAGAGACTTTAGAACTTAACTCACCAAAATGAGCTCCATTGTAAGAGACACAGAGTCATGAATATCGATAAACACATGAATATCGAAAAGAAAAAAAAATGTTAATAGTTTCGTAAAAGTGATACTAGGATAAAGAAGGCAAAATCAAATCAGGAAATAAACCATAAAAACAGAAGAATAAAAAAGCTAAGAGAAAATTATGTCAAAAGCACAGCAACCTCAAACTAACACATAGAGAGACAGATAGAGAAATTTTGCCTTTTTTTTTTTTTTGGGGGGGGTGAGAGGGGGAAAATCATGGGTTCTACTTACGATCAAAGAGTACCATAGCAGAAATAGGCAGCCATTGTTGCTACAAAAAGGACAACGACCAAGCCGTAATCTGCTGGATGTCCCTGAGAGCAAAACCTCATTTGCAAGATTGCCACAGATATATGGGTTGTATGCAAGAATGCCACAATTTGACACCTTATATGTACGCAATTATATTGAGGAACTCAAAACATGACTCCTTATTGTGCCCGCCATAACATTAACATTTATATTTGTGTCATTTAATTTTATTTTATGGAGTTAAAAAATAAATAATAATAAATGGACAAAAGTACCCCTTATCCTATTCTTCTCCATTTTATATTTGTTGGATTTTTTTTCTTTTTTCTTTTTTATTTTTTGAAATCATCGTTTTTGCTACGATTAGACAGAAGTTAGCAAACAATAATTTGCTGGGTCTCCATGAGAGCAAAACCTCATTCCAAAAGAAAGGAAGCTTTACAAGAATGCCACAAAACCACGCCTCAACTTGGTTTTTGTCATACTAAGGTTCAAATAGGGGCCAAATTTACTCCTAATCCTAATTTGTTGGGTCTCCATGAGAGCCAAAAAGGTTTTCGAAAAAGAATCAAAGGCTCAGATTCGCCATTTCTCAAACAAAATGAGAGAGAGAGAGGATGCCGCTGATACCATGGCTGCCACAGACCACCGACCGCCATGTGGAAAGCGACAGAACCGTCATTTTCCAGCAATTCATCCGGGTCGACCAACCGATAACTGGGTGCTCCTCTTTCCCCACACAATGCCTAAGTTTTACAGCCTATAAATATCATCACCGTCCAAATACATATATGTGTATATATGTTTAGAGAGAGAGACCGTGGGTTCCGCTTACGATCATAGAGAAACAAAACAAATAAAGCAGTCATTGTTATAGAAAGGACAACAACCAGGCCCTAATCTCTTGAATCTCCATGAGAGCAAAGCCTCAGAGTTCTGCTATGTTTGATTGAAATAGAAGATGTAAAGGAAAGATTAAGTTTTTTCATTCGACGAGCAATCGACTCAAACAAGCTCTTATGTTTCACATTGTTAATTATACTATTATTGTCCTGTCACAAAGTTACGGGTACCTTAATTTGTAATGGCACAAGACCGGTAAATGAAATTAGATTAAGTAGGAACCAAAAGGAAAGCATGATTAATCAGTAATAAAAGACAGTCCACTAGGTTATGTACTACAACAATCATGAATTGAAATGAGAAGAAATGTTGGGATTATATGATCAGTTAGTATAAGAGGGCGTTTGGTTGGTTTGCTCCAACCAAACAAATCCCTTTTTTTTTTCCTTCTTCTAACTTCTTCAAAAATAAACTTGGTTTTACTTTTTCCGACTCCAACTTCAAAATTCAAACTTCAAACGTTCGTAACTTTGTTATTTCAAGTTGAAATGAGATAATTCTGTTTAACATTGCATAAAATTTCAAGAGTAATGAAACAAAATCCATATTGATATTCATATTTTTAAAAAAACATTTTTACACTTTTTAACTCCAAACAGTTCATATTCAACCAAAAACACAATTTCAAAACTCAACTCGACTCTTATCAAAATAACTCCAATTCAGACCAATCAAATGACATCTAAGATAATTTTTGTATCTAAATGCTCACAACAACGAGAGAATCAAAACAATATCCATGTCATCTTTTTTTCCCAACACATATCAGATTTTAAAACTATTTAACTATCACAATTTATTTTTAATTTGCATTTCAATAAAACACGCCTGTTCAAGCCATTACTTCATTCGCAAATAATAATAATAATAATAAAATAATAAAATAAAACCTACAACTCTACTTGGTGTTCTGAACAGAACCTAAGAAAAATAAATCAAAATGAAATAGATTTCCTAACCAGTTGCATGAAGAGATTCAAAAGTTAGGAAAAGAGACTTGGATTTGGGACTATAACCAACCAAAATAAGTAAAAACATTCATGGTTCAAGAGTTGGGCCCAGAGGAATTAAATTCTACTCTAGATGCATCAATAAACACATGAATTTCAAAAGCAAAAAAGAAAAAAAACTATGATAGCATCATAACACTGATATACTAAGCTTGTACAAGACAAAAAATATAAATCAGGAAATAAACCCATAAAACCTGAAAAAAAAAAAAAAAAAAAAAAAACTAGAAAGTGTGGCAGCATCGTGCAAAGGGAAAAAAGTGTGGCAAGATGGTTTATAAATGGAAAAGAGGTGGTTAGTTGAGTACTTTACTCCAGTTACCATGGCTGTGGCCGATCGCCGGTTGCCGAACCGGAGAAGGACAGAAGCGAGACCGATCGCCGGCGGAGAAAACCGGGTCGAACCGCCAAGTAACCGGATCCTCCCTTTCCCACTTTCTGATTTTCCGTCGGAAAACATCATCACAGCGAGAGAGAATCGAAGGCTCAGATTCGCCATTTTCTCAGACAAAGCGAGAGAGAGAGAGAGAGAGAGAGACACAGCACCGCTGCTGCCGCCGACCACCGGCCGCCACATGGAAAGGGACATAACCGTCATTTTCCATCGGCTCATCCGGGTCGACCCGTCGACAACCGGATCCTCTTCTCTTCCCCCATGCAATGACTGAGATTTACAGCCTCAAAACATCATCACCGCCTCAGCATACACGCGCACACACACACACACAGAGATAGAGACAGACAGACAGACAGACAGACAGAGATCTTTGTTTTGATTGTTTGTCTGTTTGTTTTTGTTTTTGTTTATTTTTTCTTTTTTTCGCACATTGTGGGTGAGAGAGGCGGAAAATCATGGGATCTGCTAACGATCACAAAGAAACAAAGCAGAAAAAGGCAGTCATTGTTGTTACATAGAGGACAACGACCAAGCCCTAATCTGGTTGGATCTCCATGAGAGCAAAACCTCATTTGTAAGCCCCTCTGAACCCAAAGTCCTTACTTTCGAGCTGTATTTATGAGGTCTAAGCCCGTTGCATTTTTTTTCCCAATTTTGCCCTTATGAGTGCCTTTTGTCTTGTTTTGGGCTTTCCAATTGTAAAATAGAGGACAACATAGAAGCGTATTTCTGCATTTCCAAAATGAAGTTCCATTTTTTTTTTTTTTTTTGAAAGTTGAAGTTCCAAATTTACGTGTATTATCAAATTCTATAACCCATGCTTTGATTACCTATCCAATTTTAGAAATTAAAAATTTTTTACAAAAAAAATATTTTAACCAACTTTTTTTTGTATCATTTTCTTATTTTAAAAAAAATATAAACTACACTATTTTTAAATTTATTTTATTCAGTACCTTTTAAAAAAATGATTTTTTTTAAAAATAATTCTTTACAATCAACTATTCTCAATACTATTTCACATTTCAAATAATTTTTTGTTTTCAATAAAAAGACTTTCTCATTTAAAACAAAAAAATATTCCCGGTTGATAATGGACATGTGATCGAAACTTAATACTTCAATGAAAAAAATTTGGTGATAAATTTGTCATCAAATTTAACATATATCAGTGATTATATGTATAATATTGTGATAATTTCATGTATAATTCTATATAAAAAAGTAAAGAGTTTAAATCCCCTAATATCAATTTTTTTTAATTTTATTTTTTAAAATAGTAAATGATGTTATTGAAAGTCAACAAACTTCAAATATTTGGACTCTATTTAGATCACTTGTTCATTTTCTTGTTTTAAATAGGGGTATTTTCATTTTGAGATAAGATGGCGTTTTGATGTATAAAAAATTTTAAAAGATGTTGTTGGGTATAGTGTATTGTGAGAAAATTTCAAAAAGCTTCTTTTTCTTTTTTCATAAGAGTACTGTACAGCACAAATTTAAACTAAGATAATTTTTCTTTTTTAAAATAAGAGAATAATGAAAAAAAGTGAGACAAACACATTTTTTTTACAAAAAAATTTCAATTTCGGAAATTAGATAAGTCATCCATACATAGGGCAAGATGTCCTAAAACCATTTTTTGAATGGTCAACTTTTTTTTTTATTTTTTTGGTTAGCATGCACACATGTGTTCCTATAACCCCACTATTACTCTATTACTAATAATATGTATCTGTCCAATTCGAATATGTAGCTAAGGCATTTTAAGCTCTTAACCCACCCTATCCTGCTACTAGACTAGCCCTATTGGCCTTTGAACGGTCAACTTGTTTTATAATTAATCATTCCTTCGAAGGTACAAACGATAGAATTAATGTGATCAAAATGCATTTGATCTCCATGCAGTAATTACAACTAAAATTTTTAACAATTTTCAGAGTGAAACAAGTACAAGACAAATTAATTATTAAATTACTAATTTTGAGAACTTTTAGAATTCGAAAACTAAAAAGGAAAGTGGACTAAAAACTTACCAATAAATATAGTCGGTTCTGTCAAATTTCATGATTCTATCGTACTTCTTTTTAACAAGACTAGTCAGATGGTTTAAAATTTTAAATTAAAAATTTTTTTCCTTATATAATCTCTTAAATAAATTTAAAATTAAAAGAACTTAATAAAACTATAATAGCTTGAAATAATATAGTACCGGTAAGATTTTCTCTTTGTTTCCTTGCAAACAACTAACAACAACAATTATTACTACTATTACTAATATTATTCTTATTATTACTGTTATCAACATCATCATCATAATAGTATTAACCAAATAACATAATTTAAGATTGAAATTTAATAAAATAGCAAATTTTGAAAAAATAAAAATAACAGCATACTGAGTTTTTACTATTTTCTTTTTCAAATTTCGGTATTACCTCATCCCCATCCTCCTCCCTCTACTGCCGCCGTTATCATCGTCGCTCACAACAATGAAACCATTTGAAAATCGCGACAACAAGAATCACGGCAACATCTAACTCAGGTCATCAGGAAAATAGCAAAAAAAAAAAAAAAAAAAAAAAGATAGGTAAATATATGGAAAAATGCAATTTTCTGCTTGTCACTGAATGCACTAAATCTCTAACTCCACGCAATGATTTCGAGAACTGGCTGCAGGCAAGAATAGTAGAGATGTAAGCCATCCTTGTCCAATATTTTTATCAAACTCGATGGCGAAGAATCGCAATTCAAAATTCCTCGTCAGCGTCAGCATCAGCACAACATCACTGGCCATGCCCCATGATTGGCTGCTTTATCCAACTTGCCAATGATCACATCTTCTTCGGCCAAGAGCATGTCAGTGGCATCAGTAGCAACTGGATAGATCTAGGGTTTGGGCGGTCTGATTTGAGGATTTATTTTTGTTTTTTAAATTAATGGTAAAAATAGCAATTCAATATATTTAAGGCAATATAATATGGAAAAATCTGTAAATCCTGGTATTTACAAATAAATATATTGAGTTTGCTTCATAAAGTATTTGGATTTTTAGGTATATATGAAATTCATTAGGGAAAAAAAAATAGTTTACTTCTTAAAAAGAGAGATTAAGGATTTACGTGATAAAAATCGGATTTATTTAATTTTTTGTTATGAGAAAATTAATTAATTTATTTTTCTTTTTTTAAATGAATCTATGTATTTATTAGTAGGATTTAATAAAATAAATCTGGTTTTCTAGCCTGTTTATAATCAAAACTACACATAATATTTACTAGTAAATTTAGCTATTTACAATGTCATATCTATAAACATATTTAGTAGATCTCGAATCTCGTATTTACAAGTAAATATCCTAATTACCTTTTTTTTTATTATTTTATTTCTAACTTTTTCAAGAATCTACCTTTTAAAAAAATAAAATTATACCAAATATTAACATATAGCCCAGTAATAACTGGACTATTTTCAAAATATATGAATATTTACTAAGTAAATAGGAAGAATTTTAGGGCATGGCTCTTGTTAATAAATTTATTTACTACAAAATATTAGTATTTACTAGTTAAAATAATATTAACCAGAAAATAATGTATTTTACATATTTATTAATTCTTAGTATTTATCATTTCAATAAATTAAGATAAATTATATATAATATCGTAATTACCTTTTTATTTCATTTCAAATTTTTTTTCGGGAAGCCACCTTTTTATTTTAAATGTTAGGTATTAACACAATATTAATTAAAGTAAATCTGTACATTAAACAGTTAATCAGAATATTTACTAAGTAAATAGAAATATTTGCATTTTTATCAAAGTACTAGTTACAGGCACGTGCTATGCACGTTTTAATAAATTTGTTCCATAAAAAATTAATTATGAGGTTATTATGAGAAAATTGTTGTTAGAGAGCATTGAGCATAAAAATAATTAAGCAGTAACATGTACAAGGTTAATTAGGTGGTGCAATGAGAAAATAATAGTTGAGTAAAGATGCATTTACAAAAAATTGTATTTTAGGATGGGAAAAAAACAAAAATTAAAAAAATTAAAAAATTAAAAAGAATGAAAGAAAGCAAACAGAGAATAGATTATCAAAAGGAATGAAAGTGAACAATAATTTTAAAGAGTAAAAAGAACAAAATATTTATATTTATCAAAATTTTCAATTAGGATGGATATTTAACTTAGGGCCAAAATATTATGAAAAAAAAGTAGTTGATAATCTGAGATAGTCATAATAATAATAATAATAATAATAATAATAATAATAATAATAATTGTGCATTTACTTGAGAGAAGTTTTTGAATGAGATAAGTGAGAAAAAAAATTAGCAATTAAAGAAAAAGAAAGAGAGAAAAAGAAAAGGGAAATAATGAAAAAGAATACAAAGAAAAAGAAAAAAAGGGGAAATAACATGTGTCAAAAAGAGGGAGGAGCCTTTGGCTCTTTTACATATGTTAAAATTAAAATTAAGATAAGATTTATTAATAAATATAATATCTATCACAAAATAATATATTTTTATATTTATTAATTCTAAGAATTTATCATTTCAAAAATAATTTAAAAAAAACAAAATAATTATTGGTTATTTTGAAAAAGAAACCCTTAACTTTATGGAAATCCAAAAAATAGCACATCCAATGCCTAGATCTCATTAAACTTGTGAAACCTAGATCTCATTGTCGAAGAAAAAGATCAGACTCTGAAACCACAATGATGACATGTTTAATTGATGCCATGAGGCCCATAAATCACTGTTTGCCATATCACCGGAGATCCAAGAACACAAATTGTGATTTCTCTGGCTCTATCATAGCACTTGTCCTAAACTCCTCCTCTACCATCTTGAGATCAAGCAGATGATGATATCACGAGGATTGCCTCCCTATGTGACAATCATCAGAACCTATAAGGAAAATGTAAGTTATGCAGTTCCACATCACTTGGGAATAGATTTATGTGATGGTTCATAAGTAAAGAGACTACCTCTTAATGGTATAAGGTCTTCTGAGGTGAGCCCAAAAGCAAACTGTAATAACCAAATTTGTTACAGACTCGTGATTTCCTTCCTTAGATACAAAAGAAATTTAAGTCTGTACTATATATGTCAATATGAAATGTCTGATTTGATTTATCAAAATATATTTGAGTTCTTATAAGCTACAAGACTCAATGACCCTTTTTTTTAAGTCAGGTATAAGGCCTTATGGTGAAGAGGCAGAATTATGATTTATGATTTTATTATGACCTATGTATGACTAAGATAACTCATGACTTAAATAAGACGGTACTGCAGTATAATAAGCAGTATTGAAATTATACTGTGGTCGACCATCATTATGGATGCAGAATTGAGAATATGGATTGGGATCACTCTAGAATAATCAGGAATAATATTTGAAGCAAGGAAGATTAAATAGCTTCAAGTCCTAAGAAAGACCTATACGTGATCCAATTAAGTGCAGATGAATTATATACTATTGTTCAGTATTACTGTATTGTAGTTAAAACAGTATTTGTACTATCTAGACTATTAAGGAAATGGACAGCATATTAGGAAGGAGTGCTAAACGTGGCTCTACTTAGAAGCCAAGTCATCATAGATAATTATGTAATTTTGGGAATTTTTGATATTATAGAAAGAATTAAGTAGATAAACATGAAAGAATTTTTTTGGTTCGACCCTCCACATGGCCAGCCAATATGGGGACTTGAAAGGCAAAATTTTATATTTAAGGCCAATTATGTAATTCAAGGAGAATTTAAGAAAAAAAATAATATTGAAAAATTTGGAATTTCTACCTATAAATTAGGGTGGATGGTAGAAACTTAAACCATTTTTTTAGTCTCTTAAATTTCTAGTTCACTTCTCAGCTTTTCCTCTCTAGCCCTTAGGAAAAGAGAGAGAGAGAGAGAGAGAGAGAGTACGAAAAGGAAAGTGGCCAGTTGTGTGTTAAAGGGTGTATAGCAAAATTTCTCTCATCCAAGTTCTAGAAGTAATCTTTCCAAGTTCTAGAAGTATAATCCTAATCCCTTAACCCAAATTTTCCTTAAGTTTGATTTGAGAAATTTATGTGTATTTTAAAAATATGGATTGTAAGAGTATAAGCTCATGTTCTTTTATTTCCTTATATTATGGTATTTTATAGTTGATTCATGCTTAATCTATACTTAGGCTAACATAGGTTGCTAGCTCTAAGCATGAGTTTGATTTTATGGTATATGATAAGTTTTAAGATTATGTGCATGTTATTATGCTTCCACATGTTTAAATTTGAAGATTTGATGTATGATGGTTATGTGAATGTTATGTGTATGTTGGTTTAGAAATTAACATAAAAACACAAGTTGGTAAATAAGTAAGTTATCGATATTGTGTTTTTAAAGAATATGAGATAAGTGTATGTTTGAATATTAAAAATGAATTTGACACGCTGTATGTTGATGTAGGCTTACGACTTTGACCGTTTGAGGTAGTGTGTATAAATTTTTAAATAAAAACCAATAAATACAAACTACCCGTTTTTGAAAATAAATTGGATAATTTTTTGGAAATCCAATTTTGAACCCCTTAGAGGCTGAATTTGAAAAAAAGTTTAACTGTAAAGTTGCAGAACACTAAAAATTCTAGGGGGATAATATGGACAGTTTTTGAAAAAAAGGCTTCAAAGGCCTCTATTTTTATCAATTTTCAAAACTGATCAGTCCCAACACTGTACACGACCAGTATCTTTCAAAAGGAAAAATGGACAAGTTAAAGATAGATTTAAGTTTTGGACCAAAATAAAAGTTGTAGGTTTCAATGAAATCTACAACTTCCATGAAGAAAACTTTTCCAAATTATAAACCGATTTAAAAATAAAACTGGATATTTAAAATTGTGCATAATACAGGAAATTCCTACACATGTACTTTCAACCAAATTAAAAGACTGTTTTCAAAAGCAGTTTTCAAGTTTTACAATTTCACGACCCCTGTTAAAAAGGAATTACGGCTTAAAAACAAAACAAACAAAACAGTTTTAAAAAGTTTAAATCCATTTGAAATTTCATAAGTGATTTTTAAAAGACAATCTCAAGTATTAAATCAAGATAATACTTGATTTATGAAGATAAAGTATTTTCTAAGAAAATAAGATGTTTTTGAATAAGTCAAAGTTACTTATGAATATAAGTAACAATTCTACGATGGATAGTAGTCAGTTTGGAGACCAACTTATTCGATGAATATGCTATGGTTTCTAACAAGGTGGAATAATTCTTATGTACTATTTAGAAACAAGAATATAACCTATTATTATGCCCCGTTGGATTGATAAACCAAGAGTATAAGACAACTTGTAAGTTCAACCTTACCTATAGCATAGGCAAAAATATTTTTACTACTTTGCATGTTTTTCAAAGCTCATGCATTAGTGTATGTGATGCATATGTTTTATGTTTAATTATTGTGGTATCATGAAAGCATGCTCACTAATAAGAAATCACATGACAAGAACAAGATTCCAGTTTTCAAGTGTGAAATAGATATGATTTAAGTTTTTAAGAATGTTCAAAACAAGAACAAGTTTTTAAGTATTAAAATAAGTTTTCAAGTATTAAAGCAAGCAAGTTTTCTCATATAATACTGACTGCCACGAGGGCGGGTTTGATCCATGATTTGAGTTAGATTGGACTGGCCGCCTCAACCACTCCATGACTATGTGTCACAGTAAGTACAATTATGCTATGTAAGGGGCCTAAAAATATGCTAATATAAGAAAGCATACACTAGTAAAAATTGTGGATTACATGATGGTTATTAACCGTTGGGTAAAGTTTAGATGACGGTTAGACAACCATCGTGTAATCCACTATCGTGGACGATACCATGTTGATTTTTTAACCATCGTGATATTTCAGTATTGCATGAGGGTTTACACCGTCATCAAATTAAGAAATACAGGTAGCAAACTCGCAAAAATTGAGAACTTTACACGATGGTTTTCAAGCGAAACCGTCATGCAATGCATACATGAGACGACAATTTTGAAGCAAAACCATTGTGTAATGACAACATTACATGAAGGTTTTAGCTCAAAACCATTGTGTAATGGCACACAATACATGACGATTTTGAGCCAAAACCATCGTGCAATGTGTGTCATTACACGACGGTTTTGGCTTCAAACTATCGTGTAATAGGACATATTACACGATGGTTTTGTTACACGACAGTTTTGGCTTAAAACCAGCATATAATATGCCATATTATATGACAGTTTTGACTCAAAACCGTCGTATAATGTGTGCCATTACATGACAGTTTTGAGCCACATTACACGATGGTTTTCAAAACCATCGTGTAATACAGCTTGAATTAAAAAAAAAATTGGCATTTATTGGTAATTTCCCACGGGTGGCCTAACCTGTGTGCTATCCAAGACACGATCCAAGATAGGATTGACAAGATATTAGCTACATTGTATCAAAGTAAAAATACGTACCATATATTACATTATAAGTTCACAAATCATAATTAATGAATTGCATTACATGGCTAGCCCATTCTCTCCTAATCAAATCCAAATCATCAGAAGTAAAAATTATTTACTTTCAAGTACATCAATTCCATCCAACACTATGTCTCTCATAAAACCTAAAATAAAATAACAACATTCAACACTTCCCTCTTGGAGAGGACAAGGATGATCTGAAATTTTCATTTTATAGTCTCTTCTCTTTCTAATCCCTTCTCCGGTTATAAGCTTTTAATCCATTAGGGCCCTAGCAAGTTTGTAAAATTTAAAATAATTAAGATTAAATTAAAAATTAACATATGAAAATTGACTTATATTTTCATTAGATTAGTAAAATCCTCCCGTTTCTTCTCTCGAAAAGGATCAAAATAAAGCACTAGGTTCTCTCATGGGTCAATGATTCCCAAGATCCAATGTCTCCCTCTGTTATGTGGCACAAGATAAAGTTGTCCTTTTGGTGTGTCACACAAATAGGCGATAAGAATATTGGCTCATTCTCTCGAGCCAGCATCTGGAGTATCTACTCTAACTGGTGAGATCAAGGCTGGAGACACAAATACAAACTTCTAAGCTCGCCCGTTAATCCTACACAGTTCCTCCAAATACAGGCATGTCAAAACTCGTGATCGTGTATGGTATTGGGACCTCTATTTGATTATCTTCATGCATGGAACTATGTGCATAATAAGCCAAAGACCTCATCTCCATGTTCATTTTATTAAAGTCAAACAAAGCTTTGTGTTGTTACGCATCTTATTGTACCTCAGTTCGAGAGTCGATCAGTTTTTTTCTAAGCTTTTTTTGGCATTTGTTTCCCTCAACTACTTGGTCAAGAACGTGACTAGGCCTTCAACTCGCCTTGTTCATACTCGTGTCGAGTTCAACTAATGTTTTAGGCCAAAGTACAAACCTATTAACAGCCTCTCCCACAGTTGTTGCCTCGTACATCGGAACAGGTAATGCTGTTTTTTTTTTTTTTTTTTTTAATTTTGGTACATTGATTGACACTCGCACGTTCCCTTCACCCAGTGGAATCCCATGGACTGTATTAGTGGGAAGGCTCTCAAGCTATGCTCTTCCAAACGTAACAAGCAACTGTCCACCATAAAGTTCATCAAAAATATAGAGCTTACACTCCTGACTATCGACCGGCATGGTTGGCGAATCAGACACTCCAAGTTGTTTTTCTTGGATAAAGCAACTAGCCTTGAAACTATTACATTGGTCAATGGTTGGCATATTCTCTTGGTCAAACGACGGGTCCACATCTTTCTTAGCACATAAACCACGCACCAACACCTTTAATTTTTCTATTTCACGTCTCATTGACAGTACTTCATTATCTCTATTCGAACTTTGATTTAGGTTGAAGTACTGAGACTGCTTTATGGACTTTGATTGCCCCCGGATATGTCCTGGATGTTCAGGTCTGGATAATGATTGAGTCAATATATTAGTAGTGCCAATTGATTTGAAAGGGCATTGGCTCTTCTGCGTGTTGCACTGCATTTACAGGATAATTAAAAGAACACATTATAAATAAAAGTGTTATAAGTGGCTCTAGTGATGAAGAATTTATTGTTAATTAGTAAACTTACTATCAACTCACTAACTTTTTTACATGATGGAACATTCAACTCTCTATCTGAGTTTGTTCGTGAATCTAGTCACTACCCATATCTTTTTTCCTATTTTCCAGTCTCTTTAAACTGTAATTTAACATCGTTAGTATACATGAATAATTAAACAAATAATTTGCCTACGATTTATTACAAACAACATTTAATGACATACTTTTCATTGGTCAAGCTTTCTATATCCGTCTCGGCTTACTCTCGATTGTATTTGTTATTGATCCTTATTTCACTTCCACGATCTGAAAGTTGTTGGAATTGTGAGAATGTGCTATACTAAACGAATTTCACCCAATCCTTTTCTTCAATATTGGGGTAGTTGTCAATAACTTTTTAAGGCCGTATTCACACACTATTTTTTGTTACAAAGTCCTCGACAAATGTCTTGTAAAGATCATGTCAAAAATGCATTGTAGCTTCACCCCATGATTTTAAACAAGTACTCTGAAAGCAATGATCCACGGTGAAAGAAGTAACAGTTTCCTTCTAAATTATTTCTTTCAATCCGTCTAAATCACGGGATCTTCAATCTTGTATCCATATTGGAATGTGCTCTCGAGCAAGCACACCAATCCAGCTCATCAATTTATCACCATGCTTCCCTTCCGGTTATCCTTTCTCATCAAAGGTCACTTCAATTTGTTCACCTCTTTTCCTTGCCATATGGACGCGTTTCATTAAAGTTGCCATTCGCTTGCCATCAGCATTAGGATTAAATGGGTTTTTTCTTCGTGCTCATCCTTTTTTGCAATTTTCAACTCTGTTTTGGCTTATTTTTTATTCAAACACTCACATATATTTATTGTAATACAAATACAAAAAACCAGTATGGCAGACCAATATAATCAAATCAAATTAACATTAATTACCAATAACGTTAACAAAACCAAGCACAATACATAACAAATTTAAAATGGCAAAAAATTGCTTAAACAATTTGTGTACTAATTTCACCAATAAAAAAACCTAAAACCATGTTATTATCCAAAACAAAAGTCTATTTTGACATTTTATCGAGCATGTGATGTGCAAAAAAAACTGTATTGAAAATTGTGTCTAAAGTGTCAAAACCGTGCACAAAAGATTCGTATACAAAGAGCAACAACTAAAAACCGAGCACACTACATTAGAATCAAATTCCATGTGATTATCCAAAACAAAAGTCTATTTTGACATTTCATCGAGCATGTGGTGTGCAGAAAAAAACCGTGTTGAAAATTATGTGTAAAGTGCCAAAACCGTGCACAAAAGATTCGTGTATAAAGTGAAACAACTCAAAAACTGAGCATACTACACTAGAATCAAATTCCATGTGATTATCCAAAACAAAAGTCCATTTTGACATTTCATCGAGCATGTGTGTGCGGGAAAAAACCGTGTTGAAAATTGTGTGTAAAGTGCCAAAACAGTGCACAAAAGATTCGCGTACAAAGAATAACAACTCAAAAACTAAGCAAACTACACTATAATCAAATTCCATATGATTATCTAAAACAAAAGTCCATTTTGACATTTCATTGAACATGTGATGTGTGGCAAAAAACCGTGTTGAAAATTATGTGTAAAGTGCCAAAACTGTACACAAAACATTCATCTCCAAAGTGCAACAATAAAAAAAAACAGTCAAACAACACTACAAATTACACTCTAAGTAAGTTATTAAAGCATTGTGTGTTTGTACTTTTGATAGAAAACAAGAAATTGAGCAATATGGAAGTCACCTTACTTTTCTTTGAAGAAAAATAGTCACGGTCTTGATGGGAATACCAGGAGAGAGTAGTGGTGGCAATGGCGATGGCGAAAAAAGGAGAGAGGTTATGGCGGCAGTTTGGGAAAAAAAAAAAGAGAGTGATAGGCGGCAGCGGCGGCGGTGTCACCGGAGATTAAGAGAGAGAGGAAGGCGACGGCGTGGTTGGCGGGCGGGCGAAGGAGGTGAGTAGGAGAAAAGTTTGAGTTATCTAGAGGTTGAAGATGTAAATGATGATAAATGAAAAGGAAAGTGTATTGAAGTTAAGGGCTTACATGCATATTTCAAAGCACGAAATTTTAAAATTTTCAGAGGATTACACGACGGTTTTAGTAACCATTATGTAATCCGAGGATTACACGACGGTTTTGTCCAAAAACCATCGTATAAACCTAGTACACTTTTTTCAACTCAGTTTTTTTTTCTCTTGTCGTCCCACGGCCTAATATCCGTGTGTTATTTAAAAAGTGACCCAAACAAACAAATATAGTATTGATCCCTGTTCAATATTAAATTTCAACATAGATCAAGTAACATAACAAAATAAATCTAATACATCTTGAATTAAAATAAAATAATAATGATGTGCAAATTAAATGACAAAATGTTCAAATTTTACTCTTTTTATTCTTTGCTTCCTCAACACGTGTCCATTCAATATCGAGTCAAAGCATGTAACAAATATCATCATTGAATTCATCAATTTCTTCAACCGGCGGTAATCCTTTTGTGAATGATGGAATGTCAAAGCAATCTTCCTCATCTTCTTGACCATCACAGATCATTTTTTGCTTCATCGGCACAACTAAGGACAACACTAAATTGTTGGGATCTGTTGTGTAAAATACTTGGATTGCTTGTGATACCATAATAAATGGATCATTTTTATATCCCAATGTCTAAAATTCACCACTGTGATGCCATCACTGTCAATCGTGATATAATTATTGTCGGCCCACTTGCACTTAAAGAGTGCTACTTGAAATCCATAGTAATCAAGTTTCTGAATATCTTCAATGAGACCGAAGTAGTTCATAGTTCCATAGACTGGATTCTTATCCTTTGCAGATGAAATATGCATGGCCTTAGCACGGATACTAACACCAATATGTTGAACGAGATGCTTCTCATATCTTTCGCGAGTATAGAATGTCAAACCATTAACGAAGTATGATGTATACCCGTAACTGTCATCGATGGTCCTCTAGCGATGTTCATTAAGTTTTGCGAAAAGCCGTCTTTTTGAAAGACATGTCTTTGTATATAGAGAAAAAAGGTCCGATTGTGTTCATTTTGTAACCACTTTTCATTCTTCCTCTTCTTGGATTTGCATCTCTTAATTCCTATAGGTGAACCTCAACAAAAAGCTCCACTTCAACCCTATTATTTAAAGTATAGAGACAAGCTTACTCCCATTCACCTCGATTTACTGATGAAAGAATGCTGACGGATAGTCCTTTCGAGTTAATGTTTTTAGTCTTTGGCAACCCAATCGCTTCCGCATTGGACAAAGAGTCGGAGCAAAATTCGACCGATTCCTCTGCTATGTAGCTTTATACTATACATCCTTTCGGCCTATTTCGGTTCATGACATAACCCTTTAAAACCTTCATGTGCCTTTCAAAAGAATACATCCATCTCAAGTACACCGGTTCACATAGCTTAACTTCCAGTACTAAGTGCACCGTTAGATGAATCATTATGTCAAAAAAGGATAGTGGAAAATACTTCTCAGGTAAGCACAATGTCTTAACCAACTCTAATTATAACGAATCTAGTGTAAATGTATAAATTACCTTGGAGCATATCGAATTGAAAAATAAGCATAACTTGGTAATTGCGAATCTCACATCGTTCATTAAAACTCCTCGCAAGACAAGCATTAATAATTGTTGCATCAAGATATGACAATCATGTGTTGTCATTCCAATCAGCCTCAAATCCTTCATAAACACCAATCTTTTGAAGTTGGAAGAATACTCATTGGGTAATTTTACAAAAGCGAGTCACTCACAAAGCTTTCTTTTTTCTTGTCTTTTCATAGGGAGCAAATTAAGTCTAATCTTCAAATCCTTAAGATCCAACCGTGCCTTTTCACCATCTTTGCTCTTATTAGGAATGTCAAGTAACGTACCCACTATTGATTCACAAATGTTTTTCTCAATATGCATCACATCCAAGCAATGTCGAACGAAAAGTAACCTCCAGTATGGAAGTGCGTAGAAAATTGACCTCTTTTTCCGACGTCCATTAACCACCAAATCCTTATTACTCCGTTTTCTTTTCTCGAGCACTACTTTCAAATCTTTTATCATCTCAAAAACGTCTTCAACCGTCAAAACCTGAGGAGGGATTCTTTCTTCGGTATTACCATCGAAAGCCTTTTTTTGTTTGCGGTATCGATAATTTTTTGGTAAGAATCTCTTATGACCAAGGTAAACGGTTTTCTCACCATTTTTTAACCGGATGAAAGATATTTCTTTCATACAAACGAGACAACTAATAGAGCTCTTTACTGAATAAATAGATAGGTTTCCATAAGCGGAAAAATCATTAATTATCCACATCAACATTGCACGGAGTGTGAATGTCTCTTATTTGTAAGCATCTCTAATTTCGATTCCATTTTCCCGCAAGCTCTTTAGATCATCAATTAGCGGTGCCAAGTACACATCAATGTATTGCATAGTTGTTGAGGACCAGAGACCAATAAAGTCAACATCAAGAACTTCTGCTTCATGCTCAACTTCGGAAGGAAATTGTAGTTGACAAGTATGGCGAGCCAAGTACTATGCCTACTACTCATATTACTATGTGGGTTCATTCCATCCGTTGACAAATCAAGACGTAGATTCCATGGTTCTGCACTAAATTCAGGATGATCGACATCAAAGTCTTCCATTGTGGTGCATCGGCTGGATGTCTAAGCATGTCATCTTTAACACGTTTATCATGATGCCAAATCAAATTCTTGACATGATCGGCATTACAAAATAAACGCTGCAGAAGTGGTGTCAAAGGAATGTACCATAACACCTTTGCCGGCACTCCTTTGCTACAATTTGTTGGCTTTTCGCCCTTCTTCCATCTTGACTCCATACAAACCAGGCATTCATTCAAATCCTCATACCCATTTTGGTAAAGGATGCAATCATTTGGACATGTATGAATTTTTTCACATTCCATTCCCAAAGTACTTAACGACTTCTTAGCTTGATACATACTAGCCAGTATTTTATTATCAGCCGGTAGAACATCTCTTAAAAATTCTAAAAGAGTCGTGAAACTAGAATTTGTCCATGCTCTTGATGCCTTCATGTTTCATAATTTAATCAATACGGATAATTTTGTATATTTAGTCCACCCATCATATAAGGTCATATCGATATCATTCATCATTATATCAAATAACTCCAGACGGTGTACAAACTGTTTTTCCAAATCATTAACCATATTAAACAAATTATCTCATATATCTTCCTCAACAATAGATTTTTTTCCTTTGTTATTTAATGTTGAATTCAAATAAATTTCACCGTGTAAATACTATGTTTAGTACGAACAAAAAATCCCACGGGCAAGCAAATGTCTTCTAATTTCATCAACTGAATGAGATCTATGATTTTTGCAATCCACACAAGAACATCGAATTTTATCATTTTTCATGTGAATTTTGACAAATGACAAAATTTCTTGAACACCATCTCGATATTTTCTATTCAATCTATTAGTCCACATCCATTTTCGATCCATTTGCAAGAACCCGGCCTAAATCAAAATTAAAGATCATACAATTCATTCAATAATCAAGTTTTGGCAATTAAAATAATACATATTAAGCTTTCAAAATAATTTAACAAATCATACTTCAAAAAAAAAAAAAAAACAATGAGAATGTATCGTTTTAGATATCTAAAATATCTACAATTCATCAATACAAATTAAATAACTTAAAAGAGTAAGTAATAATCACTATTTACAAATAATGACTATAAGAGAGTGTTGGTTTGGTGGACAATGACAGCGGAGGATCTGGTTTCGCATGTCTTTGTGATGTTTTTTGCAGCTACAAAACTGTTTTGTAAGATAAAAAGAGGGCTAGTAGGGATTGTAAAAACCGAGAATTACACGACGGTTTTAGAAAAACTGTCATGTAATACTGTGTTTACATGATAGTTTTCTCAAATCATCGGTGAATCTTGTTTAAGACTGCGGTTTTACAAAAACCGTAGTACATTTTATGTCGTCTAAGCCAACTTTTGTAGTAGTGATAATTAATTTTCTTAAGAAAGCATAATTGGTTCATGCATTCTTTATTAAGATTGTTTCGTAGGAAAAAAAAGTTGTACTTGTTAGGTGAAAGCTTATAACTTATGTTTATACTGGAAGTAAGCAGCCTACTGGTAATGCATAATACAGAACTGTGGAGAATGACACAACAGACTGTGAAAACTTTGGGATGGACACCGCTACGCGTTTTGGAAAATACGTTTACGATGGTTCAAATGTTTAGTATTTAGTATGAATTGTAAGATGTGTTCAAAGAGTTTGAAAACTTAATACTTTAATAAGTGTGTGTGTATATATATATAAGTGCAAAGTTTTAAGTTAAGTTTTAAAATAATTTAAAATTTTTTTTGATATTTTTACAAGAATAAGAATAAGTTTAAGTATGTTTACGTAAGAATTAGTGGTCACATAAGGTGGTTGTTACAAAAACCATTTAGGCATGAGGTCTAAAGCTGACAATATCATATAAAAGACAAGCATGGGTCAATATAAATGGTATCTGAGCTTATACCCAATTAGAAATGTGGCCAACAAGGATGTGTGGCTCCAAAAAGAGGAGTGATTTGACAATATCAGTCCCTACAAGGAAAATGTAAGTTGTGCAGTTCTATATTGCTTAGGAATGGATAATATGATGGTTTATAAGTAAAGAGACCACCTCTTAATGGTATGTGAGTTCAAGAGTAAAACTGTGCAGACATAATACTCAAAGCGAACAATATCACATCAAAATGAGACATGGGACATTATCCATATCTAGTCAACTTTATTTATTTAAATAAGATTCTCTAGATTATTAGACTAATTATTCAAATAATTAATTTATCCATATCCATTAATTTAATTCAAATTTCATATTTATCTTAAAAGATAAATACCATAAATTTAAGTTATCTATCATAAATAAGTAAATCTCACGATAATTATTAATAAATAAATAATTATCCAACTAGATACTTATCACAAATAGATTAACAAAACAAAATCCATTCTTCTACTTGTTGCACACACCCACTGTCACCCCTCGATGACTGTACTGATTGAGTTATCACAACACCGAAGAGAATTTAAACCATATTAGTAATTTAATAAATTATCATCCGTTAGTGGAATTATATTTTGTTAGTAAAGGGACAAATTGGACTTATATAATTCAGGCTCAACAATCTATAGGATTAAATGTTTTATACCGAATCAATTAATCACATAGTTATTAGTTTCAGAATCACACTACTGTAAATCTAAAACTGGACTCCTAATTATGTATTGTATTACGTAAGCTTATAAACAACCTTTAATCCATAACCTTCTCAAATATGCAATACCTTCATATGATCCATGATCAATTTAAGGTTAAGATCCATTTTCCCTTCTCAATCAATTTATCTGAAAGATCCATTATACACCTTATAGGAAAATGATTACTCATACTAAATATGAATAAGAAATCATTTGCAAAACAAATGATCAAGGCCTTGTTCATTTTCCAATTCCCATATAATGCCTTTAAGAGGATATCTTTAATTCTTTTGATAGAGCTATGATTGCATATCTAGAAATAAAACCTCTCATTGAATATAAGTCATGTACTTAACGAACAGGTCTATTAGCTTACTACTTCAAGACACCTTAGTTTTTGGAACATCAAAGTGTTGGGATCTATAGGTGCCCTAAGGATAGAAAATCTTAGGGATTTTCTGTAAATATGACATTTTGATATTAATAAGAGGAAATTATTCATGTTTAATAAGTTGTGTCCTATTTACTTTCATTTGTTGATTGTATAATTATTTTGAGTAAACATAAAATACTCCTAGGCTGTTGGTAATATATCGAATTACCATATGTATACGGGGTATGCATAGAAGACGTGGTAATTTGATAACAGTCTAAATAAATAGTCCGCAATCAACGGAATAAGATTTGGGAATCTTATTCATGATAAGATTGTAAAAGTTGTCTACTTCCTTGGAGGGATGGTTTGTCTTGACCATCGGATAGGTTCCGAGTAGAAACTTTAATGTATACCAGTATTGAGTTATGACATTGGACTGAACCTAAAGTGTTAATTGATTCGGTTTAATAATTCCGTTTATAAGAATCAATGATACTTTGATTATCATCCTGCATTAATCTTAATCCTAAAATGATTACTTGAGTTCGCATCCATGACTTATGTACTTTGATGCACTAAAGGTGAGACACTGTTAATTCATGATCAACATACTTGTGTTTTGGGTGCATGACTTATGGATGGAGAAATCAAGATTCATAGATACGGAATCCATAGCTATCTTAATGATAGTAAATGTTATCTACTTAAAGGTATTATTCAGGGATTGAAAGATAGTATAACAAGATCTTGGTCATCGGTTTACTTTTGTGTTCTCTGGTGGTTTACCAATTGTATGGTTTTACAATTGGTGGTTTTTTCAATAGAGAATAATTGAACTTTAAGTTAAAATGATTGAAAAGGTAAAACGGAAAAAGTCCTTAATTCAATCATGGATAACATATGGGGATTAAGCAAGCGATGAATAAATCATGGAAGAAGCACTACGTGAGAGAGCTTTCATAATACGGTATGTAAACAGGAGTTCAGCTTCAAACTTTTAGTGGAATAGTTTTGAAGTTGATAATTGATGGATAATTAATCTGGGATTAATTTTTCATAATTATAGGAACCTCTTTATATATTTCCATCGGGTCCCTCTATTAGCTCATATAGTTCCACGAAGCGTCTCGGGATTTGTTTCTAATGAGATCAGTAAATTGTAAATGGAATTTTGTAATATCTATTAAGACATGGTACTCTCTAACATACAATCCAGAAAGGATTGGACATGTGAAATTTGTAGACAAATGATTTGTCAACATGTGATTGGTTAATTTGAATTTTGAAAATAAGATTGTTTTTGAATTTTGGAAAACAAAATTTTTCTCTCCTAATTAAAAGTGGTGCACGTTTTTTAATTGTATGGAGGGAAGAAAATTTTGTTTCAAAATTATTTAAATATATTCCTAACATTTAATTACTAATTGGTTTAAATAATAGAGATTATTTCATGAATTTTTCTTTCCTAATTAAAGAGGTGCATGGTTTTTGTGAGGAAAGAAAATTTGAAATATTTCATTAATTTAAATTAATTAATATGGATAATGTTTATGGAAAATATTTATTCAAATATGTGAATCCTATTTAAATTCGAAAAGGTTTAAAAGAAGTTTGAATCTAGATAGGACTAGGATCTTTTGACTAGTCTAGATTCTTGATTTAAAATTTAAACCACCAATCAAGATTTCTCTCACTTTGTGGCCGAATTTTTAAAGGGGATTTCCTCTTGAAAATTGTTTTTATGTTCAATAAATCTAGCCTTAAAGTTGTATGATCTTTTGGTTCAAGATTTATCTGAAAAAATAATTATTAATTATTTTTCAAGAAGAAGATAAATTTTGAAAAGGATTGGAATACTATATAAAGGCTAGGAGTTCTTGAAAAACCAATTTTTTGATTTTCTTAAAGGGGAAAAACGTTTTTTAATAATAAAAAAATTTTTTTTTTCTTCTACATCAAAAATTCGGCTTTCTTGTGAGAGAGAAAAAGAAAGAAAATTCCATTGAATCAAAACTGCGAGGAAGGTTAAACCGAGTGATAATTTTTCATAGGAGGTTAACCGGTTCTTGTTTTGTAGTTTTGAAGAAAGAAGTTGGATCAAATTCTCAACGAGGATCATCGGAATTGAGAAGGAGGGATCTAGACTTCGGAAAGTATTACCGGTCGCTTGGATTCATAGAACGTGTGCCCACACACACTCTGAGACATGGAACTCGAGAATAGTAGAGAAGACACGTTGGTCAAACGCTCTAGCAATTCCGAAATCCAAGAAATAAGGTATGCTTGATCATGAATTAATTTATTGTTATATGCATCATGAGCTTCTTTTCGGAAACGACATAAAATTTTTAAAACTTCCGCTGTGCCGTAACTCCAATACCGGATCCGATTTTTCCAACACAAAGTACATAAGTTATAAACATGAAGTCAATTGTTTACTGAGGATTAAGGTAATCACATATTGAACGTCGTAAGCGAATTTATCTTTGTAAATGTACTTTTTAAATAGATAATTAAACTTAAATCCCAACCCAATATATCACCACCACTAGGCATCTATCTCTACTTAGGGGTTAACTCACTTCAAACGGTAAAGATAAACCATCTTCCCAATTGGATTTAGACAATATAACAGTCTTAACATGAGTTAAATGTTCAGTCTAACTTCATTGACTATAGACTATGAATTTAGACTTCTTACTTTAAAATGTTGTCTTCTTGCATTTTTACTATCGCATGTAACATTTTAATAGTTTAAACATCAAGTAGTTAGTGAGCCATATTTGACATTTACTTTTACATGTAAATCAATGAGAATAGAGTAGCAATGTTACAATGAAAAACCTCAAATATAAATTAATAATTGATCCAAAATAATCAATGAAACACATAAAATGTCTTTCATTCTTAGGGCATTCCTAACATTATTTGCTTTCTGTTGGGATCTAAATGTGCCATAAGGATAGAAAATCAATATTAGGGATTTTCTGTAAATATGACATTTTGATATTAATAAGAGGAGGTTATTCATGTTTAATAAGTTGTGTCCTGTTTACTTTCATTTGTTGATTGTATGGTTATTTTGAACAAACAAAAAATACTCCTTGGTTGTTAGTAATATATCGGATTACCATATGTATACGGGGTATACATAGAAGACGTGGTAATTTGATAACAGTCTAAATAAATAGTCCGCAATCGATGGAATAAGATTTGGGGATCTTATTCATGATAAGATTGTAAAGGTTGTTTACTTCCTTGGAGGGATGGTTTGTCTTGACCATCGGATAGATTCCGAGTAGAAACTTTAATGTATACTAGTATTGAGGTATGACATTGGACTGAACTTAAAGTGTTAATTGATTCGGTTTAATAATTTCGTTTATAAGAATCAATGACACTTTGATTATCATCCAACATTAATCTTAATCCTAAAATGATTACTTGAGTTTGTATCCATGATTTGTGTACTTTAATGCACTACAGGTGAAAAATTGTTAATTTATGGTCAATATACTTGTGTTTTGGGTGCATGACTTATGGATGGAAAAATCAAGATTCATAAATACGGAATCCATTGCTATCTTAACGATAGTACATGTTATCTACTTAAAGGCATTATTCGGGGATTGAAAGATAGTATAACAAGATCTTAGCCATTGGTTTACTTTATGTTCTCCGATGGTTTACCAATTGCATGATTTTACAATTGGTGGTTCTTTCAATGGAGAATAATGGAACTTTAAGTTAAAATGATTGAAAAGGTAAAACGGAAAAAGTCTTTAATTCAATCATAGATAACATATGGGGATTAAGCAAGCGATGAATAAATCATAGAAGAAGCACTACGTGAGAGAGCTTTTGTAATACGGTATGTAAATAGGAGTTCAGCTTCAAACTTTTAGTGGAATAGTTTTAAAGTTGTTAATTGATGAATAATTAATCTGGGATTAATTTTTTACAATTATAAGAGCCTGTTTACATATTTCCATCGGATCCCTCTATTAGCTCATATAGTTCCATATAGCGTCTCGGGATTTGTTTATAATGAGATTAGTAAATTTAAATGGAATTTAGTAATGTCTATTAAGACATATTACTCTCTAACATGCAATCCAGAAAGAATTGAACATGTGAAATTTGTAGAAAAATGATTTGTCAACATGTGATTAGTTAATTTGAATATTGGAAATAAGATTGTGTTTGAATTATTTAATTTTGGAAAACAAAATTTTTCTCTCCTAATTAAAAGAGGTGCACGGTTTTTAATTGAGTGGAGGGAAGAAAATTTTGTTTCAAAATTATTCAGATATATTCCTAACATTAAATTATTAATTGATTTAAATAATGGAGATTATTTCATGAATTTTTCTCTCCTAATTAAAAGAGGTGCACAGTTTTTGTGAGGAAAGAAAATTTGAAATATTCCATTGATTTAAATTAATTAATATAGATAATGTTTGTGGAAAATATTTATTCAAATAAGTGAATCTTATTTAAATTCGAAAATGTTTAAAAGAAATTTGAATCTAGATAGGACTGAGATCTTTTGACTAGTTTAGATTCTTGATTTAAAATTTGAACCACCAATTAACCTTTATATTCTCCTTGTGGCCGAATTTTTTGAGGGATTATCTCCCTTGGAAAAACGTTTTAAGTTCAATGAATCTAGCCCTAAAGTTGTATGATTTTTTGGTTCAAAATTTATCTGGAAAAATAATTATTAATTATTTTTCAAGAAAGAGATAAATTTTGAAAAGGATTGGACTTCTATATAAAGGCTAGGACTTCTTGAAAAACCAACTTTTTGTATTTTTCATTAAGAAAAACATTTTTGGTAGTAGAAAGAAAAACCAATTAGGTTTTTTCTACATCATAAAATTTGGCAATCTTGTGAGAGAGAAAAATAGAGAAAATTCCATTGAATCAAAACTTTGAGGAAGGTTAAACCGAGTGATAATTTTCATAGGAGGTTAACTGGTTCCTATTTTGTAGTTTTGAAAAAAGAAGTTAGATCATATTCTCAACAAGGATCATCGGAATTAAGAAAGAAGGATCTAGACTTCGGAAAGTACTACCGGTCGCTTGGATTCATAGAACGTGCGCCCACACACACTCTGAGACGTAGAACTCGAGAATAGTAAAGAAGACACGTTGGTCAAACACTCTAGCAATTTCGGAATCCAAGAAATAAGGTACGATTGATCATGAATTTAATTTATTGTTATATGCATCATGAGTTTCTTTTCCGATTCGGCATAAAAAATTTTTAAAACTTCCGCTGCGTTGTAACTCTGATACCAGATCCGATTTTTCCAACACTTTCTTTGTTTGATTATGATTGTTGGTAATTGTTTATCCCATTACTTGGTTAATGCTCTTTGTGAATTGACTGCTCATTACGTGATTTCGTTGGACTTAAATGAAATTGGAAAGTGGATTTTAGGTCTTGATAAATAAGAGGATAGCATTTACAATTTGGAATAGGAATATCTCCTTAGTGCATTTGTAGTCATTTTGAATGCCTGAACTTAATGAATTCGTGTTGATTAATTCCCCATAGGAATATAGGAGTTTTAATTATTATGAGTATTCCTACTAGTTTATCAGAAGAGGCAAGTAGGTGATTTAATGCATTCAGCTAGCACTTCTATCAATTAAAATTAATCATGTAGAGGGTAAATTTAATTTGAATGAAACTAATTAGGTGAAATTGGATTTCTAGACATTTGTTTTCACTATTTTCGTTTCGTTAATTTCATTAGTTTATTTTCTTTATTTTAGTTAGTGTTTTATTTCTTTTCTTTTTATCGGTCGTTCAAATAATCTTAGTGCTAACAAATTTAGGTAATTAATTTACAAACGCAATCCTC
The DNA here is from genome assembly GCA_025413485.1 of Ficus microcarpa. Lineage (NCBI taxonomy): Eukaryota > Viridiplantae > Streptophyta > Magnoliopsida > Rosales > Moraceae > Ficus > Ficus microcarpa. The sequence continues at coordinate 14,851,910 of CM046376.1, forward strand.
GAAGGATCAACAACCCTATTCATCATTATATTACTTGAGTAACTCATATAATTGCGAGTGAAATTCCGCAACATGCACCAATCTCTTAATTGTTACAGTAGCACTTGCTTTAGTGAACAAATATTTTATAGCCTCCCTTAACTTGAGCTACGCATATAGTGTTATCTTCATTCAATATTGTAGGGCTCTCATGATTCGAGAATATATTGCATGTTTCTCTGATGCATAGATCCATTGATCTCAACCATACACATTCTCAGCTTGCTTCATGAACAACAACTTTGATTTCTAAAGCACTATGGTATTGATGTATAATCACATATGAATACATAACCTGTTTGTGATTGAGCTTACTATAACGACCCAACTATGTAGGACATTACCGTGCCGTGCTTACATACTAAACCTTGTAGGAACCCACCTTACGTGGCCGCTACTTCATACTTAACAGATTTAAATATACTCTCATATTTTGTAAAAATAGGGAAATATTTTTTTTTCTTTTTAAACTCAATTTAAAACTTAAAACTCAAAACTTAACTTATACTCATACTTATTTATATGTACTTAATTGAGTACATAGTTGTAAAACTATTTTAACATATCGTACTAGTTATCATATATTAGTACCATCGACTTATCATAATATAATACAAACACATTTACAAAACATATTTTTCCAAGACCCATGGTGGTGTCCAACCCTAATTTCATAATCTGCAGTTTTATCTCTCCACAGTCTTGCAGTAAGCATTGTTGGTAGGTTGCTTACCTACATCATGAACATGAGTAATGAGCTTTTCGCCCAGCATGTACAACTTTCTACTCCGCAAAACATTTTTAGTAAAAGAATGTATAAACTGATTATGCTTTCTTATGAATCAATTAAGCTTTTTTTTTTGTTAATGTTAACTTGGTTCTGGGTTCCTTATATATCATGTGTGCACGTACTGTGGCACATAACCATGGAGTGGTTGGGGCAGCCAGTCCAATTCAACTCAAATCATGAATCAAACCGTTCAACATGGAGTGGTTGGGGTAGCCAATCCAATCCAACTCCAACCATGGACTAAACCGTTTAAACCCGCCTTCATGGCAAGTCGGTATGACATAAGAAAATTGGCTTGTCTTATCTTATAACATGAAAACTTATTCTTGGTTGATTATACTTGAAAACTTGAATATTAAATGTTTCTTACTTGAAAACTTAATCTTGTTTTTATCATGTGATTTATTATTAGTGAACATATTTTCATGATGTCACAACAATAAAATATGAAACATAAAACATAAAACATTTGTATATAATGTAAATCAATGCATGAATTTTTGAAAAACATGAAATGTAATAAAAACAATTTGCCCATGTTATATATGGAGTTGTACTTACAAATTATCCTCTACTTTTGGTCTATCGTTCCAACAAGGCACGACAACAAGTTTAATGTTCATGTTTTCAAACAGGACAAAAAATAACAATCATCTATCTTGCTACAAACTATAACATATTAGATCGGTATCTAATCCGAATACCATTGGTAATCATAGATGCCAACCCTAACATAGTAAATCAATATCCCATTTAATTACCATTGGTAATCATAGATACAGGCCCTAACATAATAAATCAGCATTTTATCCCGTTACCATCGACTATACACTTATTACCATATTCTTATGTCTTGAAAATATCATAACTTTATAAATCAAGTATTTCTTATCATAATACTTGAAATTATCTATTTTAAAACATAGTATGTTTAAAAATCACTTGGGAAATTCCATTGGATTTAAACCTTTTTGAAACCATTTTCATAAAATCTCAGTCTCTTTTTAAAGAAATCATAAAACCTTAAAAACTATTTTTAAAATAGCATTTTAATTTACTGGAATGCATGTGTGCAGGAAATTTCATGTACCATGCACAGTTTTGAAAATCCCATTTTATCTTTAAATTGGTTAAAATTTTGGAAAATCTTTCTTCATAAAAGTTGTGGATCTTATCGAAACCTACAACTTTTGTATTTTTCTTGAAGCTCAAATTTGCCTTTAACTTACTTGTTTTTCCCTTTGAAAAGTTCTGGCCATGTATAGTACCCGGGTCGGCCAATTTTGAAAACTAATAAAAACAAAGGCCTTTGGAGCCTGTTTTTCAAAAACTATCTATTCTACCCCCTAGGATTTCTGTGTTCCAAAACTTTGCAGTTTTAACATTTTTCAAATTCAGCTTCTAAAGGGCTCAAAATCCAGTTTCTAGAAAACTATCCAGATTGTTTTTCAAAAACTGGCAGTTTACATTTTTATTCGTTTTTATTTAAAATCCGTGCACCCAACCTCAAACAGGCAAAGCCGTAAGCCTACATTAACATGCAACGTGTTGGATACGTTCTTAACATTTAGACATACACTTATCTCATGTTCTTGAAAAACATAAGATTGATAACTTACTTGTTTACCAACTTGAATCTTTAGGTTAATTTCTTAACCAACATACACTTAGCATTCACATCATCATTATCATCATTATTCATACTTAAACATGTGAAGGCATTTTCACAAACACATGATGAGCATTGAAACTCAACATAGAGCATAAAATCAAATCCATACCTAGAGCTAGCAACCAAGATAACCCTAACATAGATCTAGTATAACCAAACATCAAAAACCATAATATAAGAAGCATAAGCTTATGCTCTTACAACCCATAGCTTGAAATACACATAGATCCCATAAATAAAATTCTTAGTTAGAGGGTTGAGATTATATCTCTAAAGTTTTGAAAGAGTGGTTCTAGATCCTTGCATGAGCAAAAATTCTTGCTCTACTCTTCTACCATAGCAACCGGCCAAGCCCCCTTCTCTCTCTCTCTTTTTCTAAGGTTAGAGAGGAATAGTTAAGAAGGAACTAGAAGTTGGGAAGCCAACTGAATGGCTCAACTCATCACTACCCACCTCTATTTATAGGTGGAAAATTTCAAAATTTCCACAATTATTTAATTTCTAAAATTCTCCTTGAATTACATATTGGTCCTTAAAGACAAAATATTTGCCTTTCAAGTCCCCATGAGTTGGCCGACCATGCATGTATTGGAGCAAAAAAAAAAATCTTTTCAAACTTATATCTAATTTATTTCCTTGTTCCCCAAGGCCACCAAAGACAACCGGCCATGTGGCTTAGGTGGAGGATCTAAGCCAAAAACAATAAATCAAAAGACAACCGGCCATGTGGCTTAGGTGGAGGATCTAAGCCAAAAACAATAAATCAAAAGTTGTGTATTTATCCACAATTTACTTGGCCTCCAAGTAAGGCCATGTTTGGCATTCCCCCTAATATGCAGTCTAATTTTTTAATAATTTAGATAGTGCAAATACTGTTATAACTATCAACGGTCTAGGAATACTGAACTGCAGTCCAAAATTTATTTGTACTTAATTAATTGCATACAGGATTTTCTCAGGACTTCAAGCTACTTTGTCCTTATTACTCCAAATATAATTCCTGATTTTTCTGGAGTGATCCCATTTCTTATTCTTACTTCTACATCCGTAATAACGGTCTGCCACAATATAATTTCAATACTGTTTATTATACTGCAGTACTATCTTATTCAAGTCATAATTTATCCTGATCATTCATTAGCCTGAACAAAAATCATAATTACTAATTCATGGTTTGGCCTTTTTCATCCTAAAGCCTTATCCTTGACTTAATAAATTATTATTGAGTCTCATAATACTTATAAGAACTCAAATATACTTTGATAATCAAATCAGATCATGAGTTCCATGTTGACACACATAATTCAGACTTGGATTTTCCTTTATATCTGAGGAAATCACAAGTTCATCAAAATTTTGGATTATTACAGAAAGTAAAATAATATCAACGTGAGAAAAACTTAAAAGAATGAGACTTTTCGTTTGGTATAAGAGAAGAAAAGAAAGAAAATGTCTAATCTTCTATATGTTGCAATTAGTCTTTTAAAGGAGATTAAAGTTGCCATGAGAAATTTTCTTTGGACGCGATGCATTTCTTAAACCAAACTTGTTTTGATAGCATGGGCAAAATCTTGTGTTCCTACAAAAGAAGATGGTTTAGGTATTCGATCTCTTCGAGCTGTTTACTTGGGTTTCACTTTAAAGCTTGCTTGGCTTGCTTGGTGGGTTATGACACAGAGCACGTTGGCGAGTAATTTCCTCTGGAAGATCTACATCAATGATTTTAGTAGACCAAGAATGGGTCCTTTTGCCTCTGTTTAGTCGGCTATTAGAAATGCTTACACAAACTTACTTGATGAGACTCTAGATTGCTAGTTCTAATTCGAAGGTCAATTTTTGGACAGACAACTGGATTGGATTTTGATTTCAAAAATTAACATTCCTGAGGGAATGAGATTGTAGGCGAAAGTTATTGATCTACGAACTCATGATAAATGGAACGTACTAGATAATTTTCAAATCTTTTCCCAAGTATCTTGCATGACATCGATCCTGTTTTTTTGGTAGAAGGATTTGATGATGAGCTCATTTGGATGCCCTGTTCGACTGGAAAGCCTCAAACTAAGGATTTCTATGATTATGTCAGACCAAGAAATGCGACTTCTAATTGGGGTGCAAAAATTTGGAGAAAAGGTATTCAGTCAAGAAAATTGATTTTGGTTTGGAAGCTTCTTAATAAGAAATTAGCTACTGAAGACATCCTTAAGGTTTGGGGATTTATCTTAGCTTTGAGATGTTGACTCTGCTGTAATGAAGAAGAATCAATGGAGCATACTTTTCTCAATTGTTCTTTCTAGAGACGTATATGGAAACACATTGAGGATCTTTGTTCGACATTGAGAAGCTTTGCATATGGCTTTTAAACTGAAAACTAGCACCCAGATTTTCATGATATGGATAGCATCAATCATTTCCACTCTTTGGATGATCTAGAAGACACGTAATGATGCTATCTTTAAAGAAAGAGATCCATCAATTCATCAAGCTTTAATCTGTATTCACAATAGTATGCGAGAAGCAAATGATCTTGAAAACGGTTGCATGAAGGATTCTATTTTGGATTTTTTGGTCCTTCACCGTTGTGGTATCAAAGGTAGACTAGCTAAAGCTCCCTCGATTGTTGAAGTGCAATGGAAACCACCAGATATAGGATGGATAAAGATAAACACCAATGGGTTTGCAAATGGATCTCCTAGAATGGCGGGTTGTGGTGGCATTTTTTGGACTTATTGTGGTTTTTGCAAAGGATGCTTTGCTCACCCAATTGACATGGCTGTGGCTTTTGAAGCTGAGTTGATGGGTGTCATATCCACAAAAGAATATGCGAAGCTTTACAGTTAGGATAAACTTTGATTTGAAAGTGATTCTATTTACATTGTTGATTTGTTGCATAAGAAATCTATCACTGTCCCCTGGAAGTACAGGAGCAAATGGATTAGTGCTCTAAGTTTTCTAGCTTCTATCACTTACAGAGCAACACATTTTTCAATAAGGAAATGTAGTTGATGACAAGCTTTCTTCACATGGTACTCACCTAAGAAATACACAATGGTGGTTCTAGCGTCTGAACTTTTGTTCCAATGAGCTTAAGATTAATCTCCTTGGATTGCCAAACTATTGCTTTCGACTTTTTAGAAAAATTTACGTTCTTTTTCCCCTATAGTTTTTTGCCATTGGGTTGGCTTGAAGGTTATTAACGAGACATATTTGGAGATGCAATCAAAGTTAGAGTCTTGGTTCTTACTTTTGTAATCATCTTTCATCAGTTTGGGTTCAGAATTATAAGTTTGGGTTTAGAATTATAAGATTGAGATGTTTCTTTGACTTGTATTATTATGGTCTGCCTACATGCAGCTTATTTTTTTGGCTCTTGCGTGCGCGTAATTTTTTGTTTTAATTTCTCCTCTAAACTTTTTTTGAATTTTGATTTTAAGAAAATAAAAATAGAATGGGAAAGTGATGTGGGTACTAGAGAGGTGCTAACATAGTTGGAATATTTTGGTTCACCTACTGATTCTTGTTACCATCATTTATTAAAAAAAAAATGGATTAATCAACTAAGTAGCTGAAAATAAAACAAGGACCAAATAATTGGAGATGGAACAAAATAGCAAGAAATGTAAAGTGCTCAAAAGTAAGTAAAGAACTAAAACATAAATACGAAATAAAATTAGCACGTAATTTTATTAACAGAAATTTATACTACAAACATAATTCTAATATTTGGGGTTTGTAGCTCAATAGCCGGTGGATTAAGTTCTTGATCTTGTTCTTTTGATCCAAAAAGTAAAAATAAAAATAAAAATAGAGAGAGAGAGCTCTAGAGTTTTAGAAGGTATTTGGAGTCGGATCTGGGATTCAGAAAGTTTGAATCGTAATCTAAGAGAAGAGATGAGAAAAGAATGGCTAAATAGCTATGGATGGAGAAAAAGAATGGCTGATTACTATGGTTGATCTGTAATTTTTTTCCCCTCTGTCTTTCTATATTCTAAACTATTTGAGAAGTGTGGAATTTATAGAGGTTCCTCTAGCCCCCTAGAATCTAGGACAGCTGTCTAAAATTCCAGAGATTAAAAGAGCCATTTGACACCTATTTTACTTTCTATTTAGGTGTCAAAACACCTGATTTATTAGCTTATTTAGTGTCAAAACACATGTTTATCAGAATTCCTGTTTTACTGGCTATTTAGGTGTCAAAACACTTGTTTTGCGGGATGTTTAGGTGTCAAAACACCTGTTTTGTTGGCTGTTAGTAACTAGTGAAGGGCTTTAACACTGTTTTTCACAAGTGCCTTTGTATCCTTCCTAGCAACTGTAAGTAGTTACTGGTTGTCAACAACCAGCAAACCTTTTTTTTTTTTTTTCCCTCCTTTAACCCCAAAACACAGACCAAGTTTTTACAAGTTCAACTCGTGAACTACGATTGGAACTAGGTGATTTATTGATAGAACTTTCGACATAAATTTACGATTTTCCGTGCATGAATTTTGATGGCATAGATACTAATAAATTAAACAGTTGTGAATGCTTGATGACTTATGATACATATTCAGAAAAGTAGAAAGACATGTATGTTTATGTGAAAACCCACCTGCCATGCATTTTAACTAAACAATGGAGCTTTTGTGAAAAGTTCAGTCAAGTTTAACACTTATTTATGGGTAGGTGTCCAAAATTTGATTTAAATTCTGTAAACCTAATAAAGACCCAAAATATTTGAAGTCCTTTATTAAAAATTTACAACTTTTTTTTAGGGAAAATTTACAACTTTTTTTTCTTCAACATTGTTACGGTTTCACATTCACGGTAACATCATTGGATTTCTCAACCAAAAGAGGTCGTAGTAGTAGAAGAAGAAGAAAGCAATCAAACTGACGAAAAAATAAAAAATAAAAAGGATAGTTGAAACAATAGAGGGTCATTTGTTGGCAGTTAGTGAAAGAGCATAGAAGTTTGAACTTGATTGTATTTTTAAGAATAACTAAAGATGACGTAATAAGTAATAATTAAATTTAATTAAAATTTAACATTTTGTTGGTGTGTGATTTAAAAATGGGCTATTCATGTTTTTGCAATTTGTATTTTACTTCTATTCAGAAAGTATATCATGCGTTTTTGAATTTTTTTATTTTCATACCATTAAATTATTTGTAAAATATAAATTTATAATATATCTTGATCACACTTAATTTTAACCTTAAAATACTTTAATTATCTTTAAAAAGAAAAACTAAAACTAAATATTATTTACATTTTATAGGCTGCACTTTATTTTTATTTGAAAAGAAACAAAAAGCAAAGTGAAATCCTTTTTTTGAGAACTTAAGTAGTTGTAAGGAACAATTTAAGTTAGAAGAGAGACAACGGGATTTGGAACTCAACTCACCAAAATGAGTTTCCATTTTGAAAGGAATACAATCGAGATTCCCTATTTGTGCCGAAAACTCTAGACATAACAATAAATACATGAATTTGGAAATAAACTATAGGAGAAAGCATCTAAATAACATAAATTTAAAAATCATTATACTAACATAAAATAAAAACTTAACACTAGATTAACATGATACAAAATTAAAATTAACTATAATTTGTATCATATTGATCAAAAATTGAGAATTTGTGTCATATTATTCAATAGATGAAAAAATATGGTTATTTAGATAATTTTCTCTAAACTAACTATATCATTATTCTGAATATGATTTAACCATACGAATGTCAAAAACATTCATACAAAGCATCATATGATCTGATAAAAACTTGTATGCTAAACTCATGTTTCGGCATTCTAACATTGTATTATAGCATCTTACTTGGAGGAAGACTTGGTCATTATTTTCTTTTCTTTCAACTAGTTATAGCAAGTATACTTTTTTCAGACGTGAAAAGCTTGATATAGCTTTACTTCGGGTTTCCGCTTTGCACGATGCCCATGCACAGATACAGATCCAAAAGCCTAGTTCTCTACTCAGCTTGATCCCACATGAAATCCCAGGCACCAGAACCTCCGTTGCATGTTAGAGACATCGTCGGCCCACCGCCCCCTCCATTTGCCAAAGTCTATCAGGCTGCTGAATCTGATTGCCGTGAAACTCAGTCAAGCTCTTTAGCAAATGCTGCAAAATGTTGGTCCTTCACTTGTGGCAATAAGACAAGTTTTCGATTCTGATAAAGAATGAATCCAGTGCAGAGTTAATAAATTTCCATAATCATCAAGACAACAGCATCCAATATGTCAAAAGATGGTCAAGAAAGCAAAAAGTACTTGTTCTTGATAGCTAAAAATCAATTCACGTTTTAGTACTCCTTTCTTTGCAACACCTTTAAACTGAAAAAAAGACTGTTTTAGGACCTGTAGCTACTAGCCAACGGAATTTGAAGCTCCAAAGACTGAAGGAAAAAAATTTTGTAGAAGGGGTTGAGGCTCAGATTCGCCTATTCTCAAACAAGAGAGAGAGAGAGGAAATGAAGCTACCAATGGCTGCAAGAGATGGCCAGCCGCCACATGGAGGACAGAGTTGTCATTATGCAGGTCGACCCCGCCAGGCAACCCAGACTCTCTCTTCTCTCACTGCCAGATTTTCAGTCTGAAAACATCATCACTGCCTCGTATATACATACACACACACACACATGCATACACAATTGTTTGAGAGAGAATAGCACCGAAACACAGGAGCACCAGTGCAATTCTTCCTAAAATGAGAGTTGGAAATCATTGGTTCGGCTACAATCACAGAGAAGCAAGCAAACCATAACTTGCTGGGTCTCAATGAGAGCAAAACCTCATTCTTAAAGAAAGAGTGCTTTACAGGAAAGCCCCAAAAACCATGCCCCAGCTTGATTTTTGGCCTACTAAGGGTCTGTTTGGTTCATGAGTTCAAAGAGGGGACGAATATACTCCAGATCCTAATTTGCTGCGTCTCCATGAGAAGCAAAATAGTTTTGGAGAGAGAATCAAAGGCTCAGATTCGCCATTTCTCAGACAAAGTGAGAGAGAGAAGAAGCTACCGATACCATGGCTGCCACTGACCATTGATAGCCGCATGGAAAGGTAAAGGGTCATCATTTTCCAGCAGCTCATCGGGGTCGACCCACCGGCAACTGGATGCTCCTCTTTCCCCACAGAATGCCAAGTTTTACAGCTTCTAAATATAATCACAGCCTCAATGTGTATGTGTGTGTGTGCGCGCGTGTGTGCGTGTGTATAATGTTTAGAAAAAGAGAGAGAGAGAGAGAGAGAAATGGAACCACGACTTCTGCTTACAATCAGAGATATGCAAAACAGATAAGGCAGCCATTGTTACAGAAACGACAACAACCAGGCCTTAATCTGTTGAATCTCCATGAGAGCAAAATGTCATTCTTTCTAAAGCTATGTTTGGTGAGAGACAGAGAGAGAGAGAGAAAGATGGAACCATGGGTTCTGCATACGATCAGAGAGAAGCAAAGCAGAAAATGCGGCCATTGTTACAGAAAGGACAATGACCAAGCCATTATCTGAGGGATCTCTACGAGAGCAAAACCTCATTAGTAAAGGGGAAAAGCACCTGACTGACACAAATTTAAATACCATTATACCAACATGACACTAAAATAAAAGTAAAGTTTGTATTATGTTGGTCAAGAGAGGGGAATTTGAGTCAAGTTCGTCAATAGATGAAATAAAGGTGGCTATTTGGGTAATTTGACTCAAGTTCGTCGATAGTTGTTAAAGCCCCTCTGATCACACAGTCATCACTTTTGAGCTTCATTTATAGGGTCTAAGCTAAATGCAAGATTGCCATAAATTTGATACCTCCATATACCTCATGACATAATATGTATTAGAGATGGAATCGCAGCAAAACATGGTCCAGTTCAATTCTTCCTTTTTTTTTTTTTTTGGAAAGAGAGTTGGAAATCATTGGTTCTGCTACAATCAGAAAGAAGCTAGCAAACCATAATTTGCTGGGTCTCCATGAGAGCAAAACCTCACTCTTACACGAATACCACAAAACCATGCCTCAGCTTGATTTTTGCCATGCTAAGAGTCCGTTTGATTCAAAGGTTCAAATACGGGCCAAATATACTCCAAATCCTAATTTGTTGGGTCTCAATGAGAGCAAAAAATTTTTGGGGAGAATCAAAGGCTCAGATTCACCATTTCTTCAACAAAATGAGAGAGAGGATGCCGCTGATACCCTGGCTGTCACCGACCACTGACTGCCATGTGGAATGGCACAGAACCATCACTTTCCAGCAGTTCATCCAGGTCGATCCGCTGGCAACTGGATGCTCCTCCCCCACAAAATGCCTAAGTTTTACAGCCAGTAAATATCATCACTGCCTCAATATATACATATATATATATATATATGTATGTATATATATATATATATCTGTGTGTGTGTTTACACAGAGAGAAAGAGAGAGAGAGATGGAACTATGGGTTCTGCTTACGATCAGGGAGACGCAAAACAGATAAGGCAGCCATTGTTACAGAAACGACAACGACCAGGCCCTAATTTGTTGAGTCTCCATGAGAGCAAACCTTCATTCTTAGCCTATGTTTGGTAAGAGGAATGGAGAATAGAAAGGAAAGTTTCTCTTTTTTGGTTCCCATTGTTCATGATAATAATATTCTTCTGTCACAGAGTTTTAAAGTGTATAAAACAAGCAGTTGAGATTAGATTGAGCAGGAACTTAAAAGGAAAGCACAATCAATTAGTATAAGAAGACAGACTACTGGGTTACAGTGCTACTAAAAATCATCAAGGAGTGAAATACGAAAAAATTTAATATTCCTTTTGCAATGTTTGCACCAGCAAAATGAAATTGATTAATTAACCAGTTGCAAGAAGAGATTGATAAGCTAAAAACAGAGACTTTAGAACTTAACTTACCAAAATGAGTTCCCATTGCAAGAGACACAGAGTCATGAGTATTGATAAACACATGAATATCGAAAAGAAAAAAAAATGTTATAGTTTCATAAAAGTCATACTAGGATAAAGAAGGCAAAATCAAATCAGGAAATAAACCATAAAAACAGAAGAATAAAGAACCTAAGAGTAAAAATTATGTCAAAAGCACAGCAACCTCAAACAAACACATCGAGAGACAGATAGAGAGATTTTGCTTTTTTTTTTTTTTTGGGGTGAGAGGGGGAAAAAATCACGGATTTTACTTACGATCAAAGAGAAGCATAGCAGAAATAGGCAGCTATTGTTGTTACAGAAAGGACAACGACCAAGCAGTAATCTGCAGGATGTCCCTGAGAGCAAAACCTCATTTGCAAGATTGCCAAAAATATATGGGTTATATGTAAGAATGCCATAATTTGATACCTTATATTTCTGCTCACCATACATTAAAGTTGATAATTTTGTTATTTCATAACACTAAAATTATAAGGAGGAACTCAAAACATGACTCATCCATATTGTGCCCAGCCATAACAATAACATTTATATTTGTGTCATTTAATGTTATTTTATGAAATAGTTAAAAAAATAAATAATAAAGAATGGACAAAAACACCCCTTCTTGTATTCTTCTCCATTTTATATTTGTCAGATTTTTTTATTTTTTATTTTTTTATTTTTATTTTTTATTTTTTTGAAATCATCGGTTTTGCTACGATCAGAGATAAGTTAGCAAACAAAAATTTGCTGCGTCTCCATGAGAGCAAAACCTCATTCCAAAAGAAAAGGAGCTTTACAAGAATGCCACAGAACCATGCCTCAACTTGATTTTTGTCATACTAAGGTTCAAATAGGGGCCAAATTTACTCCTAATCCTAATTTGCTGGGTCTCCATGAGAGCAAAACAGATTTTCGAAAGAGAATCAAAGGCATCAGATTCGCCATTTCTTAGACAAAAAAAGAGAGAGAGAGGATGCCGCCGATACCATGGCTACCACAGACCACCGACCGCCATGTGGAAAGCGACAGAACCATCATGTTCCAGCAATTCAACCGGGTCGACCAACCGGTAACTGGATGCTCCTCTTTCCCCACACAATGCCTAAGTTTTACAGCCTGTAAATATCATCACTGCCCCAATACATATATGTGTATATATATTGGAGAGAGAGAGAAACTGTGGGTTCTGCTTATGATCATAGAGAAACAAATCAAATAAAGCAGCCATTGTTACAGAAAGGACAACGACCAGGTCCTAATCTCTTGAATCTCCATGAGAGCAAAGCCTCAAAGTTATGCTATGTTTGGTTGAAATAGAAGATGGAAAGGAAAGAGAAGTTTTTTTCATTCGACAAGCAATCGACTCAAACAAGCTTTTACGCTTCACATTGTTAATTATACTATTGTTGTCCTGTCACAAAGTTAAGGGTACCTTAATTTGTAATGGTACAAAACAGGTAATTGAAATTAGATTAAGTAGGAACTAGAAGGAAAGCATGATTAATTAGTATTAGAAGACAGACCACTAGGTTATGTATTACTAAAATCATGAATTGAAATGAGAAGAGATGTTTGGGTTACATGATCAATTAGTGGAAGAGGGCGTTTGATTGGTTTGCTCCAACCAAACAATTCCAATTGTTTAATTTTTTTCCTTTTTCCCTCCTTCTAACTTCTTCAAAAATATCAGTTTTACTATTTCTAACTCCAACTTCAAATTCAAACTTCCAACATCCAAAACTTTGTTATTTCAAGTTGAAATGAGATTATTCTTCTTAAAATTGCATAAAATTTCGAGAGGAACGAATTAAAATCCATATTGATATATATTTTTTTGAAACATTTTTATACTTTTTGACTCCAGACAGTTCATATTCAATCAAACACACAATTTCAAAACTCAACCCAACTCTTATCAAAATAACTCCAATTCAGATCAATCAAATTGACATCTAAGATAATTCTCGTATCTTAATGCTCACAACGACAAGAGAAACAAAAAATATCCATGTTATATTTTTTTCCAAAAACATTTCAGGTTTTAAAACTATTTAAGTATCACAATTTATTTTTAATTTACCTTTCAATAAAACAAGCCTGTTCAAGCAATTAATTCATTCGCAAATCATAATAATAATAATAATAATAAAATAATAAAATAATAAAATAAAACCTACAACTCTACTTGGTGTTCTGAACAGAACCTAAGAAAAATAAATCAAAATGAAATAGATTTCCTAACCAGTTACATGAAGAGATTCAAAAGTCAGAAAAAGAGACTTGGATTTGGAACTATAACCAACCAAAATAAGCAAACACATTCATGGTTCAAGAGTTGGGCCCAGAGGAATTAAATTCTATTCTAGATGTATCAATAAACACATGAATTTCAAAAAGGTCAAAAAAAAAAAAAAAAAAAAAAACTATCATAGCGTCATAACACTGATATACTAAGGTTGAAGAAGACAAAAAAATATAAATCAGGAAATAAACCCATAAAACCTTATAAAAAAAAAGTGTGTCAACATGGTGGAGTGAATTAGTAAAATAGTCTAATGAGATTATAAAATTTGCAAAATAACCTTTAAAAAATTTTTATTAGCAAAATAACTTTTGCTTGAAAAAAATAATTCAAAAACAAAATAATAAGATTAAAAAAAACAAAAAACATTAAAACAAACCCACATTCCTTCCTATTCGTATCTTCCTCCCCAGTTCGGAGTTCGTTCGGAGTTCGCTATCTAGCCGTTGAGCGAATTCCTCCCTCCCTCCCTCTGCTTCTCCTTCCTATTCCTCCCCAGTTCGCCGTCTAGCCGTTGAGCGAGTGAGCCGAATTCCGAGTTCCTCCCTCCCTCCCTCTGCTTCTCCTTCTTCTTCGGGCCCTCCGAGTACTGTTCGGCCGAGTTCGGCCCTCTGCTTCTCCTTCTTCTTCTTCTTCGAGCCGAAGCCCTCTGCTTCTCCGAAAACCATTTAACTTTGTTCTTTCTTTCTATTCGGCGTTCTCCTCCCCTGGACTGAACTCCATCTTCCTTCTTCTTCGTCGAGCCCGAGTACTCCTTCTCCGTCTTTCGTCGCCAGGATCAGCGAGGCAGGAGCTGCTCCTTCTTCATTTTCGAGCAAAAGGGTCTGACTTTTCCTGTTCATCTCCTTCACCCTGGTTTGTTTGGTTTCGTTGCTGTGTTGTTGTGGGTAGAAATTTGTGAAATTGTGAAAATGTTGTGAAATGGTGAAATGGTGAAATGGTGAAATTTGTGAAATTTGTTAAAAACTCATTAGTTTATTTTACTAAATCACTCGTGATGTGAGCCCGTTGATTTTCTTTAATTTGGAAATGGTGAACCTCTAGGGCTTGAATTCGGAACCGTTGGACTGAGAATTCGACTAATGTGGTTGAAACTTATGTGTAATTGGGAATTTGCGATTTAGTTTTGGATTTTGTGGCTAGATTGATTGCCAAATGATAGGTTTATTTTTCAACACGGTTTTATTTACCTGAAGAAAAAAAATTGAAGAATTTTCGAAGAAGAAATATTAGGAAAAATAACATCAAGAATTGGTCAACACGGTTTTCGGCCTTGGGCAGGTCCATGAACGTTTACTACTTTTCAAGTCGTCGAACCTTTTAATATGTACCTGCCCTCTTTACACCCTTATTTGTCACTGCAAACTCAATATGACGAGCATTTCTACGTATCGAAATTACTTACACAATTCTGTTTCTTAAAAAGAAGAAGAAGAAGAATATGTTTATTTTTCTTGTTAATGTGTTAGGTTGTGATGCCAAATGATAGTGATGATCAAAATGCTGAATCGGTGAGGTTTTCCTTGTTTAATTGAAGTGTGTTGGGTTTTTCTTGTCTTAATTGAAAGTTTGTTGCGATGAACCGGGAATTATGTCTCGGATTTGAGGCTAAAAATTCTGAGACTTAAGTCCATCTCAGCGATGAAATATGATTCTCAGACTTGCAAATTTGGCAGTTTAAAGCACTTACGGTACTTGACTCCATTCTTAAACTTGAGTGCTTTAACAAGATTATCTGAAATAAATGTTCTTTTTGGGAGTTATTTGGAACTTGGAATTGAGTAAGTTACGGATTTGGTGAATTTGATATCGTCGGCGTTGTGGGTTGCATAAAGTTAAATGTTTGTTTGTTTACAAAGTAAGCGAGGAAACTTCAATATTTTTTGTCAATAATTTTTATTTTAATTAAAGAGACAGAATTAACGTAAAAGGTAGCTTTCCGTTGTTTAGACTTCATCTTCGTTTCTCGAGATGACGTAATGCTGTTATAAAGTCAGTTGCTTTTTTATATTTTTATTTTTATTCTTTTGCTAGTAGCTGCCATTCTTAATTATTCCTTTAACTCGATGTGGTAATTTTTCAGTCGTTCCGCCTTCCGAACGCCAACCTCCCACTATTGTCCCTCATTTCCAACTTTCATCATACTCCATACAGCCAACTCCTGAAGCTCAGGATGTCGGAGTCGTGCCTTCCAGCGTCGCCAGCTTTGATGATGCCGTCGGCATCGTCGTCGCAGCCAATCACGTCACCGCTATCGTGCTCACCGCCGGGGTTCGGTAGGAATGTTAGAGAGGTAATATGGGCGTTGTAATTGTATGTAAATTTTTTGTAGTTAATGTCTCTTGTAATATTTATGTTTTTCTAAAAAGTATGATGATATTCTTATGTTGTACGTTATGAGATGAATGCCGAGGTGATGAAATAAGAAGGCACTTGTTTTATTTACAATTATCATGAAATGGTTCCATTATGTTTGTTTGTTTTTTTTTTTTTTTTTTAAATATTTGTAAACGACATGTATATGTATGTTTTAGGAAACAAATCAGATTACAGAAAGTTCGAGTAATGAGGAAGTTGATGAAGAAGATCAGGATATTTCTAGGATGGTCTTCACATCAGAGCTCAAAGAATTACCTTCACTTATTCTATCAGAATACTTCAGCGCCAAAGTCACAGTAAGATCGAAAATGACGATCCTTAAAGAAATTAAGATATGGCTAACTGAGGAAGATAAGACCATGTTTCGAAGTTACCCTCAACTAGGTCCTTTGATAGACTTGCCCATAGGAGGGGAATTTTCTGGTGCTTTGGCTCATAATTTGCTGTTGAGGAAGACAATATGTCATAAAGATCACGAAGCCTGGTTCTTAATTGAAGGAAAACCATTGAGGTTCTCTCTCAATGAGTTCGTCTTGATTTCAGGATTATACACAAGTGGTGGACCTTCCGATGATGAAATCAAAGCACAAGAAGAACACAACGAGTTGAAAAATCGATATTGGCCAACAAGTAAAAGTGTTTTATTAGCAGATGTTGGCAAAAAACTAAAAGAGTTGAGCCTTATAAATGATAGGACCAACGATAGAGTAAAGTTAGCCTTTCTATACATGGTGGCAGGGTTCTTGATGTCGTCCGACAGTAAAAAGGTGGTAAATCCTTCTTGGCTCCAATATGCCAACGACCTAAACTTCTTCACTCAATATCCATGGGGGAATGTTTGTTACAATCAGACATTGGATTACATAAAAACTGATCTGGTGGCAAAGTTTAATAAATCTTCATCAGCCTACAACTTCTATGGTTGCCCATGGATATTTCAAGTAAGCTTTTATTTAATAAATTTCTTATTTAAATATATTTTATAAAATGATTTGTATTATAACGGTAATTTAATTTGTGATACAGATATGGGCTTTTGAGGCTATGCCAAAGTTAGGCGAGATGATGGCTGAGAAATTACCGTTGAATGAGAAGAACAAAAATGGGCCTCGGTGGCTTCGTTGGCAGAATGTTCAGAAACCTATTGGCGTCTCATTTAATCGTTGCCTGGAGGCCATGACATCTGCTGAGGTTTAAACTAACTCGTTACACGTTAAAGTTTATAATACTTGTTTAGATCCATTGGTCAAGTTAGTAAATTTTTTTTTTTTTCTATTATGTTTATTCAGTTTACAGTCCGTCCTACTTTGAATCCGTCATCGAAGGAGAGCCAACGAGAATATTATTTACGAATGAAAAGGCGTGAGGATTGTACTGATGATATTATTGATGGCCTGACGAATTTATTAAAGGGAGATGTCATCCTGTGTAATGCTGCCGAGTCAGAGGAGAGAAATGATGAAATTAGATCAAGTCACGTCTCTCGTGATCCTGCTATGCAGTCAAGGTCTTTCCCTGCCAGTTCGGCCCATGAGCAGACGATTAGATCCTCTACCCCCGTGGTCTGCCACCAACAACACCCGATGCCTACAAGTCCCACCTCTCTACAACCTGCTACAGCCTCGAGGTCATTCCCAGCCATACCAACTCATGAGCAGATTGGAGCCTCTACCCCCAGGGAAATCCTAACGTATGGCCCGACGCCTACATTCTCGACCCATTTTGGCCCCCAGACGCATAGCGCGATACCTGCATCCACAATTCCCAGTTTAGAGTCATTGATGCATTATATTGACCGTCGTATAGGCGAGCACGAAAGCTATATGAAATCAATGTTGGCCAATCACGAGGCGGCAATGATGCAGAAGATGGAGGAATACAGTAAGGCAATTACGAAAAAAATAGAGTATGCATTGGCCATGAATAAGGACGCATGTAGTGGCGGGGTGAATGTTGAGTTCGAGCGGGATCTGTCACGAGGTGTAGGGACTAGATACAGTGGAGGTGATAATTTCGAATGCCAGCAACGTCCCTTACAAGACGAACAAGTAAGAGATGGTGCCGAATATACCGATGACAGGGTAGTTGCTATGCAAGCTGAGGCAACAGAGGAAAATGTAATAAACCACGATAAAAGACCGGAAAGGCGGCGGAAAAGAGCGGCAGTCTTACTATCACCTTATGTTGTTCAGTTGCCAAAAAGGCTTCAGCCCTCATTGTCCGATGTTGAAAAACAGTTGCAAGCTCCTGCAAAGCCTACAAAAACGCTTTGATCAAGAAATCTAGTCTTGTCAATACATTGATTTACAATACAGTTATATATGCATATGTAAATATAATCTTCAATTCGTATTTTGGTCTTTAACGCTTCAATGTAAAGTGGTGGTTTATTTTTTTAAGCGAACGCAAAAATTACCATATCAGAGTATCAAAATGTCCGGCTGTTCCGAAGTAAATGTTTACTTTTTTTTTTCCCCGTGGAGCGAAAACACCCAAAAACGGTTGCCAATGTCTTCAGCCATGGATGATTTGCCTCTAAACCATCGGAACGACCAAAAACGACCAGGACCGACCGCGGAACGACTATTCAAAAAGGCGGAACGCCCTCTAAAAAGACTTGCAAAAATGTTGACTTTTAGTAAATTTTTCCAATTAATTGAAAAAATTAGAAAATAGTCCAACTTTTAGTAGCATGTATGAGAAGCCCATCAACGTCTGGAACGACCAGGAACGACCACGGAACGACCATCGGAAAACGCGGAACGACCTCTAAAAGTCACCTGGAATGTGTTGACTTATGTGAAATTTCCTAGCGTTAATTGAAAAAATTAGAAAAAAGTCACCTACATTTAGTAACATATATGAGAAGCCCAAGAAACCCCGGAACGACCAGGAACGACCGCGGAACGACCGTCGAAAAAGGCGGAACGACCTCTAAAAACTTGTTGAAAACCCTTGACTTTTAGTAGAAAATTTACCGTTAATTGAAAAAATTAGAAAAAAGTGACCAACTACTAGGGGCATATATTGGAAGGCCAACAACGTCCGGAACGACCAGGAACGACCGCGGAACGACCGTCCAAAAGTGCGGAACGACCTCTAATAACTTGTTGAAAAATGATGACTTTTATGTGAAATTTTATACCGTTAATTGAAAAAAATATAAAAAAGTCACCAACTACTAGGGGCATATATTAGAAGGCCAAGAACGTCCGGAACGACCACGAACGACCGCGGAACGACCGTCCAAAAGTGCGGAACGACCTCTAATAACTAGTTGAAAAATGATGACTTTTAGTAGAAAATTTACCGTTAATTGAAAAAAATAGAAAAAAGTGACCAACTACTAGGGGCATATATTGGAAGGCCAACAACGTCCGGAACGACCAGGAACGACCGCGGAACGACCGTCCAAAATTGCGGAACGACCTCTAATAACTTGTTGAAAAATGATGACTTTTATGTGAAATTTTATACCGTTAATTGAAAAAAATATAAAAAAGTCACCAACTACTAGGGGCATATATTAGAAGGCCAAGAACGTCCGGAACGACCACGAACGACCGCGGAACGACCGTCCAAAAGTGCGGAACGACCTCTAATAACTAGTTGAAAAATGATGACTTTTAGTAGAAAATTTACCGTTAATTGAAAAAAATAGAAAAAAGTGACCAACTACTAGGGGCATATATTGGAAGGCCAACAACGTCCGGAACGACCAGGAACGACCGCGGAACGACCGTCCAAAAGTGCGGAACGACCTCTAATAACTTGTTGAATTTTGATGACTTTTATGTGAAATTTTATACCGTTAATTGAAAAAAATAGAAAAAAGTCACCAACTACTAGGGGCATATATTGGAAGGCCAACAACGTCCGGAACGACCAGGAACGACCGCGGAACGACCGTCCAAAAGTGCGGAACGACCTCTAATAACTTGTTGAAAAATGATGACTTTTATGTGAAATTTTATACCGTTAATTGAAAAAAATAGAAAAAAGTCACCAACTACTAGGGGCATATATTGGAAGGCCAACAACGTCCGGAACGACCAGGAACGACCGCGGAACGACCGTCCAAAAGTGCGGAACGACCTCTAATAACTTGTTGAAAAATGATGACTTTTATGTGAAATTTTATACCGTTAATTGAAAAAAATATAAAAAAGTCACCAACTACTAGGGGCATATATTAGAAGGCCAACAACGTCCGGAACGACCAGGAACGACCGCGGAACGACCGTCCAAAAGTGCGGAACGACCTCTAATAACTAGTTGAAAAATGATGACTTTTAGTAGAAAATTTACCGTTAATTGAAAAAAATATAAAAAAGTCACCAACTACTAGGGGCATATATTAGAAGGCCAAGAACGTCCGGAACGACCACGAACGACCGCGGAACGACCGTCCAAAAGTGCGGAACGACCTCTAATAACTAGTTGAAAAATGATGACTTTTAGTAGAAAATTTACCGTTAATTGAAAAAAATAGAAAAAAGTGACCAACTACTAGGGGCATATATTGGAAGGCCAACAACGTCCGGAACGACCAGGAACGACCGCGGAACGACCGTCCAAAAGTGCGGAACGACCTCTAATAACTTGTTGAATTTTGATGACTTTTATGTGAAATTTTATACCGTTAATTGAAAAAAATAGAAAAAAGTCACCAACTACTAGGGGCATATATTGGAAGGCCAACAACGTCCGGAACGACCAGGAACGACCGCGGAACGACCGTCCAAAAGTGCGGAACGACCTCTAATAACTTGTTGAAAAATGATGACTTTTATGTGAAATTTTATACCGTTAATTGAAAAAAATAGAAAAAAGTCACCAACTACTAGGGGCATATATTGGAAGGCCAACAACGTCCGGAACGACCAGGAACGACCGCGGAACGACCGTCCAAAAGTGCGGAACGACCTCTAATAACTTGTTGAAAAATGATGACTTTTATGTGAAATTTTATACCGTTAATTGAAAAAAATATAAAAAAGTCACCAACTACTAGGGGCATATATTAGAAGGCCAACAACGTCCGGAACGACCAGGAACGACCGCGGAACGACCGTCCAAAAGTGCGGAACGACCTCTAATAACTAGTTGAAAAATGATGACTTTTAGTAGAAAATTTACCGTTAATTGAAAAAAATAGAAAAAAGTGACCAACTACTAGGGGCATATATTGGAAGGCCAACAAACCCCGGAACGACCAGGACCGACCGCGGAACGACCGTCCAAAAGTGCGGAACGACCTCTAATAACTTGTTGAAAAATGATGACTTTTATGTGAAATTTTATACCGTTAATTGAAAAAAATAGAAAAAAGTCACCAACTACTAGGGGCATATATTGGAAGGCCAACAACGTCCGGAACGACCAGGAACGACCGCGGAACGACCGTTCAAAAGTGCGGAACGACCTCTAATAACTTGTTGAAAAATGATGACTTTTATGTGAAATTTTATACCGTTAATTGAAAAAAATAGAAAAAAGTCACCAACTACTAGGGGCATATATTGGAAGGCCAACAACGTCCGGAACGACCAGGAACGACCGCGGAACGACCGTCCAAAAGTGCGGAACGACCTCTAATAACTTGTTGAAAAATGATGACTTTTATGTGAAATTTTATACCGTTAATTGAAAAAAATAGAAAAAAGTCACCAACTACTAGGGGCATATATTGGAAGGCCAACAACATCCGGAACGACCAGGAACGACCGCGGAACGACCGTCCAAAAGTGCGGAACGACCTCTAATTACTTGTTGAATTCTACTAATGTTCACTTTTAGTCAATTTCTTATCTTTCCATGAAAAAATTCAACAAAATTTCAAAAACAACTAGAGGCTTGTATGAGAAGGCTAACAACGTCTGGAACTACCAGGAACGACCGCGGAACGACCATCCAAATGTGCGGAACGACCTCTAAAAATTTTTTTTCAACTAACGGTTAAAAATTTCACATAAAAGTCATCAAAATTCAACAAGTTATTAGAGGTCGTTCCGCACTTTTGGACGGTCGTTCCGCGGTCGTTCCTGGTCGTTCCGGACGTTGTTGGCCTTCCAATATATGCCCCTAGTAGTTGGTGACTTTTTTCTATTTTTTTCAATTAACGGTATAAAATTTCACATAAAAGTCATCATTTTTCAACAAGTTATTAGAGGTCGTTCCGCACTTTTGGACGGTCGTTCCGCGGTCGGTCCTGGTCGTTCCGGGGTTTGTTGGCCTTCCAATATATGCCCCTAGTAGTTGGTGACTTTTTTCTATTTTTTTCAATTAACGGTATAAAATTTCACATAAAAGTCATCATTTTTCAACAAGTTATTAGAGGTCGTTCCGCACTTTTGGACGGTCGTTCCACGGTCGGTCCTGGTCGTTCCGGGGTTTGTTGGCCTTCCAATATATGCCCCTAGTAGTTGGTCACTTTTTTCTAATTTTTTCAATTAACGGTAAATTTTCTACTAAAAGTCATCATTTTTCAACTAGTTATTAGAGGTCGTTCCGCACTTTTGGACGGTCGTTCCGCGGTCGGTCCTGGTCGTTCCGGGGTTTGTTGGCCTTCCAATATATGCCCCTAGTAGTTGGTCACTTTTTTCTAATTTTTTCAATTAACTGTAAATTTTCTACTAAAAGTCATCATTTTTCAACTAGTTATTAGAGGTCGTTCCGCACTTTTGGACGGTCGTTCCGCGGTCGTTCCTGGTCGTTCCGGACGTTCTTGGCCTTCTAATATATGCCCCTAGTAGTTGGTCACTTTTTTCTTTTTTTTTTTCAATTAACTCTAAAATTTCTACTAAAAGTCATCAAAATTCAACAAGTTATTAGAGGTCGTTCCGCACTTTTGGACGGTCGTTCCGCGGTCGTTCCTGGTCGTTCCGGACGTTCTTGGCCTTCTAATATATGCCCCTAGTAGTTGGTGACTTTTTTATATTTTTTTCAATTAACGGTAAAATTTCTACTTAAAGTCAACATTTTTCAACTCTTTTTAGAGGTCGTTCCGCCTTTTTCGACGGTCGTTCCGCGGTCGTTCCTGGTCGTTCCGGACGTTCTTGGCCTTCTAATATATGCCCCTAGTAGTTGGTCACTTTTTTCTAATTTTTTCAATTAACGGTAAAATTTCTATTAAAAGTCAACATTTTGCAACTCTTTTTAGAGGTCGTTCCGCCTTTTTCGACGGACGTTCCGCGGTCGTTCCTGGTCGTTCCGGACGTTCTTGGCCTTCTCATACAAGCTACTAAATGTTGGTGACTTTTTTCTAATTTTTTCAATTAACGGTAGGAAATTTCACATAAGTCAACACTTTCCAAGTGACTTTTAGAGGTCGTTCCGCGTTTTCCGATGGTCGTTCCGCGGTCGTTCCTGGTCGTTCCGGACGTTGATGGGCTTCTCATACAAGCTACTAAATGTTGGTGACTTTTTTCTAATTTTTTCAATTAACGGTAGGAATTTCCACATAAGTCAACACTTTCCAAGTGACTTTTAGAGGTCGTTCCGCCTTTTTCGACGGACGTTCCGCGGTCGTTCCTGGTCGTTCCGGACGTTCTTGGCCTTCTCATACAAGCTACTAAATGTTGGTGACTTTTTTCTAATTTTTTCAATTAACGGTAGGAAATTTCACATAAGTCAACACTTTCCAAGTCCGGAACGACCACTAATTTTGACTTGGAAAAGGTGGACTTTTTTGGTTGTTCCGGACTTTTGGATGGTCGTTCCGCGGTCGTTCTTGGTCGTTCCGGACGTTGATGGGCTTCTCATACAAGCCTCTAGTAGTTTTTGATTTTTTTTGAATTTTTTCATTTAACGGTAGAAAATTTGGAAAAGTCAACATTTTCTAAGTGAAAAATTAGTGGTCGTTCCGCACTTTTGGATGGTCGTTCCGCGGTCGTTCCTGGTCGTTCCGGACGTTGTTGGCCTTCTCATACAAGCCTCTAGTAGTTTTTGATTTTTTTTGAATTTTTTCATTTAACGGTAGAAAATTTGGAAAAGTCAACATTTTCTAAGTGAAAAATTAGTGGTCGTTCCGCACTTTTGGATGGTCGTTCCGCGGTCGTTCCTGGTCGTTCCGGACGTTTTTGGCCTTCTCATACAAGCCTCTAGTAGTTTTTGATTTTTTTTGAATTTTTTCATTTAACGGTAGAAAATTTGGAAAAGTCAACATTTTCTAAGTGAAAAATTAGTGGTCGTTCCGCACTTTTGGATGGTCGTTCCGCGGTCGTTCCTGGTCGTTCCGGACGTTTTTGGCCTTCTCATACAAGCCTCTAGTAGTTTTTGATTTTTTTGGAATTTTTTCATTTAACGGTAAAATTTCTACTAAAAGTCAACATTTTTCAACTCTTTTTACAGGTCGTTCCGCCTTTTTGGACGGGCGTTCCGCGGTCGTTCCCGGTCGTTCCGGATGTTGTTGGCCTTCTAATATATGCCTCTAGTAGTTGGTGACTTTTTTCTAATTTTTTCAATTAACGGTAAACAATTTACTAAAAGTCAACATTTTTCAAGTCTTTTTAGAGGTCGTTCCGCCTTTTTGGACGGTCGTTCCTGGTCGTTCCGGATGTTGTTGGGCTTCTAATATATGCCTCTAGTAGTTGGTGACTTTTTTCTAATTTTTTCAATTAACGGTAAAAAATTTCACAAAAGTCAACACTTTCCAAGTGACTTTTAGAGGTCGTTCCGCCGTTTTCGATGGTCGTTCCGCGGTCGTTCCTGGTTGTTCCGAGGTTTTTTGTTCTTCTCATACATGTCTCTATTAGTTGGTGACTTTTTTCTAATTTTTTTAATTAATGGTAAAAAATTTCACAAAAGTCAACATTTTCCAAGTGACTTTTAGAGGTCGTTTTGCCGTTTTCGATGGTCGTTCCGCGGTCGTTCCTAGTCGTTCCGAGGTTTGTTGGGCTTCTCATACATGCCTCTAGTTGTTGGTGACTTTTTTCTAATTTTTTCAATTAACGGTAAAACATTTCACAAAAGTCAACATTTTCCAAGTGACTTTTAGAGGTCGTTTTGCCGTTTTCGATGGTCGTTCCGCGGTCGTTCCGAGGTTTGTTGGGCTTCTCATACATGCCTCTAGTTGTTGGTGACTTTTTTCTAATTTTTTCAATTAACGGTAAAAAATTTCACAAAAGTCAACACTTTCCAAGTGACTTTTAGAGGTCGTTTTGCCGTTTTCGATGGTCGTTCCGCGGTCGTTCCGAGGTTTGTTGGGCTTCTCATACATGCCTCTAGTTGTTGGTGACTTTTTTCTAATTTTTTCAATTAACGGTAAAAAATTTCACAAAAGTCAACATTTTCCAAGTGACTTTTAGAGGTCGTTTTGCCGTTTTCGATGGTCGTTCCGCGGTCGTTCCTGGTCGTTCCGAGGTTTGTTGGGCTTCTCATACATGCCTCTAGTTGTTGGTGACTTTTTTCTAATTTTTTCAATTAACGGTAAAAAATTTCACAAAAGTCAACATTTTCCAAGTGACTTTTAGAGGTCGTTTGCCGTTTTCGATGGTCGTTCCGCGGTCGTTCCGAGGTTTGTTGGGCTTCTCATACATGCCTCTAGTTGTTGGTGACTTTTTTCTAATTTTTTCAATTAACGGTAAAAAATTTCACAAAAGTCAACACTTTCCAAGTTACTTTTAGAGGTCGTTCCGCCGTTTTCGATGGTCGTTCCGCGGTCGTTCCTGGTCGTTCCGAGGTTTGTTGGGCTTCTCATACATGCCTCTAGTTGTTGGTGAATTTTTTCAAATTTTTTCAATTAATGGTAAAAAATTTAACAAAAGTCAACATTTTTCAAGTCTTTTTAGAGGTCGTTCCGCACTTTTTGATGGTCGTTCCGCGGTCGTTCCGGGTTGTTCCGATGGTTTATAGGCTTCTTATACATGCCTTTAGACGTTTGTGACTTTTTTTTAATTTTTTCATTTAACGGTAAACAATTTGAAAAAAGTCAACCTTTTCCAAGTCCTTTTTAGTGGTCGTTCCGCCTTTTTGGATGGTCGTTCTGCGGTCGTTCCTGGTCGTTCCGAGGGTTGATAGGCTTCTCATAAATGCCTTTAAACGTTGGTGACTTGTTTTTAATTTTTTCATTTTACGGTAAAATTTTTGAAAAAAGTCAACCTTTTCCAAGTCCTTTTTAGTGGTCGTTCCGCCATTTTGGGTAGTCGTTCCGCGGTCGTTCCGATGGTTTATAGGCTTCTTATACATGCCTTTAGACGTTTGTGACTTTTTTTTTTTAATTTTTTCATTTTACGGTAAAATTTTTGAAAAAAGTCAACCTTTTCCAAGTCCTTTTTAGTGGTCGTTCCGCTATTTTGGATGGTCGTTCCTGGTCGTTCCGATGGTTTATAGGCTTCTCATACATGCCTTTTGACGTTGGTGACTTTTTTTTAATTTTTTCGTTTAACGGTAAAAAATTTGAAAAAAGTCAACATTTCCAAGTGACTTTTCAGTGGTCGTTCCTGGTCATTTCGAACGTTTAGAGGCAAATCATACATGTCTTTAGACGTTAGTAACTTTTTTTAAATTTTTTCATTTAACGGTAAAAAATTTGAAAAAAGTTTAACATTTCCAAGTCAAAATTAGTGGTCGTTCCGCACTTTTCTGTGGTCGTTCCGAACATTTATAGGCTTTTCATACATGACTTTTGTCGTTGGCAACTTTTTTTGAATTTTTTCATTTAACGGTAGAAAATTTGAAAAAAGTCAACATTTCTAAGTCATTTTTAGTTGTTGTTCCGCACTTTTCGGTGGTCGTTCCGTGATCGTTCCGAACGTTTATAGGCTTCTTATACATGACTTTTGTTATTGGCAATTTTATTTTAAATTTTTTCATTTAATTGATTCATATGCAAAGGTCTTACAAGGACTCAAAATAGATCATAAACTGGCTCTTCAAATCCATTCAGCGCGCTTTATGACACTATTCAAATTTGATTCTTCCTGTTGTGATAATTTTTTGTGATCTGTAAGAACTACAAACGTTGTTGAAAGGCCTGTCAAAGGACTAGGTTAGTGGAAATTTGGTGTGGAATGTAGCTGATAAAACATATATAATCTATTATCTATGTTTTTGGTATCTGGCAAATTAAGCTCGTGGCTTTCCGTTTCTAGCAAGTTAGTTTTTGAAATATTTATTTGTTTGGCAAGGAAAATATGGGGAAAGCCATAGGATTTTCTTTAGGAGTGCTTTACTGAGTGCTGATATGTAAGAAAATCTAACCTTTTTGTCAAGTCGGGATTAATTTTATGTGAACAAAAAACATTACAGTTTTATTAAATGGCTTCTTTTGTGATTATATAAGATTTGCTTATAATTTATCTTAATTTTATGTAGTCATATGCCACACAGCAAGTTGTCAATTTTGTTAATCACCAAAAGCACAAATTGTTTATACTTCTAGCGTCGCCATTGATCCTACATATCAAAATATGCCAAATAAACAGTAGCTTGTCAACTGTTTTGTTAAATAGACAAGCTTGAAGTTCCGTTATGTTTGAGTTGGTTAACAATTATTTACATTACGGACTATTATAGTTTGTTTAATAACCTTGTTAATTGCCACTTTGACATATATGTAATTTGGCAGTATACAAGTTTCTACGTGAAATTATATGTTTTTTTTTTCTTTTGTTTGGGGGCTCTGGAGACGAAGGAGAAGAAGAACAGAGGGAGGGAGACGAAGAAGAAGAACAGAGGGAGAATGAGAAGAAGAACAGAGGGAAGAAGAACAGAGGGAGGGAGACGAAGAAGAAGAGGAGGGAGACGAAGAAGAAGAACAGAGGGAGAATGAGAAGAAGAACAGAGGGAAGAAGAACAGAGGGAGGGAGTCGAAGAAGAAGAACAGAGGGAGAATGAGAAGAAGAACAGAGGGAGTGTTTTTCAGTTTTTTGTAGAACAGAGGGAGAAGGAGAAGAAGGGAAGGGAATGAGGAAGAAGAAGAAGCGCAGGAAGGAAGGAAGAGAAGGAAAGGGTGAAGTTCGAAGTTCGTTGCATAACTTCATCTTTTCTTCAAAACTTTGATTTTAATTCATTTTATTAATTAAAAAAATTTTTATTTACACAATCAGCATTTTTTAGAATAAAAAAAATAAAAAAGAAATAGGAAAGTCATTTTGCTAATATCACTTTGTTGTTAGGTCATTTTGACAAATTGAATTAGTAAAATAGTCTAATGAGATTATAAAATTTGCAAAATAACCTTTAAAAATTTTATTAGCAAAATAACTTTTGCTTGAAAAAAATAATTCAAAAACAAAATAATAAGATTAAAAAAAACAAAAAACATTAAAACAAACCCACATTCCTTCCTATTCGTATCTTCCTCCCCAGTTCGGAGTTCGTTCGGAGTTCGCTATCTAGCCGTTGAGCGAATTCCTCCCTCCCTCCCTCTGCTTCTCCTTCCTATTCCTCCCCAGTTCGCCGTCTAGCCGTTGAGCGAGTGAGCCGAATTCCGAGTTCCTCCCTCCCTCCCTCTGCTTCTCCTTCTTCTTCGGGCCCTCCGAGTACTGTTCGGCCGAGTTCGGCCCTCTGCTTCTCCTTCTTCTTCTTCTTCGAGCCGAAGCCCTCTGCTTCTCCGAAAACCATTTAACTTTGTTCTTTCTTTCTATTCGGCGTTCTCCTCCCCTGGACTGAACTCCATCTTCCTTCTTCTTCGTCGAGCCCGAGTACTCCTTCTCCGTCTTTCGTCGCCAGGATCAGCGAGGCAGGAGCTGCTCCTTCTTCATTTTCGAGCAAAAGGGTCTGACTTTTCCTGTTCATCTCCTTCACCCTGGTTTGTTTGGTTTCGTTGCTGTGTTGTTGTGGGTAGAAATTTGTGAAATTGTGAAAATGTTGTGAAATGGTGAAATGGTGAAATGGTGAAATTTGTGAAATTTGTTAAAAACTCATTAGTTTATTTTACTAAATCACTCGTGATGTGAGCCCGTTGATTTTCTTTAATTTGGAAATGGTGAACCTCTAGGGCTTGAATTCGGAACCGTTGAACTGAGAATTCGACTAATGTGGTTGAAACTTATGTGTAATTGGGAATTTGCGATTTAGTTTTGGATTTTGTGGCTAGATTGATTGCCAAATGATAGGTTTATTTTTCAACACGGTTTTATTTACCTGAAGAAAAAAAATTGAAGAATTTTCGAAGAAGAAATATTAGGAAAAATAACATCAAGAATTGGTCAACACGGTTTTCGGCCTTGGGCAGGTCCATGAACGTTTACTACTTTTCAAGTCGTCGAACCTTTTAATATGTACCTGCCCTCTTTACACCCTTATTTGTCACTGCAAACTCAATATGACGAGCATTTCTACGTATCGAAATTACTTACACAATTCTGTTTCTTAAAAAAGAAGAAGAAGAAGAATATGTTTATTTTTCTTGTTAATGTGTTAGGTTGTGATGCCAAATGATAGTGATGATCAAAATGCTGAATCGGTGAGGTTTTCCTTGTTTAATTGAAGTGTGTTGGGTTTTTCTTGTCTTAATTGAAAGTTTGTTGCGATGAACCGGGAATTATGTCTCGGATTTGAGGCTAAAAATTCTGAGACTTAAGTCCATCTCAGCGATGAAATATGATTCTCAGACTTGCAAATTTGGCAGTTTAAAGCACTTACGGTACTTGACTCCATTCTTAAACTTGAGTGCTTTAACAAGATTATCTGAAATAAATGTTCTTTTGGGAGTTATTTGGAACTTGGAATTGAGTAAGTTACGGATTTGGTGAATTTGATATCGTCGGCGTTGTGGGTTGCATAAAGTTAAATGTTTGTTTGTTTACAAAGTAAGCGAGGAAACTTCAATATTTTTTGTCAATAATTTTTATTTTAATTAAAGAGACAGAATTAACGTAAAAGGTAGCTTTCCGTTGTTTAGACTTCATCTTCGTTTCTCGAGATGACGTAATGCTGTTATAAAGTCAGTTGCTTTTTTATATTTTTATTTTTATTCTTTTGCTAGTAGCTGCCATTCTTAATTATTCCTTTAACTCGATGTGGTAATTTTTCAGTCGTTCCGCCTTCCGAACGCCAACCTCCCACTATTGTCCCTCATTTCCAACTTTCATCATACTCCATACAGCCAACTCCTGAAGCTCAGGATGTCGGAGTCGTGCCTTCCAGCGTCGCCAGCTTTGATGATGCCGTCGGCATCGTCGTCGCAGCCAATCACGTCACCGCTATCGTGCTCACCGCCGGGGTTCGGTAGGAATGTTAGAGAGGTAATATGGGCGTTGTAATTGTATGTAAATTTTTTGTAGTTAATGTCTCTTGTAATATTTATGTTTTTCTAAAAAGTATGATGATATTCTTATGTTGTACGTTATGAGATGAATGCCGAGGTGATGAAATAAGAAGGCACTTGTTTTATTTACAATTATCATGAAATGGTTCCATTATGTTTGTTTGTTTTTTTTTTTTTTTTTTTTAAATATTTGTAAACGACATGTATATGTATGTTTTAGGAAACAAATCAGATTACAGAAAGTTCGAGTAATGAGGAAGTTGATGAAGAAGATCAGGATATTTCTAGGATGGTCTTCACATCAGAGCTCAAAGAATTACCTTCACTTATTCTATCAGAATACTTCAGCGCCAAAGTCACAGTAAGATCGAAAATGACGATCCTTAAAGAAATTAAGATATGGCTAACTGAGGAAGATAAGACCATGTTTCGAAGTTACCCTCAACTAGGTCCTTTGATAGACTTGCCCATAGGAGGGGAATTTTCTGGTGCTTTGGCTCATAATTTGCTGTTGAGGAAGACAATATGTCATAAAGATCACGAAGCCTGGTTCTTAATTGAAGGAAAACCATTGAGGTTCTCTCTCAATGAGTTCGTCTTGATTTCAGGATTATACACAAGTGGTGGACCTTCCGATGATGAAATCAAAGCACAAGAAGAACACAACGAGTTGAAAAATCGATATTGGCCAACAAGTAAAAGTGTTTTATTAGCAGATGTTGGCAAAAAACTAAAAGAGTTGAGCCTTATAAATGATAGGACCAACGATAGAGTAAAGTTAGCCTTTCTATACATGGTGGCAGGGTTCTTGATGTCGTCCGACAGTAAAAAGGTGGTAAATCCTTCTTGGCTCCAATATGCCAACGACCTAAACTTCTTCACTCAATATCCATGGGGGAATGTTTGTTACAATCAGACATTGGATTACATAAAAACTGATCTGGTGGCAAAGTTTAATAAATCTTCATCAGCCTACAACTTCTATGGTTGCCCATGGATATTTCAAGTAAGCTTTTATTTAATAAATTTCTTATTTAAATATATTTTATAAAATGATTTGTATTATAACGGTAATTTAATTTGTGATACAGATATGGGCTTTTGAGGCTATGCCAAAGTTAGGCGAGATGATGGCTGAGAAATTACCCTTGAATGAGAAGAACAAAAATGGGCCTCGGTGGCTTCGTTGGCAGAATGTTCAGAAACCTATTGGCGTCTCATTTAATCGTTGCCTGGAGGCCATGACATCTGCTGAGGTTTAAACTAACTCGTTACACGTTAAAGTTTATAATACTTGTTTAGATCCATTGGTCAAGTTAGTAAATTTTTTTTTTTTCTATTATGTTTATTCAGTTTACAGTCCGTCCTACTTTGAATCCGTCATCGAAGGAGAGCCAACGAGAATATTATTTACGAATGAAAAGGCGTGAGGATTGTACTGATGATATTATTGATGGCCTGACGAATTTATTAAAGGGAGATGTCATCCTGTGTAATGCTGCCGAGTCAGAGGAGAGAAATGATGAAATTAGATCAAGTCACGTCTCTCGTGATCCTGCTATGCAGTCAAGGTCTTTCCCTGCCAGTTCGGCCCATGAGCAGACGATTAGATCCTCTACCCCCGTGGTCTGCCACCAACAACACCCGATGCCTACAAGTCCCACCTCTCTACAACCTGCTACAGCCTCGAGGTCATTCCCAGCCATACCAACTCATGAGCAGATTGGAGCCTCTACCCCCAGGGAAATCCTAACGTATGGCCCGACGCCAACATTCTCGACCCATTTTGGCCCCCAGACGCATAGCGCGATACCCGCATCCACAATTCCCAGTTTAGAGTCATTGATGCATTATATTGACCGTCGTATAGGCGAGCACGAAAGCTATATGAAATCAATGTTGGCCAATCACGAGGCGGCAATGATGCAGAAGATGGAGGAATACAGTAAGGCAATTACGAAAAAAATAGAGTATGCATTGGCCATGAATAAGGACGCATGTAGTGGCGGGGTGAATGTTGAGTTCGAGCGGGATCTGTCACGAGGTGTAGGGACTAGATACAGTGGAGGTGATAATTTCGAATGCCAGCAACGTCCCTTACAAGACGAACAAGTAAGAGATGGTGCCGAATATACCGATGACAGGGTAGTTGCTATGCAAGCTGAGGCAACAGAGGAAAATGTAATAAACCACGATAAAAGACCGGAAAGGCGGCGGAAAAGAGCGGCAGTCTTACTATCACCTTATGTTGTTCAGTTGCCAAAAAGGCTTCAGCCCTCATTGTCCGATGTTGAAAAACAGTTGCAAGCTCCTGCAAAGCCTACAAAAACGCTTTGATCAAGAAATCTAGTCTTGTCAATACATTGATTTACAATACAGTTATATATGCATATGTAAATATAATCTTCAATTCGTATTTTGGTCTTTAACGCTTCAATGTAAAGTGGTGGTTTATTTTTTTAAGCGAACGCAAAAATTACCATATCAGAGTATCAAAATGTCCGGCTGTTCCGAAGTAAATGTTTACTTTTTTTTTTCCCCGTGGAGCGAAAACACCCAAAAACGGTTGCCAATGTCTTCAGCCATGGATGATTTGCCTCTAAACCATCGGAACGACCAAAAACGACCAGGACCGACCGCGGAACGACTATTCAAAAAGGCGGAACGCCCTCTAAAAAGACTTGCAAAAATGTTGACTTTTAGTAAATTTTTCCAATTAATTGAAAAAATTAGAAAATAGTCCAACTTTTAGTAGCATGTATGAGAAGCCCATCAACGTCTGGAACGACCAGGAACGACCACGGAACGACCATCGGAAAACGCGGAACGACCTCTAAAAGTCACCTGGAATGTGTTGACTTATGTGAAATTTCCTAGCGTTAATTGAAAAAATTAGAAAAAAGTCACCTACATTTAGTAACATATATGAGAAGCCCAAGAAACCCCGGAACGACCAGGAACGACCGCGGAACGACCGTCGAAAAAGGCGGAACGACCTCTAAAAACTTGTTGAAAACCCTTGACTTTTAGTAGAAAATTTACCGTTAATTGAAAAAATTAGAAAAAAGTGACCAACTACTAGGGGCATATATTGGAAGGCCAACAACGTCCGGAACGACCAGGAACGACCGCGGAACGACCGTCCAAAAGTGCAGAACGACCTCTAATAACTTGTTGAAAAATGATGACTTTTATGTGAAATTTTATACCGTTAATTGAAAAAAATATAAAAAAGTCACCAACTACTAGGGGCATATATTAGAAGGCCAAGAACGTCCGGAACGACCAGGAACGACCGCGGAACGACCGTCCAAAAGTGCGGAACGACCTCTAATAACTAGTTGAAAAATGATGACTTTTAGTAGAAAATTTACCGTTAATTGAAAAAATTAGAAAAAAGTGACCAACTACTAGGGGCATATATTGGAAGGCCAACAAACCCCGGAACGACCAGGACCGACCGCGGAACGACCGTCCAAAAGTGCGGAACGACCTCTAATAACTTGTTGAAAAATGATGACTTTTATGTGAAATTTTATACCGTTAATTGAAAAAAATAGAAAAAATTCACCAACTACTAGGGGCATATATTGGAAGGCCAACAACGTCCGGAACGACCAGGAACGACCGCGGAACGACCGTCCAAAAGTGCGGAACGACCTCTAATAACTTGTTGAAAAATGATGACTTTTATGTGAAATTTTATACCGTTAATTGAAAAAAATAGAAAAAAGTCACCAACTACTAGGGGCATATATTGGAAGGCCAACAACGTCCGGAACGACCAGGAACGACCGCGGAACGACCGTCCAAAAGTGCGGAACGACCTCTAATTACTTGTTGAATTCTACTAATGTTCACTTTTAGTCAATTTCTTATCTTTCCATGAAAAAATTCAACAAAATTTCAAAAACAACTAGAGGCTTGTATGAGAAGGCTAACAACGTCTGGAACTACCAGGAACGACCGCGGAACGACCATCCAAATGTGCGGAACGACCTCTAAAAATTTTTTTTCAACTAACGGTATAAAATTTCACATAAAAGTCATCAAAATTCAACAAGTTATTAGAGGTCGTTCCGCACTTTTGGACGGTCGTTCCGCGGTCGTTCCTGGTCGTTCCGGACGTTGTTGGCCTTCCAATATATGCCCCTAGTAGTTGGTGACTTTTTTATATTTTTTTCAATTAACGGTATAAAATTTCACATAAAAGTCATCATTTTTCAACAAGTTATTAGAGGTCGTTCCGCACTTTTGGACGGTCGTTCCGCGGTCGTTCCTGGTCGTTCCGGACGTTGTTGGCCTTCCAATATATGCCCCTAGTAGTTGGTGACTTTTTTATATTTTTTTCAATTAACGGTATAAAATTTCACATAAAAGTCATCATTTTCAACAAGTTATTAGAGGTCGTTCCGCACTTTTGGACGGTCGTTCCGCGGTCGGTCCTGGTCGTTCCGGGGTTTGTTGGCCTTCCAATATATGCCCCTAGTAGTTGGTCACTTTTTTCTAATTTTTTCAATTAACGGTAAATTTTCTACTAAAAGTCATCATTTTTCAACTAGTTATTAGAGGTCGTTCCGCACTTTTGGACGGTCGTTCCGCGGTCGGTCCTGGTCGTTCCGGGGTTTGTTGGCCTTCCAATATATGCCCCTAGTAGTTGGTCACTTTTTTCTAATTTTTTCAATTAACGGTAAATTTTCTACTAAAAGTCATCATTTTTCAACTAGTTATTAGAGGTCGTTCCGCACTTTTGGACGGTCGTTCCGCGGTCGTTCCTGGTCGTTCCGGACGTTCTTGGCCTTCTAATATATGCCCCTAGTAGTTGGTCACTTTTTTCTTTTTTTTTTCAATTAACTCTAAAATTTCTACTAAAAGTCATCAAAATTCAACAAGTTATTAGAGGTCGTTCCGCACTTTTGGACGGTCGTTCCGCGGTCGTTCCTGGTCGTTCCAGACGTTCTTGGCCTTCTAATATATGCCCCTAGTAGTTGGTGACTTTTTTCTATTTTTTTCAATTAACGGTAAAATTTCTACTTAAAGTCAACATTTTTCAACTCTTTTTAGAGGTCGTTCCGCCTTTTTCGACGGTCGTTCCGCGGTCGTTCCTGGTCGTTCCGGACGTTCTTGGCCTTCTAATATATGCCCCTAGTAGTTGGTGACTTTTTTATATTTTTTTCAATTAACGGTATAAAATTTCACATAAAAGTCATCATTTTTCAACAAGTTATTAGAGGTCGTTCCGCACTTTTGGACGGTCGTTCCGTGGTCGGTCCTGGTCGTTCCGGGGTTTGTTGGCCTTCCAATATATGCCCCTAGTAGTTGGTCACTTTTTTCTAATTTTTTCAATTAACGGTAAATTTTCTACTAAAAGTCATCATTTTTCAACTAGTTATTAGAGGTCGTTCCGCACTTTTGGACGGTCGTTCCGCGGTCGGTCCTGGTCGTTCCGGGGTTTGTTGGCCTTCCAATATATGCCCCTAGTAGTTGGTCACTTTTTTCTAATTTTTTCAATTAACGGTAAATTTTCTACTAAAAGTCATCATTTTTCAACTAGTTATTAGAGGTCGTTCCGCACTTTTGGACGGTCGTTCCGCGGTCGTTCCTGATCGTTCCGGACGTTCTTGGCCTTCTAATATATGCCCCTAGTAGTTGGTCACTTTTTTCTTTTTTTTTTTCAATTAACTCTAAAATTTCTACTAAAAGTCATCAAAATTCAACAAGTTATTAGAGGTCGTTCCGCACTTTTGGACGGTCGTTCCGCGGTCGTTCCTGGTCGTTCCGGACGTTCTTGGCCTTCTAATATATGCCCCTAGTAGTTGGTGACTTTTTTCTATTTTTTTCAATTAACGGTAAAATTTCTACTTAAAGTCAACATTTTTCAACTCTTTTTAGAGGTCGTTCCGCCTTTTTCGACGGTCGTTCCGCGGTCGTTCCTGGTCGTTCCGGACGTTCTTGGCCTTCTAATATATGCCCCTAGTAGTTGGTCACTTTTTTCTAATTTTTTCAATTAACGGTAAAATTTCTACTTAAAGTCAACATTTTTCAACTCTTTTTAGAGGTCGTTCCGCCTTTTTCGACGGACGTTCCGCGGTCGTTCCTGGTCGTTCCGGACGTTCTTGGCCTTCTCATACAAGCTACTAAATGTTGGTGACTTTTTTCTAATTTTTTCAATTAACGGTAGGAAATTTCACATAAGTCAACACTTTCCAAGTGACTTTTAGAGTTCGTTCCGCGTTTTCCGATGGTCGTTCCGCGGTCGTTCCTGGTCGTTCCGGACGTTGATGGGCTTCTCATACAAGCTACTAAATGTTGGTGACTTTTTTCTAATTTTTTCAATTAACGGTAGGAATTTCCACATAAGTCAACACTTTCCAAGTGACTTTTAGAGGTCGTTCCGCCTTTTTCGACGGACGTTCCGCGGTCGTTCCTGGTCGTTCCGGACGTTCTTGGCCTTCTCATACAAGCTACTAAATGTTGGTGACTTTTTTCTAATTTTTTCAATTAACGGTAGGAAATTTCACATAAGTCAACACTTTCCAAGTCCGGAACGACCACTAATTTTGACTTGGAAAAGGTGGACTTTTTCTGGTTGTTCCGGACTTTTGGATGGTCGTTCCGCGGTCGTTCTTGGTCGTTCCGGACGTTGATGGGCTTCTCATACAAGCCTCTAGTAGTTTTTGATTTTTTTTGAATTTTTTCATTTAACGGTAGAAAATTTGGAAAAGTCAACATTTTCTAAGTGAAAAATTAGTGGTCGTTCCGCACTTTTGGATGGTCGTTCCGCGGTCGTTCCTGGTCGTTCCGGACGTTGTTGGCCTTCTCATACAAGCCTCTAGTAGTTTTTGATTTTTTTTGAATTTTTTCATTTAACGGTAGAAAATTTGGAAAAGTCAACATTTTCTAAGTGAAAAATTAGTGGTCGTTCCGCACTTTTGGATGGTCGTTCCGCGGTCGTTCCTGGTCGTTCCGGACGTTTTTGGCCTTCTCATACAAGCCTCTAGTAGTTTTTGATTTTTTTGGAATTTTTTCATTTAACGGTAAAATTTCTACTAAAAGTCAACATTTTTCAACTCTTTTTACAGGTCGTTCCGCCTTTTTGGACGGGCGTTCCGCGGTCGTTCCTGGTCGTTCCGGATGTTGTTGGCCTTCTAATATATGCCTCTAGTAGTTGGTGACTTTTTTCTAATTTTTTCAATTAACGGTAAACAATTTACTAAAAGTCAACATTTTTCAAGTCTTTTTAGAGGTCGTTCCGCCTTTTTGGACGGTCGTTCCGCGGTCGTTCCGGATGTTGTTGGGCTTCTAATATATGCCTCTAGTAGTTGGTGACTTTTTTCTAATTTTTTCAATTAACGGTAAAAAATTTCACAAAAGTCAACACTTTCCAAGTGACTTTTAGAGGTCGTTCCGCCGTTTTCGATGGTCGTTCCGCGGTCGTTCCTGGTTGTTCCGAGGTTTTTTGTTCTTCTCATACATGTCTCTATTAGTTGGTGACTTTTTTCTAATTTTTTTAATTAATGGTAAAAAATTTCACAAAAGTCAACATTTTCCAAGTGACTTTTAGAGGTCGTTTTGCCGTTTTCGATGGTCGTTCCGCGGTCGTTCCTGGTCGTTCCGAGGTTTGTTGGGCTTCTCATACATGCCTCTAGTTGTTGGTGACTTTTTTCTAATTTTTTCAATTAACGGTAAAAAATTTCACAAAAGTCAACATTTTCCAAGTGACTTTTAGAGGTCGTTTTGCCGTTTTCGATGGTCGTTCCGCGGTCGTTCCGAGGTTTGTTGGGCTTCTCATACATGCCTCTAGTTGTTGGTGACTTTTTTCTAATTTTTTCAATTAACGGTAAAAAATTTCACAAAAGTCAACACTTTCCAAGTTACTTTTAGAGGTCGTTCCGCCGTTTTCGATGGTCGTTCCGCGGTCGTTCCTGGTCGTTCCGAGGTTTGTTGGGCTTCTCATACATGCCTCTAGTTGTTGGTGAATTTTTTCAAATTTTTTCAATTAATGGTAAAAAATTTAACAAAAGTCAACATTTTTCAAGTCTTTTTAGAGGTCGTTCCGCACTTTTTGATGGTCGTTCCGCGGTCGTTCCGGGTTGTTCCGATGGTTTATAGGCTTCTTATATATGCCTTTAGACGTTTGTGACTTTTTTTTAATTTTTTCATTTAACGGTAAACAATTTGAAAAAAGTCAACCTTTTCCAAGTCCTTTTTAGTGGTCGTTCCGCCTTTTTGGATGGTCGTTCTGCGGTCGTTCCTGGTCGTTCCGAGGGTTGATAGGCTTCTCATAAATGCCTTTAAACGTTGGTGACTTTTTTTTAATTTTTTCATTTTACGGTAAAATTTTTGAAAAAAGTCAACCTTTTCCAAGTCCTTTTTAGTGGTCGTTCCGCCATTTTGGGTAGTCGTTCCGCGGTCGTTCCGATGGTTTATAGGCTTCTTATACATGCCTTTAGACGTTTGTGACTTTTTTTTTAAATTTTTTCATTTTACGGTAAAATTTTTGAAAAAAGTCAACCTTTTCCAAGTCCTTTTTAGTGGTCGTTCCGCTATTTTGGATGGTCGTTCCTGGTCGTTCCGATGGTTTATAGGCTTCTCATACATGCCTTTTGACGTTGGTGACTTTTTTTTAATTTTTTCGTTTAACGGTAAAAAATTTGAAAAAAGTCAACATTTCCAAGTGACTTTTCAGTGGTCGTTCCTGGTCATTTCGAACGTTTAGAGGCAAATCATACATGTCTTTAGACGTTAGTAACTTTTTTTTAATTTTTTCATTTAACGGTAAAAAATTTGAAAAAAGTTTAACATTTCCAAGTCAAAATTAGTGGTCGTTCCGCACTTTTCTGTGGTCGTTCCGAACATTTATAGGCTTTTCATACATGACTTTTGTCGTTGGCAACTTTTTTTGAATTTTTTCATTTAACGGTAGAAAATTTGAAAAAAGTCAACATTTCTAAGTCATTTTTAGTTGTTGTTCCGCACTTTTCGGTGGTCGTTCCGTGATCGTTCCGAACGTTTATAGGCTTCTTATACATGACTTTTGTTATTGGCAATTTTATTTTAAATTTTTTCATTTAATTGATTCATATGCAAAGGTCTTACAAGGACTCAAAATAGATCCTAAACTGGCTCTTCAAATCCATTCAGCGCGCTTTATGACACTATTCAAATTTGATTCTTCCTGTTGTGATAATTTTTTGTGATCTGTAAGAACTACAAACGTTGTTGAAAGGCCTGTCAAAGGACTAGGTTAGTGGAAATTTGGTGTGTTGGAATGTAGCTGATAAAACATATATAATCTATTATCTATGTTTTTGGTATCTGGCAAATTAAGCTCGTGGCTTTCCGTTTCTAGCAAGTTAGTTTTTGAAATATTTATTTGTTTGGCAAGGAAAATATGGGGAAAGCCATAGGATTTTCTTTAGGAGTGCTTTACTGAGTGCTGATATGTAGGAAAATCTAACCTTTTTGTCAAGTCGGGATTAATTTTATGTGAACAAAAAACATTACAGTTTTATTAAATGGCTTCTTTTGTGATTATATAAGATTTGCTTATAATTTATCTTAATTTTATGTAGTCATATGCCACACAGCAAGTTGTCAATTTTGTTAATCACCAAAAGCACAAATTGTTTATACTTCTAGCGTCGCCATTGATCCTACATATCAAAATATGCCAAATAAACAGTAGCTTGTCAACTGTTTTGTTAAATAGACAAGCTTGAAGTTCCGTTATGTTTGAGTTGGTTAATAATTATTTACATTACGGGACTATTATAGTTTGTTCAATAACCTTGTTAATTGCCACTTTGGCATATATGTAATTTGGCAGTATACAAGTTTTTACGTGAAATTATATGTTTTTTTTTTCTTTTGTTTGGGGGCTCTGGAGACGAAGGAGAAGAAGAACAGAGGGAGGGAGACGAAGAAGAAGAACAGAGGGAGAATGAGAAGAAGAACAGAGGGAAGAAGAACAGAGGGAGGGAGACGAAGAAGAAGAGGAGGGAGACGAAGAAGAAGAACAGAGGGAGAATGAGAAGAAGAACAGAGGGAAGAAGAACAGAGGGAGGGAGTCGAAGAAGAAGAACAGAGGGAGAATGAGAAGAAGAACAGAGGGAGTGTTTTTCAGTTTTTTGTAGAACAGAGGGAGAAGGAGAAGAAGGGAAGGGAATGAGGAAGAAGAAGAAGCGCAGGAAGGAAGGAAGGGAAGGGTGAAGTTCGATGCCCAAGGAAGAAGTAGGAGATGCGCAGGAAGGAAGGAAGAGAAGGAAAGGGTGAAGTTCGAAGTTCGTTGCATAACTTCATCTTTTCTTCAAAACTTTGATTTTAATTCATTTTATTAATTAAAAAAATTTTTATTTACACAATCAGCATTTTTTAGAATAAAAAAAATAAAAAAGAAATAGGAAAGTCATTTTGCTAATATCACTTTGTTGTTAGGTCATTTTGACAAATTTCTAGAGAGAGAGAGACACGGCGCCGCCGCCGCCGACCACCGGCCGCCGCATGGAATGGAACAGAACCGTCATTTTCCATCGGCTCATCCGGGTCGACCCGTCGACATCCGGATCCTCTTCTCTTCCCCCATGCAATGACTAAGATTTACAGCCTCAAAACATCATCACCGCCTCAACATATATATACGCGCGCGCACACAGATAGAGACAGACAGACAGACAGAGATTTTTGTTTTGCCTGTTTGTTTGTTTGTTTGTTTTTGTTTTGTTTTTTTTTTTTTTTCCGAACATTGTGGGTGAGAGAGGCGGAAAATCATGGGATCTGCTAACGATCACAAAGAAGCAAAACAGAAAAAGGCAGCCATTGTGGTTACAGAGAGGACAACGACCAAGCCTAAGTCTGGTTGGTTCTCCATGAGAGCAAAACCTCATTAGTATAAGCCCCTCTGAACCCAAAGTTGTCGCTTTTGAGCTCCTAAACTCAACCATTTATTTATAAGGTCCAAGCTCGTTGCATTTTTTTTTCCAGTTTTACCCTTATGAGTGCCTCTTGTCTTGTTTTGGGCTTTCCAATTGTAAAATAGAGGACAACATAGAAGAGTATTTCTGCATCACCAAAATGAAGTTCCAATTTTTTTTTTTTTTT
Organism: Ficus microcarpa; assembly: GCA_025413485.1. Taxonomy (NCBI): domain Eukaryota; kingdom Viridiplantae; phylum Streptophyta; class Magnoliopsida; order Rosales; family Moraceae; genus Ficus; species Ficus microcarpa. The sequence goes on from CM046376.1 coordinate 14,893,316, forward strand.
TTTTTTTTTTATAAGTTGAAGTTCCAAATTTACGTGTATTATCAAATTCTATAACCCATGTTTTGAATACCTGTCTAATTTCAGAAATTAAAAATTTTTTGCAAAAAATATTTTAATCATTTTTTTTTATCATTTTCTCATTTTAAAAAATAAAAATTACATTATTTTCAAACTTATTTTACTTGGTACCTTTTTAAAAAAGGAAAATGATTTTTTTTAAAATATTCTTCCAATCAACTATTGCTAGTACTATTTCGCATTTCAAATAATTTGTTGCTTTAAGGAGAAAATTTTTTATACATTGAAAAACTAACTTATTGTTAAAGTAAAAAGACTTTCTTATTTAAAATAATAAAATATTCTTGGTTGAAAATGGACATGTAATCCAATCTTAATACTTCAATGCAAAAAATTTGGTGATAGATTTGTCATCAAATTTAACATATGTCAACTATAATATTGTGATAATTTCATATATAATTCTATATTAAAAAACAGTATAGAGTTTATATCCCTAACCCCAATTTTTTTTTTATTTTTTAAAATAGCATATGATGTTATTGAAAGTCAACCAACTTCAAATATTTGGGCTCTGTTTAGATTATATGTTCGTTTTTTTGTTTTAAATAGGGGTCTTTTCATTTTGATATAAGATGATGTTTGGATATGTAAAAAATTTTTAAAAGATGTTGTTCGGAATAGTGTATTATAGGAAAATTTCAAAAATATTTCTTTTTTTTTTTTTGAAAAGAGTATTGTACAAAATAAGTTTAAAATGAGATAATTTTTCTTTTTCAAAATGAAATAATGCTGAAAAAAGTGAGACAACCACTTTTTTTATAAAAATTTTTCAATTTTGGAAATTGGATAAGTCGTCCAAACATAGGGCAAGATGTCCTAGAACCTTTTTTTTAATGGTCAACTTTTTTTTTTTTTTTTGGTTGGTATGCACTTATGTGCTCCTATAACTCCACTGTTATTCTATTATTAATAATATGTGTCTGTCCAAATTCGAACCGGACCAAGGCATTTTAAACTCTTAACCCACCCCATCTTCACTACTAGACTAGCACTATTGGCTTTTGAATAGTCAACTTGTTTTACAAGAATCATTCGTTCGAAGATACAAATGATAGAATTACTGTGATCAAGACGCATTTGATCACCATGCAGTAATTACAACTAAATTTTTAACAATTTTCAGAGTGAAACAAGTACAAGACAAATTAATTATTAAATGACTGATTTTAAGAACTTTTAGAATTCGAAAACTAAAAATGAAAGTGGACCAAAAAATTACCAATAAATAAAGTCAGTTCCATCAAACTTCATGATTCTATCGTACTTCTTTTTAATAAGACTAGTTAGATGGGTTCAAATTTTAAATTAACATTTTTTTTCCTTATATCCTAGCATAGAAATCTCATAAATTAATATAAAATTAAAAGAACTTAATAAAACTATAATAGCTTGAAATAATATAGTATCCATAAGATTTTCCTTTTGTTTCTTACCAAACAACCAATAACAACAATTATTACTACTATTATTGCTATTATTTTTATTATTACTATCATCATCATCATCATAGGATTAACCAAATAACACAATTTAAGATTGAAATTTAATAAAATAGCAAATTTTGAAAAAGTAAAAATAACAGCATAATTAGTTTTTACTAATTTTTTTTGTCAAATTGCATGAATAGGCTTCGAGATTAGATAGCCTATCACCTCATCTTGGTATGGTGATAACCAGGAATTTTTCATTTTAAGGAATTGGATTGACACTATGGAATTTAAGTTTCATGTTTATGAAACTTTTGCCCCCGTAAGAGTGATATTAGATATGAAAAAAATGTTTTACGAGGACACGACACTCACTCACTCACTACTTTATTGATTGATGACCTTGTGCACTTATGAGTAGAAAATAGGTGTGATAATTTCGCATTGATCAAGTTTTTGGCGCCGTTGTCGGGGTTCGGTGGTTGAAAAAATTTGGCTAATATTGTGACAAAGTAGCCTATTTTAATTTAGACATTTCGATTTTTACTTTATTTATTTTATTTTGTTCTTCTAAATTCTTGTTTGCTTGCTTGCTTTTTGTTCTTGAAGGTGAATGCGAAGGGCCCGTAGCTTGGAATTATTACCTCTTGACCTAGAAATTGAACGGACACTTCATGAAATCAGAAGGGAAAGGAGAAATCAATCACGAGCTATGGGTGATCACAAAAATAATAACAATAATATTGAGCAATAGAGGGAAATTCAGGACTATTTCAAGTCTCCAGCTCAGGAACACTATTCAGGTATTCGGAGACAGACTATCAATGCCAACAATTTCGAGTTGAAGCCTTCTTTGATCTCAATGGTTCAACAAAATCAGTCTGGGGGATTGCCTATGATTATTTTTATTAATAATATTCTTTGCTTATTTCAATACTGATAAATTTCACATATGATGTTATGCTTCAAATTTATAATCTTGTAATGGGACTCAATGGACACAAATTAGATGAGATGCACTAATAACAAATATATTTGTTCCCTAATTTATTTATCTATTCAATTACTAAACTTCTTAATTATTAAACTAAAGATATGAAGCTAACTATTCGTTATATCTCATCTTGAAAGCTTTTGACTACTATTTTGTATATCAGTTACCGTTTTGTGATACACATATAAAATATTCATTATCGACTCTCAGATAAGTTCCGCCGTTCTTATTGTTTTATTCCTTTAAGCTTCTCGTTAATTTACCTTTAGCAATCCAACTGATAAATCTTTCTAAATAAAATACAATTTAGTTGTTTCTTTACTAAATGACTGATGCCTCTAATATTTTATAATCTCAAAATGTGTTTGAAGAAAAATATCATTTACTTTAATTTTAGGAAAAAAAAAAACTATAAATTTCATATCGCTTAATTTATTATGAATATATACTCAAAACACTTGTACGACAAGTGCAATCGTTGGAGTTTCACATTCGATTAAGTAAAAGATAAAATCCATAAATATGAAGTCAAATATTCGTTCAAGATTAAGATAGTCTCATAGATGACAATGAAAGTGTCTGATTAATGGAAGAAAATATTAGAAAACTAATTTTTCCTACGTCCTGTCTAATTTATGCCACATTTATACACTTAAGATTTAAAATTCACTCTACTTCAATAATGGTAGTTAGTAGTTGAAATAAATCAAACATGCAATGGGATTATATCAAGAACAAAGTGTTTAATTTTATTTTATTATTTGTGGATTTTAATTTATTGACTTGAAATTATATCTTCTAGCAGATGCCTCCTCATGTGTATAGTTTAATATTTTATTTTATTTAATATGCTGACTGAGTTTGTAAGAGAAATTTCAATAGTCAAATCCATGATAGAAAATTTAATAGTCAACAAATAAAATCCTTGTTATATTATAAAAAAGTACAGGTAAATAAATGCATTTTATTTAGGATACAAACCCTAGCATGATCTTTGAGTTGGAATAAAATAATTAGATGTATCATGGATAACATCTGTGACCTCCGCCACCTGCGCTTGGTCTTTCTGCCAAAGGTATAACCTCCTGTGTTCCCAACTTATGACATATGAATTCAGGGGAAGACCTGTGACCTGAACCACCAGCAGATGGTCCATCTGCCAAAGGTATAATTTCTTGTGTTTCCAACTTGTGACTTGTGAATCCAGAGGAAGACCCATGACCTGAACCACCGTCAGATGGTCCGTCTGCCAAAGGTGTAATCATCTTTGATGCAAAATTGATCTTGTTTATTGGCCGAGCTTAGACTTCAATGAGAACATAGCTCAAAATAAGGAGCAGAACAAAACTACGTGATATTTTGGATGCTTCAACCATGGCTGCTTTTTTTTTTTTGCCTGATTTAAATCTTCGTACGACAACCAATTGCCAAGAAGAAAAATATATATATATGTAATCTGAACCGTTTTCAAACAAAGATATTTTGCTCTGCATTGGTGAATGAATTTTGAGGGTAATTTATAGGCACTCGACAATTATAGTACTTAGTAACGTATGTAAATACCGGCTCATTTTATGAAAATACTTTCACTATTAGCTTATATTTGGTATAATTCGATAACATATATCTAAACTTTTATGTGGTTAATAAAAACAGATTGCCAATAAATTATCCATGTACTGAGACAACGAATAGTTGTTATAATTTAAATACTCAAATATTTTCATATCAATATAATAGTGGTGAGAATAAAGATGGTATGGTAACATTTAAAATTTGTTGATTTTGTTTTATTTATTTCAAATAATTTCATTATGTACTAATATATATGTGGTATTACAGGATATTAAAAGCTATATTTTGTGGTTAAAATATGAAGGATTTGGGAATGTAATCTATTTATTTCATATTAGTATACTAACGAAAAAGATATGGCAATATTTTTGAAATTGGTACATTTTCTTTCTTTTTTCTAACATAGCGTTCCGTTAGGTACAGGCATATATTTGTCATTAATAGATATAGAAAGCAATATTTTTTTTCCTTAAAAAAGTGTTATATTATGTTATTATATTATGGACGACATGTTTCTTAAAAAGAAACTCTATACATGAAAAGAAATTTTTTATTGTCCAACATGACATGATTCAAAATATTATGTTCATGTAATCTTACTTATATTGTTTCATTTAAAACGCGAACAAGGTGTTATTAATAAAATATAAATTATGATAACAAAAACATTGGTAATGATAGTAACAGCTGTATGGAAATTAAAAAAATTTCATAAATAAATCAAATGATTGTTGCACCCAAATTGTTATAATTATTTATCAAATATGAATGAGTTGATTTGTAAACAACACTTCATGAAATGCCAATAACACCGACAATGTCTCCTCCCACCTACGATCCTACAGCTAATCATGCCCTAGTAGCATTTCAGAACATTTTACGAAGGGGTGTGCATAGAACTGATACTAAATTTTTTTTAGTGCCCATCATCCTATCTGATCATGAAAAAATCTTTTTAAATGCAAAAAATTCGGTCAACTTTATTTTATCAATCAATCATATTTGTTGGATTGGATTGTACTTGAGCATTTAGAATACTTTTTAAAACATGTTAAATTGCAAGAAACTTTAAATGACAAATCCCGTTGTCATGATACCAATTTAATCATTTTTTGTCAATTAATTATTTGTAACATAAAACGAAAACCTTCCTATATAGTAATGGAGAAAAATAAATCTCCCAAGTCCAAATTCTAAAAGCATAGAAAATAAACGGATTTAATCATTTTGCATTGAACTTGACGATGAGATGGCAAAAAAAGATGAAGGTTTAGCGCTCAAATGGATGGGAGTCTGTGATGCATACAAAAATTGATGTTCTACCATTCGTAAACTATGTGGGGCAAAAAAAAAAAAAAAAAAGATGTTTCATATGGGGGCCTTACATTTTGGTAGAAAAGAAATTGATTTTCATATCTAAAAACATGTCCAAAAAAAAAAAAAAAAAACGAAAAGACATGTTAAAAAGTATTTTACATATATGATTATTTTTATTAATAATATTCTTTGCTTATTTCAATACTGATAAATTTCACATATGATGTTATACTTCAAATTTATGATCTTGTAATGGGACTCAATGGACACAGATTAGATGAGATGCATTAACAACAAATATATTTTTTTCCCTAATTTATTTATCTATTCAATTACTAAACTTCTTAATTATTACACTAAAGATATGAAGCTAACTATTCGCTATATCTCATATTGGAAGCTTTTGACTATTATTTTGTATATCAGTTACCGTTTTGTGATACACATATAAAATATTCATTATCGACTCTCACATAAGTTCCGCCGTTCTTATTGTTTTACTCCTTTAAGTTTCTAGTTAATTTACCTTTAGCAATCCAATTGATAAATCTTTCTAAATAAAATACAATTTAGTTGTTTCCTTACTAAATGACCGATGCTTCTAATATTTTACAATCTCAAAATGTGTTTGGAGAAAAATATCATTTACTTTAATTTAGGAAAAAAAAAAAACTACAAATTTCTAATCGATTAATTGATTATGATTATATACTCAAAACCCTTGTACGACACGTGCAATCGTTGGAGTTTCACATTTGATTAAGTAAAAGATAAAATCCGTAAATATGAAGTCAAATATTCGTTAGAGATTAAGATAGTCTCATAGATGACAATGAAAGTGTTTGATTAATAGAAGAAAATATTAGAAAACTAATTTTTCCTACATCTTGTCTAATGTATGCCACATTTATACACTTAAGATTTAAAAATCACTCTACTTCAAAAATGGTATTTAGTGGTTAAAATAAATCAAACATGCAATGGGATTATATCAAGAACAAAGTGTTTAATTTTATTTTATTATTTGTCGATTTTAATTTATTGACTTGAAATTATATCTTCTAGCAGATGCCTCCTCATGTGTATAGTTTAATATTTTATTTTATTTGATATGTTGACTGAGTTTGTAAGAGAAATTTCAATAGTTAAATCCATGATAGAAAATTTAATAGTCAACAAATATAATTCTTGTTATATTATAAAAAAGTACGGGTACATAAATGCATTTTATTTAGGATACCAACCCTAGCATGATCTTTGGGTTGGAATAAAATAATTAGATGTATCATGGGTAACATCTGTGACCTCCGCCACCTGCGCTTGGTCCTTCTGCCAAAGGTATAACCTCCTGTGTTCCCAACTTATGACGTATAAATCCGGGGGAAGACCTGTGACCTGAACCACCGGCAGATGGTCCATCTGCCAAAGGTATAATTTCTTGTGTTTCCAACTTGTGACTTGTGAATCCGGGGGAAGACCCATGACCTGAACCACCGTCGGATGGTCCTTCTGCCAAAGGTGTAATCATCTTTGATGCAAAATTGATCTTGTTTATTGGCCGAGCTTGGACTTCAATGAGAACAAAGCTCAAAATGAGGAGCAGAACAAAACTAAGTGATATTTTGGATGCTTCAACCATGGCTGCTTTTTTTTTTTGCCTGATTTAAATCTTCGTACGACAACCAATTGCCAAGAAGAAAAATATATATATATGTAATCTGAACCGTTTTCAAACAAAGATATTTTGCTCTGCATTGGTGAATGAATTTTGAGGGTAATTTATAGGCACTCGACAATTATAGTACTTAGTAACGTATGTAAATACCGGCTCATTTTATGAAAATACTTTCACTATTAGCTTATATTTGGTATAATTCGATAACATATATCTAAACTTTTATGTGGTTAATAAAAACAGATTGCCAATAAATTATCCATGTACTGAGACAACGAATAGTTGTTATAATTTAAATACTCAAATATTTTCATATCAATATAATAGTGGTGAGAATAAAGATGGTATGGTAACATTTAAAATTTGTTGATTTTGTTTTATTTATTTCAAATAATTTCATTATGTACTAATATATATGTGGTATTACAGGATATTAAAAGCTATATTTTGTGGTTAAAATATGAAGGATTTGGGAATGTAATCTATTTATTTCATATTAGTATACTAACGAAAAAGATATGGCAATATTTTTGAAATTGGTACATTTTCTTTCTTTTTTCTAACATAGCGTTCCGTTAGGTACATGCATATATTTGTCATTAATAGATATAGAAAGCAATATTTTTTTTCCTTAAAAAAGTGTTATATTATGTTATTATATTATGGACGACATGTTTCTTAAAAAGAAACTCTATACATGAAAAGAAATTTTTTATTGTCCAACATGACATGATTCAAAATATTATGTTCATGTAATCTTACTTATATTGTTTCATTTAAAACGCGAACAAGGTGTTATTAATAAAATATAAATTATGATAACAAAAACATTGGTAATGATAGTAACAGCTGTATGGAAATTAAAAAAATTTCATAAATAAATCAAATGATTGTTGCGCCCAAATTGTTATAATTATTTATCAAATATGAATGAGTTGATTTGTAAACAACACTTCATGAAATGCCAATAACACCGACACTGTCTCCTCCCACCTACGATCCTACAGCTAATCATGCCCTCGTAGCATTTCAGAACATTTTACGAAGGGGTGTGCATAGAACTGATACTAAATTTTTTTTAGTGCCCATCATCCTATCTGATCATGAAAAAATCTTTTTAAATGCAAAAAATTCGGTCAACTTTATTTTATCAATCAATCATATTTGTTGGATTGGATTGTACTTGAGCATTTAGAATACTTTTTAAAACATGTTAAATTGCAAGAAACTTTAAATGACAAATCCCGTTGTCATGATACCAATTTAATCATTTTTTGTCAATTAATTATTTGTAACATAAAACGAAAACCTTCCTATATAGTAATGGAGAAAAATAAATCTCCCAAGTCCAAATTCTAAAAGCATAGAAAATAAACGGATTTAATCATTTCGCATTGAACTTGACGATGAGATGGCAAAAAAAGATGAAGGTTTAGCGCTCAAATGGATGGGAGTCTGTGATGCATACAAAAATTGATGTTCTACCATTCGTAAACTATGTGGGGCAAAAAAAAAAAAAAAAGATGTTTCATATGGGGGCCTTACATTTTGGTAGAAAAGAAATTGATTTTCATATCTAAAAACATGTCCAAAAAAAAAAAAAAAACGAAAAGACATGTTAAAAAGTATTTTACATATATGATTATTTTTATTAATAATATTCTTTGCTTATTTCAATACTGATAAATTTCACATATGATGTTATACTTCAAATTTATGATCTTGTAATGGGACTCAATGGACACAGATTAGATGAGATGAATTAACAACAAATATATTTTTTCCCTAATTTATTTATCTATTCATTTACTAAACTTCTTAATTATTACACTAAAGATATGAAGCTAACTATTCGCTATATCTCATATTGGAAGCTTTTGACTATTATTTTGTATATCAGTTACCGTTTTGTGATACACATATAAAATATTCATTATCGACTCTCACATAAGTTCCGCCGTTCTTATTGTTTTACTCCTTTAAGTTTCTAGTTAATTTACCTTTAGCAATCCAATTGATAAATCTTTCTAAATAAAATACAATTTAGTTGTTTCCTTACTAAATGACCGATGCTTCTAATATTTTACAATCTCAAAATGTGTTTGGAGAAAAATATCATTTACTTTAATTTTAGGAAAAAAAAAAAAACTACAAATTTCAAATCGATTAATTGATTATGGTTATATACTCAAAACCCTTGTACGACACGTGCAATCGTTGGAGTTTCACATTTGATTAAGTAAAAGATAAAATCCGTAAATATGAAGTCAAATATTCGTTAGAGATTAAGATAGTCTCATAGATGACAATGAAAGTGTTTGATTAATAGAAGAAAATATTAGAAAACTAATTTTTCCTACATCTTGTCTAATGTATGCCACATTTATACACTTAAGATTTAAAAATCACTCTACTTCAAAAATGGTATTTAGTGGTTAAAATAAATCAAACATGCAATGGGATTATATCAAGAGCAAAGTGTTTAATTTTATTTTATTATTTGTGGATTTTAATTTATTGACTTGAAATTATATCTTCTAGCAGATGCCTCCTCATGTGTATAGTTTAATATTTTATTTTATTTGATATGTTGACTGAGTTTGTAAGAGAAATTTCAATAGTCAAATCCATGATAGAAAATTTAATAGTCAACAAATAAAATTCTTGTTATATTATAAAAAAGTACGGGTACATAAATGCATTTTATTTAGGATACCAACCCTAGCATGATCTTTGGGTTGGAATAAAATAATTAGATGTATCATGGGTAACATCTGTGACCTCCGCCACCTGCGCTTGGTCCTTCTGCCAAAGGTATAACCTCCTGTGTTCCCAACTTATGACGTATAAATCCGGGGGAAGACCTGTGACCTGAACCACCGGCAGATGGTCCATCTGCCAAAGGTATAATTTCTTGTGTTTCCAACTTGTGACTTGTGAATCCGGGGAAGACCCATGACCTGAACCATCGTCGGATGGTCCTTCTGCCAAAGGTGTAATCATCTTTGATGCAAAATTGATCTTGTTTATTGGCCGAGCTTGGACTTCAATGAGAACAAAGCTCAAAATGAGGAGCAGAACAAAACTAAGTGATATTTTGGATGCTTCAACCATGCTGCTTTTTTTTTTGCCTGATTTAAATCTTCGTACGACAACCAATTGCCAAGAAAAAAATATATATATATATATGTAATCTGAACCGTTTTCAAACAAAGATATTTTGCTCTGCATTGGTGAATGAATTTTGAGGGTAATTTATAGGCACTCGACAATTATAGTACTTAGTAACGTATGTAAATACCGGCTCATTTTATGAAAATACTTTCACTATTAGCTTATATTGGGTATAATTCGATAACATATATCTAAACTTTTATGTGGTTACTAAAAACAGATTGTCAATAAATTATCCATGTACTGAGACAACGAATAGTTGTTATAATTTAAATACTCAAATATTTTCATATCAATATAATAGTGGTGAGAATAAAGATGGTATGGTAACATTTAAAATTTGTTGATTTTGTTTTATTTATTTCAAATAATTTCATTATGTACTAATATATATGTGGTATAACAGGATATTAAAAGCTATATTTTGTGGTTAAAATATGAAGGATTTGGGAATGTAATCTATTTATTTCATATTAGTATACTAACGAAAAAGATATGGCAATATTTTTGAAATTGGTACATTTTCTTTCTTTTTTCTAACATAGCGTTCCGTTAGGTACAGGCATATATTTGTCATAACTAGATATAGAAAGCAATATTTTTTTTCCTTAAAAAAGTGTTATATTATGTTATTATATTATGGACGACATGTCTCTTAAAAAGAAACTCTATACATGAAAAGAAATTTTTTATTGTCCAACATGACATGATTCAAAATATTATGTTTATGTAATCTTACTTATATTGTTTCGTTTAAAACGCGAACAAGGTGTTATTAATAAAATATAAATTATGATAACAAAAACATTGGTAATGATAGTAACAGCTGTATGGAAATTAAAAAAAATTCATAAATAAATCAAATGATTGTTGCACCCAAATTGTTATAATTATTTATCAAATATGAATGAGTTGATTTGTAAACAACACTTCATGAAATGCCAATAACACCGACACTGTCTCCTCCAACCTACGATCCTACAGCTAATCATGCCCTAGTAGCATTTCAGAACATTTTAGGATGGGGTGTGCATAGAACTGATACTAAATTTTTTTTAGTGCCCATCATCCTATCTGATCATGAAAAAATCTTTTTAAACGCAAAAAATTCAGTCAACTTTATTTTATCAATCAATCATATTTGTTGGATTGGATTGTACTTGAGCATTTAGAATACTTTTTAAAACATGTTAAATTGCAAGAAACTTTAAATGAAAAATCCCGTTGTCATGACACCAATTTGATCATTTTTTGTCAATTAATTATTTGTAACGTAAAACGAAAACCTTCCTATATAGTAATGGAGAAATATAAATCTCCCAAGTCTAAATTCTAAAAGCATAGAAAATAAACGGATTTAATCATTTCGCATTGAACTTGACGATGAGGTGGCAAAAAAAGATGAAGGTTTAGAGCTCAAATGGATGGGAGTCTGTGGTGCATACAAGAATTGATGTTCTACCATTCGTAAACTATATCGGGCACAAAAAAAAAAAAAAAAAAAAAGCTGTTTCATATGGGGGCCTTACATTTTGGTAGAAAAGAAGTTGTTTTCATATCTAAAAACATGTCTCAAAAAAAAAAAAAAAAACCAAAAGACATGTTAAAAAGTATTTTACGTATATGATTATTTTTATTAATAATATTCTTTGCTTATTTCAATACTGATAAATTTCACATATAATGTTATACTTCAAATTTATGACCTTGTAATGGGACTCAATGGACACAGATTCGATGAGATGCGTTAACAACAAATATATTTTTTCCCTAATTTATTTATCTATTCAATTACTAAACTTCTTAACTATTACACTAAAGATATGAAGCTAACTATTCGTTATATCTCATCTTGGAAGCTTTTCACTATTATTTTGTATATCAGTTACCGTTTTGTGATACACAGATAAAATATTCATTGTCGACTCTCAGATAAGTTCCGCCGTTCGTATTGTTTTACTCCTTTAAGCTTCTCGTTAATTTACCTTTAGCAATCCAATTGATAAATCTTTCTAAATAAAATACAATTTAGTTGTTTCTTTACTAAATGACTGATGCCTCTAATATTTTACAATCTCAAAATGTGTTTGGAGAAAAATATCATTTACTTTAATTTTAGGAAAAAAAAAACTACAAATTTCATATCGATTAATTGATTATGAATATATACTCAGAACCCTTGTACGACAAGTGCAATCATTGGAGTTTCTTATTTGATTAAGTAAAAGATAAAATCCATAAATATGAAATCAAATATTCGTTCAAGATTAAGATAGTCTCATAGATGACAATGAAAGTGTTTGATTAATAGAAGAAAATATTAGAAAATTAATTTTTCCTACGTCTTGTCCAATGCATGCCACATTTATACACTTAAGATTTAAAAATCACTCTACTTCAAAAATGGTATTTAGTGGTTAAAATAAATCAAACATGCAATGGGATTATATCAAGAACAAAGTGTTTAATTTTATTTTATTATTTGTGGATTTTAATTTATTGACTTGAAATTATATCTTCTAGCAGATGCCTCCTCATGTGTATAGTTTAATATTTTATTTTATTTGATATGTTGACTGAGTTTGTAAGAGAAATTTCAATAGTCAAATCCATGATAGAAAATTTAATAGTCAACAAATAAAATCCTTGTTATATTATAAAAAAGTACGGGTACATAAATGCATTTTATTTAGGATACCAACCCTAGCATGATCTTTGGGTTGGAATAAAATAATTAGATGTATCATGGGTAACATCTGTGACCTCCGCCACCTGCGCTTGGTCCTTCTGCCAAAGGTATAACCTCCTGTGTTCCCAACTTATGACGTATAAATCTGGGGGAAGACCTGTGACCTGAACCACCGGCAGATGGTCCATCTGCCAAAGGTATAATTTCTTGTGTTTCCAACTTGTGATTTGTGAATCCGGGGGAAGACCCATGACCTGAACCACCGTCGGATGGTCCTTCTGCCAAAGGTGTAATCATCTTTGATGCAAAATTGATCTTGTTTATTGGCCGAGCTTGGACTTCAATGAGAACAAAGCTCAAAATGAGGAGCAGAACAAAACTAAGTGATATTTTGGATACTTCAACCATGACTGCTTTTTTTTTTTGCCTGATTTAAATCTTCGTACGACAACCAATTGCCAAGAAGAAATATATATATATATGTAATCTGAACCGTTTTCAAACAAAGATATTTAGCTCTGCATTGGTGAATGAATTTTGAGGGTAATTTATAGGCACTAGACAATTATAGTACTTAGTAACGTATGTAAATACCGGCTCATTTTATGAAGATACTTTCACTATTAGCTTATATTGGGTATAATTCGATAACATATATCTAAACTTTTATGTGGTTAATAAAAACAGATTACCAATAAATTATCCATGTACTGAGACAACGAATAGTTGTTATAATTTAAATACTCAAATATTTTCTTATCAATATAATAGTGGTGAGAATAAAGATGGTATGGTAACATTTAAAATTTGTTGATTTTGTTTTATTTATTTCAAATAATTTCATTAGGTACTAATATATATGTGGTATAACAGGATATTAAAAGTTATATTTTGTGGTTAAAATATGAAGGATTTGGGAATGTAATCTATTTATTTCATATTAGTATACTAACGAAAAAGATACGGCAATATTTTTGAAATTGGTACATTTTCTTTCTTTTTTCTAACATAGCGTTCCGTTAGGTACATGCATATATTTGTCATAACTAGATATAGAAAGTAATATTTTTTTTCCTTAAAAAAGTGTTATATTATGTTATTATATTATGGAGGACATGTTTCTTAAAAAGAAACTCTATACATGAAAAGAAATTTTTTATTGTCCAACATGACATGATTCAAAATATTATGTTTATGTAATCTTACTTATATTGTTTCGTTTAAAACGCGAACAAGGTGTTATTAATAAAATATAAATTATGATAACAAAAACATTGGTAATGATAGTAGCAGCTGTATGGAAATTAAAAAAAATTCATAAATAAATCAAATGATTGTTTCACCCAAATTATTATAATTATTTATCAAATATGAATGAGTTGATTTGTAAACAACACTTCATGAAATGCCAATAACACCGACGCTGTCTCCTCCCACCTATGATCCCACAGCTAATCATGCCCTAGTAGCATTTGAGAACATTTTACGAAGGGGTGTGCATAGAACTGATACTAAATTTTTTTAGTGCCCATCATCATATCTGATCATGAAAAAATCTTTTTAAATGCAAAAAATTCGGTCAACTTTATTTTATCAATCAATCATATTTGTTGGATTGGATTGTACTTGAGCATTTAGAATACTTTTTAAAACATGTTATATTGCAAGAAACTTTAAATGAAAAATCCCGTTGTCATGACACCAATTTGATCATTTTTTGTCAATTAATTATTTGTAACGTAAAACGAAAACCTTCCTATATAGTAATGGAGAAAAATAAATCTCCCCAGTCTAAATTCTAAAAGCATAGAAAATAAACGGATTTAATCATTTCGCATTGAACTTGACGATGAGATGGCAAAAAAAGATGAAGGTTTAGAGCTCAAATGAATGGGAGTCTGTGGTGCATACAAGAATTGATGTTCTACCATTCGTAAACTATATCGGGCACAAAAAAAAAAAAAAAAAAAAAAGCTGTTTCATATGAGGGCTTTACATTTTGGTAGAAAAGAAGTTGTTTTCATATCTAAAAACATGTCTCAAAAAAAAAAAAAAAAACCAAAAGACATGTTAAAAAGTATTTTACGTATATGATTATTTTTATTAATAATATTCTTCGCTTATTTCAATACTGATAAATTTCACATATGATGTTATACTTCAAATTTATGACCTTGTAATGGGACCCAATGGACACAGATTCGATGAGATGCATTAACAACAAATATATTTTTTCCCTAATTTATTTATCTATTCAATTACTAAACTTCTTAATTATTACACTAAAGATATGAAGCTAACTATTCGTTATATCTCATCTTGAAAGCTTTTCACTATTATTTTGTGTATCAGTTACCGTTTTGTGATACACATATAAAATATTCATTATCGACTTTCAGATAAGTTCCGCCGTTCTTATTGTTTTACTCCTTTAAGCTTCTCGTTAATTTACCTTTAGCAATCCAATTGATAAATCTTTCTAAATAAAATACAATTTAGTTGTTTCTTTTCTAAATGACTGATGCCTCTACTATTTTACAATCTCAAAATGTGTTTGGAGAAAAATATCATTTACTTTAATTTTAGGAAAAAAAAAACTACAAATTTCATATCGATTAATTGATTATGAATATATACTCAGAATACTTGTACGACAAGTGCAATCGTTGGAGTTTCTTATTTGATTAAGTAAAAGATAAAATCCATAAATATGAAATCAAATATTCGTTCAAGATTAAGATATTCTCATAGATGACAATGAAAGTGTTTTATTAATAGAAGAAAATATTAGAAAACTAATTTTTCCTACGTCTTGTCCAATGCATGCCACATTTATACACTTAAGATTTAAAAATCACTCTACTTCAAAAATGGTATTTAGTGGTTAAAATAAATCAAACATGCAATGAGATTATATCAAGAACAAAGTGTTTAATTTTATTTTATTATTTGTGGATTTTAATTTATTGACTTGAAATTATATCTTCTAGCAGATGCCTCCTCATGTGTATAGTTTAATATTTTATTTTATTTGATATGCTGACTGAGTTTGTAAGAGAAATTTCAATAGTCAAATCCATGTTAGAAAATTTAATAGTCAACAAATAAAATCCTTGTTATATTATAAAAAAGTACGGGTACATAAATGCATTTTATTTAGGATACCAACCCTAGCATGATCTTTGGGTTGGAATAAAATAATTAGATGTATCATGGGTAACATCTGTGACCTCCGCCACCTGCGCTTGGTCCTTCTGCCAAAGGTATAACCTCCTGTGTTCCCATCTTATGACGTATGAATCTAGGGGAAGACCTGTGACCTGAACCACCGGCAGATGGTCCATCTGCCAAAGGTATAATTTCTTGTGTTCCCAACTTGTGATTTGTGAATCCGGGGGAAGACCCATGACCTGAACCACCGTCGGATGGTCCTTCTGCCAAAGGTGTAATCATCTTTGATGCATATTGATCTTGTTTATTGGCCGAGCTTGGACTTCAATGAGAACAAAGCTCAAAATGAGGAGCAGAACAAAACTAAGTGATATTTTGGATACTTCAACCATGGCTACTTTTTTTTTTGCCTGATTTAAATCTTCGTACGGCAACCAATTGCCAAGAAGGAATATATATAGATATATATATATATATAATATGAACCGTTTTCAAACAAATATATTTTGCTCTGCATTGGTGAATGAATTTTGAGGGCAATTTATAGGCACTCGACAATTATAGTACTTAGTAAAGTATGTAAATACCGGCTCATTTTATGAAGATACTTTCACTATTAGCTTATATTTGGTATAATTCGATAACATATATCTAAACTTTTATGTGGTTAATAAAAACAGATTGCTAATAAATTATCCATGTACTGAATTGTTGTTATAATTTAAATACTCAAATATTTTCATATCAATATAATAGTGGTGCGAATAAAGATGGTATGGTAACATTTAAAATTTGTTGATTTTGTTTTATTTATTTTAAATAATTTCATTAGGTACTTATCTGTATGTGGTATAATAGGATATTAAAAGCTATATTTTGTGGTTAAAATATGAAGGATTTGGGAATGTAATCTATTTATTTGATATTAGTATACTAATGAAAAAGATATGGCAATATTTTTGAAATTGGTACATTTTCTTTTTTTTTTCTAACATAGCGTTCCGTTAGATACATGCATATATTTGTCATAACTAGATATAGAAAGCAATATTTTTTTTCCTTAAAAAAGTGTTATATTATGTTATTATATTATGGAGGATATGTTGCTTAAAAAGAAACTCTATACATGAAAAGAAATTTTTTATTGTCCAACATGAAATGATTCAAAATATTATGTTTATGCAATCTTACTTGTATTGTTTCGTTTAAAACGCGAACAAGATATTATTAATAAAATATAAATTATGATAACATAAACATTGGTAATGATAGTAACAGTTGTGTGGAAATTAAAAAAATTTCGTAAATAAATCAAATGATTGTTGCACCCAAATTGTTATAATTATTTATCAAATATGAATGAGTTGATTTGTAAACAACACTTCATGTAATGCCAATAACACCGACACTGTCTCCCCCCACCTACGATCCCACAGCTAATCATGCCCTAGTAGCATTTGAGAACATTTTACGAAGGGGTGTGTATAGAACTGATACTAAATTTTTTTTAGTGTCCATCATCCTATCTGATCATGAAAAAATCTTTTTAAATGCAAAAAATTCAGTCAACTTTATTTTATCAATCAATCATATTTGTTGGATTGGATTGTACTTGAGCATTTAGAATACTTTTTAAAACATGTTAAATTGCAAGAAACTTTAAATGACAAATCCCGTTGTCATGATACCAATTTAATCATTTTTTGTCAATTGATTATTTGTTACATAAAACGAAAACCTTCCTATATAGTAATGGAGAAAAATAAATCTCCCAAGTCCAAATTCTAAAAGCAAAGAAAATAAACGGATTTAATCATTTCGCATAGAACTTGACGATGAGATGGCAAAAAAAGATGAAGGTTTAGAGCTCAAATGAATGGGAGTCTGTGGTGCATACAAGAATTGATGTTCTACCATTCGAAAACTATGTGGGGCAAAAAAAAAAAAAAAAAAAAAGCTGTTTCATATGAGGGCTTTACATTTTGGTAGAAAAGAAGTTGATTTTCATATCTAAAAACATGTCTCAAAAAAAAAAAAAAAAAACCAAAAGACATGTTAAAAAGTATTTTACATATATGATTATTTTTATTAATAATATTCTTCGCTTATTTCAATACTGATAAATTTCACATATGATGTTATACTTCAAATTTATGACCTTGTAATGGGACTCAATGGACACAGATTCGATGAGATGCATTAACAACAAATATATTTTTTCCCTAATTTATTTATCTATTCAATTACTAAACTTCTTAATTATTACACTAAAGATATGAAGCTAACTATTCGTTATATCTCATCTTGAAAGCTTTTCACTATTATTTTGTGTATCAGTTACCGTTTTGTGATACACATATAAAATATTCATTATCGACTTTCAGATAAGTTCCGCCGTTCTTATTGTTTTACTCCTTTAGCTTCTCATTAATTTACCTTTAGCAATCCAATTGATAAATCTTTCTAAATAAAATACAATTTAGTTGTTTCTTTACTAAATGACTGATGCCTCTACTATTTTACAATCTCAAAATGTGTTTGGAGAAAAATATCATTTACTTTAATTTTAGGAAAAAAAATCCTACAAATTTCATATCGATTAATTGATTATGAATATATACTCAGAACACTAGTACGACATGTGCAATCGTTGGAGTTTCTCATTTGATTAAGTAAAAGATAAAATCCATAAATATGAAGTCAAATATTCGTTCAAGATTAAGATTTTCTCATAGATGACAATGAAAGTGTTTTATTAATAGAAGAAAATATTAGAAAACTAATTTTTCCTACGTCTTGTCCAATGTATGCCACATTTATACACTTAAGATTTAAAAATCACTCTACTTCAAAAATGGTATTTAGTGGTTAAAATAAATCAAACATGCAATGAGATTATATCAATAACAAAGTGTTTAATTTTATTTTATTATTTGTGGATTTTAATTTATTGATTTGAAATTATATCTTCTAGCAGATGCCTCCTCGTGTGTATAGTTTAATATTTTATTTTATTTGATATGCTGACTGAGTTTGTAAGAGAAATTTCAATAGTCAAATCCATGATAGAAAATTTAATAGTCAACAAATAAAATCCTTGTTATATTATAAAAAAGTACGGGTACATAAATGCATTTTATTTAGGATACCAACTCTAGCATGATCTTTGGGTTGGAATAAAATAATTAGATGTATCATGGGTAACATCTGTGACCTCCGCCACCTGCACTTGGTCCTTCTGCCAAAGGTATAACCTCCTGTGTTCCCAACTTATGACGTATGAATCCGGGGGAATACCTGTGACCTAAACCACCGGCAGATGGTCCATCTGCCAAAGGTATAATTTCTTGTGTTCCCAACTTGTGACTTGTGAATCCGGGGGAAGACCCATGACCTGAACCACCGTCGGATGGTCCTTCTGCCAAAGGTGTAATCATCTTTGATGCAAAATTGATCTTGTTTATTGGCCGAGCTTGGACTTCAATGAGAACAAAGCTCAAAATGAAGAGCAGAACAAAACTAAGTGATATTTTGGATACTTCAACCATGGCTGCTTTTTTTTTTTTTTTGCCTGATTTAAATCTTCGTACAGCAACCAATTGCCAAAAAGATATATATATATATATATATATATATGTAATCTGAACTGTTTTCAAACAAAGATATTTTGCTCTGCATTGGTGAATGAATTTTGAGGGTAATTTATAGGCACTCGATAATTATAGTACTTAGTAACGTATGTAAATACCGGCTCATTTTATGAAGATACTTTCACTATTAGCTTATATTTGGTATAATTCAATAACATATATCTAAACTTTTATGTGGTTAATAAAAACAGATTGCCAATAAATTATCCATGTACTGAGACAACGAATAGTTGTTATAATTTAAATACTCGAATATTTTCATATCATTATAATAGTGGTGAGAATAAAGATGGTATGGTAACGTTTAAAATTTGTTGATTTTGTTTTATTTATTTCAAATAATTTCGTTAGGTACTTATCTATATGTGGTATAACAGGATATTAAAAGCTATATTTTGTGGTTAAAATATGAAGGATTTGGGAATGTAATCTATTTATTTCATATTAGTATACTAACGAAAAAGATATGGCAATATTTTTGAAATTGGTACATTTTCTTTCTTTTTTCTAACATAGCGCTCCTTTAGGTATAGGCATATATTTGTCATAACTAGATATTGAACGCTATATTTTTTTCCTTAAAAAAGTGTTATATTATGTTATTATATTATGGAGGATATGTTTCTTAAAAGAAACTCTACACCTGAAAAGAATTTTTTTTTTTGTCCAACATGATATGATTCAAAATGTTATGTTTATGTAATCTTACTTATATTGTTTCATTTAAAACGTGAACAAGGTGTTATTAATAAAATATAAATTATGATAACATAAACATTGGTAATGATAGTAACAGTTGTATGGAAATTAAAAAAATTTCATAAATAAATCAAATGATTGTTGCACCCAAATTGTTGTAATAATTTATCAAATATGAATGAGTTGATTTGCAAACAACACTTCATGAAATGCCAATAACACCGACACTATCTCCTCCCACCTACGATCCCACAGCTAATCTTGCCCTAGTAGGATTTGAGAACATTTTACGAAGGGGTGTGCATAGAACTGAAACTAAATTTTTTTTGGTGTCCATCATCCTATCTGATCATGAAAAAATCTTTTTAAATGCAAAAAATTCAGTCAACTTCATTTGATCAATCAATCATATTTGTTGGATTGGATTGTACTTGAGCATTTAGAATTCTTTTTAAAACATGTTAAATTGCCAGAAACTTTAAATGACAAATCCCGTTGTCATGATACCAATTTTTTCATTTTTTTGTCAATTATTTATTTGTCAGATAAAATGAAAACCTTCCTATATAGTAATGGGGAAAAATAAAGCTACCTAGTCCAAATTCTTAAAGCATAGAAAATATATGGATTTAATGATTTCACAGTGAACTTGACGATGAGATGGCAAAAAAAGAAAAATGAATAAAGATGTAGGTTTAGAGCTCAAATGGATGGGAGTCTGTGGTGCATACAAGAATTGATGTTCTACCATTACTAAACTACGTGTCTAATACCCGTGCTACGCACGGCGATGTAGGGAGAAAATAAAATCAAATAATTGATTATTATACAATAAAAGTAGCTATTTGAGATCAATAATATAATTATAAGCAGTCTATTTATTTTGTATTTATTATGATATTATTATAATATTTACATTGAAGTTTATGTGAAGATGTTGGATTTATATATACAAATAAATATATATAGATATATATTTATAAACCGAGTTGTTGGAAATAAAACATTTTCGACTGAAGATTTCATCAACTGTGTTTAATCTTCTTCCCCTTTTCGTTGGATCTGTCATAAGGAAAAAAAATTAATTATTTTATATTTATAAATAAAATTGAAGTTGGTAGAATTATGTAATATGTAATTATAAATAAAAGATAATTATACCTTAATTCTTTTCGTTTTCTAGATGAATCAACATAAAACGTTTGAATTTCTGTTGATGATGGATGTTGCTGGGGGCTGAAATAACAATTAGTATAATTATATAATTATTTGTAATTTATGTAGACAAATATAAAAAATTTGAAACAAATTATGAATAGTAATGTACCTTGATTCAATCTCCTCTGTTATTGATTCAGTGATGAAATGCTGTTTTTTCACACCTTTTTTGGTTTCTGGTAGTGGTGTTTCTAGTTCCAAAAATGTTAATGGTTGTGGCATATGTTTTGGGGATTCGATTGGTGATGCAGGCAATAACATTTGTGATTCATCGTTATCAAAGGTTTTAACAACCATTGCATCAATAAATGCACCTTTTGGACGAAATTGAATCAAAAATATTTTTGACATGCCTTTGAGTTGATCGATGAGAGGGGGAATGATATTTGGATTGGTATATCCTTCCTCAATTGTTAGTATGGAGCAAGCTTTATTGACCAGTGATTGTACTGTTTTTCTGTTGGTACTAAGTTTAATAAGTATTTGTTTATTGCATTAGTTGTTTTATTTTGCGGTGTAACAATTGCTCGTTGTTTTAAATAATCAATATTATCAAAATTAGTATTGAAATTTTCATATATTATTGTTGAAATATGTTTCCTAGAATCTATATTATATGGTATTATATATTCTTCTGGTATTTTAATCCAAGTAGCATCTTCATTTTCTGTATCTTTTATTTCATCTACTGTTCCATTACTAATATTTAAAATCCATTCAGAAAATTTACTAATTTCTATTTGTTCATTAGAATTAGAAGCAAATTTTTTTAAGCGCGTATTTTCTGTTAAAGTTAGTATACGAAAATATTCCCAAATGTAAGAATTGTTTATAGTTACATTAATTATATTTTTTTTGTTCCATTTGGAATAACTGGTAATATTTGTCTAAAATCAGCACCCAATATGACTGTCATTCCTCCAAATGGACGATTAAAGTTATTTTTTAAATCTTGTAATGTTTTGTCTAAAGCTTCAAAACAATATTTATTCATCATAGGTGTTTCGCCCCGTAATATTAATGTTATTTTTTCAATTAATTTTGCTAGTTGAGTACATTTTTTGATTTGACAGGTTGAAAATTTGTCAATTAAAAGGGGTATGTGAAATCTTGAATGTACTGTTCGTCCTTTTGGTAATAATAATGATACTATACCTGATGATACTACAGCTAGTACAAATTTCACCATTTGATCTAATTTTACTAATAATAGTATTCCATAAATATGTTTTTCCTGTCCCACCATAACCATATATAAAAAATAAATTATCTTGTTTTCTTTCAATTGCGTTTAAAATTTAATTATAAATATAGAGTTGTTCTTGATTTAAATTTTATACGAAGTAAAGATTTTCTTCTTTAATTCATATCTATCATAATTAAGTTCTTCTCTTAAAAGATTATTATTTAAATCTTCAATTAATGATCTAGTTGGAAGTGGAAGATTATAATATGATAAAGAAGATGAATTTAAATTTAATAATTTTTCTAATTCTTATAATACAAAATCATATAACTCATTTTTCGGAATTTGAAAATCTGGGTTATTAAATAACATTCTTACTTTGTATAAAATATCGTCACACATTAATTTCCAATGTTTTTCTAAAAATTTTATGGGATCACAAATATTACAAAATAATATTATTGTAATAAAAAGTTGCTAAAGTTGTGTCGATGTTGACCAAAATGATGTTTCTTCAATTGATTCATCCCATTCTTTATCATCTCCTAATATTCCTAGTGCATGATAGGCTGTTTGATTTGTGGGATAAATAATATCATTTATTGTTTGAAGGAATTCATAACTTGTTGATCTTTTTTGATGATTTAATAATAATTTTAAATAGTATAATTCACCAGAACTTGGATGAATAAAAAATGTTCGTCCCATAGTATGTCCATTCTGTCGACGAGTCCATAATTTATCTTTATTATTCCAAACAAATTTTGTTGAAAATTCTATATAAGTAAGTTCTCGAGCATGTTCATTAGTTTTATTCATTTTCATCCATTATGTCAATGTTGCTTTTTGAATTTGTGGTTGTCGAATTATATTATGTAGTTGTTGATTTTTACGAAATGTAATGTTTTGCATATTTGATAAATGAATAGAAAAGCGCTGAATGGCTGGATTTCTATGGTGTATTGGATATTCAAATATTCTCCAATTTGCTTCATAAGGTGTAATATATCGACAATTAAGATATGCTTTTATTTCATCAACTTCTTTATAATTTATTGTTTCATTATTTTCAGTAATAATGTTATCTTCAATAACGGCTCTAATTCTATCTGGCCCTTTTGTTAAGTATTTAAATAAATATTTAATAAGCATAGATTGATAACATATTTTAACAATAATATGTGCAGAATATTTTAAACACAAAGTTCAATTATAAGGTACAACATATCTATTATCAAGTTTTATTCCTTTTTTCATAACATTAAAATCTGTATCTATTCAGCGATAATTTACAAGACCATTTTCTTTAATTGTTGTTTCATTTTTTATTTGTTTGGGGAATTTTTTTTGAACATTTTGAATTTTTCATACATGGTGCTGATGTTTTTGCATATCCACATGGTCCATATATCATATATTTAGTAATAATTTTATGTCCTAAAGGATCTGTTATTAAGTTTGGAATTTCAACAGAAATAATTTTATTTATTTGTGATGAATCATGGTATTTATATTCAGGATATAACCAAAATAACATATAACAATAAGGTAAACCACGTTTTTGAAATTCGACTACATATAAATCTGATACAAAAAGAAATGAAAAATTAATGTTAGTATTTTAATTTTGACAATAAAAAACAATAAAATTAATAATAATATATTTAGTTATTGTATAAAATAAATTAACTAACCTGCTATTATGGGCCCAAAAATTACTCATGGTTTTATTATTTTTAATAAATGATCTAATTTCATTTTAAATATTCTACTTATAATATCTGGTCTATCTTTAGGTTTTTGTCCTGGAATCAATGATAAATTTCTTCTAATTTCTGGTCATTTTGGATTACATGTAAATGTTAAAAATATATCAGGATTTCCATAATGTCTACAAATTGCCATTGCATCTTGATAATTTTGAACCATATATCTTGGACTTCCTGTATAAGATGATGGTAAAATAATTCTTTTTTCAATTGATTGTGCATCTGTATCACCTCTAATTATAGCATCTTGAATACCTTTATAAATCTCAGATCTTGAATTATTTTAATTATGTTTAATATAATCTAAACGATCTTATTAAATAGAAGCATAAATATCTACAATATACTGTTGAAAAAGTTGACCAGATCTAAATAATGTATTTCCTTGTTGTATTCGTTCATGAAGTTGAAAAGCATAAAATGATCTCATTGATATTCGATGTCTATGTGGTTGTTTACCTATAAAATTTGGATTTCATCTTAT
This sequence comes from Ficus microcarpa, assembly GCA_025413485.1. NCBI lineage: Eukaryota > Viridiplantae > Streptophyta > Magnoliopsida > Rosales > Moraceae > Ficus > Ficus microcarpa. Next base: position 14,918,425 of record CM046376.1, read on the forward strand.
ATCAATTCTATATCCATCTTCTCCATAGGGAAATAATAATGGATATTGTAATACCATATAAGATGGATGAAGTTTATTAATTCTTTGTAGTTGTTCAGTTTGATTATGAATAATGATATCTCTTCCATTTTCATATTCACCAATATCTCCAATAATTAAAGCACCTATATCTGTTGAAGTTGGAAGATCATATTGTGCACTATCTTCTTGTCGTGTTCCTAATAATCTTAATTTCAGTTATGGTATTTGATTATTTTTATAGATTTCTCTAACAATTCTAAAAAGTTGCACTAATTTATTTGTTTCAACTATTGTCTCATTTAAATTTTCAGTATTTGAAAGTGTAGATATTTTGTTCTGAATTTCATTTTCTGTGTCATAAATATATAATTGTGCAAATCTTGGAGGATTATTATCAATTGGAAGTAAAGATCCAATTAAATGATGTATTTGACCACTAATTTTAAAAATATATGGTGCCAGAGAATTATTAATATCTAATTGAATATTTACTCCGAATGAAGTAAAAGCAAACATAGAGTTATAAGTCCTTATATTTTTTTTTTCTGAAATTTGTACTTAAAGGTCCTCCATAATAATCTAATAATTGATCCAAAATTGCTGGTGATTTTTTAGTTAAAGGAATACTAATTTTTCCATTTTGACAACATAAAAAATATTTTGGTGGATTTGTATTACGTGTTTGTTCATATTTCCAAAATAATACTCCACAATATTGACATATGCAATTACAATCTCCAATATCTATATATTCATTATTTAAGTCTAAACCATAAAATTTATGGAAAAAACAGAGGAAAACAAAATAAGAAAACATTAGTATAATATATTAACGAAATTAATAAATATATAAAAGTAAAATATAATTTAAAAGAATTAAATTACCTTTTTCAAATGATGGCGAATTACACATTTCAATATTTAAATTCTGATATTTACTATTTGAGATATCCACATTTGTTGACATAGATGCGTCATTATTATTCATATAATTTTGCCTTTTTTGTCGTCTTAAACGTTTTGAATACTATGTGTTTTTTCCAGAATTTCTTTGCATTCTTTGAATCTTGTCATACAAAATAGAAAAAGGACAGTATCAAATATTGTTAGAAAATTAAAAGTATAGATATAAATATAATAAGAAAAAGTGAAAAAAATTTTAACTATTTTAATTAAAAAAAACATGTAGCCAATAAAAAGATATTAATAAGAAATATTATAATAAAATATTTTTGGTAAGAATTTTATCTATTATCATTAAAAAAAATGATATTTTCTAATCAAAACATAACGGACAATAAATAAAACAAAAAAAAAATTTAACAAATCAAATACCACAAAAAAATTCATTAATCTAAGTAAATTTAATATGACAAATAAAATCAACTAAATTAGTAAATAAATATCGAAGTGCACAAAATATTTTAAAATTTTATTTCTAAAAATTTTATCTTACAATTGAATCTTACATATTTTGTAATTTAATTTTGTTTTTATTTTAAATTTATAACATTCTTATGGTAACAAATTATTTCAAAATATTTTTTGTCTTCAATACTATAATTTTATTTTGTAAATTTATTTTTTTATTATCTTAAGTTTTTCCATTCGTTTGTAAATTTTTCTCCTATTTAATATTTAATTATTTTTCTACATTATTTTATTTCTACAATTATTACAACTTGATTATATTAATTTATTTTTTATATATATGATTTTGATAGTGTAAATTTTTTTTATTGAATATTGAATAATTTTTAAATTTTTTTCCTATCTAAATTTATTGTTTATGATTAAATGTACAAAAAAATATCAAATTCAGAGTGGAACATAAATTATTATATATGATTTAGTTTACACTTAAGAATAAATTATTAATAAGTTAAGGAATTTTTTGCTTTTTTATTTTATGACCAATTTAATTTAATTTTTATTTTTTAAGTATCATATTATGAATTGTATAGTTTATGAAATATATTTAATGAACTTATATTTTTATATAATAAATTGTTTAAATTTCGATTGATAGATTTTCTCTCACTTTATATATAATATTTCAATATTTAAATTTGTTCCTTATTTTAATATGTTACATTTATTGTATAGTTGAAGTCAGAAATTTTAGAAATTTTATGATAACATATAAACATATATAAATCTATATAAAATTTTATTTTTCTAATTTTATTTATTTATGAATATAATTTATTTTGTATTTATGAATAAATTAACCATAAATAAAAAATCAAATTTTACTTGTTTTTTTTATTATCATTTTTATCTAATATTAGTTTTTTAAATGTCATAGTATAAATTATATATTTTGTTCAATATGTTTAATCCATTCAAGTTTTTATATAATACGATATTTTAATTTCAATTGATATCTTTTTATCTAATTTATATATAATATTGCTGTATATAAATTTATTATTAAGTTTATTTTATTACTTATATTATATTGTTCAGAACAAAAATTTTACCAATCTTAAATAAACATATAAATAAATTTAAAGTTTATATAAAAATTTATGCAGTCAATTTTATTTATTTATAATTCATATTACCTTAAATAAATTTCAAGTTTATATAAAAATTTATGTAGTTAAGTTTATTTATCTATAATTCATATGACCTTAAATAAATATTATTTGGCGGGCAAATTTTTTAGAATTTTTCCCGTTCAATAAAAACTTATATTTTGTTAAATTAAATGATAAATAACCTAAATTGTTTACATTTTTAACGAACAATTATTTTCTATAACATAAATTGAAATAAAATAAAGATACATATAAAGGAAAAATTTAAACTTACATTATAAAAGTACAGAATGTAAAAAATTACATGAAACAATTTAAATTACATTGGCTGGTAATAAAAATATAAAAAATTACATACAACAATTTAAATTACAATGGCTGATAATAATGAAAACATTTATATACAAATATAACAAAACTAAATCTAAAAACTTGAATAATTTAATAAAAGGAAAAAAAAAAAAAACCCTGGGTAATAAAAATCATAGGCAAAAAAAACTATATTAAAAAAAAAAAAGCTTCACGGAATAGTGTCAGGGGAAAAAAATAAACAAACCTATAAAATATTGAATCATGTGCACGAAATTAAATATATAATCGAATATATATATACATACTAAAAAATATATAAGGGAAATTTATATTAACTCTTGAAGGGGAAAAAAAGTATTTAACATTATTAAAATAAGCTCATATCTCTTGTATTGTAAGAGTATTTATCAAAAATAACTAAAATACAATTCGACTTCGTTTTCAATAGCTACCAGGTGAAATGTTTGGGATATCTACGAAGAAAAAAAATATTAATAATAAAAAGGAAAATAAAATAACAAAAACAGTAAAAAATAAAAGTCAAATAAACGATATGAAGCAAAAGTAAGAAATGAGGAATAACCGGTTAACAGAGTAAAAAAAACGAAACAATAGGATCTGAAAACTGTAACTGGAATTTTAAATTTGAGAAGGAAAAATTGAAGGAATAAAAAGGTAGGAAATTGTAAGAAAAAAAAAAGAGCAATAAAATAAATGTCAAGTAAATTAATGTAAGCAATAATATATAAGAGTATTTATATATATTTTTGGAAAAACAAAAAGGGACAAAATCAGAAAAAGGTAAAGAATACACAAAATTAATAAAAACAGAAAGCATAACTGATACTCAAAATAAAGGAAAGAACAAAAAAAAAAAAAAAAAAAACAAAAGGTCAGATTTATCTGTAACGCCCCGACCTACGCAAGACCATTACCATACATACTTAAACTAATTCTTGGTTTCAATAATATAAACTTGAAAATTTAAGGGTAATTTTTTTTTTTTTAAACATACATAAGTACACTAGTCCATATAAGTAAACTTCTCGGGCATACATACTGAAATTAGAAAACATACATACTCCTTACAATTCACTCAAGTCTTTAAACCCTCATATTTTCTGTATAACATAATTTATTTTGAGATATATATATATATACATATCAACTCAAAAGAGTTTGCGGAAAACTTACGTAGTGGTATCTCACACCGCCCTTCACTCGCAGTATCGTTCACATGGCCTACCAATTAAGCTACATGCTTTTTATCTACAATATGAAATATACTGATGAGCTTTCGCCCAGCAAATACAAACATAATCTCACAAAACGTAACAAATATCGTGCAACTTATGCATAAACCAATTATGTTTAATTATGAATATTTTATGATCAATTATTGACTTGAACTTATTATCTTGCTTAACTTGTGGGCCCCTTGTGTACGTACCAAAAGCGCGCAATCCACAAAAAGTTAGGGTTTGCAAGGTCCTTAACAATTTTGGGAATCATGTAACCTTCACGATCTGGCGGAAGGTCTTGGTAACTTGAAACTTGTATAATCCTCCACGATCTGGCGAGAGGTTGGTAAAACACTTTACTTGTCTTAGTTTAGTCTTAGTCTTGTTATTTTAACAAGACTAAGATTCTTTATATGTGATCTTATTAGTCATAATGCATGTGATATATAGACATGGTATGACTTAAAGAGGAAAAGCATAAAATAACTTATGGCATGTTTATTTCTTATAAAATGGCATAACCATAAATCATGGCATAACTTGACATATCATGGCTTAACATGACTTAACATAACATAACATGGCTTAACATGACATAACATGACTTGACATAGCATAACATGACATAACATGACTTGACATAGTATAACATGGCATAATATGACTTAACATGACATGACATAACATGACTTGACATGGCATAACATGACTTAACATGACATAATATGACTTGACATAACATGGCATATATGAAAACATGTTATATACTTGAAAATAGTTTACTATTTTCCATACTGTAGGTAAGGTTTGTACTTACCTAGTATGCTATGTTTTAGGTTTCGTTACTCCAAATCAGGTCGCAACAACAGGTTACTTCCTGCTATTTTAAAAGAACATAGGGTAAGGATTCTATAAATCATAATCATAAAATATTGGTTACCTAACCAACATCCCTGAGAAATCTTAGTTATATGTCCCCCCCACATGCCTATGACAACTTACTGGGTTACTAAATGTAACCCTAGGGTTTTAGGCTCAACTGACATACTTAGTATCTTGTTAAGTTACATTGGGATAACCCTTGGTGTGAGTTTAAGTCAAACTTGGGTCAATCTTTTTGGGTTGCTAAAGCCCAAATTCCTAAGTTATATCCTATCGAGTTATTATTGGTAACTTTGGGCTTTGGGTCCAATCCAGTAACTTGGATGTCCTACCCAGTTACCGTCGGTCGTCATTCTGTTACCAAGTCATTAAGATAACTTGTGGTCCATATACTTATTTTTCTTGCCTTGGAAAAACCCTAGTACTCCTTGTCCATTTTTCTTTATATACAAAAATCCTTGTTCAGTACTAAATTCTTTTTACCACAATTGTAACTCTTTGAGTAGGTATAGTAAAGATAGTTAAGTGTTGGAAAATGCTTTTGGAACCATTTCCTACTATCAATTTATCAGTGTATGTGCAAGAATTTCCTTTTCCTGCACTGTTTTAGAAAATCCTGTGTAGAAATTTCCTGTTTCCTGCATAGTTTTTGGAATCCAATTATATTTAAAAATCTGTGTTGAATTCGTAAAAGCTTTCTTCATAAAATTTTTAGAACTTGAAAAACCCTACAACTTTTGTGTTTTGCTCAAGACCCATTTCGGTCTTTAACCTACTCATTTCCCTTGTTGAACTTACCTGGCCATGCATGAAGTCTGGGCATGATCAGGTTCGGATTTTTGTAAAAACAAAGGCCATTGGAGCTTTATTTTTGAAAATTGTTCGTGTTACCCCCTAGGAATTTCCTTTCTCTACAATTTTCATGTTTTAAGTTTTTCCAGACTCGGCCTCTAAGGGCCTCAAAACCATCTTTCCAGAAAACTGTCCAGTTTTACCCAAAACTGGCAGTTTTTCCTTAAATTTGTTTTTACGTAATTTCTACGTATACACTACCTCAAACGGTCACAATCATGAGCCTACAACAAACATGCAGTGCTTTCTAACGTAAAATCTCATCGTCATCATCCATACATACACATGCAAACCCTTGGGTGTTTTTGCACCAAGCTAGGGTTTGTAAATTGGGTTTGCATGACCATACATCATTCAAGCTTCTAATCTAGCTCATTCAACCCATGCATAGCCTATAACTTCTTAGGCACATTGAGGACATACAACTAACATCATAAAAAATTCATGCAAACCCTAAAATCATGAAACCATATCAACATAATCATGCATAACAACATAAATCAAAACCACCTAATACCTAATCAAGCACAAATCTAAAAATCTAAGCTAGGGCATAAGAAATTAAAATGAGCTTATGCTTTTACAATTCAACTTTGGAAATACACTTAAATTTCTAATTAAAGCTTAATTTGAAAAAGCTTAGGGAACTAAGGAGGATTACCTTAATCAACCCAAAGGTTGGTGCTAGGCTTGGATCAAAACTTTTTCCCCCTTGTTTTCTACAAAATCCGGCCTCCCTCTAGCTTGGTTTCCTCCCAAGATTTTCAGCCATCACTTGCTTGGTGTTTCTCCAAATTTCCGACCACCACCTCCTATCTCTTTCTCTCTTCTTTTTTTTTTTTTTTCCTCTTCTCTAGAGCTCGACTTCTAAGGGGAAGAAAGGGTGAGGAGAAATTTTAGCATGGTTTTGGGACATTTTCACATAAAGTGAACCAAATAAACCCCCCATCACCTATTTATAGGTGATAATTCTTTTATTTTTGGATTTATTTTTAATCTAAAAATTGCTTATGAATTCTTGAGAGAAAAATATTTGCTCCTAGCCCCTTAGAGGTGGCCGGCCATGGTGTTGTGCGAGTCAAGTTACTTGCTCACCAAGCAAGTGTTTGCTTACATCATCATAACATCATCATGCTTACATCATCATCACTTACTTTTCTGAAAATTGCATTTTGGCCCTTAAGGATAAAATATTTACAATTTAGTCCCTATAGGTGGCCGACTTTGGGTGGAGTCACATGACTTCCAATTCATGCATAATCATCCACTTGATTCCAAAAATCTCTTAATATAATTTTGCAGTCCATTTCCTTATTAACTTAGATAATATCAATACTGTTTTTTTTTACCAAAATAGTATTGTCATACTAGACTACGGTCCAAAATTCATCTGAGTAAAATTGGATTGCGTATTAGATTTTCTTAGAACTTAAAACTACTCAGCCTTTATTGTCCTAAATAATGTGCTTGATTTTTCTAGGGTGGTCTTGAACTTTAATCTTACTTATTCATCCGTAATGACGGTTTTCTACAGTATAATTTCCATATTGTTTATTATACTACAGCACCATCTTAGTCAAACCTTAAGTCAACTCGGTTAAACTTTGATCAATATAAAATCATAAATTTTTATTATGCCTTTTTCCTTAAAAGGCTTCTTACATGACTTAACAAATTACTTATTGAGGCTTATAGCTAATTAAATGAGAACTCAAACATTTACTGATAAAATTATGCATTTCACATTGATATTCATAATTTTCATGAAACATTATATAAACACATAGTACGAACTTAAATTTCTTAAGTATAAGAAAATCATGAGTCCGTAAAAATTTTTGGTTATTACAATCTACCCTCTTTAAAGAATTTTCGTCCTCAAAAATTAGAATAATTCTGGGTAGCTTTCTTTCATATCCTCTTCACGTTCCCATGTTGCTTCCTCAATCTCACAATTTCACTATAGAACCTTAATTAAAGGTATAACCTTGTTTCTTAGCACCTTTTCTTCTCGTGTCAAGATTCGAACCGATTTTTGCTCATAAGTCAGATCCTTGTGAACCTCAATTGGTTCATGATTCAATACGTGTGATGAATCTGAGATATATTTCTTTAGCATCGACACATGAAATATATTATGCACATATGCTAATTCTTAGGGCAAAGCCAATTTATAGGCCACATTACCAATTCTTTCCAGTGCTTCAAATGGCCCTATATATCTTGGACTTAATTTCCCCTTCTTTCCGAATCTCATGACTCCTTTGAATGGAGCAACCTTGAGGAAAACTAAGTCTCCTACTTGGAATTCCAAAGGCCTTCTGCGTTTGTCAGCATAACTCCTTTGTCGACTAAATGCAGTTTCCATCCGTTGACGTATAAGTTTTACGGCCTCAGTGGTTCTCCGAATAAAGTCCGTAGACACAAGTTCTTTCTCTCTTGTTTCATACTAATGGACTGGAGATCTACACCTTCTCCCATAAAGAGCTTCATAAGGAGCCATTCCAATTGAAGCTTGGAAACTGTTGTTGTATGAGAACTCCATCAAAGGAAGCTTCTTATCCCAAGTTCCCTTGAAGTCCATCACACATGCTCGTAACATATCTTCTAGAGTCTGAATGGTCCTCTCTGATTGTCCATCCGTCTGAGGGTGAAAAGCTGTACTAAAAGTAAGCTTTGTACCCATTGCTTGATGTACACTTCTCCAAAATTTTGAAGTGAAACGACTATCACAATCTGAGATAATTGATTTTGGAATCCCATGGTAGCGAACGATCTACACAACATACAGTTCCGCCAGCTGGTCTATTGAAAAGCTAAGTTTGATGGCTAAAAAGTGTGCGGATTTCGTCAATCAATCAACAATCACCGAAATAGCATCATTGTCACTGGAAGTTCAGGGTAGACCAACCACGAAGTCCATCATCACTTAGTCCCATTTCCATTATGGGATGGAAATTTTCTACATTTCTCCCCCTGGACGTTAATGTTCAGCCTTCACTTTTTAACACGTAAGGCATTTACTGACAAATGTAGCAACGTTATTCTTCATTTTGGGTCACCAAAAACTTTCCTTCAAGTCTTTGTACATCTTTATAGCTCCAGGATGAATGGAATACAGAGTCTCATGAGCTTCTTTCATGATCTGCTCCTTTAACTCGTCCTCATTAGGAATGAACAATCTGTCTTTTCGGTAGAGTATGCCATCATCAGAAATGTTAAAATCTGACTTCTTTCCTTCTAAGACTTCATTTCTTGTTCTAAGTAACAAGGCATCCGCTCCTTGACGCTCTTTCATGCCATCCAAAATGGTAGGTTGGAAGGTTAGGGCAGCTAAACTTCCCGTAATAAGCTCTATTCCAGCTACCACTAGCTCTTTCTGGAAAGGCCCGATTAAGGACTGAATTGACATCAATGAGGAAGACGACTTCCGACTAAGGGCATCGGCTACTTTATTAGCCTTCCCAAGGTGGTAACGGATGTCTATATCATAATCTTTCACCAGTTCAAGCCATCTTCTTTGTCTCATATTGGGCTTTTTCTGTGTGAAAATATATTTCAAACTCTGATGGTCCGTATAAACCTCACACCTAGTACCGTAAAGATAGGATTTGTGGAGCAAAACAGTCAAGACACTATACACAAACAACCGGTAGACAAATTTCAAGGGGTAAAACCATCCAGACAATAAAAAGAGGGTAAAGTTGGTATTTACGTGTGCTGGAAGGACGACATGAAGAAACTTAAGAATAATAAGTAATACATAACCATACATAATCAGATAAATGAAAACAACTTATTAGATCCTATTATATGATTATTTAACTTATAATAAGGATAATAGTCATCAAAGATCTAAAGAAAGAAAAAATTCATTGATATTCTGTTGGGGGGGAAAAGGGGAACAGAGACAGAAGGAAAAAAAAAAAAGAAAGACTAAATAAAATAGGAAGATGAAAAATCAAAAATAACTTTTAACAATGAAGAAAAGCAGTGACAGAGAAGACAAAAATAGTATATAGATAGAGTTTGAGAGAGGAAAAAATCAAGCCAGTATAGAGAACATAATCAATAGGCATACTTAGAAAGGTAAAAATGTACGAACAATAAAATGCATACAGACAATAAAATCACTCCAAAACCAATAGTAACAATATAAAAATCAATGAAGATGGAATATAAAATCAGTAAAGAAAGCAATTGATAGAATAAAATACAACATTAAATATAGCACCTAAATAAAAAACAGCAGCTTTCCACAGAAATAAGGATTTCAAAGTGAACAGTTTTTAGAAGTTCACAAACAGTAGGATAAAATATTTTAAGTAAGAATTAAAGGAGGTTTCAAAGAGAGTAATTGAGAGGATATTACGGAAATACTAATACTAAACTATAAGAAAGGTGTAACATATGAGAGGAGAGAAAAGACAGGTTAAAAAGTTTGGAGAAGGCTGTTTTTAAAGAGTCGGTGAAAAGCAGCGATAACAAAATAGTTACACGTATATACATAAAAATATATATACTGACAACAAAGAATACAGATATACACATGCAACAAATTCCAATAAAAGTAATTTTCAGAGTGCAAATTACAAAGCTGTAACAAATAATCCAATCACAACTAAAACAACCTAAACTAAAAGTACTAAATATATAGGACAGATCAGTAAAACCAAACCAAACTATATCACATAGAAACAACCTAAACAAATCAGAAATTCAAATAACAGAAAACCTAAACAATTCATTCCATTCTAACTAAATCCTACAATACAACTAAATAATCACAAAGATTTATAAAGAGTAAAAATAAATAAATCAAAATTCGGATAGAAAATTAAAGAAATAATACCCGGGGGGGGGGGGAACCAAAGAATTTGAAAATACAAACATCAGGCATAAAAAGTCTTCAATATATTTGTGAGAAACTTCAAGCACCCAGCTGAGAATCGCAAGTACTGCAATCTACAAATACAATTCAACAAAAAACGAAGATCAAAATTAAGTTATATAAAACAGAAAACAAATTAAGGAAAAACTAAGTGAAAAATTCCCTTATTCCTGCAGTTAGGTCCCCAGGTCTGGGTAAGTCTTTAATCATACAAGTAACACCATAATTAACAAGGAAAATATCACAAATACTGGTATTTCAATACACACATAGTCGGTAGAGAGAATGAAAAAATGAACAAAATAACCGAAACAATAGAAAAAACAAAACCAAAACTTAATTAAGCATACCAAAAAAAAAACCCCTAAATAAGCACAAAAAAAATTTAAAACCCCCAAAATGAAAATCTATGGTTTCGGACAAAACAAAGAAACAAAGAGGAAGAAAAAAAAAGTAGAACCCTAAAAATAGAAAGAAGCAGCGGCAGAGAAGAAAAAAAAAAGAACCATAGGTAGGGTTAAAGAGACAAAAAACACAAACACTTAAAAAAAAAAACACGAAAAAAAGCCAAAAAAAAAATTGTCAAAGTAACAATGTAGGCATTTTCACATTCCTATCTCCTTCTTCTGCAACTCCTGGCTTCCTCGAAAAGTTCCTAAAACCAAAAGAAGAAACTACCAAACCAATCCGACATGAAAAAAAAAACAAAAAACAACAAAACTTTAGCAAACATGCGTTGAAAACCATTTCCTGCAAACCCAAGTTCTCCAACAACAACAACTCCAAAAGCATGAAGTTTCTTCACCAAAACCAAAAGGAACCCACCAGTAGGGAAACAACCACCAAACAAATCTCGGGGAAAAAAAACCAAAAAAAAAATTTCACCAAACATGCCTTAAAAACCATTCCATGCAAACCAAACTTCTCAAACAACAACACATCCAAAACCACTAACTTTCTTCACCAAAACCAACACAAACCCACCAGTACAAATTTGAAACCGAAAATGCAAAAAAGAAAAACAACATAAGAAAATAAACAAAGAACAAAAAAGAGAAAGATGAAAATGGAAAACCAAATAAGAAATTGAAAACTCAAAAGAGGCGGCGGCAGATAGGAGAAAGAGGAACCAAACTTAGGGTTCGAGGATACCAAAAACGCAAGAAAGAAGAAGAAGAAAAGAGGAGAGAAAGAGATAAAGCAAAACAAAATGAGAGCTGAAAAAAAAAACGAGAGAGAGAAAGGAATCAGCGGTAGAGAGAGAAAAGAAAATGAAGAGTTAGGGTTTGAGGAAACCAAAAACGCAAGAAAGAAGAAGAAGAAAAGAGGAGAGACAGAGACAGAGACAGAGAGAGAGGGAAAGGAAAACAAAAATGAGAACTGAAAAAAAAGAGAGAGAGAGAGAGAGAGAGGCGAAGCGGCGGCAGAGAGAGAGAGGAAAGTGAAGCGTTAGGGTTTGAGGGGCAAAAGAGTCAAGGCACTATACACAAAGAACCAACAGCCAAATTTCGAGGGGTAAAACCGTCCAAACAACAAAAGGAGGGAAAAGTCGGCATTTCGGTGTGCTGGAAAGGCAAGAAGAACAAACTTAAAGGGTAAAATAGTAACTTTACTGTGTGTAAACAGTAAGTTACATCCCTTTAGTATATATAAAAATGTGGGGAAAAAAAAAAAGCTGTTTCATATGAGGGCTTTACATTTTGGTAGAAAAGAAATTGATTTTCATATCTAAAAACTTGTCCCCCCAAAAAAAAAAAAAAACAAAAGACATGTTAAAAAGTATTTTACATATATGATTATTTTTATGAATAATATTCTTCGATTATTTCAATACTGATTAATTTCACATATGATGTTATACTTCAAATTTATGATCTTGTAATGGGACTCAATGGACACAGATTAGATGAGATGCATTAACAACAAATATATTTATTCCCTAATTTATTTATCTATTCAATTACTAAACTTCTTAATTACTACACTAAAGATATGAAGCTAACTATTCATTATATCTCATCTTGAAAGCTTTTGACTATTATTTTGTATATCAGTTACCATTTTGTGATACACATATAAAATATTCATTATCGACTCTCAGATAAGTTCTGCCGTTCTTATTGTTTTATTCCTTTAAGCTTCTCGTTAATTTACCTTAGCAATCCAATTGATAAATCTTTCTAAATAAAATACAATTTAGTTGTTTCTTTACTAAATGACTAATGCCTCTAATATTTTACAATATCAAAATGTTTTTTAAGAAAAATATCATTTACTTTAATTTTAGAAAAAAAAAAACTACAAATTTCATATCGATTAATTAATTATGAATAAATACTCAACACACTCGTATGACAAGTGCAATCATTGGAGTTTCACATTTGATTAACTAAAAGATAAAATCCATAAATATGAAGTCAAATATTCGTTCAAGATTAAGATAGTCTCATAGATGACAATGAAAGTGTTTGATTAATAGAAGAAAATATTAGAAAACTAATTTTACCTACGTCTTGTCTAATGTATGCCACATTTATACACTTAAGATTTAAAAATCACTCTACTTAAAAAATGGTATTTAGTGGTTAAAATAAATCAAACATGTAATGGGATTATATCAAGAACAAAGTGTTTAATTTTATTTTATTATATGTGGATTTTTATTTATTGACTTGAAATTATATCTTCTAGCAGACGCCTCCTCATGTGTACAGTTTAATATTTTATTTTATTTGATATGTTGACTGAGTTTGTTTGAGAAATTTTAATAGTCAAATCCATGATAGAAAATTTAATAGTCAACAAATAAAAACCTTGTTATATTATAAAAAGTATGGGTACATAAATGTATTTTATTTAGGATGCCAACCCTAGCATGATCTTTGGGTTGGAATAAAATAATTAGATGTATCCTGGGCTAGACTTGTGACCTCCGCCTCCTGCGTTTGGTCCTTCTACCAAAGGTATAACCTCTTGTGTTCCCAACTTATGACTTATGAATCCATGGGAAGATTTGTGAACTGAACCACCGGCGGATGGTCCATCTGCCAAAGGTATAATTTCTTGTGTTCCCAACTTGTGACTTATGAATCCGGCAGAAGACCCATGACATGAACCACCGTCGGATGGTCCGTCTGCCAAAGGTGTAATCGTCTATGATGCAAAATTGATCATGTTTAGTGCTGAGCTTGGACTTCAATGAGAACAAAGCTCAAAATGAGGAGCAGAACAAAACTACGTAATATTTTGGATGCTTCAACAATGGTTGCTTTTTTTTGTTTTTTTTTTGGCCGGATTTAAATCTTCGTACGGCAACCAATAGCCAAGAAGAAAAATACATATATGTAATCTGAACCATTTTTCAAACAAAGATATTTAGCTATGCATTGGTGAATGAATTTTGAGAGTAATTTATAGGCACTTGACAATTATAGTACTTAGTAACGTATGTAAATACCGATTCTTTTTATGAAGATACTTTCACTGTTAGCTTATATTTGGTATAATTCGATAACATATATCTAAACTTTTATGTCGTTTATAAAAATAGATTGCCAATAAATTATCCATATACTGAGACAATGAATAGTTGTTATAATTTAAATACTCAAATATTTTCATATCAATATAATAGTGGTGAGAATAAAGATGGTATGGTAACATTTAAAATTTGTTGATTTTGTTTTATCTATTTCAAATAATTTCATTAGGTACTTATCTATATGTGGTATAACAGGATATTAAAAGCAATATTTTGTGGTTAAAATATGAAGGATTTGGGAATGTAATATATTTATTTCATATTAGTATATTAATTAAAAATATGTGGCAATATTTGTGAAATTGGTACATTTTCTTTCTTTTCTCTAGCATAGCATTCCTTTAGGTACAAGCATATATTTGTCATGACTAGATATTGAAAGCAATATTTTTTTTCCTTAAAAAAGTATTATATTAGGTTATTATATTTTGGAGGATATGTTTGTTAAAAAGAAACTTTTTTATTGTATTATGTTTATGTAATCTTACTTCTATTTTAAAACGCAAACAAGGTGTTATTAATAAAATATAAATTACGATAATAAAAACATCGATAATGACAGTAACAGTTGTATGGAAATTAAAAAAATTTCATAAATAAATCAAATGATTGTTGCACCCAAATTGTTATAATTATTTATCAAATATGAATGAGTCGATTTGTAAACAACACTTCATGAAATGCCAATAACACTGACACTGTCTCGTCCCACCTACGATCTCATAGTTGATTATGTCCTAGTAACATTTGTGCACATAGAGCTAAAACAAAATTTTTTTAGTATCCATCATCCTATCTAATCATGAAAAAATCTTTTTAAACGCAAAAAATTCAGTCAAATTCATGTTATCAATCAATCATAATTATTAGATTGGATTGTACTTGAGCATTTATAATACTTATTAAAACATGTTAAATTGCAAGAAACTTTGAAATGACAAATCACGTTGTCATGATGCCAACTTAGTCATTTTTTGTCAATTAATCATTTGTAATATAAAACGAAAACCTTCCTATATAGTAATGGAGAAAATAAAACCCCAAGTCAAAATTCTTAAGGCGTAGAAAATAAATGGATTTAATGATTTCACAGTGAACTTGACGTTGAGATGACACAAAAAGAAAAACAAGACAAAACAAAACAAAACAAAACAAAAAGATGTAGGTTTAAGCTCAAATGGATAGCAATCCGTGGGGTGTAAAGGAAGTGATATTCTACGGTTTGTAAACTACGAGGAAAAAAAAGTTGTTATATTTGAGGGTTTTATATTTTGGTTGAATGGAAATTGATTTTCATATCTAAAAACATGTCCCAAAAAAAAAACTCCAAAACACGCATTAAAAAGTATTTAACTTATGTGATTATTTTTACTAATAATAGTCTTCGATTACTTTATTATCGATAAATTTCACATATGATGTCATACTTAAAATTTATAATCTAGTAATGGGACTCAATGGACACAGATTAGATGAGATGCATTAACAACAGGTATATTTATTCCCTAATTTATTTATCTATTTAATTTCCAAACTTCTTAATTATTACACTAAAGATATGAAGCTAACTATTGATTATATCTCGTCATGAAAGCTGTAACGACCCGCCTAGCATAGGCCGCTACCATACATACATGCATACAATTTTACATAACTTATACAAACTCACTTACTTAATACATTAAACACAGCGGAAAATTTTTTTTTTTATAGGGCGTATATACATATACGAAACATAAAATATGATCAGTAGTATTACTTGTGTATACCACTCAGTAGCCATAATTAAACATTACATAATTCATAAAATTGTCTAAACGCGTAGCGATTTCCATTTCCCACCATTCACAGTGCCCGGCCACGCAATTCCACCTTGCATCATCAATTGCCAACAGGTTGTTTACCTACAGCATAAACTTAACACAATGAGCTTTCGCTCAGCAAGTACAACTCCTATACCGCGACTCATAAACTTATACCATAACATAACATCATTTTATTGCATATACTTCAAGACATATAGCAGGCATGAACCAATTATGTTCATATTATGCTTACTTATTTTTGCATCTCTTATTCTACTTAGTGGTCCTTAACATGTGTGTTCGTACCTGGCGTGCAACTATAAATTGGTTGGGACGGCCAAACCAAATCCAACTCAACCCACAGTCCAACCCGACCTGGTGCGGGTGGCACGACACAAGCAACGTATCGCCTTTACCAACTTTTCGTCTTATCAATCTTAATCGTGTCATACATGATCCTATTTCATGAACATACCGTTTGATGTCATTTTATCATTATTCATATGCATTTCATATATCTCGCAAGCATACATTGCTTACTTAACACATTTCATAGCATAGACTTATTACATACATATAACATAGCATCACATCATAGCACATAGCACACAATAATATTTAGGCAAGTATACAACTAATAGCCTATGCTGTAGGCGGCATTGTACTTACCTTGTCTATGTCTAGCGATATGCTGTTCCACCTCAGGGCTCAGCTGCAGGTTATATCCTGCTTAATCGAAGGACTAGTTAATACTCTAGCCTATGACCATAATAATGTTGGTTATCCACCAACATTCATGAAATGCTTGGTTATATGTCCCCCCTATCATAAAACATTTTAGGTGAGGTTACGTTGGATAACCTCTCATATTAATCACATGTGTGCGCGTAAAGGTTTAGGCTATCTCCTAACCTCAAACTTATCGCTATTCTAATCAAAACTAGGTTAACCCAAGTTAACCTCTAAGGTTACTAAAGTCAACCCTCCTTTGGGTCAACCTCGGGCTTTGGGGCTAAGCACTGTGATTCGGGTATATCTTCCCGGTCATCATTCTTCTTAACTATTTACCTTGCAAACCTAGAACTTGAACATTTTAATTTCTTTTTTTTATCCTTGAAAAAGCTTTTGGCATATGAGCCTAAAAACTGGTATAATTCCCCTTAAAAATCCTTGAATCTTAAAACAGGGTTTATAAAATGTTTGAAGGTTAGAAACTGCCTTTGGAACAGTTTCTGTGTTCAAAACAATGTTTAAGACAGGAAAAACTGTTTTTCTCTACTGGTTCTATAAAATTCTGTGCAGGAATGTCTTGCTCTCTGCACAGTTTTTAGAAAACAGATCATAATTAAAAATCTTTTTGGAATTAGAAAAAGTTGTCTTCACGAAAGTTCTAGCTCTCGAAGAGATCTAAAACTTTCATGTTTTACAAAAATTCTGATTCAGCTTAGTTCAGTACCAGTTTTAATTTGAATCTGGTTGATCATAAAAACTGCGTCCAGATAGACCATCTTCGGTTTTTCGTAAAAACGGAGGTCTTTGAAACCTCATTTTGTGAAACGGTACACAATGCCCCCTAGAAAAGACCTTGTTCTACAACTTTCGTGTTTTATGTTTTTGCCCATTCGGCCTCTAAAGGTCTGCAATTACCAGTTTCCTGAGACTGACCAGTTTGGAACCCGAACTGGCAGCCTTGCTTACTAGAATTGGTTTACGTCCTAATTTGCGGTTTCTACCTCAACCGATCACATCGGGAGCTTAATGACAAATCATACAGCGTTTCTAACATCTTGCATGTCCCAACATGCAACCCCAACATGTCCATGCAGCCCATAGAAACCGAATCCTAACCTAGGGTTGCATGGTTTAACATCACACCATTCATTCCATACATTCCATTGCATACCAAAATAAATTCAAATCATACATTTACATGCTCATTCATATCCTAAGGGACATATAACCTCATGTAAAATTTCTAACATGCAATTCTAGCATACCAAACCAACATAAGCATATTAATGAGCATAAAGGAAGCAAACCACTCTAGCAACCTAATCAAGCACCAAACTAATACTAAGGGCATGAAAACTAAATTAGTGAGCTTATGCTCTTACAAACATTAACTTGAATAAATACATTTAAATCTTAACTTAAAAACTTGATTGAAATAGGATTTAGGCTTTTGGAAAATTTACCTTGAAATGGATAGGGTTTGGCTCTAGGACTTGAACCAACTCTCACCCTTGACTCCAAGCTCCCTAGAACCGGTTTTAGTTCACCAAAATGACACCAAACTTGGCTGTTTTGGACCTCAAATTTTGGCTCCCACCGATGTTCGGCCACACCTAAGGGCTGCACCCAAAATCTGGAAATTTTTCCCCTGTTTCACTGCACCAAAACCGTGGGCTCCCTAGGAGGAAAATGACCTCAAAAAAACTTGTTTCAAGTTTGCTCGGTTGAACCCGAACTCTCCCTCAAGCTCTCCCCTAAAATTTCTGATTTTTTTCTCCCTTGTTCCCTGCTTCCTGCCACGGCAACAGCCTTACACAGTGGCTGGAAAATTTTTTTCCTCACTTCCTCTTGCTCTCCCACACAAAACCGAACACACTCTAGACCTTGGTTTAAGAAAATTTTTTGTTTCTCTTCCACTCTCTCACTCACGGCTTGGCTGCAGAAAAATGGCCAAAATTTCCCCAAATTTTCTGATTTAAAAAGGGTGGAGAGCACCCCTATTTATAGGCAATGTGGGACTTTCAAACTTTGCACTTTGGTCCCTAAAATTTTTGAAAAATTGCACAAAAGTCCCCCTAAGTGGCTAGCTGTTTTGAGTGGAGAACAAGTTGGAAAAGGCTAGAACAAGACACATGTCTTGTGTGGATTTGCTCTCCAAAAAGTGATGATGTCATAAATTAAAAGAATTATCATGTCATAATTCAAAAAGGCTTGTTTGTCTCCTTTTTCCAATAAGCAGTATAATTTAAACTTAACACAGATAAATCTAGTACTGTGTCGTACCATTACACAGTATTATTATTTTATACTGTTGTAAAAATTTTATCTGTGAAAAATCGGACTGAAAAATTTTTTCTTTATTTTTTCGAACCCTTTTGCCCTGTACCCTAAATTTGCGTGCTTGATTTTTCTATAGTGGTTTTAGTTCTCATTTACGTCATCTTATCCGAAAAATGAGTTTTCGCAGTATTTTTCCTATACTGCATCTCACAAAATTGTACAGTAAGGGTTTTAACCATTTTGGTCAAACTTTGACTTTTTCGGGTCAAAGTTGACTTTTTGGGTCAACCCTTTGACTTTCCTAGAATGATGTAAATTTCATCTTTTTTCATCCGAAAAGACCATTTTTTAACCAAAACAAGCATATTTGAGTCTTATAAAGCTATAAGAACTCATAACACCGAATAGAGTTCTAAAGCGAACTTTTTCATAAATGCCGATACGGCATGCATTTAATTCCTTTAAAAAGGAAATAGTAATATAGAAAAAGTTAGGTATTACAATCTACCCCCATTAAAAATTTTCGTCCTCGAAAATCAAAACAACTCGGGATAGTTATTCCTCATTTCATCTTATAGTTCCCAGGTTGCATCCTCGACCTTATGATTTCGCCATAAGACCTTAACCATGAGAATAGTTCGATTTCTTAAAACCCTTTCCTCTCTATCGAGAATTCTAACGGGCCTCTCCTCGTAAGTTAGATCAGTCTAAACCTCTACTGGTTCCTGACTGAGTACGTGAGAAGGGTCTGGAACATACTTTTTGAGCATCGAAACGTGAAAAACGTTATGCATTGACGCCGACTCCGGCGGCAGAGCAAGCTTATACGTAACCTTTCCAATTCTTTCGAGGATTTCAAACGGTCTCGTGTACCGTGGACTGAGCTTTCCTTTCTTGTCGAATTTCATTACCCCCTTCATAGGGGCAATTTTGATGAAAACTGCATCTCCGACTTGAAACTCTAACGGTCTTCGACGTCGGTCAGCATAACTCTTCTGTCGGCTAAAAGCTACATCGAGCCTTTGCCTGATCTTTTTGATATCCTCGGACGTCTTTTTGATGAAGTCCGTAGTTTGTAGCTGCTTCTGTCCAACTTCTTGCCAATGGAGAGGTGATCGACATTTTCGTCCATATAATGCTTCAAAGGGGGCCATCCTAATTGATGCATGGTAACTGTTGTTGTAGAAAAACTCGATCAGTAGTAGCTTCTCATCCCAATTTCCCTTGAAATCCAAGACATAGGATCTTAACATATTCTCTAGTGTCTGGATAGTTCTCTCCGATTGCCCATCTGTCTGGGGGTGAAATGCCGTACTAAACTTCAATTTCGACCCCATAGCGGCGTGAACACTCGTCCAAAATCACGAGGTGAAGCATCCATCACGATCTGAGATGATCA
Organism: Ficus microcarpa; assembly: GCA_025413485.1. Lineage (NCBI taxonomy): Eukaryota > Viridiplantae > Streptophyta > Magnoliopsida > Rosales > Moraceae > Ficus > Ficus microcarpa. The sequence continues at coordinate 14,938,924 of CM046376.1, forward strand.
ATTTTGGTACTCCGTGTAGCCTATCAACCTGAGTTACGTAGATTCCTGCCAATTTTTCCACTGAAAAAGTTGTTTTAATCGCAACAAAGTGGGCGGATTTGGTCAATCTGTCGACAATGACCCAAATCGCATCGTTCCCACTTGTCGTTCTAGGCAGTCCTACTACGAAATCCATCGTAATCTGCTCCCATTTCCATTCAGGAAGCTCAATTTTCTGTAATTCGCCTCCCGGATGTCGATATTCAGCCTTAACTTTCTGATAAGTCAAGCATTTCGACACGAATTCTACTATTTCGTTCTTCATGTTGGGCCACCAATAGGTCTCTCGGAGATCCTTATACATCTTTGAAACTCCTGGATGTACAGAATACGGCGTCTTATGTGCCTCTGACATGATTTGATTCTTCAAATCTTCCACGTCCGGTACACAAATTCTCCCTTGGAAGTAAATAACTCCATCCTCGGAAGTCTTGAATTTCGCTTTCTCTTCGTCGAACAGTTGCGCGTTGAGCAGTGAGGAATCCCTTCCTTGATGCGCCTTAATAGAGTCTAGCAAGTCCGACTTAAGAGTTAGCGAAGATAGTTTTCCCATGATCATTTCCAGGTTGAAATTGGCAATTTCCCGTTGCAGAGGTTGAGGAAAAGCTTCAATAGACATCAGCATGCCTACTGACTTTCTACTTAACGCGTTGGCTACCCTATTTGCCTTCCCAGGGTGGTAAAGGATTTCACAGTCTTAATCCTTTACTAACTCTAACCATCTGCGCTGCCTCATATTCAACTCCTTCTGAGTAAAAATATACTTGAGGCTCTGGTGATCTGTGTAGATTTCGCATCTGTTCCCATACAGGTAGTGTCTCCAAATCTTGAGTGCGAAGACTACTACTGCTAGTTCCAGGTCATGCGTCGGATAATTCCTTTCGTGACTCTTTAGTTGTCTCGACGCATAGGCTACTACATTCCTATTCTGCATTAAGACAGCTCCTAATCCATTCTTAGAAGCATCACTATAGATTATGAAATTTCCTGCGTTCACATCAGGAATTATTAGTACGGCCGCGCTTGTCAGCCTCCTTTTAAGTTCCTGGAAATTCTCCTCGCATTTCGGAGTCCATTCAAACTTTTTCTCCTTCCTAGTGAGGGTAGTAAGAGGTGCTGCGATCTTCGAAAATCCCTTTACGAACCTCCGGTAATATCCGGCTAACCCTAGGAAACTCTTTATCTCCGTGACGTTCCTGGGTGTTGGCCATTGACTGACCGCTTCTACCTTCGCGGGATCTACGGAAATTCCTTCTTTGGACACCACATGCCCCAAGAAATGAACCTTCTCCAGCCAGAATTCACACTTAGGAACCTTCCTAGTGAGGGTAGTAAGAGGTGCTGCGATCTTCGAAAATCCCTTTACGAACCTCCGGTAATATCCGGCTAACCCTAGGAAACTCTTTATCTCCGTGACGTTCCTGGGTGTTGGCCATTGACTGACCGCTTCTACCTTCACGAGATCTACGGAAATTCCTTCTTTGGACACCACATGCCCCAAGAAATGAACCTTTTCCAGCCAGAATTTACACTTAGTGAATTTAGCGTACAACTGATGTTGTCTTAGCATCTCCATCACCAACCTAAGGTGATGTTCATGCTCCTCCTTGGACCTTGAGTAGATTAAAATATTGTCAATGAAGACGATTACAAACTTATCCAGATACTCCTTGAACACATGGTTCATCAGATCCATAAAAGCGGCTGGGGCATTGGTCAATCCAAAAGGCATGACTAGGAACTCGTAGTGACCATAGCGCGTTCTGAAGGCCGTTTTGGAGATGTCTGACTCCTTAATCCGAAGCTGATGGTAGCCTGAACGTAAATCGATCTTCGAAAATACCATCGCTCCTTGGAGCTGATCGAAGAGATCGTCAATCCTCGGAAAAGGGTACTTATTCTTAATCGTGATCTTGTTGAGCTCTCGGTAATCTATGCACATACGTAGAGATTCATCCTTCTTTTTCACGAACAGGACGGGTGCTCCCCATGGGGAGTGACTCTGTCTGATGAATCCCTTGTCCAACAGCTCCTGTAGCTGTACTTGCAGTTCTCGCAGTTCTGCCGGTGCCATTCTATACGGTGCTTTCGATACCGGTGCAACTCCGGGGTAGCAGCTCGATTTCGAACGAAATTTCTCGTTCTGGCGGAAGTACGGGTAACTCTTGTGGAAAGACATCCAGGTATTCCCTGATGATGGGAACATCTTCCGGTGTCAGCTCTTTCTCCTGGTCCTTATCCACCATACTTGCTAAATACCCCTGACATCCATTTGCTAGCATCTTCCATGCTCTTACTGCCGAAACAAACTTGGTGGCGGAATTTCGGGGTTGTCCGTAAAAGTTAAACTCATCATTGTCGTTCGGGTTAATCGTCACACAACGCTTTCTACAGTCAATCCTAGCGTTGTATCTCCCTAAGAAATCCATTCCCAAGATCACATCGAAATCATGGAGTTTGATTGCGATGAGATCTGCACGTAATTCTCTGCCATAGATAAAGATGGGGACATTTTGGATCCAAAAGTTGGACCACAAAATTTCTCCGGATGGTAAAGAAACGCTGAAAGGTTGTTCTACCCTATACACACTATTTCCTAATTTCTGAGCGAACTCCATCGATATGAACGAGTGAGAGCGCCAGAATCGAACAACGCAATTACATCATAGGTGGTGATAGAGATCTGACCTGTCACCACATGTGATGTTCCTGCCTCGGCGTCTCCTCTTGTATAGGCGTAGATCCTGGCTTGAGGTTCAGGCGCCTCCAATCTTCCTTGTGCCACTAGAGGTACCTCAAGCTTAGCTTGCACAGTGTGCAGTTTTCGTTGGTTGGGGTTCCAATTCTGGTACTGAGGTTGCTGGTTTGGGTTATTCTGGGGACAGCTTCTCGTGTAATGCCCCTCCTTGCCACATACGTAACAAGTATTTGTTCCCTTCCGACAGACTCCGGGGTGCTTCTTCCCACAACTTTCACATGTGGGATAACTGGCATTATTCCCCTCATTTCCCCAATTATTCCTTTTCTGGGGGAAATTTCGCTATTGCCCCTGACCATTGAAATTTCCCTTCCGCTTATTCTTCCCAGACTGTTTGGGACTTTGGCCGGCGTTGCTAGCTTGGCCCTTTGAATTCCCCTCCGAACCTCGGCGAGGTTGCGTTGACTTGGCGGCAGTCTTTTCCTCCTTTTTAGCTTTGAAGATCTGAGCCATGGCTTCTTTGTCTCGGTTGATCCAATACTCGGCTCGTATAGCTCGACTTACGCAGTCCGATACTGTTCTTGGCGAACTACTGCCAGCACTGACTTGCTTGGCAATGCCTGTCCTAAACATTTTCATCATCAGGCGCACCTTTTCTACCTCATTCGGCACTAGGTTTGGACATAATCGTGCAAGTTGCTCAAACCTCTTGATGGCTTCCATTACCGTCAACGTCCCTTGCTTGAAGTTGGTGAATTCGTCTTGTTGTACTGCAAGTACCTCTCGGTTGTAGTACATGGCACGAAATTCGTTTACAAAATCCTGCCAAGTCATAGCCATAACATCCCGGCGCAGTTGCACTGTCCTCCACTAGTGCCTTGCATCTTTCTTAAGAGCGAAAGAAGCACAAAGTACTTTCTCTTGCTCTGTGAGTCGCATAAAATCCAAGATGACTTGGATATCAATAAGCCAATTGTCAGCAGCAACTGGATCTGTAGGTCCCTCAAACTCGGGCGCCTTCATTCGTCTAAAGTGCTCGTATAATAGATCCTCTCGTACTTCCGGCGGGTTAACTTGTACTCCGGCTGGTGCCATCGGAATTTCGGCATTCCGAAGGATTTCTGGTGGAACTTCAGGTTGGACATTGGGCACCTGAGGTACCACTGGAGGAACTGGAGATGCTTGCTGTGGAACCTCTTGAACTCGCGGTCCTTGGTTTACTTGAGCTAATTGCTCGCGAAGCCTGATCATCTCTTGTTGCTGTGCCAGCAACTGCTGTTGTAGGTTAGCTACTAAGATTGCTAAATCCGGCTGAGGCGGATTTGTAGGTGCGTTTCGGCGCGTACGTACCATCTCTAAATTCCTATATAAGGAAAGATATCATACTATCAATATCTTTTCCTTCATGCAGATCTTAATATATCATATCATATAACGTTGCATCTTGCCATAATCATTCATATCATACATAACATCGTATCATTTCACATAGCATACCATAACTTAATGGTACATTTGCATCATACTGGATACTTTTCATAACTTTCCAAAACCATAACATAACTTCTTATCATATATCTCGTGTCTCCACGGTCTCTTTGTATAATTTCAAAAGTACACCATAGTGTCAAAAGCACATTGTTTCAAAAGTACGTACTGTTGATATCCATAATTATATATTTTCAAAAATACATAATACTGTACAAACATATATACACAGCCAAAAACCTGGATGGAAGTGTCTAACACTTTACCATCGTACATATGTACAGCTTAACGTCCGAATAAACAAACTATATAGTTAGTCCTACTGTCCCAAAAAGAAAATACAACGGCCCTAGATCTAAACGATAATCTCGAGCGTAATAACGGACGCATCGGAATCAGAATCATGGTCCACATCCTCATCTCCGTCATCTAAATCAATCACATGATGCTCCTCATCCAATGGAAAGTCCTCAAGGTCGTCGAGGTCATCGTGATCTTCTACCTAATCCCAGCCACCCTGATCAGGCTCCGGCTCTAACTCCTCATCATCGTCCTCATCGTCCTCGTCATCGCTGAAGATAACGATGACGACTGGGGGGTCCTCCGGTGGATCGATCGGTACTACATCGTCGTCCGAGACGTCATCAGCATCCATCGGATCCACAGCCTCTTGGGCTGGGACCTCCTGTACTGGTACAGCTGGAATCGGGTCCTCGGGGAATAAGGGCCCTACCTCGAACTGTGGCTCCCCCTGCCCGGCATCGTCCGCAGGAGCCTGGGAACCGCTGGCCTGATCCTCTGGGCGTACTCTCTGAGCGATAGTCTCGGCCCCAAGGATGTCATCGATAAAACTACCGACCGTCATCTCCGGTGTGGGTGATAGAACAAATGTGCGAATATGGGCCGACACTCCGTTCCGTAGGAGTACTAACGCCTCCATCTCGGGCATCGGAATATCCGAGAGAACGTATAAGAGCATCGTCTCCTGGAACCTTCAACAATAATGACTCATCGTCTCCCCCGGGTATGTGTGCCAGTCCTGTGATAGCCTCTGGAAGCGAGAATGTCGTATGTCTCTGTAGATCGCAGGATCCCGGACAGGCTCGTCGATCCTCCGAGCAGGTAGCGGTCCATATCGGGTGAATACAACAGTCTGAAAATGCGCCCACGTATGACTGGGCATCTGAATCTCTCCCAAAGTAACCCACCGCATCCTAGAATCTCCAACCAGGCATCTACTGGCGAGGGTAACCTGCAGATGTGCCTCGATGTGGCAGATCTCAAAAATCTGCTCCATGTCATGTAACTATGCTCCGATCGACACCGATCGTCTCGTACTGTCAAAGTATAAAGGCTGCGACCGATAGAATGCAGCGACGGCGTCTCGATCCTCCTCTACTTGGATCGGGTCCATGATATCGTGTCTAACATACATAACTTTAAACATAAGTATCTTGGCATATACTTAAAACAAAATAAATCTAGTACTTACTTGCAAGGATGGATGAGATGGCAGGCAACTGTGAACTCGTGTCGCAAGGAAACCGCTCTGATACCAACTCTGTAACGACCCGCCTAGCACAGGCCGCTACCATACATACATGCATACAATTTTACATAACTTATACAAACTCACTTACTTAATACATTAAACACAGCGGAAATTTTTTTTTTATAGGGCGTATATACATATACGAAATATAAAATATGATCAGTAGTATTACTTGTGCATACCACTCAGTAGCCATAATTAAATATTACAAAATTAATAAAATTATCTAAACGCGTAGCGATTTCCATTTCCCATCATTCACAGTGCCCGGCCACGCGATTCCACCTTGCATCATCAATTGCCAGCAGGTTGTTTACCTACAGCACAAACTTAACACAATGAGCTTTCGCTCAGCAAGTACAACTCCTATGCCGCGACTCATAAACTTATACCATAACATAACATCATTTTATTGCATATACTTCAAGACATATAGCAAGCATGAACCAATTATGTTCATATTATGCTTACTTATTTTTGCATCTCTTATTCTACTTAAGGGCCCTTAACATGTGTGTTCGTACCTGGCGTGCAACTATAAATTGGTTGGGACGGCCAAACCAAATCCAACTCAACCCACAGTCCAACCCGACCTGGTGCAGGTGGCACGACACAGGCGACGTATCGCCTTTACCTAATTTTCGTCTTATCATTCTTAATCGTGTCATACATGATCCTATTTCATGAACATACCGTTCGATGTCATTTTATCATTATTCATATGCATTTCATATATCTCGCAAGCATACATTGCTTACTTAACACATTTCATAGCATAGACTTATTACATACATATAACATAGCATCACATCATAGCACATAGCACACAATAATATTTAGGCAAGTATACAACTAATAGCCTATGCTGTTGGCGGCGTTGTACTTACATTGTCTATGTCTGGCGATATGCTGTTCCACCTCGGGGCTCAGCTGCAGGTTATATCCTGCTTAATCGAAGGACTAGTTAATACTCTAGCCTATGACCATAATAATGTTGGTTATCCACCAACATTCATGAAATGCTTGGTTATATGTTCCCCCTATCATAAAACATTTTAGGTGAGGTTACGTTGGATAACCTCTCATATTAATCACATGTGTGTGCGTAAAGGGTTAGGCTATCTCCTAACCTCAAACTTATCGCTATTATAATCAAAACTTGGTTAACCCAAGTTAACCTCTAAGGTTACTAAAGTCAACCCTCCTTTGGTTCAACTTCGGGCTTTGGGGCTAAGCCCTATGATTCGGGTATATCTTCCCGGTCATCGTTCGTCTTAACTATTTATCTTGCAAACCTTGAACTTGAACATTTTAATTTCTTTTCTTTATCCTTGAAAAAGCTTTTGGCATATGAGCCTAAAAACTGTCATAATTCCCCTTAAAAATCCTTGAATCTTAAAACAGGGTTTATAAAATGTTTGAAGGTTAGAAACTGCCTTTGGAACAGTTTCTGTGTTCAAAACAATGTTTAAGACAGGAAAAACTGTTTTTCTCTACTGGTTCTATAAAATTCTGTGTAGGAATGTCTTGCTCCCTGCACAGTTTTTAGAGAACAGATCATAATTAAAAATCCTTTTGGAATTAGAAAAAGTTGTCTTCACGAAAGTTCTAGCTCTCGAAAAGATCTAAAACTTTTGTGTTTTAAAAAAATTCTGATTCTGCTTAGTTCAGTACCAGTTTTAATTTGAATCCGGTTGATCATAAAAACTACGTCCAGATGGACCATCTTCGGTTTTTCATAAAAACGGAGGCCTTTGGAACCTCATTTTGCAAAACGGTTTGCGTTACCCCCTAGGAAAGACCCTGTTCTACAACTTTTGTGTTTTACGTTTTTGCCCATTCGGCCTCTAAAGGCCTGCAATTACCAGTTTTCTGAGACTGACCAGTTTGGAACCCGAACTGGCAGCCTTACTTACTAGAATTGGTTTACGTCCTAATTTGCGGTTTCTACCTCAACCGATCACATCGGGAGCTTAATGACAAATCATGCAGCATTTCTAACGTCTTGCATGTCCCAACATGCAACCCCAACATGTCCATGCAGCCTATAGAAACCAAATCCTAACCTAGGGGTTGCATGGTCTAACATCACACCATTCATTCCATACATTCTATTACATACCAAAATAAATTCAAATCATACATTCACATGCTCATTCATATCCTAAGGGACATATAACCTCATGTAAAATTTCTAACATGCAATCCTAATATACCAAACCAACATAAGCATATTAATGAGCATAAAGGAACCAAACCACTCTAGCAACCTAATTAAGCACCAAACTAATACTAAGGGCATGAAAACTAAATTAGTGAGCTTATGCTCTTACAAACATTAATTTGAACAAATACATTTAAATCTTAACTTAAAAACTTGATTGAAATAAGATTTAGGCTTTTGGAAAATTTACCTTAAAATGGATAGGGTTTGGCTCTAGGACTTGAACCAACTCTCACCCTTGACTCCAAGCTCCCTAGAACCGGTTTTAGTTCACCAAAATGACACCAAACTTGGCTGTTTTGGACCTCAAATTTTGGCTCCCACCTATGCTCGGCCACACCTAAGGGCTGCACCCAAATCTGGAAATTTTTCCCCTGTTTCACTGCACCAAAATCGTGGGCTCCCTAGGAGGAAAATGACCTCAAAAAAACTTGTTTCAAGCTTTCTCGGTTGAACCCGAACTCTCCCTCAAGCTCTCCCCTAAAATTTCTGATTTTTTTTCTCCCTTGTTCCTTGCTTCCTGCCACGGCAATAGCCCTACACAGTGGCTGGAAATTTTTTTTCCTCATTTCCTCTTGCTCTCCCACACAAAACCGAACACACTCTAGGCCTTGGTTTAAGAAAATTTTTTGTTTCTCTTCCACTCTCTCGCTCACGGCTTGGCTGCAGAAAAATGACCAAAATTTCCCCAAATTTTCTGATTTAAAAAGGGTGGAGAGCACCCTTATTTATAGGCAATGTGGGACTTTCAAACTTTGCACTTTGGTCCCTAAAGTTTTTGAAAAATTACACAAAAGTCCCCCTAAGTGGCCGGCTGTTTTGAGTGGAGAATAAGTTGGAAAAAACTAGAACAAGACACATGTCTTGTGTGGATTTGCTCTCCAAAAGTGATGATGTCATAAATTAAAAGAATTATGATGTCATAATTCAAAAAGGCTTATTTGTCTCCTTTTTCCAATAAGCAGTATAATTTAAACTTAACACAGATAAATCTAGTACTGTGTCGTACTATTACACAGTATTATTATTTTATACTGTCGTAAAAATTTTATCTGTGAAAAATCGGGCTGAAAAATTTTTTCTTTATTTTTTCGAACCTTTTTGCCTTGTACCCTAATTTTGCGTGCTTGATTTTTCTATAGTGGTTTTAGTTCTCATTTACGTCATCTTATCCGAAAAATGAGTTTCCGCAGTATTTTTCCTATACTGCATCTCACAAAATTGTACAGTGAGGGTTTTGACCATTTTGGTCAAACTTTGACTTTTTCGGGTCAAAGTTGACTTTTTTGGTCAACCCTTTGACTTTCCTAGAATGATGTAAATTTCATCTGTTTTCATCCGAAAAGACCATTTTTTAACCAAAACAAGCATATTTGAGTCTTATAAAGCTATAAGAGCTCATAACACCGAATAGAGTTCTAAAGCGAACTTTTTCATAAATGCCGATACGGCATGCATTTAATTCCTTTAAAAAGGAAATAGTAACATAGAAAAAGTCAGGTATTACAAAATCTTTTAAATATTACTTTGTGTATCAGTTACTATTTTGTGATACAGACATAAAATATTCCTTATCGACTCTAGGATAAGTTCTGCCTCTCTTATTGTTTTATTCCTTTAAGCTTGTCATTAATTTACCTTTGGCAATCCAATAGATAAATTTTTCTAAATAAAATAAAATTTAGTAGTTTCTTTACTAAATGACCAATGCCTCTAATATTTTACAATCCCAAAAAGTGTTTTGAGAAAATATCATTTGCTTTTATTTTAGAAAAAAAAAAAACTACAAATTTCACATTGATTAATTAATTATGGACCATACACTCAACACTCCTGTATGACAACTGAAATTATTGGAGTTTCATATTTGCTTAACTAAACGATAAAATCCTTAAATGTAAAGTCAGTTATTCGATTAAGATTAAGATAGTCTCATAAATGACAATCAAAATGTTTAATTATTAGAAGAAAATATTAAAAAATAAATTTTACTTACGTCTTGTCTAATGTTTTCCACATTTTTATACTTCAGATTTAAAAATCACTCTCCTTGAAAAATAGTATTTCAATGGTCAAAATAAATCAAACATGTAATGGGATTATATCAAGAATAAAGTGTTCAATTTTTATTTTATTATTTGAGGATTTTAATTTATTGACTTGAAATTCTATCTTCTAGCATATGCCTCCTCATGTACATACTTTAATTTTTTATTTTATTTGATATGTGGAATGAGTTTGTATGAGAAATTTCAATAGTCAAATCCATGATTGTAAATTTAATAGTTAACAAATAAAAACCTTATTAAATTAAAAATATTATGGTACATGAATGTATTTTATTCAGGATAACAATCCTTGCATGTCATGTTTTTGGGTTGGAATAAAAAAGATAATAACTAGATGTATCATGGGCTAGACTTGTGACCTCCGCCACTTGCACTTGGTCTTTTTGTCAAAGGTATAACCTCTTGTGTTCCCAATTTATGACTTGTGAATCCGGGAGAAGACTTATGACCTGAACCACCGGCGGATGGTCTATCCACCAAAGGTATAATTTCTTGTGTTCCCAACTTGTGACTTGTGAATTCAGGGAAAGACTCGTGACCTGAACCATTGGCAAATGGTCCCTCGGCCAAAGGTATAATTTCTTGTGTTCACAAATTGTGACTTGTGAAATTGGGGGAAGACCCGTGACCTAAACCACTAGCCAATGTTTCATCTACCAAAGGTATAATCTCTTGTGTTCCCAACTTATGACTTGTGAATATGGGGGAAGACCCATGACCTTAACCACCTGCAAATGGTCCGTCTGCCAAAGGTCTAATTTCTGTGATACAAAATTGATCTTGTTTATCGGCCGAGCTTGGACTTTAAAGAGAACAATGCTCAAAATAAGGAGCAGAACAAAACAACGTGATATTTTGGATACTTCAACCATGATTACTTTTTTTTTTTTTTTTGGGTCTGATTTAAATCTTCTTATGGCAACCGATAGCCAAGAAGAAAAAAAAATATATGTAATTTGAACCGTTTTCAAAAAAATATATTTATCTTTGCATTGGTGATTGAATTTTGAGGGTAGTTAATCAGAACTTAACAAATATAATACTTAGTGATGTACGTAGAAAACTGATTCTTGTTTTGAGGATGATTTAATTGTCAGTTTATATTTGGTATAATTTGATCATAGATATCTAAACTTTCAAGTAGTTTATAAATTATATTACCGATAAATTTTGTATATACTAAGACAATAAATTAGTTATTATAATTTAAATACTCTAATATTTTCTTACTAATACAAAAGTTGTGAAAACAAAGATGGCATGGTGTAACATATAATTTTGGTTGATTTTATTTTATTTATTTCAAATATTTGCATTAGGTACTTGTCTATATATGGTATAACTAGATATTTAAAGCCATGTTAGGTTGTTAAAATAGGAAGAATTTGGGAATATGATCTATTTATTTCATATTACTATAATAACGAAAAAGATGTGGCAGTATATATAAAATTGGTACATTTTCTTTCTTTTTTCTAACATAGCATTATTTTAGATACTAGCCTATATTTGTTGTTACTAGTTATATTTTGTAAAAGTAATTTGTCCTTTTACTTCCCGAATTATGAATATCATATCATTTTGGTCCTTAAACTTTTGATTTTGGCAAATTAGTCCCTGAATTTTTTATTTTTGACCGTTTTGGTCCCTCACACTAAAATTGACAAATGATTTCTGAAATTTCACATAGATAATCATATGCCTATCACATAATGACTAAAAATGTTTAAGAAATTATTACATTAAGTTTAAAAGATTTTAGTTGTAAAGGGTTTTAAGAAGAATAATGTGGAATTTAATTTCATACTTAGTGTAATTGTTTATTAAAATTTCATGTTAACATGGAGTTAGAACATGATTATATACACTAAATTTAAAAATTATTTCATCAATTTCAATGTTAGGGGCCAAAATGGTTAAAAATCAAAAGTTCATGAACTAATTTACCAAAATCAAAAGTTTAGGGACTAAAGTGACAAGATATTTATAGTTAAGAGACTAAACAGAAAAATTACCCATTCTGTTATTATATTATGGAGGATATGTTCGTTAAAAAGAAACTCCATGCCCCAAAAGTAAATTTTTTTAATGTGTAACATTACATGATTCAAAATATTATGTTTATGTAGTCTTATTTCAATTGTTTCGTTTAAAATACCAACAAGGTGTTATTAATAAAATATAACTTAAGATAACAATGACATTAGTAACGACAATAACAGTTGTATGAAAATTTAAAAAATTTTACAAATAAACCAAATGATTGATGCACCCAAATTATTATAGTTGTTTATCAAATATAAATGTATCGATTTGTAAACAACAATTCGTGACGTGCCAACAACACCGACACTGCGTCATCCCACCTATGATCCTATAGCAGATCATGCCCTAGCAACATTTGAGAATGTTTTACACAGGACTGTGCATAGAATTGAAACTAACTTTGTTTTAGTATCCATCATCCAATCTAATCATTAAAAGATCTTTTACAAAAAAATCAGTCCAATTCATTTTATCATTCAGTAATATTGAATTGGATTTGATTAGATGATTGGATTGTATTTGAGCATTCAAAAAACTTATTAAAACATGTTAAATTGCAAGAAACTTCAAAATGAAAAATCACATTGTCATGATACCAATTTAGTCATTTTTCATCAATTTATCATTTGTAACATAAACCAGACAACCATATATAGTAATAGAGAAAAATAAATCTCCCAAGTCCAAATTCTTAAGACATAGAAATAAATAGATTTAATCATTTGGCAGTGGAATTGACAATGAGATGACACAAAAGGAAAAAAAAATGTAGGTTTAGGGCTCAAATGGATGGCAGTCCATGGGGCGTAAAAGAAGGGATGTTCTACGGTTAGTAAACTATGAGGCAAAAAAAAAAATGTTGTTGTGATTTGAATGTTTCACTAGGATTAGTTCTTACTGCTTTATAAACGAAGTTTTATCATATTAAGTTATTAGCGTATTTGGTGAAGTTACGACCAAAGTGTAGATTCTAGAAATGACATAAAACACTGATTTGGACGTTTTCAAAATCTGGCTTAAACCATAGTTGCTGCGCTAAAACCAATTCTATAACCTTTTAGTTTATATTATAAGCTTCTTGTGAGCGCAAGAATCACCCCAATCAGGCACTCGTAGCTCAAGATACACTCTTTTGAATTTTAGAACTCAAAGCTGATTTTCTGCAATTGTCGATCTGGTTTAATGTGTTTTTCGGGACCTTAACAGTCTCAGAATCTTGTGTCTGATAGCTCGATTTCAAGTTCTATGTGTCTACTGTCAGTAGGAACCATTTTCAGAATTTTTGGAGCTATATAAAATGTTTTATGCGCATTTCCGTAGCAGTCGCCGAACCTGCATTTTTTATCTACAACAAAAGTTCATGATATAGGATGCCAAATCCTAAAACATAGTTGCTGCACCAAAATAACTCTTACCATCATTTAGTGTACGTTATAAGTGACGTGTGGCGCTTGGAATCACCTTGATTAGAATTTTGTACCCCAAGTTGTGCGCATTTGAATTTTCACACAAAAACTTTCAAAATGTTGACAAAACAAGAAAGATCAGAATTTTGATTTCTGAAAGGTTGTTTTTCAGAGGTTTAGAAGACTTTAAACAGGGCCTATAATAGTTCGTTATAAAGCTCTGCATGTCTACTTTAGTAAGATTCGATTTCATAATGTTTAAGAGGATGAGGAATGCCCCATAAATATTCTTTCTTAGGACGTTAGATCTGCCCACAAATGTTAAATAAAGATATAATGAACATCCTAGGTAGTTTCAACTCCTAAGTGCATAGTTTTAGAGAGAATTTAGAAATTAGATCTAAGAGTGAGACGCTTGATACATTCTTATTAACATTGGATTAAATTTGTTTTATATATGATATGTTAAATGTGATTTATATTCATGTAGAGTAGCTGTACATATTAGTTGATTGGCTAATTTGGCTCGTAGCCATATGATTTATCTCATTTAAATATTGGATAGATGCTAGATGGGTAGCTATGCACGACTATTGATATGTTTCATATATTTTGGACTATGATTTACTATACTTAATCTAAGCTTGATCACAAATATGTTTATTTGCACATTTTTGCATTCAGCATATGAATTACATAAAATTGCGTTAGTCTCAGTTTCCCGCAAGCGACTCCATACATGAAGGCCGTGATGCTTTTTAGTTTAGGTTGATGTATGGTAAAATAGTAAGTGAAGATTCATAGCGATATAAACTCTGATGGTCTGAATTTATTTAATGTCATTCAAATTTCTGCTTTTTACTTTTATGTTTTTGGCCATGCTGGGAGGTCGTCCCACTCCGATCAGAAAGCTTCCGTGTGGGTTACAGATGATAGCGCATGGTGTCTGATTATAATTTTCTTTATTCAGATATCCTCAAATTGATTCAAAGACTTCTCGGAACACATTCAAGTATGAAAGCTTTAAAAGAGCTATAGGTTTGCCTCTTGCACGCCCTAGCATGCATTTTCATGATGAATAATATATGAATTTGAATTTTGGCTATATGTGGGACATAAGAGTTTATTTAATGATTTGTTTGCATACGTTCATACCATTGCATTTCTTTGGCGTGATTCTTTGAAGTCGTTTTATTGTGGTTTCCCTTGTTTCTCCTTACTGAGCATTAGGCTCAAACCCTTTTTTATGTTTGAAGTCGTTTTATTGTGGTTTAGCAGATGTTCGATTGTAGTTAGTCGAGGACTTGTGAATCAACTTCTATCGATAATTTATTATTTTTAATTCTGAGTTGTACTGTAGCCTGGTGTATAAAACTGTATTAGTCAGCAAAGTCCCAGAGTTGTATAATCTTTGAGAAGCTGTAAATAGACTGTTTTACAAATAAGTATTATTTTGAATACTCTAGAGCAATATATGTTATTCTTTATTTTGTGAACAATTTTGAATGGATTTTGTTTATAAATCCTGAATTAATTTCAATTAATTACTTTTAACCGTAACTAATCATGGTCCCCGGGTTTAGGTCATGACACTATTATATCATTGTATCATGTTTAATAAGTTCAAAATAAAGGAACGTTTGTCTTAGACATCATCTTTGACTAAGACTTTAAGTTGGAGAATAATATTAGGTGCAGTTTTGGGAAGAATAAAATCTGAATTCTTCTTATTGAATTAGACAGGGCGCATTACATAAAATAGGAACCATCAGTTTTCCTGATATCCTAACCAATCGAAAAAATATATATATACTAAAATACTAAAAAAATCAAATCACCTAAACAAGTCAAATAGAAAATCAGATCAAACTTGAAATTTAAATTTAAATTCCCTAAATATCTTTGACACACCCCCTCAAGATGGAGAAAAGATATCTAACAAGAAGTTCAAAATTCGGTTTGAAACATCCCTTAGTTAGGATATCCACAGTTTGCTACGTGGTTGGGACAAACAACATGCAAATGACTTATGCCTCCAACTTCTTAATAAAATGCCTATCAATCTTGATATGCTTGGTTCGGTCATGTTACACCAAGTTATGCACTATGCTGACCACAGCTTTATTGCCATAATACAACTTCACCAGAGCTTCTATCGGTTTCTTCAATTCCTCCAAAATTTGTTGACGTCATAGGATCTCGCACTCCCCATTTGACATTGCACGGTACTCAGCTTCGACACTACTACGAGCTACGACATTTTGTTTTTTGCTCCTCCAAGTCAAAGATTTTCACATACATACATACAATAGCCTTGGTCTGCTTCCTATCCATCACTAAGCATGCCTAATCTGCATCTATGTAGACTACAATAGTCTGTTGTTCACCCTTTACAAATAACATGCCTTTACCCAAAGAACTCTTCAGATATCTTAATATCATGCAAGTGACTTCAAGATGCTCTCTGTAATAGCCAACCTTTTTACAAATTCACAATTTCCTTTTTAAGGAATCGAGGTTTGTATTATGTATGTTTATGTAAAATATATGGTCTGATTTATCAGAATATGTGTGAGTTATTATAATATTATAAGACTCAGTAATAGTTTACTTAGTCAAGTATGAGGCCCTTTGATGAAAAAGGCATAATGAGGATTTATGATTTTATTCCGTTCAAAGTTTGACCAGGATGATTCAGGATATGATTAAGATGGTACTACAGTATAATAAACAGTATGAAAATTATACTACGATTAATCATCATTACAGATAAAGAAGTAAGAGTAAGGTATGGGACCACTCTAGAAAAATCTGGTATAATATTTAGAGCAATAAGGACTCAATAGTTTCAAGTCTTAAGAAAAACCTACACGCAGTCCAGATAAGTGCAGATAAATTCTGGATTGCAGTATAGTATTGCAGTATTGTTAATAGTTAAAAATAGTATTTGTAATATCTGCATTAGTAGAAAATAGACTGCATATTAATAGGAAAGGCCAAACAGAGCCCTGATTGGAGGACACCTCATCATGGATAAATATGTGAATTTTGGAATTTTTGGAAAAATTGGAAAGAATTAGTTGGATGATTATAAAGAGTTTTCTTGGCCTACAAGGGCTCCACATGGCTGGCAATCTAAGGGGATTTATGAGCAAATATTTTATTTTGGGGGACAAATATGTAATTTGAAGAATAAAAATAATTGTTGGAAATTATGTATTTTTTACCTATAAATAGATGAGGTAAGGTTGTTGGTAGACCATTTAGTTGAGCACCAAAATTTTAGTCCTCTTCCAACTCTCCTCTAACCCTAGGAACTGGGGAAAAAGAGAGAGAGAGAAAGAGAGAGCAAGAAGTGGCCGGTTGGTGTGGGAAGAGTGAGAAGGAAAATTTTTGTCTCAACCCAAAGTCTAGACCAATTCTCCAAGCCTCAGAGGTATTCACTTAACCCTTTTCTTAAGAATTTCAATTAGTTTGATTCAATAAAGTTTACATATATTTCAAGCTTAGGATGTACGAGCACAAGCTCATTCTTTTTATTTTTCCATGCTATGGTTTTTATGTGATTAGCATATGCTTGATCTAGATTTAGATGATCTTGCTTGCCAAGTTTAAGGATGAATGTGATGATATGTCTTAGAAAGAATGAGGGAATTATGTATGCCTATCTTATGTTCATTGAACTGTCCTCACATGCTTAAATAGAAATATTTTATGAATGATGGCGATGGTGATGATATTTGATGTATGAGGGTTAAGGAATTAACCTATAAACCTAATTTTGGTAAGCTAAGTAAGGTTACCTATTTGGTTTTGTAAGTAAGATGAACAAGTGCATGAATGATGAATATGTATGTAACGCGCTGCATGATTGATGTAGGCTCACAGTTTCAACCGTTTGAGGTAGGGTGTGCAAATTTTTATGTAAAAAAACCAATGAAATGCAAAACTGTCAATTTTCGGAGTAAACTAGACAGTAATCTGGAAATGTAATTTTGAGGCCTTTAAAGGCCGAATCTAGACAAAGTCAAAACTACAAAGTTGTAGAAAATGAAAAATCCTAGGAGCAGCATGGACAGTTTTTGAAAATAAGGCTCTAAAGACCTCTGTTTTTATCAAAATCTGAAGCTGGTCAGTACAGATAGTGTACACGACCAGAAATTTTTCAAAACAAAAAACGAGTAAATTGAAGGCATATTTAGGTTTTAGACCAAGAACAAAAGTTGTAGATTTTGATGAAATCTACAACTTTAATGAAGAAAACTTTTTCAAATTTTAAATCAATTTAAAGATAAAACTAGATTTTCAAAACTGTGTAGGGTATAGGAAATTTCTACACATGATTTTCAAAACTATGTAGTGTACAGGAAATTCTTGTACACGCACTTTCAACCAAATTAAAAAACAATTTTCAAGGTTTTATAGTTTTATAACTTCTTTTACAAAGAAATTACGGTTTTATGAAAAACCGTTTTAAATGGGTTTTAATCCATTAGAAATTTCACAAGTAAATTTCAAAGGACAATTTTAAGTAATACTTGATTTATAAAATCAAGATATTTTTCAAGAAAACAAGGTATTTTAAAAAGGATAAGATGGGCCAAAGTTACTTAAAAATATAAGTAACAATTCTATAACAAATAGCAACTAGTTTTGAGACCAAACTATGATCCAAGAAAATGAAATAGTAAGCCCAAGTCACTTGCGATATAATAACAATTATATGATTAAAGGTAACCAGGTAGAGTACGAACTTATTATAATAAAGTTTGTATCTATGATGACCAAGAGTAATCAGATTGGATACCAATTAAGTATGTTATGGTTTATGTTAATAAGAGTATAACCTTTTGTTGTGCTTCGTTGAGCAATAGACCAAAAACATATGATGACTTGTAAGTACAACTCTGCCTACAGCATAGGCAAACTGTTTTATTACTTTGCATGTTTTTCAAAGCTCATGCATTAATGTTTGTAATACATATGTTGTATGTTGTATTATTGTGGCATCATGAAAACATGCTCACTAATGATAAACCACATGGTAAGAATATAATCAAGTTTCAAGTTAGAAGCTATTTTCAAAACATTATTTTTAAGGAACTGTTTTCAAGTATGATGTTAAGCAAGTTTTCTCGTATCATACCGACCTGCCACGAGGGCGGGTTTGGTCCATAGTTTGAGTTGGACTGGACTGGCCGCCCCAACCACTCCATGACTGCGCGCCACGGTACGTACACTTATGTTATGTAAGGGCCCAAAAATATGCTAACCTAAGAAAGCATAAGAAAACATAATTGGTACATGCATTGTTTTATTATGAAATGTTTTGCGGGATGATAGATGTACTTACTGGACGAAAGCTCATGACTTATGTTTATGCTGTAAGTAAGTAGCGTATTGGCAATACTTGATGCAAGACGGTGGGGCATGGCATGGCTAGCTGTGAAACTTCAGGTTAGATACCGATACGCGTTTTGAAATAAAATGTTTTATTTGTTACCAATACAATTTGCAGTATGTTAAAATGAGGTCTAAAACTCCAATACTCAACTAAGTATATATATATATACATATATATAAGTATATGATTAAGTTAGGCTTTAAGTTATAAAAAAGAAAAAAATTTATTCCGTATTTCTGCAATGTCAAGTAAGTTAAGTAAATAAGTAACATAAGTATGGTACCGGCTAACGTAAGGCAGGTTGTTACACTCTCTGTATGGGACATGCATAAATTACCTTACTAGGCTAAGGGCAAATGCAATGTCAGGCCTTGTATGTGACAAATAAATCAACTTGCCCACCAAACATTGGTATTGGTCAGCATCAATTGGTCCTCTTTCCTTGCTATCTCCAAGTTTCTTGTTTGGATCGATGGGGTGGTCGACTGGCTTATAAGCACTCATCCCTGTCTCTTTTAGAAGATTTAGAATATATTTTCACTATGAGACTACTATTCAAGGAAGATTTATAATATATTTTCACTGCAAGACTACTATTCGATCAAGTAACTTCCATTCTAAGGAAATACTTGAGAGACCCTAGATCTTTAATCTTGAACTCGGCTACTACGCTTGCTTCCAATCAATCCATTTCTTTATGGTAGTCTCTTGTGAGTACGATATCATCCACATGAACTATCAACATGGTTACTCTTCCATCTCCCAAGTGTTTGATGAATATGGTGTGATCAGTTTGAGCTTGACTATAGCCCTATTTCTTCACTAACTGAGTGAATTTCTCGAACCAGACCCTCAGTGACTGTTTAAGGCCATAGAGTGACTTTTTAAGCCTACATGATCTCGATCAAACCATTGTTCGAAGCCTAGAGGAGGATTCATGTAGACTTCCTCTTCTAAGTCCCCATTCAAAAAGTGTTCTTGACATCCAATTGCTCGAGTGGCTAATCAAGATTTGTTGTGATAGACAAGAGTACCTATACTGTGTTTAGTTTTGCCACTGGTGCAAAGGTGTCCAAATAGTCGATGCCATAAGTCCGCGTATAGCCTTTAGCCACCAATCTCGCTTTATACCAATCCAAAGTCTCATCCGACTTATACTTGGTAGTAAACACCCATTTACAGCCAACAGTAGCCTTTCCTTTTGGTAGAGCTTCCATTCCCATGTTTGATTCTCTAGTGCCCCCATCTCCTCAAATGTCACCTCTCTCCACTCTGGAATTTTTAGAGCATCCTACACATTTTTTTGGAATCTCCACACAAGAAAGTTGCCAGGTAAAAACAGAGGGGAAAAAAAAAAAAGATGAAAGATTTTTGTAGGACACTAATTTAGACAAAGGATACAGGACTACTCGCATAAGATCTACTACCTTTCCTAACAGCTATGGGAACCTCTAGATCATTAAATGACATGGTTTGAGACGTAGGGTTAGACTAAGAGTTTCTTGAGGAATTTTGGACTTGATTCGGATTGGATTCGCAACTAGGATGGCAGGCGTTGGCTCTGTTCCTGTGGTCCTAACGTTTTTTTTTTTTTCCTAATAAATCAATCTAGCTATATTTTTTGAACCTGTTTCTCGTCCACATTCTACACATGTACTATCATGATCTAATGGTAGCCTTACGAAAATATCCGATCCTTCAAAAAACATTTTTTCCTTCTAATTTTGATTGGTTTCAATTTGAATTTTGAATTTTGGACAGCATCTTGTTCTCCAAGGATCTGATCCGTTTGTTCAACAGATACTTTTCAAATTTTCAATTTTGGTCAATATCTTTCTTTTTTCAACAGCCCATTTGGATTTTTCAACCAATGTTTCAAAATTTGAAATATTTTCAGAATCTTCCATGGAAGAATCTCGAGTACGAAAATCTGATTTTTCAAAAATTGAAAATTTTTTTTATTCCCAAAAGAAGTATCTCGTTTAGAAAATGTTGGTTTCGCAAACCAATTTGCAACCTTCCAAGATCTTGACCCTCCTCAAAATGCCGAGTACTTGCATCAAAGCAACTGCATTGAACATCACCACTTTCGACGACTTTTCATTTTTCACATTGTTAATATAAAGAAAGCATGATCAATCAGAATTCAACTATGGGTATTGCGCTAATAAAATCACCCTGAACATAATGTCTGTACTAAGAAATAAGAAGCAAACTGAAATCAACTACCTAACCAATGTAACGAAAGATTGACAAGTTAGAAAAGAGACCAAGATTCGCAACTCAACTAACCAAAATGAGTATCCATTTTTATAAGGAACACATTCATGATTCTATAGTTCAGCCTCGAGGAATTAAATTCTAGATACATCATTAAACACATGAATTTGAATTTAAGAAAAAAAATAAACACACACGCACACAACTATAATTATATCATGATTCTGATTATTTAACCATAAGAATGTCAAACACACTCATATAAAATAACGTATGATCTAAGCAAAACTTGCTAAACTCGTGTTTCAGCAATCTTAAAATGTATTATAGCATCTTACTTCGAGGAAGACTTGGTCATTCATTTCTTTTCCTTCAAACAGTTATGGCACCATATCCGAAAGTACTTGACTTGTTGCTGTGCTTTGGATTTGAACTTTGCAGGGTGCCCACACACAGATACAAATTCCAAAAAGCCAATCTCCCATACGCAATATTGGCAGCTGATCCCTGGTTCTCTACTCAGCACAATTCCAAATGAAATCCAATCACCAGCACTAACACTGGAACCTCCTTTCGATATTCAAAGTTAAAGATGATGCCGAGCCACTGCCCTCTCTGGTGGCCAAAGTTTATCAGGCCTCTAATGTGCCTGCTGCTATAACTTGGTCAAGGTGCTTTGGCAAAAGCTGCAAATGTTGGTTTTTCACTTGTTGCGATGAGCAACCCTGAAGATGGTCAAGAGAGAAAAGGCATTTATTCTTGATCAACTAAATTTTGTTTACTATTTTTTTTTTTTTTTGGGCTACACCTTATTATAACTACTAAAGGGATGTCAACGACATCCCTTGACTGACATTTTTTTTTTCCGACTGCTGTTTTTTTTTTTTTTTTTTTTTTCTTTCTTTGTCGGCTGTTGCTACTGTTTGTTTTTTTTTTTCTTTTTTCTTTTTTTCTTTCTTTCTCTGCTGCTGCTGTTTGTTTTTTTTTTTTTACACTTTTGTTGTCGCTACTTTTTTTTTTTTGCTTTTTTATTTTCTCTTTTGTGGCCACTGCTGGTTTTTTGTTTTTTCTTTTTTTGCCGTTGTTTTTTCTTTTCCTTTTTTGCTGCTGCTTTTTTTTTTTTTTTTTCTTTTGCTGTTGTTGTCGCTGTTTTTTTTTTTTTTTAACTTTTGCTGCTATTGCTGTTTTTTTTTTTTTTCCTGTTATTGTTGTTATTTTTTACTAAAGAAATGTAAGTGGGTGAATAGTTTTTTTGTTTTTTTTATATACTTTTGCTACTTTATTGCGTTTTTTTTTTTTTTTTTTACTTTTGCTGTTTTGTTTTACTGTTCAGTGAATAGTATTTTTTTTTAACTTTTATTGCTTTGCTACAATTGTTTTTTTTTTTTTTAACTTTTGCTGTTTTGCTATAGTAAAATGATGCAATATTTCACTATTTAATAAATAGTGATTTTTTTTTAAAATTTGTGTTGCTTTTGATGTACAGTTTTTTTCTACAGTAGTACTGATTTTGCCCCTATCCTATGTGCTGATTTTGGCTTATCTACAGTGAAAGGACAGTTTTGTCCTCACATATTTTACTGTTTTATCTACATTGTAGAGACTTTTTTGCCCCTCTGATTTAGTTGGTTTTCCTTCATCTACAGTGAGTTGACATTTTTACCTCTATTATACAGAAATTGTCGGCTGTCCATACAGTATAATTACCGTTTTACGCCTCTTTTTTAGTTCATTTTCTTTTTCCTACAGTGTGTTGCCGGTTTTACCTCTATCTAGAATTTGTTTTTTTTTTCTTAAGATTATTTTTACATTTTTTTTTTTACGCTAAATTTTAGACATTAGATTTTGATATATTGTATTTTTGCTCACTTTGTTTTTTTTTTTTTTAATTTTTAAACGATTTTTTACTTTAAATTTTCTATCTTTATTTTGATTTTTTGTGTATTTTTTGTTTATTTTGTTCTATTTTTTAAAGACCCTATTTTTTAAAAAATTTTGCATGCAATTTTTTTTCCTTTTTTGTTTGTTTTGTTTTACATTTTAGCAATCATTTTTTTTTTTAGGTTTTTACATGTATATAACCTGATAAAAAAAATTTTATTTGTTTTTAAAAATAGTAAATAAAGGATAAAATGAGATATATATTTTATTTTGTTATATAATATTTTTGTTAGGGTTAATTTTTTCCGATTCTTTTTAATTTAAAGATTTTTTCCTTTTTTTTTTTGTTTTCTGCTTTTTTTTTGTTTTAATTTTTTTTCTTTAAATGAGTATAACTACAGAAAATTTTTTTCTTTTTTGTTTTTGTTTTCGTTTTTATTATTGTTAGTACTAACAATGAAATGATAATAGTACTAACAATAATAAAAACAAAAACAAAAACAAAAAAGAAAAAATTTTTTGTAGTTATACCCATTTAAAGAAAAAAAAATTAAAACAAAAATAAAGCAGAAAACCAAAAAAAAAAAAAGGAAAAAATCTTTAAACTCAAAAGAATCGGAAAAAATTAACTCTAACAAAAACATTATATAACAAAATAAAATATATATCTCATTTTATCCTTTATTTACTATTTTTAAAAACAAATAAAATTTTTTTATCAGGTTATATACAATAAAAACCTAAAAAAAAATGATTGCTAAAATATAAAACAAAACAAACAAAAAAGGAAAAAAATTGCATGCAAAATCCTTTTTAAAAAAATGGGGTCTTTAAAAAATAGAACAAAATAAACAAAAAATACACACAAAAAAAAATCAAAATAAAGATAAAAAATTTAAAGTAAAAAATCGTTTAAAAAAAAAAAGATAAAGTGAGCAAAAATACAATAAAACAATATATCAGAATCTAATGTCTACAATTTAGCGTAAAAAAAAGGTAAAAATAATCTTAAGAAAAAAAAAAACAAATTCTAGATAGAGGTAAAACCGGCAACACACTGTAGGAAAAAGAAAATAAACTAAAAAAGAGGCGTAAAACGATAATTATACTGTATGGACAGCCGGCAATTTCTGTATAATAGAGGTAAAAATATCAACTCACTGTAGATGAAGGAAAACCAACTAAATCAAAGGGGCAAAAAAGTCTCTACATTGTAGATAAAACAGTAAAATATGTGAGGACAAAACTGTCCTTTCACTGTAGATAAGCCAAAATCAGCACATAAGATAGGGACAAAATAATTACTACTGTGTATTATTATAAAAAAAACTGTACAGCAAAAGCAACACAAATTTTTTAAAAAAATCACTATTTATTAAATAGTAAAATATTGCATCATTTTACTATTGCAAAACAGCAAAAGTTTAAAAAAAAAACAGTAGCAAAACAATAAAAGTTTAAAAAAATACTATTCACTGACCAGTAAAGCAAAACAGCAAAAGTAAAAAAAAAAATGCAACAAAATAACAAAAGTATATTAAAAAAAAAAACTATTCACCAACTTACATTCCTTTAGTAAAAAACAACAACAGGAAAAAACAAAAAACAAAAAAAAAAAAAAAACAGCAGCAGCAGCAGCAAAAGTTTAAAAAAAAAAGCAGCAGCAAAAAAGGAAAAAAAAAAAAGTAGTGACAACAAAAGTGTAAAAAAAAAAAAAAAAAGCAACAGCCAAAAAAAAAAACAAACAGCAGCAGCAAAGAAAGAAAGAAAAAAAAAAAAAAACAAACAACAGCAACAGCCAACAAAGAAAGAAAAAGAAAAAAAAAAAAAAAACAATAGTAGCCGAAAAAAAAAAAAAATTGTCAATCAAAGGATGTTAACGACATCCCTTTAGTAGTTATAATAATAAAAAGACTCATCTTTTAGGTCTTGTAGCTAAATCAACTCCTTAATTGTGCAGTTATTAATTAGATCTCTTTTCAGTCACTGCTTTTCTTGAAGAGTTCGCAACTCTTCACTTGGTTTTTTATCCATTTTTGGGTTTTCATTAGTTTCCTTTAGTGGATGTTGGGAGAGTTGACCAGGTTCACAGTTCCTTAGAAGGGGGTGGAGGCTCAGATTCGCCTTTTCTCAGACAAAGAGAGAGGACATGAAGCTACCAATGGCTGCGACCGATCGCCAGCAGCCGCACGGACATTTTCCGGCGGAGCAAACCAGGTCAACATGCCAGGCAACGGAGTTCTTTCTTCTCCCACCACCTGATTTTCAGTCTAACAATATCATCACTGCCTCAAAAATAAATAAATAAATAAACAGATAGATACGTGCACAAGCAAATGTTAGGAGAGAATGGCAGCAATACACAGAAGTGTCAGTGCAATTCTTCCTATTTTTGTTTTTGTTTGTTTTTTTTTTTTTTTTCTTTTTTTTTTTTTTTTTTTCTTTGAGAGAGACAGAGAGAAGGAAATCATCGGTTCTGCTACGATCAGAGAGAAGCAAGCAACCCAAATTTGCTGGGTCTCCATGAGAGCAAAACCTCATTCTATAAGAAAGGGCGCTTTGTTTCATAGGTAGAGGCCAAATATACTCCGAAACCTAATTTGCAGCTGCAGGGTCTCCATGCGAGCAAAAAAGGTCTGGAGAGAGAATCAAAGGCTCAGTTTCGCCATTTCTCAGACAAAGCGAGAGAGAGAGAGGATGCCACCAATACCATGGCTGCCACTGACCGCTGCGTGGAAAGTGACAGAACTGTCATTTTCCAGCAGCTGATCCAGGTTGACCTGCCGGCAGCTGGAT
This sequence comes from Ficus microcarpa, assembly GCA_025413485.1. NCBI lineage: Eukaryota > Viridiplantae > Streptophyta > Magnoliopsida > Rosales > Moraceae > Ficus > Ficus microcarpa. The sequence goes on from CM046376.1 coordinate 14,964,747, forward strand.
CCTCTTCTTTTCCTCCACACAATGCCTGAGTTTTACAGCCTGTAAATATCATCACAGCCTCAGTATATATATATACACTTAAATAGCGGTTTCTTTTTTTCTTTTTTTCCCCCGTGTAGCAAAGGAGATATCTTTATTTTTCTGAGAATAGCAAAAGAGAGACCTTTAAGATTCCAGGGAAGGAGAAATGGATATAATAGAGATCAGGGAGAAAGAGATCTGAAGTGAGCAAGGAGATAAGGATAAGAAGAGGAAGATAGAGAGATTTTTCTTTTGTTCTACTTACGATCAGAAAGCAGCAAAACAGATAAAGCAGCCATTGTTACAAAAAGGACAATGACCGGGCCCTAATCTATTGAATCTCCATGAGAGCAAAATCTCATTCTTATGCTATGTTTGGCAAGAGGGATGAGAAATAGAAAGGAAGGAGAAAGTAAAATAATATCAAGGTGAGAAAAACTTAAAGAACGAGACTTTTGATTGGTACAAGAGAAGAAAAGAAAGAAAATGTCTAATTTCTACATATTCCTGTTATATCTATATACAAGTAAGAAAATGAATTAAATTTGTCCGGAGCTCTCCCTCAAATTTTCAAAAGTTCTTTGTCTCTCTCCCAAAGTAAACCAACTTTACTATTAATGTTTCCAAATATAATTTTTTTCATTAAAAATTTTCCCTCTTCATTTATTTCTAAAGGTCTTCAACCAGGATCTCGCCAGTTTCCTAAGCTGCTGACATAGTGGGAGCAGTAGTTACTGCCTTGACCAATGCCACTTTTGACAATCAATCGACTGAAAAAGTTTTTTTCTTTTTAGTTCTTCACATTGTTGAAGATACGATTATTGTCTTGTCACAAAGTTTTAAAGGGCACATTAATTTGTAATGGTACAAGACAAGTAATTGAGATTACATTAAGCACGAACTAAAAAGAAAAGCATAATCAATTAGCACAAGAAGCCTGGCTACTAGATTACTGCTACTAAAATCATCAAGAAGTGAAATGAGATGAAATTTAATTCGTTTCGAGATATTTATGCTAAGAAAAATGAAGTGAAAAATGAAGCAAAATATAGAGAAAACTCAAGTCAACCAAATGATTTTCCATTCTAAAAGAAACACATTCATGATTTCATAACTGGGCCTAGAGGAATTAAATTCTATATGTCCCAATAAAAACAAGAATTTCGGACAAACTATAATAGTAAATGACTCAAGTTGACCAAACTTCTATTGATTTATACTTGCATGATAAACTATAAGAATATCAACAACAAAACTCTCGTAAAGAAATAAATTATTAAATCAAAACTTAATTGAAGTCGATGTTCCATACCCCAATATTGTCTACTCAGGTTGATCTCACCTGAAATCCAACCACCATCACAGACAGTCAAGACACCCGAACCTCCTCTCCTTGGTCAAGTGCTTTCGAAAATGCTGCAAGTGTTGGTCTTTAACTTGTGCAATAAGCAACTCAACATCACTTGTTGGTTCACAATCTGCTCAAGAGGAATGAGATAAGAGAAAAGTTTTCGATTCGAATTAAGAATGATTCCAGTGTAGTGTTAATAGATTTCCATATTGAACAAGAAGATTCCCATATTGAAAAAGACAACAGCATCCAATATGTCAGAAGATGATCAACAAAATTAAAGTATAACTCAAGTTTAAAATACTCCTTTTCCTTGCAACACCTTCACGCAACTTACCAATTATGCAGTTATTAAACGTAGAGTATATTTTGCACATAGGTTTGAAAAGGAAAATTCAAAAAGATTCTATTTCAAACTCATAATCTTTTTGAATTCACTTATGGAAGAGAAAAACGCACGTGGTACGGATTTTGGGATAATGAAAATTTTAAGTTGAATTAAAATCTTCTTAAAATCAACTTTTCAAACTTATGTGACAAACATAAGCTTAATCACTTTTCAGTCATTGGGTTTTTAAGAGTTATCTTCACTTGTTTTTGCTTTTACGAGGTTCCTTCATTGAGTGTATATTGGAAGAGTTGACCACGTTCACAGTTCCTTTCTAAACAGAACAAAAACCAAAAATCAGGAAAGAAAAAAAAATAGTAATAATAAAAGGAAAAGAAAAACAACGGTGCCGTTTGGAACACACTTCAAATCTCTCTTGTTTCATTTTCAAAAAACTCAAACATTAAAAGTCTATCAATTTCTTATTTCAAGTCAAAATGAAATGATTTTTTAAAGTTGCATAGAATGTCGAGAGCCATATAAGTTTTTACAATTTTTAACTCCAAACATTCATTTATTTCCAATCAAAACATCTCCAAAAATATATATATATATATATCTCCAAAAATTTATTGTAGAAGTGGGTTGGAGCCTCATATTGCCTACTCTCAGAGAGAGAGAGAGAGGACCAGCAGCTACCAATGGCTGCGACCGATCACAGGGCACCACATGGATAATGACAAAAGCGTCATTTTCCAGGGGAGCAAACCAGGCCAATGCACCAGGTAACCAGATCATTCCCTTCCCACAAATTTTCAGTCTGAAAACATCATCACCACCTCAAATTAGACTATCTCCAATGTATATGCCAATGCCAATGCCATAGCTGTCATAAAAATGAAGTGGAATTCAACTAATTCACCCAAGTAGGAACATATAAATGCATATATATACACACATACGTACATGCATACACAAATGTACAAAGAAAATCAGCAAAACACAAGAGTCTGAGTAAAATCATCGGCTCTGCTACGATCAGAGAAACCAAGGAAACTCTAATTTGCTGGGTCTCCGTGCGAGTAAAACCTCACCCTAAGAATACCAAACACACTCCAAACTGTAATTTGCTGCAAGCAAAAAAATTCTGGAGAGGGAGAATCGAAGACTCAGATTCGCCATTGCTCAGACAAAGCCAAAGAGAGAGAGAGAGACGACGCCTTTGCTACCATGGCTGTCACCAACCACTAGCCGCCGCATGGAAAAGGACAGAACAGTCAATTTCCAGCAGTTCATCCAGATCGACCCGCCGACAACAGGATCCTCTTCTTTTTCCCCACACAATGCCTGGGATTTACAGCCTCAAAATAGCATCACCGCCTCATCAGATACATATACATATATATGTATAGAAAGAGAGGTTTTTCTGTTCTTTTCTCCTTTTTTGGAGAGAGAGAGAGAAATCATGAGTTCTGCCTACAATCAGCGAGAAGCAAAGCAAATAAGGCAGCCATTGTTATAGAAAGAACAACGACCTAGCCCTAATCTGTTGGATCTCCATGAGAGCAAAACCACGTTTTTAGAGAAAACTAGGGAAAGAGCCACTTTTTGGACACCCTCTTCTATTTATGTCATCTAATTGTTCATCTCTTGTGTTTATGCCCATTGTAACTTTTTTATCACTGAACTGTCTTTTTGTCCCAGTTTATGGGTTATGACCATTTTACCATAAAAGTTCATTTGTTTTATTTCCTTATCTCTCTGCTTTTGCTCTCCTCTCTCCCTATCCTGGTTTCTTTCTCTCTACTCCCTCACTGCCCATCTCCGTCTCTCTCTCCTCCCTCTAGCCATTCTCTCCCCTCTCTCTCCTCCGCCAGTCATCCATGTCTCCCACTCTCCTTCCTCCAATGGCTGATCTCAGCGTTTTGTGATCACCATAGTTGGGCTTAGAGAAATTAGACTCTAAATGTATCATTAGAGATACTAACTAGGGACAAACTACAACAGTATATGATCTGAGTTAAACCAATTGCTATTGAATTATACTAGCATAATAAACTATAAGAATATCAACCACACAACTCTCAGAAAGAAATCAATGATTCAACCGAAACTCGGTGGAAGTAAATGTTCCATACCAATATTGTCAATCAGGTTGATTTCACCTGAAATCCAACCACCAAAACAGACAGTCACACACCAGAATCTCCTCTCCCCAGTTATGTGCTTTGGCAAATGCTGCAAATGTTGGTCTTTCACTTGTGGCAATAAGCAACAAAAGTTTTCGATTCAGATTAAGAATGATAAAGTTGCAGTGTTAATAGATTTCCATATTCAACAATACAACAGCATCCAATATGTAAGAAGATGGTCAACAAAATTATAAGTATTTATCCTCTATAGCTAAAAAAAACAACTTAACTTTTAAATTTACCTTTTCTTGGCAACACTTTTTCAGTCACTCAGTTTTTTAGAGTTCTCTTCACTAGTTTTTCCTCCAATTTTTGGTTTTTCCCTGGATTCCTTGGGTGGATACTGGAAGAGTTGACCAGGTTCACAGTTCCTTTCTAAAAAAAATAAAATAAAATAAGTAAAAAATAAAAAATAAAAAGAAAAAAGAAAACTAAGGGCCGTTTGAGGCAACATTTTCAGATGGCATCCAAAACTCCCAATTCTATATTAAACTTTCTCTCTTTCATTTTTAAAGACTCAAACTTTAAAAGTACATAAATTTCTCAGTTCAAATCGAAATAAGAATATGATCCTTATGTCAAAATGCTCACAACGACGAGACAAACAAGATAATATCCATTTTGTATATTTTTTTTTCTGAATACATTTCAAATTTTCACACTTTTTTCTATATCACAGAACTTTTCCAAAAGACTTCCCCACCAAACATACATTTCTAACCCAACCTCCAAAACACAGTCTTCATACATCCTCCAAACAGGCCCTAAAAGAACTAAAAAAGGGAAATTATCTAAAATCATAACCAAATGGACTCACTTTTTGCCTTCTCAAAATCAACTCGGCTTCACTATCCAAGTTCCAACTGTAACTCAAAAACTCAAACTTTAAAATTCCATAACTTTACATGTACAAATCCAAATCAGATGATTTTTTTAAAAATTGCACATAACTTCGAAATAAACGAAACAAGATCTAAATTTGATATTTTTTGTCCGAAAAAATTTCAAGTTTTTACGTTTTTTAACTCTAATCAGCCAAACGCACAACTCAATTTCAACTCAACTCCAACTCAAATTTTTCATCTCAAAAGAGCACCCCATACGCATGATTGTAGAAGGGGGTGGAGACTCAGACAGCCTATTCTCAGAGAGAGAGAGGAGAGAGGACCAGCAGCTACCAATGGCTGCAACTGATCGCCGGGCACCGCACGGAGAATGACAAAACCGTCATTTTCCCGCAGAGCAAACCAGGCCAACCCGCCAGGTGACCAGATCCTTCCCTTCCCACTGTCTGATTTTCGGTCTGTCAACATCATCATCTCCAATTTATATGACAAGTCCACATCAATTGATTTATTAAACCAATTTCTAGAAGTGGTATCATCTAATTTCAATTTTTAAGGTTGTCACTTCGGCAAATTTCTCATATATTGCACAGATGCATACACAAATATAGAGAAAGAATCAGCAAAACACAGGAGTCTCAGTGAAATCATCGGCTCTGCTACGATCAGAGAGAACCAAACAAGCCCCTAATTTGCTCGGGTCTCCCTGAGAGCAAAACCTCATTCGCATTCATGTCTTGAATAGATTTTTGCAATGAAAATATACGAACCAAACAGACACTAAGAATACCAAATGCACTCCAAACCTTAACTTGCTGATATCAAAAAACTTCTGGAGAGAGAGAATCGACGGCTCAGATTCGCCATTTCTCAGACAAAGCCACAAAGAGAGAGAGAGAGAGACGACGCCGAAGCTACCGTGGCTGCCACCGATCACCGGCCGCCGCGTAGAAAGGGACAAAACCGTCATTTTGCAGCAGTTCATCCGGGTCGCCCGCGGCTAACCGGATCCTCTGCTCTTCCCCCACACAATGCCCGAGATTTACAGCCTCAAAAGATCATCACCGCCTCACCATGAGTCATATACATACACACACATATCCTTTTCCTTTCTTTTTCTTTTTTGGGAGAGAGAGTGAGAAACCATGGATTCTGCTCACGATCAGAGAGAAGCAAAGCAGAAAAGGCAGCCATTGTTGCGTATAAGAAAACAGCCCCTGAACTGAACTGAACCTATAAGTGAAGCCCTTTGCACATTTTTCCAGTTTTGGCCTTAGAAGTGCCTGGTGTTGGGCTTTGTCGATGGTAGAATAGAGGACAGAATAGAAATAAGAAATAATGGACTACGCATCGGAACAAATGCATATATAAGCCCCAAATGAACCCCCGTTGCAAATTTAACCTCCGTTCTAACTGATTTTTTATTTTTATTTTTTTTAATTCAATTTTTATGACAAAAGACCAAAAACCCCTTAATTCATCTTCAGAGGAAAAAAAAAAAAAATTCCGGCTGCTTTCCGGCATGACCAGGCCGGACCAGTGCCAGTCATGCCGGAAAATGTACTGGTCCGGCCGGAATTTTTTTTTTTTTTTTTATGACTCATCTCACGGGTTTATTTTTTTATTTTTTTTATGACTCATCTCACGGGTTTTCTGGACTCGGTTTTTTTTTTCCTGATTTTTGAAAAAATATATATTTTATACATTTTGTGGCATGACCAGGCCCTGGTCATGCCGGATTTGTACATTTTCCGGCATGACCAGGCCGGACCAGTGCCAGTCATGCCGGAAAATATACTGGTCCGGCCGGAATTTTTTTTTTTTTTTATGACTCATCTCACGGGTTTATTTTTTTATTTTTTTTTATCACTCATCTCACGGGTTTTCTGGACTCGGGTTTTTTTTTTTCTGATTTTTGAAAAAATATATATTTTATGCATTTTGTGGCATGACCAGGCCCTGGTCATGCCGGATTTGTACATTTTCCGGCATGACCAGGCCGAACCAGTGCCAGTCATGCCGGAAAATGTACTGGTCCGGCCGGAATTTTTTTTTTTTTTTATGACTCATCTCACGGGTTTATTTTTTTATTTTTTTTTTATGACTCATCTCACGGGTTTTCTGGACTCGGGTTTTTTTTTTTCTGATTTTTGAAAAAATATATATTTTATACATTTTGTGGCATGACTAGGCCCTGGTCATGCCGGATTTGTACATTTTCCGGCATGACCAGGCCGGACCAGTGCCAGTCATGCCGGAAAATATACTGGTCCGGCCGGAATTTTTTTTTTTTTTTTATGACTCATCTCACGGGTTTATTTTTTTATTTTTTTTATCACTCATCTCACGGGTTTTCTGGACTCGGGTTTTTTTTTTTCTGATTTTTGAAAAAATATATATTTTATGCATTTTGTGGCATGACCAGGCCCTGGTCATGCCGGATTTGTACATTTTCCGGCATGACCAGGCTGGACCAGTGCCAGTCATGCCGGAAAATGTACTGGTCCGGCCGGAAATTTTTTTTTTTTTTTTTTTATGACTCATCTCACGGGTTTTATTTTATTATTTTTTTTTTTTTGGCTCACATATGGGCTCTCGGGTTTTCCTGACCGGGCCGGACCGGTACCGGTCCGGCCCGGTCCGGAAAATCTGAGGTTTTTTTTTTCCTCACATATGGGGGTTTTCCTGACCGGGACGGACCGGTACCGGTCCGTCCCGGTCCGGAAAACCCGAGAGCCATAATTCCCTCTTTTTTTTTGCCCAACAAATGGACTCTCGGGTTTTCCGGACCAGTGCCAGTCCTGCCGGAAAATGTACTGGTCCGGCCGGAATTTTTTTTTTTTTTTTTTATGACTCATCTCACGGGTTTTCTGGACTCGGGTTTTTTTTTTCTGATTTTTGAAAAAATATATATTTTATGCATTTTGTAGCATGACCAGGCCCTGGTCATGCCGGATTTGTATATTTTCCGGCATGACCAGGCCGGACCAGTGCCAGTCCTGCCGGAAAATGTACTGGTCCGGCCGGATTTTTTTTTTTTTTTTTTTTTTATGACTCATCTCACGGGTTTGTTTTTTTATTTTTTTTTATGACTCATCTCACGGGTTTGTTTTTTTATTTTTTTTTATGACTCATCTCACGGGTTTTCTGGACTCGGGTTTTTTTTTTCTGATTTTTGAAAAAATATATATTTTATGCATTTTGTGGCATGACCAGGCCCTGGTCATGCCGGATTTGTATATTTTCCGGCATGACCAGGCCGGACCAGTGCCAGTCCTGCCGGAAAATGTACTGGTCCGGCCGGAATTTTTTTTTTTTTTTTTTTTTTATGACTCATCTCACGGGTTTGTTTTTTTATTTTTTTTTATGACTCATCTCACGGGTTTTCTGGACTCGGGTTTTTTTTTTTCTGATTTTTGAAAAAATATATATTTTATGCATTTTGTGGCATGACCAGGCCCTGGTCATGCCGGATTTGTATATTTTCCGGAATCCGGCATGACCAGGCCGGACCAGTGCCAGTCCTGCCGGAAAATGTACTGGTCCGGCCGGAAATTTTTTTTTTTTTATGACTCATCTCACGGGTTTTCTGGACTCGGGTTTTTTTTTTTTTCTGATTTTTGAAAAAATATATATTTTATGCATTTTGTGGCATGACCAGGCCCTGGTCATGCCGGATTTGTATATTTTCCGGCATGACCAGGCCGGACCAGTGCCAGTCCTGTCGGAAAATGTACTGGTCCGGCCGGAATTTGGTTTTTTTTTTTTTTTTCTGATTTTTGAAAAAATATATATTTTATGCATTTTCCGGCATGACCAGGCCCTGGTCATGCCGGATTTGTACACTTTCCGGCATGACCAGGCCGGACCAGTGCCAGTCCTGCCGGAAAATGGATTGGTCCGGCCGGAAAATTTACTGTTCCGACAGTACTGTACATTTTCCGGCAGACCAGGCCCTGGTCCTGTCAGATTTGTACATTTTCCGGCATGACCAGGCCCTGGTCCAGCCGGATTTGTACACTTTGGTTTTGCTAAAAAAGTTTTTGACTCCTAAGTAATATTTTAAATTTATACTCCTAAGTTTTTAGGTAAGCCATGCTCTAGCTTTTTCGCTTTTTTTTTTTTTTTTTCAAATCGAAAAAAATTTTTGTTTAAAAAAAACCTGTTATTGCTAAATAAGAGACGAAATTAATATATATATATATATATAGAGCAACGACCATCATAGTATATTTTTAACTATCACAAAAGAATGGGTGGTTGTTGGATGATTCACCTATGTGAATATGATAGACCCCGTAGTGATCGGGAAAAAGAAGGTTTTAAAAAAAAAAGGATAGCACCACGGTACGGATAATTTCAATTCCGGACCGGCCTAAATGTCCGGTTAGGGCGGCATGCCGGTCCGGAGAACCCGAAGGTGTTGTGAAAAACCTGTTAAATTGTCTTAAATTTTTTTTTTAATTAAAATTACGCACATTTAAATTTTTTTAAACATAACTATATTATTTTCTATCCAAATTGAACACAAGAAGTATAATAATTCAATGACATATCAGTATCTAGAAATGATACAAAAATCTTCTTAGTTTATTGTTAAACTTTATGTATAATTTTTTATCTCTTATGAGTGCAAACTTTAGATAGTTTATTGTTAAACTTTAGGTATAATTTTGTATCTCTTATGAGTGCAAACTTTAGATAGTTTATTGTTAAATTTTATAATTTATTTTTTTGAAATTTAATCACGGTTCTCCGGACCGGGGTGTTCTCCCTTGTCTTCTTTTTTTAACCGGACATGCCGGTCCGGAATTGAAATTCTCCGGACCGGGGTGTTCTACATTTGGTTTATTTTTTTAACCGGACATCCGGCCATGTCGGTCCGGAATTGAAATTCTCCGGACCGGGGTGTTCTCCATTGTTTTTCATTTTTTAACAGGACATGCTGGTCCAGAATTGAAATTATCCGTACCGTGGTGTTATCTTTTTTAATTTTTTTTTTAATAAAACGTTCTTTTTCCCGATCACTACATCTAATAAATAGAAAAGAAATTACGGGGTTTATCATATTCACATAGGTGAATGATCCAACAACCACCCATTCTTTTGTAATAGTTAAAAATATACTATGATGGTCGTTGCTTTATATATATATATATTAATTTCGTCTCTTATTTAGCAATAACAAAGTTTTTTTTTTTAAGCTAAAATTTTTTTAGATTGGAAAAAAAAAAAAAAGAGCGAAAAAGCTAGAGTACGGCTTACCTAATATGACGTAGTATAAATTAAAAATATTACTTAGGAGTCAATAACTTTTTTAGCAAAACCAAAGTTTCTTTTTCTTTTTTCTTTTTTTTTTTTACTTAAACTTATTTATATTTAAAAAAAAAAAACCCAAAAACACAGAGCACAACGAACAAACTGTTTTTCTAGCCCGGCATGACCGGCCCCGGTAAGGCCGGTTCAGATATCACGCCAAATTGGGACTGGTCAGGCCTAAGTCTGGCGTTTTTTTTTTTTCAAATATCATAAAATTTAAGTAAAAAAAATTTCCAGAACAGTACATTTTCCGGCCGGACCAGTACATTTTCCGGCAGGACTGGCCCTGGTCCGGCCTGGTCATGCCGGAAAATGTACAAAATATATATTTTTTCAAAAATTGTAAAAAAAAAAAATTCCGGAACAATACATTTTCCGGCCGGACCAGTACATTTTCCGGCAGGACTGGCCTTGGTCCGGCCTGGTCATGCCGGAAAATGTTCAAAATATATATTTTTTCAAAAATTGTATAAAAAAAAAAAAAAATCCGGAACAGTACATTTTCCGGCCGGACCAGTACATTTTCCGGCCGGACTGGCCCTGGTCCGGCCTGGTCATGCCGGAAAATGTTCAAAATATATATTTTTTCAAAAATTGTAAAAAAAAAAAAAAATTTCCGTAACAGTACATTTTCCGGCCGGACTGGCCCTGGTCCGGCCTGGTCATGCCGGAAAATGTACAAAATATATATTTTTTCAAAAATTGTAAAAAAAAAAAAAATTCCGGAACAGTACATTTTCCGGCCGGACCAGTACATTTTCCGGCCGGACTGGCCCTGGTCCGGCCTGGTCATGCCAGAAAATATACAAAATATATATTTTTTCAAAAATTGTAAAAAAAAAAAAAATTTCCGGAACAGTACATTTTCCGGCCGGACCAGTACATTTTCCGGCCGGACTGGCCATGGTCCGGCCTGGTCAAGCCGGAAAATGTACAAAATATATAATTTTTCAAAAATGATAAAAAAAAAAAATTCCGGAACAGTACATTTTCCGGCCGGACCAGTACATTTTCCGGCCGGACTGGCCCTGGTCCGGCCTGGTCATGCCGGAAAATGTACAAAATATATATTTTACGGTACTTCCTCTCCTTTCCTTGCTGGAAATCGACGATGTTAACCGGAATATAAGGTTGGTCGTTTTGAGGGGACGATGGAGATGAAAAATGAGGGTAGGTGAAATGAAATGAGAGAACAAAATGGGTTTCTTCAGTTTTTTTTTTTTTTAACAGAAGATGACCCCCCTCTTTTCGGAACCTCTTTTCCCGCCCTTCAGATCCTTTATCTATCTCATATATCTTTTTTTTTTTTTTTTTTACTTGTAAAGGGTATTTTGGAGAAAACAAAAAATTGATTAATGAAGGAGGTTAGTATTGCAATGTTTTCTCTCTTGAGGTTAGTCTTGCATCAGTTTCCCATTTTAATCCCTTATCTGCAAAGGCCCCCTACGCATCTCCATTAACGATATATGATAACGTCATATTTTCAATACTAGTGGAAATACGCGTGCAGAATACACGCAAAACAAAAAATTAAAAAAAAAATCTTAATTTTTTACTTTTTAAATTTTAATTTTTATTTAAATTATCATGGATCACGCGAAATAAATAAATAAAATAAAATAAACCAGAACAAAACAAAATAAATTTAAAAACTAATTTAAAAATTAATTTTTAAAATTTTTTATTTTTTAACAATTAATTTTTTATTTAAAAATGTCACGAAACGAGCTTCGAACCTATTACGTGACGAAATAAGAGGCGTAGAGAATAAGGATATTGATTCCAGGAAAAAAAAAAAAAAAAGGGGTCAAATTTTAATATTTAATTAAGGGCATGTTTAGCGGAACATCTAGAAATGATGTTTTAAAAGTTAAGTTGGAAATGTGTGTTTTGAGGGGCAAAACTTTTGAAAAAATTATATAATATAGAAAATAATATAAAATTTTGAAACATGTTTGGAAAAAAAAATGCAAAATGGATATTATCGTGTTCCTCTTGTCATTACGAGCATTTCAACATAAAAATCATCTCATTCGAAGTTGAAACAAATAAGTTATGGAGTTTTAAATTTTGAATTTTTCAAAAATAAAAGAGAAGGAAAGTTTAGGGTCCGTTTGGTTCGCCAGTTTGAGTTGAAAATTTTAAGTTCAGTTTGAAATAAGTTAAGTTGAGAGTTTGAGTTGAGTGTTTGGTAAAAAGTTTGAGTTGAAAAATTTAGCTTGGGTTGAGTGTTTGGTAAAAAAGTTTGAGTTAAAAAGTTTAAAAAATGTTAGGACCTTGTTTGGATATTAAAAATTTAAGTTAAAATTTTTAATTCAAATTTAACATTCCATTGTAGGTTTCAGATCAAGAAAATAGAAAAATTAAAATAAATTTATTTAATAATACATATCAACAACATACATAAAAAATTTTTGTAAAATTTCTTACGTAACCATAAAATAAACTAACAAAAAATACATAGTTGATCGGTAGAAATTGATAAAAAAAATACATAGTTATTTTACTTTCTTTATATTTATGTAACAGAAAAAATACATTTCAAAAGCTACCAATTAATTCTTTCCATTTAAACTTCTTTCCAAATCATATCAAGCATAATAATTTTCATCCTAAAATCCCTCCTACCACACAGCCCTACCACACACAAACACAGCCTTCACCTTTTTTTGTTTTTATTTTTTTAATTCGAGGGCACTACAGTCTACAAAGAACCCACTCCCTCCTCTTCCCCATCTTTCCCTTTCTTTTTCTCTCTCTTTTCTCAGAACAAACAGGCCTCTTTCTCTCTCCAGACAAACCCATTTTCTCTCTCCTCAGTGAAAGATTAAGCAAGGCATTCAACAGCATACAACAACAGCAGGAGCAGATGGGCAAGTACATGAGGAAGGCCAAGACAACAGGCGAGGTGGCAGTCATGGAGGTCTCTTCCCAATCCTCCCTCGGGGTTCGCACCCGAGCCAAGACCCTCGCCCTAAGGAAGCTCCAGAACTCTACTTCCGCCTTGCGGTCGCCAGCTGCGAGCTCCGGCTGCTCCTACCTCCAGCTCCGGAACCGACGCCTGGAGATGGCTCTCCGACGAAGGGTTCGTCTCTGGCAGGACCCCAATGACCATCTCTGTTCCGGTGGTTGCTCAGGGACCCCAACGACCTACTTCTATGGCACAAGAGCGAGGGAGCGTTGGGCGCACAGTAAACCGAGTTTGGTTTACTGTGTAACGGTCCAACTATGGATTGGGACTGAACTTTTGTGCCAAACGGTTTGAGTTCAGTTTGAACTCAAAATATTAAGTCCAAACTGACGAACCGAACAGGCACTTAATATAAAGTTGGGATTTTAAAATTCAGATGGTGTTTTACCATCTCCAAATGATGCCTCAAACAGGGTCTAAAAAATATTGTTGTTATTTTGATGCTAAACCTAAATTGAATAAATGCTAAATTTCTCTCTAAATTTTACATTTATCAAATTTGGAATTTGATTAATAATATAAATATATACATAAATTTCTTACCATCGTAAAAAGTGAATATTACACGACGATTTCAATAAATTATCATGTAATTATAGGACGATCCATTTTAAACGATAGTTTTTGTAAAACTGTCATGTAATCTCTATCGTCTATTCCAACTTTTGTAGTAGTGAGACACTCACTCTGAAGGAAAATCCATGTGCATTTTATGTTTCATTATTTTGATCATCAACTTCAACTTACTCTTGTAGCTATCGCAAAGAAACATATTCAAGTGGCATCACTTTTCAGCACGTTTCCTGGTATAGTCAATTTTGTTGGAGCTTAATCAAAGTATTATGATATTCTTCGAGAAAAACAAAGGACATAATTGATCAAGCAGTCAAGAATGGTGAGATCTTAAGTGGGCGAGGCCTAAATCAAGAAGCCATACTTCAACATCCCGGTGACACTCGTTGGGGTTCACATTACGATACTTTACTTAGCTTGATAGCCATATTTTCACCTATAATTGACGTCCTATAAATAATTGCAGATGATGGAGGAAGCCCATAATTTGTTAGAGTTGATGCCGTCATCTGATTTCATAATCACTTTGCATTTGATGAAAACTTTGTCAGAAGTTCCAAATGAATTGTCAAAAGCACTTCAATGGAATGATCAAGATACTGTAAATGCCATGAAGTTCATAAGAATTTGCAGGCAACGGTTACAAATGATGAGGGATGATGGATAGGATTCTTTTTTTGATCGTGTCTCTTATTTTTGTCGATAGCATAGTATAGTGTTCCAAACATGGAAGACACGTTTGTAACCCGAGGCCAATCACAACATAAAGTACAAGAAGTCACAACATAAATACCAACTTGCTTCTTTGTCTTGCATGTTTAAGTCTATATGATTTATTCTCATATTATGACAACAAAAAGTGGATCGAATTTGTTAAGTTTTATCCAGAAGATCTTTCTGATATAGAGCTCAATGTACTTGAAGCACAACTTGAAAACATAAATATTTGATATGCGTTTTAGTGAGTTGTTCTTGGGATTAAAAACTATTGGTGGTCTTCCACAGAAATTGGTTGAGACAACAAAAAATGATGTATATCCATTGGTTTATGGGCTTTTAATGTTAACATTAATTTTGCCGGTTGCCACTGCTATTGTGGAGAGAGTAGCTATGAATTTGTGAATCAACTACACAATAGAATGGAAGATCAATTTATGAATGACAATTCTTTTGTACATTGAGAAAAATATCTTCAATAGCATTGATGGTGAAGATATTATACAACATTTTCAAGGAATGAAAAGCAATCGAGGACAATTGTAATACATTAATGTTATTAATTTTTGTTAATCTTTTGTATTCATTGATAGCCCCCATTGAGCTAAATTTCAAGCTCTATCCCTGCTAGTTGGTAACCAACTGGTTACCTATCGGCGACTGTGGTTACCAATTGGTAGAATTATAAATATGGGCCGATTAAGCGAACTAGCTTGTTGCTCGCACTTTTTGCCAAGGGCGGGCCCAGGCCCAGCCCGATGCAAGCATAAGGGCTGGGCTAGTCCTTATCTTTGAGCTCGATGGACCATGCTAGCCCAACATGTTTAGTTCGGCACGGCAGGTTACCCTAAGCTCAATTGGTCCAAATTCTATTATTTATTCATTTTTTAAAAAACCAACATTTGTTTATCATTATGACAATATTATATTTAATGTAATATTAAGATTTAAGATTATTAGAATATATGACTATGTTTTTTTTTTTTAAATATGGTAGTGCAATGATTATATAATCATATCAAATAGTGATAATATATTATTTTTCCTTCTTTTTTTTTTTCAAACATTTTGTGGAGTTTTTTTTTTTTTTTTTTGTATTTGAAAGTTGATATCATTTTTTTTTCTTTCCTTTTGTTAAGTATATTTCACTTTGCTCAACTCCTAATTTCATAGTTCCATTTCCATATCTCTCTCTCTCCTCTTTTTTTTTTTTTTTTTTTTTTTTTCTGTTTTTCAAAATCCCGTTTGCCCAGCCTGATTTTATGCCCGTTGGACTTAAGTTTTTTCAATCGGGCGGAACTCAATTCGGTCATTTTTTCCCTTTTGCCCCGTTAGTGCTAGGCCGCCTGAATTTACAAGTCCACCGGTCAGTAACCAATGGGTTGCCCATTAGTGGTTGTTAACCAAATTGGTTACGATTTGGTAATCAATTGATTACCCCGCTAGTGGCAATAGTTACCAATTGGCAACTCATCGGCAATCGGTAACCAACTGTTTACCATTTGTTACCCGTTGGCAATGGTAGTTATCGGTCGGTAAACAATGGGTTGCCTGTCAATGGTTGGTAACCAACTGGTCACCCATCAACGGTGGTAGTTATTGATCGGAAACCCGCTGATGGTCAGTAACCAATTGGTCACCATTTGATAACCCAGGTGGTTACATCAAGGATATCAATTAGTAGTTATCATTGATATTTTAAAATAAATATAGAAATAAATATTTATGAAGTTAGATAATGACATTTCTTGCAAGAAGTTTTTCTTATGTTGTAAAAATCAATCCAAAGCATGATTTTATTGCATTTAATTACACTACAAAAATTTCTTATATGTAATGAGAAGATTAGTAAATAACAAGGATGCTGCAAATTTCTAATTTCTTTTCTTATTTTATTACTATTCTTGTCAAGTGGGTCCAACAAAGCTAATATATTATTATATTAACTTATTCCAAACAAGGTTAAATCACTGATATTTGACATTTGGAGAGGTTTATATTCTACTTCAATTTTGGTCATTTCATGTCTACTTTAACAACAACAAAAAAAAAGACATTAGTTGTAGAATTTCAAATACAAGGCTTAAAAATAACATTCACAAATATTTCATTCTTTCTTTTCAGTAGCTCATGGACCACTTGAAAGCTGACACTAGAAAATATAAGCCAACTTGCATTGGAAATGGGTTAGTTCATACGAACAAGAAAATGTCCAACCCAATATAAAAAAATAGTGAAAATTAGGTGGAGAGTTATGTTTTGAGTAACTCCTTAAAATTTTGTCCACTCTAGCATTAAAGTTGATAATTTTATCATTTTATGGTGGGTATAAATATAATGAGGTATTAGATTTGTGACATTCTTGTATATAACCCCAATAAATAAGCTACTCAAGTAATCAGATTCATTTCAATTGCCTCACAAATGATCTGTAAGATCTACTTGGTGGAATCCACATTATCTATCTGTGCATGAATACTGATATATAATCCATTTCAAGTTAACATTGGTTGGTTGTCGTTTTTATTATCTTGTCGTTTCATCTAGTCGGAAGAGATTTCTTGTCACTTTCTAAACTCATATAATTGTTGCTAAAGTTTTATGTTGTTTTTAAAGATTTGATAGAATATGTATATTTAAATTAGCCTTAAATAGTAAATTTTTATGATTTACATCTGTTAAATTTTTTGTGTTAATGAAAAGGACCATTTTTTACGATTTTAAAGAGTTTTGATAACTTTCAACCACAAAAGAAAAAAAAAATTGAAGATCTAATCACCACTTCATAAAAAGGTTAGGAATGTATAGCAGTAAAATTCTTTATATCACAGATGTTGACTTAAAGTTTAATTATGTTAATTATTTGGGATACAGTTGGAAGATGAAAAAAAAAAAAAAAAAAAAATGTGAGGGGCCATTGTTGGACTTGCTTGGAGTTGTCATTGTGATGTTACACAGGAAAGGCCATTAATGATAGATAGCCGCCTAAATTGAAAAACGAAACCAATTTCAACGAAAAGCAACAAGAAAAGTAAATGAATAATCTTCGTAAACACACAACCTTAGCTTTGAAGTTTGGAAGGCGATTGGTCTTTGAATCCATGGAGCCGCCCATGTACATCAGCGGCTCGAAATTTCTTTTTTTTTTTTTTTTTTTTTCCTACCAAAATGCCCCAACCTTTTTTTTTTCTTTTCATTATATTCCTAGTGGAATAGCTAACATCTTTGCAACAAGGAAATATGTCAGTTCTCCGAATATAGTCATGTAAACCGTGGGACCTAAACAAAGACACTTATAAATCATATATAAAACATGGACCACCTAATTTATGAAACAGGAAAAATGGAGCTTTTTGAATGAATCAAACTTATCATACTTCAGTAAATTTGATTTTCACATCTCCTCATTTATTCATGTGGGGACCTTTATGTGAGTGGTGACTCTTCAAAGACAGTGCAAAATTATGAAATTGATAGAGAGAAGAACGTTCCAAGTCCTTGCCGTAAGAAGACCAAAGAGCTCATTTGAAAGAACTTTTACTTTTACTTTAGTTAGTAGAAAAATAGAAGTAAAAACTACGATTTTTCGGTACGAATAGTAACAGACATACATGTATTGACTGCTTATAACTGAGCATGGATGCATTCCCTTTAATTGCATTCAACTACTCCAAAACATCCAGAGTTCAAAACATACTTGCTGGTATTAATTTCTCCGAAAAATGATGATATGGTTTTCATGCTTGTGTCTCTTTCTCTTCTCACTTCCTTCTCTATTGTGCTCTTCCTCATTTCTGCCCTCTCCTTTTACTCCACGTCAACTATGCCATCCACATGAAAGCTCTGCTCTGTTCAATTTTAGGAATTCTTTTTCCATTATAAATGACAGTTTAAAATCATGTCTTCCGGAAAATGGAGGTATCCATAATCCGAATAGTACATTGTCTTGGGATATAAGCAAGGATTGCTGCACATGGAGTGGAGTCACATGTCATGAGGTGACGGGTCATGTCATTAGGCTCGACCTTAAGTGCAGTGGGCTTCGAGGTGCTATTCACTCCAACAATAGTCTCTTCTTCCTCACTCATCTGCAAACTCTAATTCTCTCCTCTAATAATTTTCTGGCTCCGAAATTTCACCCCAGTTTGGCCGGTTTGCAAGTATGATTCACCTTGACCTTTCTCTCTCTTTTCTCATGGGCCAAGTGCCTTTGAACTTGTCTTACTTGTCTAGTTTGGTTGCACTTGATCTTAGTTCGAACACTAATCTGAGGCTAGAGACATCTAGTTTGAAACGAATTGTTGCAAACTTAACCCACCTCAGAGAATTGTTCTTCCATGACGTTAATATGTCTTCTGTCTCGCCTAATTCCTTTTTAAATTTGTCTACTTCTCTGACATCACTTGTTCTTAGTCGTAGTCGACTGACAGGAGAGTTTCCAAAACATATTTTTCACCTTCCCAAACTTCAGAACCTCGATTTAAGTATTAACTTGGGTCTCAACGGTACGTTTCCTCAATATAATTGGAGTAGCCCATTGAGAAATCTAAATCTGTCCGAAACTAAATTTTTGATAGATTTACCTTATCTCACCAAAACTTTGAAGTCTTTGAACACTTTGTTTCTCAGAGCCTGTAATTTCAAAGGATTGTCTCATGTGTTCCTGGGCAACTTAACGGAGATCACATCCTTAGACCTCTCCAGAAATAATTTCCATGGTCAAATCTCCTGGTCCTCTTTAAATCTAGAGAAACTTACTTAGATCTTTCTACAAACAATTTTTCTGGTAAACTCCCTGAATTTTTTTATAGTGCACCAAATAGTACCTTTTCACGTGACTCTTCTGAACATCAACCAGTGGGCTTTCTTCCATTGAATTTAAAATACTTGTACTTATCTGATAATGTACTCAATGGAACGATACCTACTTGGTTATATTCCCTACCATATTTGCAGGATTTAGATTTGGCTAGAAATCAATTCACTGGTCCCATTGACGAATTCCAATCTACTTCTTTGGTCACTCTTAGCTTGGAATCTAACAAATTACAGGGCCTTATTCCACAATCAATATTTCAGAAAGTGAATCTTTCTTTTTTAGACCTTTCATCAAATAACTTGAGTGGGGTCATGCAGTTAGACCAGTTTTCAAAGTTAAAAAATCTCCAGTCTCTTGATCTCTCTTTTAATAGGCTCATATCACTGGATTCCATCAACTCCATCACATCTGCTTTGCCCAATACCCTTCGATCCTTGTCTCTGTCTTCGTGCAACTTGAGTGAGTTCCCACACGCTTTAAGAAGCTTTGAAAATTTAGAATGGTTGGACCTTTCCAACAACCAAATTGAAGGGATTGTTCCCCAGTGGTTTTGGAACGTGGGGAAAAATTCATAGTGGTATCTAAATATTTCTCACAATCTCTTAACACATATGGAACAAATTCCTTGGAAAGAAGTATATTATATTGATCTAAGCTACAACCAGTTTCAAGGTCATCTTCCAAATCCACCACCTTCAACTAGAATGTTTTCAATCTCAAACAACCAATTCGTTGGAGAGATATCTTCTTTGTTTTGCAACCTTACTTTGGTTGACACCCTTGATTTGTCAAACAACAATTTGATTGGGAGCATTCCTCCATGCTCTGGACTCTCAAGAGTAACAATGGGAAACTCCTTGAAGATCTTGAACCTTCATGGAAACCAGTTGGAAGGGTCACTGCCCCTTTTTTTGCAAAACTGTGAAAATTTGGAAATTTTTGATGTTGGAAACAACAAGCTTAATGGATCATTTCCCCATTTGTTGGCATCTCTTCCAGAGCTTCAAATTCTTATCATGAAATCTAATAGATTTCATGGTCCAATAAGCAATCCAGAGGTGAGACTCCCCTTCCACAAGTTAAGAATCATGGACCTCTCCAACAATGAATTTACAGGTCTTTTACCGGCTGAATATTTTGGGAATTTCACAGCCATGATGGATGCTCATTCAGCTGTTTTGAAGTACATGGGACGATATCCAGTAGGTGGCTCGTACTACTCTGTCACAATGGCAATCAAAGGACACTCCGTGGATCTGCCAAAAATCCAAACGATGTTCATGACCATTGATTTCTCAAGTAATAACTTCACAGGAGAGATTCCAAAGGTGATTGGAAAGCTCAATTCACTCAAAGGACTGAACTTTTCTCACAACAAGTTGTTTGGTCTCACTCCTCAATCGTTGGCAAACTTGAGCAATCTTGAATGGTTAGATCTCTCGTCAAATAAGCTTTCTGGACGTATTCCATCACAATTAGCAGAAGATTTGAATCAACTTTCATATTTAAATCTTTCCAACAACAAACTGGAAGGACCAATTCCTCGTGGAAAGCAATTTGAAACATTCAACTGTGACTCATACGGTGGAAACTTGGGATTATGTGGATTCCCTCTGCCCCAATTGTGCACCAAAGACGAAGCACAACAGGACCAAGGTGATGATGATGGAGAGCACGACAGTGGAATGATTGAATGGAAGGTGGTGATGATGGGATATGGAAGCGGACTAGTGATCGGAATATCTGTGGGATACATGGTGCTTTTCAGTAGAAGCTTTGACCAATGGTTCTTGAAAAGATTTGGAAGAGGACAACGTTGCAGAACCAACTCTTGCTTAAGTGGGAGGTGAAGGTCAAACCAGTATGAAGAGGAAAACAGAGTCTCGTTAGAAAGTATAGAAAAGTAAGTTAGGTGTTTCCAGTTAAATATACTTATTTCATATTTAGAACCGAACTTCGTTAGCTTTATTATTATTTGACCCTTCTTTTTTTTTTTTGGTGTTTTTGGGTTTTGCTTCTATACGGGAAGGTGCAGGAGAGATACGGTTTTTGATCAGATGCAACTGTTGCTCAACCCTTGACGAGGCGTGGCTCTGGTGACTCTCTTATCTTGTCGTTTGTGTCATCTTGTTTCCAAGAAATGTACCCAAAGCCCATATTAAGGATGTGTTTTCTATCTTTTAATTCTGTAATGATTGTTGAGGTTTTCGTCGTACGAAGTCCTAGTTTTCTGGAGTTTTGTATTTTTGTTACAAATGTTTAACGGAATTTTCATTTTATGTCCTTTTTTATCCTCTAATAAGATGATGGCATTTGTTTATAATCGTTTGTTTTCATGTTCCATTAAAGTGACTGTAGATGTCGAATTTCTACAGTCAAAAATTTAACAGAAATATTAGTTTAATAAAACGAGAATCGATTATATGGGTCCTTGGACATCGTGATAAAATTCATATAAAACAACGAAAAGAACAGATCTAGAAATACTCATGTCAGAGAATGAATGCTAAAAGAAATTATTGAATTAGAAATAAACAAGAAATTAATGACACCAAGATATAAAGAGGTTCACCCGATCAATGGTGCTACGTCCTCTGAGAGAGTGATTTTGTATTAATGAAGGTTTCTAAATACAAGAATGGTTTATGGAGATATTTCAGCAGAGTAACAGTACGTTTCAGATAAAGGTTTTTCGATCCCTCTGAAAGGAGGGGTCTTCCTCTATTTATAGAGGAAGAAGCATGGTCTGAACCCGAAGTTTTCGGTAAGCAGTTATCGTTTTTGTTTGCTGGGACACGTGTCAGAAGGTCAATCGTGTAGTTGACCAGGCGGTTACCAGATAAAGTCATGGGCTGGCGGTTGAATTCTTATATTCGTAGGATCGTCAGTTATTATGAACGATCTGATGTGTCACCAATGAATATGAACTTGATGGTTGAGGGAAGTTCCCTTTGATAAATCTTTGGTTGAAATCGAACGACAAATGATGGATAAAGACGAAGCTTTATTCTGGCGCAAACATCGTTCGTGGCTCGTTACATTTTTACTGTTCGTATGATCATGTCTCGTTCGACGCTCGATCATATATAATCAGTTTAAATGATAACACGAGTTTATAAGATGGATTGGGTCCTGCCCAATTAGTCGAACTGTGGAGGATTACTAATGAGTAAGCTCATATTTTGGGTTTGGCCCAAAGATAATTTACCAAAGAATTGATTGTCCGTTTAACGAGCGTTCGCAAGTTAATAGTATAATGGGAAGACGAAGTCTAACCCCAACAGTGACACAAAAGAAGTTTATTCTTAGTTGTGTTATACTACACACGTATATAATGGTTCAAAAATTGCAACATATTTATCTAAAAAAGCAATTGTAAGAACATTTTTTTGAATATTTGAGAAGCTATATTTATATATAAGAAAATTTTTGTATGATTAATGGGAGAAGATTCAAGAGATATTCCGGTGGATAACAAAATCATTTTTAAATGGTTTTTAATCACTTTTCATATTTTATCTTTCATTTTTCCGGTCCCTCGTCAAATTTTAAAAGTTCATATTTTCTCTCCCCCTTTTTTTTAAGCTCGGAATGGCTTTTTACTGGTTTTATTATTTTCCTTAGAATTGTAGTTTTGAAAGTAGTCTGTCGTTTTTGTGGTTGTCCATTTTGGGCGGTCCGTTTTTTGCTGACATTTCATGTCGTTTCGTCTAGTTGGAAGAGATTTCCCGTCATTTTCGATACTCATCTATTCGTTTCTAAAGTTTTGTGTTGTTTTAAAGATTTGATAGAATATGTATATTCAAATTATACTAAAATAGTAAATTATTTGTAATTTACGTGACATTTTCTATTAACTTTTTTGTGTTAACAAAAAGGATTATTTTTTACCATTTTAAAAAGTTTAGGGAACTTTTAGCCACCAAAAAATAGAAAAAAAGTTGAAGATCTAATCACAACTTCATAAAAAGTTTAGGAATGTATAGTAAAAATACACTGGTTTGCACTAATATGATTTATTATTTCGTTGTGAATAGTCCATCTCTAAGCAAGATCAATCTCAATATTAGGATTGTTCTTAATTCATAATAATGATTTTTACGCTATAAAAATGACCATGTTATATCATTTTAAAGAGTTTGGAGAACTTTAGCCACAAAAAAAATAAAAAAAAATAAAAGTTGAAGATCTAATCGCAACTTCGTATGAATGTATAGCAGTAAAATTCTTTATATCATAGATGTTGACTTAAAGTTTAATCATGTTAATTATTTGGGATACAGTAAAAAAAAAAAAAAAAAAAAGTGAGAGGCCATTGTAGGACTTGCATGGCGTTTCATTGTGATGTTACGCATGAAAGGCCAATGGTAGATTTAGCTACATATATAAATTGAAAACCGAAACCAATTTCGTAACGACATTTGTAACGACAATAACACTTGTATGAAAATTAAAAATTTTCGTAAATAAACCAAATGATTGATGCACCCAAATTATTATAGTTGTTTATCAAATATAAATGTGATGATTTGTAGACAGCAATTCGTGAAATGCCAACAACACTAACACTGTCTCATCCCACCTATGATCCCATAGCAGATCATGCCCTAGCAACATTTGAGAATGTTTTACATATGGGTGTGCATAGAATTGAAACCAACTTTTTTTAGTAGCCATCATCCAATCCAATCATTAAAAAATATTTTTAATACAAAAAAATTAGTCCAATTCATTTTATCATTCAGTCATATTGAATTAGATTGGATTAGATGATTGGATTGTACTTGAGCATTCAAAAAACTTAATAAAACATGTTAAATTGCAACAAACTTCAAAATGACAAATCACATTGTCATGATACCAATTTAGTCATTTTTCGTCAATTTATCATTTGTAACATAAAACCAAAACCACCCTATATAGTAATAGAGAAAAATAAATCTCCCAAGTCCAAATAATTAAGACATAGAAATAAATAGATTTCTATATCATTATATCATGATTAATAATTTCAAAATAAAGGAACTTATGTCTTAGACATCGTCTTTGACTAAGACTGTAAGTTGGAGAATAATATTAGGTGTAGTTTTTGGAAGAATAAAATCTGAATTCTTCATATTGAATTAGACAGCGCACACTACACAAATAGGGACCTTCAGTTTTCTTGATATCCTAACCAACCGAAAAAAAAAACTAAAAAAACTAAAAAAACTAAAAAAACAAATCACCTAAACAAGTCAAACAGAAAATCAGGTCATAACTTGAAATTTAAATTTAAATTCCCTAAATATCTTTGACGCACCTCAAGTTGGAGCATAGATATCTATTATGCCCAGCTTGTTAACAAGAAGTTCAAAATTCGGTTTGAACAATCCCTTAGTTAGGATAGCCATGTTATATCAATGAAGTAATATTTCAAATATAGATACACCATTGTATAGGGAGACAGGTCATAACTGTTATGACCAGGTCTGTAAAATCCCCATTACACTTACATTTAAGATGCATAAAATTTTTAATTTAATTTATAACTTGATAATTTCATGACCTGTTATCTCAATGAAATAATATTTTAAATATAGATACATCGTTATATAGGAAAAAGTGGACATTAATTCTATAATGTTGATATATGGGGAGTTGCGGTCATAATTGTTATGACCGGGAGGTCATAACAGTTATGACCGTTACTCTTGTTCACGATATAGAGCTACGTCATAACCGTTATGACCACCCCGGTCATAACGATTATGACTGGTATAGAGTCATAATCGTTATGACCTGACGATAATAACGGTAAACACCGTTATAATATTATGATGTACGGTATAGGGTTGCGGTCACTATTGATATGACCTCTTGGTCATAACTGTTATGACTGGTATAGGATGAGGTCATAACCATTATGGCCAAGAGGTCATAACGGTTACGACCGTTACTGTTGTGTACGGTATAGGGTAGAAGTCATAACAGTTATGACCGGACGGTCAAGACGGTTATGACCGTTACTCTTCTACACGAGCTAGTGTTGCGGTCATAACTGTTATGACCACTCGGTCATAACGGTTTTTACCGTAACTCTTGTTCACGGTATAGGGTTGCGGTCATAACTGTTATGACCACTCGGTCATAACTGTTATGACCACTCGGTCATAACGATTTTTACCGTTCCTCTTGTTGTCTCACGGTATAGAGTTGCGGTCATAACTGTTATGACCACTCGGTCAGAACGGTTATGACTGTTGCTCTTGTTGACTCACGGTGTAGTGTTGCGGTCATAATTGTTATGACCACTCGGTCAGAACGGTTATGGCCGTTACTCTTATCGTCTCACGGCATAGAGTTGAGGTCATAATTGTTATGATCACTCGGTCAGAACGGTTATGACCGTTCCTCTTGACGTCTAACGGTATAGAGTAGCGGTCACAACGGTTATGACCAGGTGGTCACAACGGTTATGACCGTTACTCATGTCACGAGATATCGTGAATAACATAACGGTCATAATCGTTGTGATCGTCCGGTCATAACAGTGCTGTTTTTCGCAGGTCATTTTCGTGTCTTTCGACATTTAACGGTTTTTGAAGATTTTTCGACGTTCACGGGCGTCGGAGCGGTTTATGGATGGATTTCGTGGTGGTTTCGGGCGGTTCCCGGCGGTAGCAACTCTTTCTCTTTCTCGATTTCAGTTTCTCTCTCTAAAACACTGTAGATGCTGGTTTGGAAATTTTTTTAGGGCATGCGAGGGAGATGAGGGTAAACGTGAAAATTTGCACACATTAAATGCTACTGGGCCCCACATTTCTGACGTGACACTGCTAGAACTGAAAGGAACAAAAAATGGTACTAATTTTAATATTATTTTCTCCAGATGTGCTATTAATGAAATTTACCCATAAATTAACCCTTTCTTTTTTCGGGTTTCAACAAATATTAGGAGAGCTGACAACTTCAGAGTTGGGCAATACAAATACGAAAAAACATTAAAAAAAAAAAATAAGGGTACAAGAAATTTTATTTTACTTTTTTAAAAATAAAATTCTTCCAAATTATAGATAGAGGGTTTAAGGGAAAGATGGGGTGGAGGCTCAGATTCGCCATTTCACAGACACAGAGAGAGAGAGAGAACGGACGCGCAGCTACAAATGGCTGCGACCGACAGCCGGCCGCCGCCCGGAGAAGGACAGAACCCTCATTTTCCGGCGGAGAAAACCGGGTCGACCCGCCAGGGAACCGGATCCTTCCCTTCCCAGTGCCTGATTTTCGGTCTGAAAACATCATCAACGCCTCAAAATTCGGGTTTAGGATTCAGGGCATACGCCCATATATACACACACACATGTGCACGTATAAATATATATATATATATAGAGAGAGAGAGAGAGAGAATCGACAAAACACAGGGGTTTCAGTGCAATTCTTCCCTTTTTTTTTTTTTTTTTTTCAGATAAAGGGAGAGGAGGAACAGGAAATCATCGGTTCTGCTGCGATCAGAGAGACGCGGGTAAATAGGGCAGCCATTTCTAAGGAACGACCAAACCCTAATTTGCCGGGTCTCCATGAGAGCAAAAGCCTCATTCTTAAACTAATGAGCCTCTCTGAATCCATGGCCATTCCTTGGAGCGGCTTTTATTATGCGTTTGAAGTCCTTGGATTTTTGTTTCCGTCTTTGCCCCTGGAATTTCGTCTGGTCAAGGGCATTGATGAGGGTAGAATTAGGAATTGTTGAAAGATTGTGGGGGTCAATTTTGTAAATATGAAAGTGGGCTTAAATAATGCTTCCGTTGATGGGGGATAAAAGAAATTCCATTTTGGAAAAAGAAAATTTTTTTAATTAAAAAAAATATATTTTTATTTTGAGAATAAGATAGTAGTTGAACGTGTAAAAAAATTTCTTTTTGAAGATAAAAAGTTATTTGAAATAAGAAGAAAACAGTATTAGGAATTATTAATTGTGAAAAAATTTCAAAAAAATTTCTCTACTTTTTTTAAAATAATACTGTACAAAGTAAATTTGAAAATAAAATAACCTTTTTTTCTTCAAAATGAGATATAATTAAAAAAATTGAGACAAACATTTTTTTGTAAAAATTTTTCAATTTCGAAAAATAAACATGTCATCTAAACACACGGGAAAAGTGGAGGGAAAAAAAATATTATGGAGAGATATTAAGATGAAAATTTACAAATTATAGTATTTATTGAAGTGATTTTTGGAGAACTAAAAAAGCTTGTGATACCTTTATATATATATATATATACATGTTATTAATTCTCTTCAAAATTAGAGAGAAAAGTGGAGAAAAAAACTCCCTCGAAAGGTTAAATAAACATTTGAACAACAACATTTTTTTTTGAAAGGATGAACAAAAACATTTAAATTGTCATCTAAATTGGTATTGAGACATTAATATTCTAAAAAGAAATATTTAAATGTCTTTAGAGAGGAGAGAATGGAGTAAATTTTAAAGAAACTGTATATTTCATTTTCGGATGGGTTAAAATTAAGGGGTGGATCTTTTTTAATTTATGCCTAAATGGTAAAATGGACTTTTTCTTTTTAAGGGTAAAATGGACCGACTATGTAGATGGTTCAACTTCACCTCAACAAACACAATATTTAACGTGTCATTTATATGAAATGGTTAAGATTATGTCAAATGGTTACCCCCAAACACAGGGTAAATCATCCTCATGTATTAGTAAAAACATCTTTGAAGACCCAAAAAAAAAAAAAAAAAAAAAGAGGCTTAAATAAATAAGTAATTGCATGAATAATATTTTTTTTCTTTCCCTCTACTTTTACTAACAACACCAAATAACAAAAGATAATTTTGACTTCTTTTCTCTTATGAAACCAAATAACAAAATATTATTCTCTCCTATTTATTTTCTTTCTCTTCAATTTTTTCCTTTCCTTCTTATCAAACCATTTTTTCTTTACGTTCTTACCAAACATACGTTGCGAGATTGTATTTTGAGTGTAAAATGAGACGCTGTTTAGATCCCCTCTGTCGTGCCTCTGTGTTGCTAATGGAATTCATCTTAGGAGTTCTTTTTTTTTTTTCTTAAAATCACTTCCAGCTATTAAAATATGGATTTTTATTTGCCTAGACTACTTTGTTTTGAATAAGTTTTATGCTTTACATAAACTAGCTTATCTGCACTTACCAGACTTCAAAAAAAAAAAAAAAAAAAAAAGAACAAATAAACTTTAGGTAAAGGAGTATTAATGGCTGATCGTTTGCTATCGTGGGACTTTTTTTTTTTTCTTGGAATTACGCTTGCGTTTGGTTTATTAGTTAGAGTTGAAATTTTTTGACTTTTCAAAAATTAATTATAGATTTTATTACCTTTTTAAAAAAAGATAAAAAATTAAGATAAAAAAATATAATTTAGTTAGAATTAAATTTAAATACCAAAGAAAATGACTTGAATACCAAACAAAACGACATTGTACTTGAATTAGGTTGTTTCTACCCATCATAGCTCTATTTAATTGCATCAAGTTTTAAGTTGTCTACTCATAAGAATAAAAATAAAAAATTTAAGTTGTCACCTATTAAATTCTCAACTTTCTCAATTGCTTCCAAAAAAATGTTGCTGAAAATTTTCATCTGATTCCCTGATTTTTTTTATCTAACCGGGAAAATAAAAAAAATCCATCGATCACAAAGGGGATTTATAGACTTGCATTTGTTACCCAGAGATGGCATCTAAAAAAAAATAACAAATAGAATAGAAAATAAATTTTTAAAGAAAAACACACAAATATAAGAGAAGAGTCAAGAAAGAGAATAGAAGGCTCAGATTGGCCATTTCTCAGACAGAGCGAGAGAAAAAAGAGAGGACACCGCGGCCACCGTGGCTGCCACCGACCATCGGCCGCCGTGTGGAAAGCAACAGAACCGTCATTTCCACCGGTTCATCCGGGTCGCCCCGCCGGTAATCGGATCAGTAGCCTCAAATACCCGATAATACAGAGTTCCGCTTGCTATTCGCCACTTCACGTTCACAACCTTCTTCAATCCAAGGTAGTGACTCTGAGACAATCAAATTCTTAGTACAGACATTACTTGGAAAAACCATTATAGATTAATCTTTTCTTCTTCCAACAAAATTCATTCTTGTCCTGGAAAACAATGACCACAAGAACCCTAACTTTGTTGTACTCTTCCACTGCAAATCTCTGGATTTGGGCGTTCCAAGATGGAGCAAAAATGCAATTCTCATGCCTTGCGGCTTCACCAATCTGGTTTTGTAATGCTACCTTCCACAGGGCTTTACAAGTCAAAGTAATAATGGAATGTTTGATTGGAACTAAACTTGATTAATTTTCTGCTAATTATTTTGTGTGCTTTCTCTAACTTATTGTGTGTTTTGCTAGTACTGTACATTATGTTCGTAATTGCTGCTCTGCTTTTCTTGAATTGAAGTGAGACTCTTACACCAATTTCTCATCTTTTATATGTCGTTTTCCGTTCATTGCTGTTTTTGTTTGCAATTTTTTTTTGTTGTCGTTTGATGTGTGATGTCTTTAGTGTTTAGGTAGTTTGATGTAATTTTTGTCGTTTTCATGCTATGTTTTTTTTTTTTTCCTTGGTGTCTGCTATTGTAATTGTAGTTGTTTTTGGTTTTGTTTTACTTTATTTTATCTCATTTTATTTTTGCATACTGAGGTATATTTTCAGCTGTTATATGCGACTGCGGCTCCGCATTACTTGAATTGAAGTGAGATTCTTACACCGATTTATCATATGTTATATGTCGTTTTCCGTGCATTGTTGTTTTTGTTTGCAATTTTTGGTTGTCGTTTTATGATGTCTTTAATTTTTAGGTAGTTTGATTTTTTTTTTTCTTGTCCTTTTCATACTCAATGGGTTTTTATTTTTTTTTTTGAGGTATATTTTCAGCTGTTATATGAGGGTTTATTTTCGTATTTCCATTTCCTCGTTTTTATTATCATTATAATGTTTGTCTCTTTGAATAAAAAGCTTCCTTGCAGTTCTTAGAACAGTGTCATTTGTTATATTTATTGTCGTTCTGTAAAATTGTTGTCACGCTAGTGTTTCGACATCTGACATATGCAGTACTACATTTCCTTGAAGAATTAAAATGCAAATCTAAATAATTAAAATGCTACTTATGATGTTCATTTTGTATTTTAAACAATGTTATATACTCTCTTGATTTTATCCAACTGGAGAAGATGGAAATTTCTTGCTGTCCCATTCAGGACTAGTTCTTAATCGGATGGTCCAAAAGATTAAAACAGAAAAGAAAATAAAAATACGTGGCAAAACTAACATTAACATAATTCGTTTGTGTTTCACATTATTACTCATGGTTGATAATTTAATTATATCACAAAAATCCCTTTGTAACTAATAGAGATTCATTATAACGAGAATGCTGGATTATCATCATCATCGTCATTATTATTATCATAATTATCATTATTATTATTATAATTTTTTACTTCAAATATCAAAAATCAGGTGGTTCATGATCTTCAACATGATTTGGAAAAAGGTGAAGCATCTTTGTCTATTTGAATTTCGCTCATTTCATTATCTATTAGAACAAAAAATAACATTAATTTTGGAATTCCAAATACAAATGAAATGAGCAATGACAAAGATTATTTCTTTCTTTTCTCGCTTTTTGGTATATTATTCAGTAAATCATGAGCCAGTTGATTACTGACACTTGAAAAATATCAGCCGAATTGCATTGGAATTTGGAAGTGGGCATTGTCTGATGAAAAATCAAATGTCCAGCCCAAAAAATAAGTTAGACATCCCTGTATTTTGTCTCACTAGAAAGACTTAGCCTCCATTTTGTATCACGGTTGGAGTTGAAAATTTTAAGTTGAAATTGGTTGACTTTTTAAAAACTAGTTATAATTTTTTGTTGATTTTTCAAAAAAAGATAAAACTGAAATAAAAAATTTAAGTTTAAGTTGAATTACCAAACACAGTGTTAGACTTGTATTCCGCTTCAGAACAATAAGTTACAATCATCTAAATAACTTTTGGAAATTTTGTAAGTAACGGATGGCATAGATTAGTGTGCAAAGGTCTACTTTTTGCATGTTACAATATGGCACATCCAATTATCACCAATTAATTATAAAACGTATTGTTATGATTTGTTTTATAATTATGAATTTAGCAAATTAGGGGCGTTTGACATGAAATGTTTTAACAATGCATATTTCTCCATATATCTTTTTTTTTTTTTTTTTTGTATTTATGTATTCTCTGATTTTTAGAGCATTGCATCTTCCTCTCTCCTAGGAGGTCTTTCATAGTCATAATCCTACACCGATTGCAAAAAAAATTTGAATATGCATTACTCATTGTAGCTAGATTGTTATTTTTTTCACCTGTTAATATCAAAAATAAATATCAGGAATATTAAGTTTGTTATAATATGAATACAAGTACTATCATAAAAGATAAATTACATATATACTTTAAAAAAAAAAGAGAGATATAAAAGAAAATGAGAGAATTTTTTTATTATCCATTATCTTATTATTGTTGCGTACATATAAGTTTACAATGGCCATAACAGGACTTGTCATCATGAAGCCTTAGTATTGCTGGTAGAAGTCATGAATTGATGGGATATGGAACCAATTTAATTTAACTTAAACGAGAAGATACGTTATAGATGATAGCAGATTTCGTTATTGAATAAGTGCTTAGTCTCGTTCCAAAGTCTCGAAATGTTTTCTCCATGATCAAGACAGTTTTCATCCGTTGGTTTTTCAAACTCAAGTTACGAGGATCCAAGATGACTTGGTCATTGATATTGTATCGTTATATTTCAATCTCAATCTCTTCATTCATCATCTCTCTTGTTATATCTTTTTCATGAAGCCGCGTTAAACACAATATGATAAAAACAAAAAGTCATAAGTTTTATAATCTTTATTTATCAAAATAGTAAATTCCTTTACAAAGAACACGACCCAATTTTCCTCTATGCATTTAATGAAAGTCTTGAGTAGCAATCTCTATGAGTTGAACCTGCAAATTATGAATAAATTGAGCAGTCTTTCAGTAAAATACCATTAAACTACCACTAAACTGCCATTACAAAATTAAAATAAATTTTAGAAATTATCAACTTTCTATACTTGTATTAAAAATATATGGCTATGACTTTAAATCATCTGGATGACCACCTAGATCCATACCTACAAGGAGAGAAGACCTCTATACTACCCAGAGAAGATAAGGTGAAATAGAAAGATTGACAAGCTCTGAAATTTGGACTCTCTCTATTTTGATTTATTTGAAATATCAAATTTCAAATATGATTATTTAGGGGGAAAAAAATTTTAACAATCATATAAATGTAATAATTAAAAGAATTCAGGGGAGAATGCACCTCTAACCTAAAATTATTCGTTTGTGCTTCACATGATTATTCATGATTTGTCATTTAATTACACCACAAAAATTTCTTATATGCAATGAGAAGATTCATAAATAACAAGGATGCTGCAAATTTCTAATTTCTCTTCTTATTTTATTACTATTCTTGTCAAGTGGGTCCAACAAAGCTAATATATTCTTATATTGACTTATTTCAAATAGGATTAAATCATGGACCACCTGATATTCAGCATTTGGAGAGGTTTACATTCTACTTCAATTTTGGTCATTTCTTGTCTACTTTAACCAAAAAAAAAAAAAAAAAAAAAAAAAAGACATTAGTTGTAGAATTTCAAATACAAGGCTTAAAAATAACATTCACAAATTTTTCATTCTTTCTATTCCGTGGCTCATGGGCCACTTGAAAGCTACACTAGAAAATATAAGCCTTGCATTATGAAATGAATTAGTTCAGACGAATAAGAAAATGTCCAACCCAATATAAAAAATAGAGAAAATTAGGTAGAGAGTTATGTTTTGAGTAACTCCTTAAAATTTTGTCCACTCTAACGTTAAAGTTGATAATTTTGTCATTTTATGATGGGTATAAATATAACGAGGTATTAGATTTGTGACATTCTTGTATATAACCCCAATAAATAAGCTACTCAAGTAATCAGATTCATTTCAGTTGCCTCACAAATGATCTGTAAGATCTACTTGGTGGAATCCACATTAGCTATCTGTGCATGAATACTGATATATAATCCATTTCAAGTTAACATTGGTCGGTTGTCGTTTTTATTATCTTGTCGTTTCATCTAGTCGGAAGAGATTTCTTGTCATTTTCTAAACTCATATAGTTTCTAAAGTTTTATGTTGTTTTTAAAGATTTGATAGAATATGTATATTTAAATTAGCCTTAAATAGTAAATTATTTATGATTTACATCTGTTAAATTTTTTGTGTTAATGAAAAGGACCATTTTTTATGATTTTAAAGAGTTTTGAGAACTTTCAACCACAAAAGAAAAAAAAAATTTTTGAAGATCTAATCACCACTTCATAAAAAGGTTAGGAATGTATAGCAGTAAAATTCTTTATATCACAGATGTTGACTTAAAGTTTAATTATGTTAATTATTTGGGATACAGTTGGAAGATGAAAAAAAAAAAAAAAAAAAAGTGAGGGGCCATTGTTGGACTTGCTTGGAGTTGTCATTGTGATGTTACACAGGAAAGGCCATTAATGATAGATAGCCGCCTAAATTGAAAAACGAAACCAATTTCAACGAAAACCAACAAGAAAAGTAAATGAATAATCTTCGTAAACACACAACTTTAGCTTTGAAGTTTGGAAGGCGATTGGTTCTTTGAATCCATGGAGCCGCCCATGTACATCAGCGGCTCGAAATTTCTTTTTTTTTTTTTTCCTACCAAAATGCCCCAACCTTTTTTTTTTCTTTTCATTATTTTCCTAGTGGAATAGCTAACATCTTTGCAACAAGGAAATACGTCAGTTCTCCTAATATAGTCATGTAAACCGTGGGACCTAAACAAAGACACTTATAAATCATATATAAAACATGGACCACCTAATTTATGAAACAGGAAAAATGGAGCTTTTTGAATGAATCAAACTTATCATACTTGAGTAAATTTGATTTTCACATCTCCTCATTTATTCATGTGGACCTTTATGTGAGTGGTGACTCTTCAAAGACAGTGCAAAATTATGAAATTGATAGAGAGAAGAACGTTCCAAGTCCTTGCCGTAAGAAGACCTAGACAACGATATCCCCAGCCCTTAATGTAAGAAGAGCAAAGAGCTCATTTGAAAGAACTTTTACTTTTACTTTAGTTAGTAGAAAAATAGAAGTAAAAACTACGATTTTTCGGTACGAATAGTAACAGACATACATGTATTGACTGCTTATAAATGAGCATGGATGCATACCCTTTTATTGCATTCAACTACTCCAAAACATCCAGAGTTCAAAACATACTTGCCGGTATTAATTTCTCCGAAAAACGATGATCTGGTTTTCATGCTTGTGTCTCTTTCTCTTCTCACTTCCTTCTCTATTGTGCTCTTCCTCATTTCTGCCTTATCCTTTTACTCCTCGTCAACTATGCCATCCACATGAAAGCTCTGCTCTGTTCGATTTTAGGAATTCTTTTTCCATTATAAATGACAGTTTAAAATCGTGTCTTCCAGAAAATGGAGGTATCCATAATCCGAATAGTACATTGTCTTGGGATATAAGCAAGGATTGCTGCACATGGAGTGGAGTCACATGTCATGAGGTGACTGGTCATGTCATTAGGCTCGACCTTAAGTGCGGTGGGCTTCGAGGTGCTATTCACTCCAACAATAGTCTCTTCTTCCTCACTCATCTGCAAACTCTAATTCTCTCCTCTAATAACTTTTCTGGCTCCGAAATTTCACCCCAGTTTGGCAGGTTTGCAAGTATGATTCACCTTGACCTTTCTCTCTCTTTTCTCAGGGGCCAAGTGCCTTTGAACTTGTCTTACTTGTCTAGTTTGGTTGCACTTGATCTTAGTTCGAACACTAATCTGAGGCTAGAGACATCTAGTTTGAAACGAATTGTTGCAAACTTAACCCACCTCAGAGAATTGTTCTTCCATGACGTTAATATGTCTTCTGTCTCGCCTAATTCCTTTTTAAATTTGTCTACTTCTCTGACATCACTTGTTCTTAGTCGTAGTCGACTGACAGGAGAGTTTCCAAAACATATTTTTCACCTTCCCAAACTTCAAAACCTCGATTTAAGTATTAACTTGGGTCTCAACGGTACATTTCCTCAATATAATTGGAGTAGCCCATTGAGAAATCTAAATCTGTCCGAAACTAAATTTTTGATAGATTTACCTTATCTCACCAAAACTTTGAAGTCTTTGAATACTTTGTTTCTCAGAGCCTGTAATTTCAAAGGATTGTCTCATGTGTTCCTGGGCAACTTAACGGAGATCACATCCTTAGACCTCTCCAGAAATAATTTCCATGGTCAAATCTCCTGGTCCTCTTTAAATCTAGAGAAACTTACTTACTTAGATCTTTCTACAAACAATTTCTCTGGTAAACTCCCTGAATTTTTTTATAGTGCACCAAATAGTACCTTTTCACGTGACTCTTCTGAACATCAACCAGTGGGCTTTCTTCCATTGAATTTAAAATACTTGTACTTATCTGATAATGTACTAAATGGAACGATACCTACTTGGTTATATTCCCTACCATATTTGCAGCGTTTAGATTTGGCTAGAAATCAATTCACTGGTCCCATTGACGAATTCGAATCTACTTCTTTGGTCATTCTTAGCTTGGAATCTAACAAATTACAGGGCCTTATTCCACAATCAATATTTCAGAACGTGAATCTTTCTTTTTTAGACCTTTCATCAAATAACTTGAGTGGGGTCATGCAGTTAGACCAGTTTTCAAAGTTAAAAAATCTCCAGTCTCTTGATCTCTCTTTTAATAGGCTCATATCACTGGATTCCATCAACTCCATCACATCTGCTTTGCCCAATACCCTTCGATCCTTGTCTCTGTCTTCGTGCAACTTGAGTGAGTTCCCACACGCTTTAAGAAGCTTTGAAAATTTAGAATGGTTGGACCTTTCCAACAACCAAATTGAAGGGATTGTTCCCCAGTGGTTTTGGAACGTGGGGAAGAATTCATTGTGGTATCTAAATATTTCTCACAATCTCTTAACACATATGGAACAAATTCCTTGGAAAGAAGTATATAATATTGATCTAAGCTCCAACCGGTTTCAAGGTCATCTTCCAAATCCACCACCTTCAACTAGAATGTTTTCAATCTCAAACAACCAATTCGTTGGAGAGATATCTTCTTTGTTTTGCAACCTTACTTTGGTTCACACCCTTGATTTGTCAAACAACAATTTGATTGGGAGCATTCCTCCATGCTCTGGACTCTCAAGAGTAACAATGGGAAACTCCTTGAGGATCTTGAACGTTCATGGAAACCAGTTGGAAGGGTCATTACCCCTTTTTTTGCAAAACTGTGAAAATTTGGAAATTTTAGATGTTGGAAACAACAAGCTTAATGGATCCTTTCCCCATTTGTTGGCGTCTCTTCCAGAGCTTCAAATTCTTATCATGAAATCTAATAGATTTCATGGTCCAATAAGCAATCCAGAGGTGAGATTTCCCTTCCACAAGTTAAGAATCATGGACCTCTCCAACAATGAATTCACAGGTCTTTTACCGGCTGAATATTTTGGGAATTTCACGGCCATGATGGATGCACATTCAGCTGTTTTGAAGTACATGGGACGATATCCAGGAGGTGGCTCATACTACTCTGTGACAATGGCAATCAAAGGACACTTCGTGGATCTGCCAAAAATCCAAATGATGTTCATGGCCATTGATTTCTCAAGTAATAACTTCACAGGAGAGATTCCAAACGTGATTGGAAAGCTCAATTCACTCAAAGGACTGAACTTTTCTCACAACAAGTTGTTTGGTCTCACTCCTCAATCGTTGGCAAACTTGAGCAATCTTGAATGGTTAGATCTCTCGTCAAACAAGCTTTCTGGACGTATTCCATCGCAATTAGCAGAAGATTTGAATCAACTTTCATATTTAAATCTTTCCAACAATAAACTGGAAGGACCAATTCCTCGTGGGAAGCAATTTGAAACATTCAACTGTGACTCATACGGTGGAAACTTGGGATTATGTGGATTCCCTCTGCCCCAATTATGCACCAAAGACGAAGCACAACAGGACCAAGGTGATGATGATGGAGAGCACGACAGTGGAATGATTGAATGGAAGGTGGTGATGATGGGATATGGAAGCGGACTAGTGATCGGAATATCTGTGGGATACATGGTGCTTTTCAGTAGAAGCTTTGACCAATGGTTCTTCAAAAGATTTGGAAGAGGACGACGTTGCAGAACCAACTCTCGCTTAAGTGGGAGGTGAAGGTCAAACCAGCAAGCAGAGGAAAACAGAGTCTCGTTAGAAAGTATAGAAAAGTAAGTTCTGTGTTTCCAGTTAAATATACTTATTTCATATTTAGAACCGAACTTCGTTAGCTTTATTATTATTTGACCCCTTTTTTTTTTTTGTTGTTTTTGGGTTTTGCTTCTATACGGGAAGGTGCAGGAGAGATACGGTTTTTGATCAGATGCAACTGTTGCTCAACCCTTGATGAGGCGTGGCTCTGGTGACTCTCTTATCTTGTCGTTTGTGTGTCATCTTGTTTCCAAGAAATGTACCCAAAGCCCATATTAAGGATGTGTTTTCTATCTTTTAATTCTGTAATGATTGTTGGGGTTTTAGTCGTACGAAGTCCTAGTTTTCTGGAGTTTTGTATTTTTATTACAAATGTTTAACGGAATTTTCATTTTATGTCCTTTTTATCCTCTAATAAGATGATGGCATTTGTTTATAATCGTTTGTTTTCATGTTCCATTAAAGTGACACAAGAAGAAGTTTATTCTTAGTTGTGTTATACTACACACGTATATAATGGTTCAAAAATTGCAACATATTTATCTAAAAAACCAATTGTAAGAACATTTTTTTTTGAATATTTGAGAAGCTATATTTATATATAAGAAAATTTTTGTATGATTAATGGGAGAAGATTCAAGAGATATTCCGGTGGATAACAAAATCATTTTTAAATGGTTTTTAATCACTTTTCATATTTTATCTTTCATTTTTCGGGTCCCTCGTCAAATTTTAGAAGTTCATATTTTCTCTCCCCCTATTTTTTTTTTTAAGCTGGGAGTGGCTTTTTACTAGTTTTATTATTTTCCTTAGAATTGTAGTTTTGAAAGTAGTCTGTCGTTTTTGTGGTTGTCCATTTTGGGCGGTCGGTTTTTTGCTGACATTTCATGTCGTTTCGTCTAGTTGGAAGAGATTTTCCGTCATTTTCGATACTCATCTATTCGTTTCTAAAGTTTTGTGTTGTTTTAAAGATTTGATAGAATATGTATATTCAAATTATACTAAAATAGTAAATTATTTGTGATTTACGTGACATTTTCTATTAAATTTTTAGTGTTAACAAAAAGGATCATTTTTTACCATTTTAAAAAGTTTAGGAAACTTTTAACCACCAAAAAATAGAAAAAAAGTTGAAGGTCTAATCACAACTTCATAAAAGGTTTAGGAATGTATAGTAAAGATACACTGGTTTGCACTAATATAATTTATTATTTCGTTGTGAATAGTCCATCTCTAAGCAAGATCAATCTCAATATTAGGATTGTTCTTAATTCATAATAATGATTTTTACGCTATAAAAATGACCATGTTATATCATTTTAAAGAGTTTGGAGAACTTTAGCCACAAAAAAATAAAATAAAAAAAAAGTTGAAGATCTAATCGCAACTTCGTATGAATGTATAGCAGTAAAATTCTTTATATCATAGATGTTGACTTAAAGTTTAATCATGTTAATTATTTGGGATACAGTAAAAAAAAAAAAAAAAAAAAAAGTGAGAGGCCATTGTAGGACTTGCATGGCGTTATCATTGTGATGTTACACATGAAAGGCCAATGGTAGATTTAGCTACATATATAAATTGAAAACCGAAACCAATTTCGTAACGACATTTGTAACGACAATAACACTTGTATGAAAATTAAAAATTTTCGTAAATAAACCAAATGATTGATGCACCCAAATTATTATAGTTGTTTATCAAATATAAATGTGATGATTTGTAAACAGCAATTCGTGAAATGCCAACAACACTAACACTGTCTCATCCCACCTATGATCCCATAGCAGATCATGCCCTAGCAACATTTGAGAATGTTTTACATATAAGTGTGCATAGAATTGAAACCAACTTTTTTTAGTAGCCATCATCCAATCCAATCATTAAAAAATATTTTTAAATACAAAAAAATTAGTCCAATTCATTTTATCATTTAGTCATGTTGAATTGGATTGGATTAGATGATTGGATTGTACTTGAGCATTCAAAAAACTTAATAAAACATGTTAAATTGCAACAAACTTCAAAATGACAAATCACATTGTCATGATACCAATTTAGTCATTTTTCGTCAATTTATCATTTGTAACATAAAACCAAAACCACCCTATATAGTAATAGAGAAAAATAAATCTCCCAAGTCCAAATTATTAAGACATAGAAATAAATAGATTTCTATATCATTATAACATGATTAATAATTTCAAAATAAAGGAACGTATGTCTTAGACATCGTCTTTGACTAAGACTTTAAGTTGGAGAATAATATTAGGTGTAGTTTTTGGAAGAATAAAATCTGAATTCTTCTTATTGAATTAGACCGCGCACATTACATAAATAGGGACCTTCAGTTTTCCTGATATCCTAACCAACCGAAAAAAAAAAAAAAAAAACTATAAAAAAACTAAAAAATCAAGTCACCTAAACAAGTCAAACAGAAAATCAGATCATAACTTGAAATTTAAATTTAAATTCCCTAAATATCTTTGACGCACCTCAAGTTGGAGCATAGATATCTATCATGCCCAACTTGTTAACAAGAAGTTCAAAGTTCGGTTTGAACAATCCCTTAGTTAGGATAGCCACAGTTTACTATGTGGTAGGGACAAACGACATGCAAATGACTCATGCCTCCAACTTCTTAATAAAATGCCTATCAATCTCGACATGCTTGGTTCAGTCATGTTGCAACGGGTTATGCATGTCATGTTGCAACGGGTTATGCACTATGCCGATCACAGCTTTGTTGTCACAATACAACTTCATCGGAGCTTTTATTGGTTTCTTCAACTCATCCAAAATTTGTTGAAGTCATAGGATCTCACACACCCCATTTGACATTGCACAGTACTCAGCTTTGACAGTACTACGAGCTACGACATTTTGTTTTTTGCTTCTCCAAGTCACAAGATTTTCCCATACATACGTACAATAGCTTTGGTCGACTTCCTATCCATCACTAAGCCTGCCCAATCTGCATCTATGTAGACTTCAATAGTTTGTTGTTCACCCTTTATGAATAACATGCCTTTATCGGGAGAACTCTTTAGATATCTTAATATCATGCGAGAGGCTTCAAGATGCTCTCTGTATGGGACATGCATAAATTGCCTTACTAGGCTAACGACGAATGCAATGTCAGACCTTGGACGTGACAAGTAAATCAACTTGCCCACGAAACATTGGTATTGGTCAGCATCAATTGCACCTCCTTCCTTGCCATCTCCAAGTTTCTTGTTTGGATTAACAGGGGTGTCGACTGGCTTACAAGCACTCATCCCTATCTCATTGAGAAGATTTAGAGTATGTTTTTACTGTGAGACTGCTATTCAAGGGAGATTTAGAATATATTTTCACTGCGAGACTACTATTCGATCAAGTAACTTCCATTCTAAGGAAATACTTGAGAGACCCTAGATCTTTAATCTCGAACTTAGCTACTACGCTTGCTTTCAATCAATCCATTTCTTTATGTTCGTCTCCTGTGAGTATGATATCATCCACATAAACTATCAACATGGTTACTCTTCCATCTTCCAAGTGTTTGATGAACATGGTGTGATCAGTTTGAGCTTTGACTATAGCCCTGTTTCTTCACTAACTGAGTGAATTTCTCGAACCAAGCCCTCGGTGACTGTTT
This sequence comes from Ficus microcarpa, assembly GCA_025413485.1. Lineage (NCBI taxonomy): Eukaryota > Viridiplantae > Streptophyta > Magnoliopsida > Rosales > Moraceae > Ficus > Ficus microcarpa. The sequence goes on from CM046376.1 coordinate 15,005,925, forward strand.
AAGGCCATAGAGTTATTTTTTAAGCCTACATGATCTCAATCAAACCATTGCTCGAAGCCCGGAGGAGGATCCATGTAGACTTCCTATTCTAAGTCCCCATTCAAGAAGGTGTTCTTGACATCCAATTGCTATAGTGGCTGATCAAGATTTGTTGTAAGAGACAAGAGTACCCATACTGTGTTTAGTTTTGCCACTGGTCCAAAGGTCTCCAAATAGTCGATGTCATAAGTCTATGTAAACCTTTAGCCACAAATCTCACTTTATACCTATCCAAAGTCTCATCTGACTTGTACTTGGTGGGAAACACCAACAGTAGCCTTTCCTTTTGGTAGAGCTTCCATTTCCCATGTTTGATTCTCTAGTGCCCCCATCTCCTCAAGTATCACCTCTCTCCACTCTGGAATTTTTAGAGCATCCTGCACATTTTTGGGAATCTCCACACAAGAAAGTTGCTAAGTAAAAGTGGGAAAAAAAAAAAAAGAAAAGAAAAGGATGAAAGATTTTTGTGGGACACAAATTTAGACATAGGATACAGGACAACTCATACAAGATCTGTTACCTTTCCTAATGGCTATGGGAACCTCTAGATCGTTAAATGACATGGTTTGAGAGGTAGGGTTAGACTAAGAGTTTCCTAAGGAATTTTGGACTTGACTCGGATTAGATTCGCAACTAGGATGGCAGGTGTTGGCTCTATTCCTCTGGTCCTAACGTTTTTTTCTAATAAATCGATCTGGCTATATTTTTTGAATCTGTTTCTCTTCTACATTCTACACTTGTACTATCGTGATCTAATGGTAGCCTTACAAAAATATCCGATCATTCAAAAAACATTTTTTCCTTCTAATTTTGATTGGTCTCTATTTCGAATTTTGAATTTTGGACAACATCTTATTCTCCAAGGATCTGATCCGTTTGTTCAACCAATGCTTTTCAAATTTTGAATTTTGGTCAATATCTTTTTTTTTTCAACAGCCTATTTGGATTTTTCAACCAATGTTTCAAATTTTGAAATATTTTCAGAATCTTCCATGGAAGAATCTCGTGTAGGAAAATCTGACTTTTCAAAAATTGAAAATTTTTTTTATTCCCAATAGATGTATCTCGGTTAGAAAATGTTGGTTTCGGAAACCAATTTATCAAAAATTTTGCAGAAGCTAGGTATGGATTAAATTGCATATATTAAAATTTTCACAAAAATGTTATCTAATGATCAATACTTATATTAATTTAATGAATAATGCAACAAGAAAGTTTAGAGATTGACCGTTTAACAAGTCAAAAATCATGAACTTCACCAAAACCACCCTAGGAACTCAAAATCCTTTTGGACGCCACGGATTCTTTCTCAGCGTCCTCCATATCACTATAAACACGAATGAGTGGGCATTTCTAATTTGGGTTTTGATCACACAACTGAATTTCGGTTCACTTTATATTCTCAACACATGCGACAAAGTGAAGGAGGGCGAAGAAAACACTCTTTTCATTATTACAGAGAAATAACTGACACCTCTTTTTTTTTTAATTAATCAAATTAATTAATTAACAAATTAATTAATTAATTCACTCCCTCACATAGGGGAGAAAACACACGCCCACTACTAGGGTGGTAGGCGTTTTTTGCAGATAATGGAGAGAGAAAATTCCAGCACTAATATTCGCAACCTACCAAGATCTTGACCCTCCTCAAAATGCTGCGTACTTGCATCAAAGCAACTGCCTTGAACATCACCACTTTCGATTACTTTTTCATTTTTCACATTGTTAATACTAAGAAAGCATGATCAATCAGAATTCAACGATGGGTATTGCGCTAATAAAATCATCGTGAACGTAATTCTGTACTAAGAAATAAGAAGCAAACTGAAATTGACTACCTAACCAGTGTAACGAAAGATTGACAAGTTAGAAAACAGACCAAGATTCGGAAAATAAGGAACACATTCATGATTCTATAGTTCGGCCTCGAGGAATTAAATTCTAGATACATCATTAAACACATGAATTTGAATTTAAGAAAAAAATAAACACACACGCACACAACTATAATTATATCATGATTCTGATTATTCAACCATAAGAATGTCAAACACACTCATATAAAGTAACGTATGATCTAATCAAAACTTGCTAAACTCATGTTTCAGCAATCTTAAAATGTATTATAGCATCTTACTTCGAGGAAGACTTGGTCATTCATTTCTTTTCCTTCAAATAGTTATGGCACCATATCCGAAAGTACTTGACTTGTTGCTGTACTTTTGGTTTGAACTTTGCAGGGTGCCCATACACAGATATAGATTCCAAAAAGCCAATCTCCCACACGCAATATTGGCAGCTGATCCCTGGTTCTCTACTCAGCACAATTCCAAATGAAATCCAATCACCAGCACTAACACCGGAACCTCCTTTCGAAATTCAAAGTTAAAGATGTTGCCGACCCACTGCCCTCTCCGGTAGCCAAAGTTTATCAGGTCTCTAATGTGCCTGCTACGATAACTCGGTCGAGGTGCATTGGCAAAAGCTGCAAATGTGGTGGCCAAAGTTTATCAGGCCTCTAATATGTTTTAAGAAAAATATCATTTACTTTAATTTAAAAAAAAAAACTACAAATTTTATATCGATTAATTAATTATGAATGTATACTCAACACACTTGCACGACAAGTGCAATCGATGGAGTTTCACATTTGATTAACTAAAAGATAAAATCCATAAATATGAAGTCAAATATTCGTTTAAGATTAAGATAGTCTCATAGATGACAATGAAAGTGTTTGATTAATAGAAGAAAATATTAGAAAACCAATTTTAACAACGTCTTGTCTAATGTATGCCACATTTATACACTTAAGATTTAAAAATCACTCTACTTTAAAAATGGTATTTAGTGGTTAAAATAAATCAAACATGTAATGGGATTATATCAAGAACAAAGTGTTTAATTTTATTTTCTTCTTTGTGGATTTTAATTTATTGACTTGAAATTATATCTTTTAGCAGATGCCTCCTCATGTGTATAGTTTAATATTTTATTTTATTTGATATGTTGACTAAGTTTGTATGAGAAATTTCAATAGTCAAATCCATGATAGAAAATTTAATAGTCAACAAATAAAATCCTTGTTATATTATAAAAAAGTACGGGTACATAAATACATTTTATTTAGGATACCAACCCTAGCATGATCTTTGGGTTGGAATAAAATAATTAGATGTACCCTGGGCTAGACTTGTGACCTCCGCCACCTGCGCTTGGTCCTTCTGCCAAAGGTATAACCTCTTGTGTTCCCAACTTATGACTTATGAATCCAGGGGAAGACCTGTGACCTGAACCACCAGCGGATGGTGCATCTGCCAAAGGTATAATTTCTTGTGTTCCCAACTTGTGACTTATGAATCCAGGGGAAGACCCATGACCTGAACCACCGTCGGATGGTCCGTCTGCCAAAGGTGTAATCATCTTTGATGCAAAATTGATCTTGTTTATTGGCCGAGCTTGGACTTCAATGAGAACAAAGCTCAAAATGAGGGGCAGAACAAAACTACGTGATATTTTGGATACTTCAACCATGGTTGCTTTTATTTATTTATTTATTTATTTTTGCCGGATTTAAATCTTTGTATGGCAACCAATAGCCAAGAAGAAAAAAATATATATGTAATCTGAACCGTTTTCAAACAAAGATGTTTAGCTCTGCAATGGTGAATGAATTTTAAGGGTAATTTATAGGCACTTGACAATTATAGTACTTAATATCGTATGTAAATACCGATTCGTTTTATGAAGATACTTTCACTGTTAGCTTATATTTGGTATCTTTCAATAACATATATCTAAACTTTTATGTGGTTTATAAAAACAGATTGCCAATAAATTATGCATATACTGAGACAACGAATAGTTGTTATAATTTAAATACCCGAATATTTTCTTATCAATATAATAGTGGTGAGAATAAAGATGGTATGGTAACATTTAAAATTTGTTGATTTTGTTTTATTTATTTCAAATAATTTCATTAGGTACTTATCTATATGTGGTATGACAGGATATTAAAAGCTAGATTTTGTGGTTAAAATATGAAGGATTTGGGAATATAATTTATTTGTTTCGTATTAGTATATTAATGAAAAAGATGTGACAATATTTGTGAAATTGGTACATTTTCTTTCTTTTTTCTAACATAGCGTTCCTTTAGGTACAAGCTTATACTTGTCATAACTAGATATTGAAAGCAATATATTTTTCCTTAAAAAAGTATTATATTAAGTTATTATATTGTGCAGGATATGTTTCTTAAAAAGAAACTCTAGACCTCAAAAGAAATTTTTTATTGTCCAACATGACATGATTCGAAATACTATGTTTATGTAATCTTACTTCTATTGTTTCGTTTAAAATGCGAACAAGCTATTATTAATGAAATATAAATTACGATTATAAAAACATTGGTAATGATAGTAACAGTTGTATGGAAATTAAAAAAATTTCATAAATAAATCAAATGATTGTTGCACCCAAATTGTTATAATTATTTATCAAATATGAATGAGTTGATTTGTAAACAACACTTTATGAAATGCCAATAACACCGACATTGTCTCCTCCCACCTACGATCCCACAGCTAATCATGCCCTAGTAACATTTGAGAACATTTTACGAAGGGGTGTGCATAGAACTGAAACTAAATTTTTTTTCGTGTCCATCATCCTATCTGATCATGAAATAATCTTTTTAAATGCAAAAAATTCAATCAACTTCATTTTATCAATCAATCATATTTGCTGGATTGGATTATACTTGAGCATTTATAATACTTTTTAAAACATGTTAAATTGCAAGAAACTTTAAATGACAAATCCCGTTGTCATGAGGCCAGTTTAATCATTTTCTGTCAATTAATCATTTGTAATATAAAACGAAAACCTTCCTAATAGTAATGGAGAAAAATAAATCTCCCAAGTCCAAATTCTTAACGCATAGAAAATAAATGGATTTAATGATTTCGCAGTGAACTTGACGATGAGATGGCAAAAAAAGAAAAAGGAAAAAAGATGTAGGTTTAGAGCTCAAATGGATAGGAGTCTGTGGTGCATACAAGAATTGATGTTCTACCATTAGTAAACCATGTTGGGCAAAAAAAAAAAAAAAAAAAGTTGTTTTATACGAGGGTTTACATTTTGGTAGAAAAGAAATTGATTTTCATATCTAAAAACATGTCAAAAAAAAAAAAAAAAAAACCAAAAGACATGTTAAAAAGTATTTTACATATATGAGTATTTTTATTAATAATAGTCTTCGATTATTTCAATACCGATAAATTTCACATATGATGTTATACTTCAAATTTATGATCTTGTAATGGGACTCAATGGACCAAGATTAGATGAGAATCATTAGCAACAAATATATTTATTCCCTAATTTATTTGTCTATTCAATTACTAAACTTCTTAATTATTACACTAAAGATATGAAGCTAACTATTCGTTATATCACATCTTGAAAGCTTTTGACTATTATTTTGTATATCAATTACCGTTTTGTGATACACATATAAACTATTCATTATCGACTCTCAAATAAGTTCCGCCATTCTTATTGTTTTATTCCTTTAAGCTTCTCGTTAATTTACCTTTAGCAATCCAATAGATAAATCTTTCTAAATAAAATACAATTTAGTTGTTTCTTTACTAAATGACTGATGCCTTTAATATTTTACAATCACAGAATGTGTTTTAAGAAAACTATCATTTACTTTAATTTTAGAAAAAAAAAACTACAAATTTCATATCGATTAATTAATTATGAATATATACTCAACACACTTGTACGACAAGTGCAATCGTTGGAGTTTCACATTTGATTAACTAAAAGATAAAATCCATAAATATGAAGTCAAATATTCATTCAAGATTAAGATAGTCTCATAGATAACAATGAAACTGTTTGATTAATAGAAGAAAATATTAGAAAACCAATTTTTCCAACGTCTTGTCTAATGTATGCCACATTTATACACTTAAGATTTAAAAATCACTCTACTTCAAAAATGGTATTTAGTGGTTAAAATAAATTGAACATGTAATGGGATTATATCAAGAACAAAGTGTTTAATTTTATTTTCTTATTTGTGGATTTTAATTTATTGACTTGAAATTATATCTTCTAGCATATGCCTCCTCATGTGTATGGTTTAATATTTTATTTTATTTGATATGTTGACTGAGTTTGTACGAGAAATTTCAATAGTTAAATCCATGATAGAAAATTTAATAGTCAACAAATAAAATCCTTGTTATATTATAAAAAAGTACGGGTACATAAATGCATTTTATTTAGGATACCAACCCTAGCATGATCTTTGGGTTGGAATAAAATAATTAGATGTATCCTGGGCTAGACTTGTGACCTCCGCCACCTGCGCTTGGTCCTTCTGCCAAAGGTATAACCTCTTGTGTTCCTAACTTATGACTTATGAATCCAGGGGAAGACCTGTGACCTGAACCACCGGCGGATGGTTCATCTGCCAAAGGTATAATTTCTTGTGTTCCCAACTTGTGACTTGTGAATCCGGGGGAAGACCCATGACCTGAACCACCGTCGGATGGTCCGTCTGCCAAAGGTGTAATCATCTTTGATGCAAAATTGATCTTGTTTATTGGCCGAGCTTGGACTTCAATGAGAGCAAAGCTCAAAATGAGGAGCAGAACAAAACTACATGATATTTTAGATACTTCAACCATGGTTGCTTTTTTTTTTTTTTTTTTTTTTTTGCCTGTCTTAAATCTTCGTATGGCAACCAATAGCCAAGAAGAAATATATATATATATATATGTAATCTGAACCGTTTTCAAACAAAGATATTTAGCTCTGCATTGGTGAATGAATTTTGAGGGTAGTTTATAGGCACCTGACAATTATAATACTTAGTAACGTATGTAAATACCGATTCGTTTTATGAAGATAATTTCACTATTAGCTTATATTTGGTATAATTCGATAACATATATCTAAACTTTTATGTGGTTTATAAAAACAGATTGCCAATAAATTATCCATATACTGAGACAACGAATAGTTGTTATAATTTAAATACTCGAATATTTTCATATCAATATAATAGTGGTGAGAATAAAGTTGGTAGGGTAACATTTAAAATTTGTTGATTTTGTTTTATTTATTTCAAATAATTTCATTAGGTACTTATCTATATGTGGTATGACAGGATATTAAAAGTTATATTTTGTGGTTAAAATATGAAGGATTTGGGAATGTAATCTATTTATTTCATATTAGTATATTAATGAAAAAGATTTGGCAATATTTGTGAAATTGGTACTTTTTCTTTCTTTTTTCTAACATAGCGTTCCTTTAGGTACATGCACATATTTGTCATAACTAGATATTGAAAGCAATATTTTTTCCTTAAAAAAGTATTATATTATGTTATTATATTATGGAGGATATGTTTGTTAAAAAGAAACTCTATACCTCAAAAGAAATTTTTTATTGTATTATGTTTTTGTAATCTTACTTCTATTTTAAAACGCGAACAAGGTGTTATTAATAAAATATAAATTACGATAACAAATACATTGGTAATGACAGCAACAGTTGTATGGAAATTAAAAAAATTTCATAAATAAATCAAATGACTGTTGCACCCAAATTGTTATAATTATTTATCAAATATGAATGAGTCAATTTGTAAACAACACTTCATGAAATGCCAATAACTCCGACACCGTCTCGTCCCACCTACGATCTCATAGTTGATTATGTCCTAGTAACATTTGTGCACATAGAACTGAAACTAAATTTTTTTAATATCCATCATCCTATCTAATCATGAAAAAATCTTTTTAAATGTAAAAAATTCAGTCAAATTCATGTTATCAATCAATCATAATTATTGGATTGGATTGTACTTGAGCATTTATAATACTTATTAAAACATGTTAAATTGCAAGAAACTTTGAAATGACAAATCACGTTGTCATGATGCCAACTTAGTCATTTTTTGTCAATTAATCATTTGTAATATGAAACGAAAACCTTCCTATATAGTAATGGAGAAAAATAAAACTCCCAAGTCAAAATTCTTAAGGCGTAGAAAATAAATGGATTTAATGATTTCATAGTGAACTTGACGTTGAGATGACACAAAAAGAAAAACAAGACAAAACAAAACAGAAAAAAAGAGATGTAGGTTTAAGCTCAAATGGATGGCAATCCGTGGGGCGTAAAGGAAGTGATATTCTACGGTTTGTAAACTACGAGGAAAAAAAAAGTTGTTATATTTGAGGGTTTTATATTTTGGTTGAAAGGAAATTGATTTTCATATCTAAAAACATGTCCCCAAAAAAAAACCCCCGAAACACGCATTAAAAAGTATTTAACTTATGTGATTATTTTTACTAATAATAATCTTCGATTATTTCATTATCGATAAATTTCACATATGATGTCATACTTAAAATTTATAATCTAGTAATGGGACTCAATGGACACAGATTAGATGAGATGTATTAACAACAGGTATATTTATTCCCTAATTTATTTATCTATTTAATTTCCAAACTTCTTAATTATTACACTAAAGATATGAAGCTAACTATTGATTATATCTCGTCATGAAAGCTTTTAAATATTACTTTGTGTATCAGTTACTGTTTTGTGATACACACATAAAATATTCCTTATCGACTCTAGGATAAGTTCTGCCTTTCTTATTGTTTTATTCCTTTGAGCTTGTCATTAATTTACCTTTAGCAATCCAATAGATAAATCTTTCTAAATAAAATAAAATTTAGTAGTTTCTTTACTAAATGACCGATGCCTCTAATATTTTATAATCTCAAAAAGTGTTTTGAGAAAATATCATTTACTTTTATTTTAGAAAAAAAAAAAACTACAAATTTCACATTGATTAATTAATTATGGATCATACACTCAACACTCCTGTATGACAACTGCAATTATTGGAGTTTCATATTTGCTTAACTAAATGATAAAATCCTTAAATGTAAAGTCAGTTATTCGTTTAAGATTAAGATAGTCTCATAAATGACAATCAAAATGTTTAATTATTAGAAGAAAATATTGAAAAATAAATTTTACTTACGTCTTGTCTAATGTATTCCACATTTTTATACTTAAGATTTAAAAATCACTCTACTTGAAAAATAGTATTTCAATGGTCAAAATAAATCAAACATGTAACGGGATTATATCAAGAACAAAGTGTTCAATTTTTATTTTATTATTTGAGGATTTTAATTTATTGACTTGAAATTCTATCTTCTAGCATATGCCTCCTCATTTACATACTATAATTTTTTATTTTATTTGATATGTGGAATGAGATCGTATGAGAAATTTCAATAGTCAAATCCATCATTGTAAATTTAATATTTAACAAATAAAAACCTTATTAAATTAAAAATATTATGGGTACATGAATGTATTTTATTCAGGATACCAATCCTTGCATGTCATCTTTTTGGGTTGGAATAAAAAAGATAATAACTAGATGTATCATGAGCTAGACTTGTGACCTCCGCCACTTGCACTTGGTCCTTTTGTCAAAGATATAAGCTCTTGTGTTCCCAATTTGTGACTTGTGAATCCGGGAGAAGACCTATGACCTGAACCATCGGCGGATGGTCTATCTACCAAAGGTATAATTTCTTGTGTTCCCAACCTGTGACTTGTGAATTTAGGGGAAGACTCGTGACTTGAACCACTGGCAGATGGTCCCTCGGCCAAAGCTATAATTTCTTGTGTTCACAAATTGTGACTTGTGAAATCGGGAGAAGACCCATGACCTAAACCACTAGCCAATGTTCTGTCTACCAAAGGTATAATCTCTTGTGTTCCCTGTGATATCCGAATTTTTCATGTACAATTTCCTCGTAGAGAATTTATTTTCACCCAATGAAAATAATTGTGAAGAAGCTTGATTTAGAGTTTTTGTTAGATTTTGTGAGATTTAATGGGTCGAGAAGACTCAAAATTTATTTCTAATCTCGGAAACGGACTTTTCAAGTCGAAAGGACCGAAACGGTACAAAATTTTACGAAAGTCAACTTTGACCGAAAAAGTCAAAGTTTGACCGGCAAAAAGTCAAAGGGTTGACTTTTTGAGATTTTTCAAGTTCAGTGCGGAAAGAGTTCCGAGAATCATGTTTTGTGATTTAGATAGCAAGAATAAGCCGTAAAACGTCCCTAGAAAATCAAGCACACCGAGTTAGAGTTTAAAGGCAAAAAAGGTTCGGAAAAATGTGAGAGAAATATTTTTCGATCCAAAATTCACACAGATAAATTTCGTACTTCGATATGGGATAAAAATATTGTGTTTTGAGGAATCACAATATTAGAATTATCTGTGTAGCACAAATGAGAGCAAAAATGAATTTTTGGAGCACAAAATGCCAAACAAAGCCTAAGCTAAGCTATGGACACATGCCCATACCCATGTTATCATCTCCCACTCACTCAAACCAGCCAAGTGGAGCTGTCCTTCCCCCCCTTTAGTCGACTGCAGCAGCAAGAAGGAAAAGAAAAAAAAAAAAGAATGAGTTTTAGAAGGTAACTAGTCAATTGGAACCTAACTAAGCTAAACCATCACCCTTGTTGCATGACATTAATTCTCCACCAACCCAAGTACTTCACGTGGCAGCCCCCCTTCTCCGGACACAAGAAGTTCGGCAAGCCAAAGGAAAGAAAAGAAAGAAAAAAAAAGGAGAATGGGAAACACAAAGCCTTAAAACAAGGCAAGTTTCCAACAACTCCCACCTTCCTCTTGTCCATCTTTTCCCATGCATTTAATGCAACATTTCAGCCAACTTTTTACCATTTCCTTGCTCCAAAGTTTGGCTGCAATCCTTGGAAAAGAAAGAAGAGAAAAGCCTAGATTTAAGGAGAAGAAACCAACTACTTGTCAAATCAAATCCCTTCCATTATCTCTATTCTCTTCCTTGAAATCTTCAGCCAAAAATCTTGCCTTCTTTTCTCTAGAGAGTCGGCAGTAGAGGGAGAGCAAGAGAAGAGAGAAAACCAAAGAAAATTTCTTGAGTTGTGGAGCTTAGGAACTTCGGCAGCCAAGGGGAAAGCTGGAGAGAGATTGAAAAATTTTTGTGAGTTTCCAAGGGGGTGGCCGACCAAGTGAGGAGGAGAAAAAGGGTGAGTAAAAACTTGAATTTTTCCTAGAGCTTTTTCTTCTTGGAGTTCGGATTTAGAAGGTGCAAGAAGAGCCAACAAAATTTCTCTTGGATCTTCATTTCTTTAGGTGTAGCCGTGAGCCTTGGTGAGGAAGGGAGGAGAAAATTTTTGAATCAAACTCGCTTTGGTTCTAGGTAATTTCTCAAACCCTAAACCTCTAATTTTAAGCTTAACTCCAAGTTTAATTTAAGGTTCGATTGGGTTGTAAGGACGTAAGTCCAATTTCGTTTTTATGCTTTAGATTTCGGTGTGTGCTTGATTTGCTAGAACTAGGGTGTTTGGCTTTAAAATCTTGCTTGTTTTGTGTTGATTTTTGTATGGTTTTCATACTAGAAAAACTTAGGTTGTGTGTCCCTATATTATGGCCAAAATCTGCCCTAGGCAGCCAAGAAAAATGCATGCTAGTTAGGGCTTTAAATGTTGATGCTTGTATGGATGTATGCTAGAGTAGAACCATTGCAACCCTAGGGGTTCGTTTTAAATTGTGGGTTGCATGGATTGGTTAAAACGGTTTTTGGGCTTAATGGGACGTTAGGAAACGTTGTGTGTTTGAATCGTAGGCTCCCGATGTAGTCCGTCGAGTTAGATTCGCGAAATAGGACGTAAAATGAAACTAAACACAAAACTGCCCAGATTCGGATTTGAATCTGACCAGTTTTGAAAAAGTGAAATTTTAAGGCCTTTAGAGGCCGAATGGGTTAAAACTCGAAACACGAAAGTTTCTCGAAACAAGTTTTCCTAGAGGAAAGCGCAGACGGAATATCAAAATAAGGCTCCAACGGCCTTCGTTTTCAGCAAAACCCGTGGCTGATCCCTGGGGCCAGTTTCACCCAGATTTTTCAAGATCAGCCGTTTTCAAATGAAATCTGGTATTGATACAAGCAGAATGGGATCTTTTGCAAAACATGAAAGTTTTATCATTTTTCGAGAGCTACAACTTTCATGAAGAAAAGTTTTTCAGATTCTCGATGGATTTTTAAACTGGGCACGTTTTCTGAGAGGTGCGCAAGGAATCCGAGAGTTCCTTCACCAAAGTTTTACAAAATGTTTTCAAAAAAAAAATGGTAAAGTGTTCTAAACCGTTATTTTAGCTACGAAAACTGTTCCAAAGGCAGTTTTCGACCCTAAACGACATTTACAAAGAATTATTTCAAAGATCGAAAGTTTATAAAGGGTTTTAAGGATTTTTAAGAAAAATGTTGTAAAAGTGCGAAAGGAAGAAAAATGTGATTTTAAGTTAAGAAAATGAAGTTAAGTTAAGAAAATAGATTTTCAAGATAAAAATGGTAACCAAGCCGATTACGGGCCGTAGCCGGAAATAGGACCCGAGTTACCGGGCTTAGGCCCAAAAGGCCCAGAATTGACAAGGGTTGACCAGTAGTTGACCAGTAGTTGACCAATTGTCAACTTTGGTTGACCCACAACAAGAAAGAGGTAACCTTAAGGGTTATCCAACGTAACCCTAAGGACTACCATAAGTTAATGGGCCAAGCAAAATGGGTCAAGGCAATTGACCCAATATGCTATGATAGAATGGTAAAGTCCAAGGCATTAAAGAGAAATCCAATAGAAGATAAATGAGATATTTAAGAGGTTATCCAACGTAGCCTCTTAAGGGATTAATCAAGTTCAAATTAATCCCCAACAGTAAAAGGCCAATTAGGATAAGTCAGTTATCTGACGGGGACATACAACTAGGTTTCAGTAGGTATGTTGGTTAGGACACCAACATTCTACAACTAGAAACAGAACCTCACCAATGTCCTTTCTCAAGCAGGAGAGGACTTGTAGCGGTACTCCAAGTTAGGACGACGACCGTGTGAATATAGCAAGAGAGGTAAGTACAACTCCGCCTACAGCATAGGCCTTAGTTGATACTTGCCAAAGTATGTTAGATGTATGCTAGGATCGTATGCTATGTTATGTTACTATGTGTGGTATGTTATGTGATGTGCTATATGATATGATGGTATGCTATGTAATGTGGTTATGTGCAATATGAAATGTTATGCAGTATGATAGTATGTTATGTATGCAAGAAGAATGTGTGAGCCAAGCATGTACGGTAAGTATGTTATGTTTTATGCAAGTGACATCAAGATGCATGTTCACTAAAAATAAGATAAGACTAAGAATAAGAAAGTAAGATGGCAAGCAAGCCTGCCTGTGTCGTACCACCCGTCCGAGGTCGGGTTGGACTATGGTTTGAGTTGGACTGGGCTGGCCGCCCCAACCACTCCATAGTTGCGCGCCGGGTACGGACACGTATGTAGGGGCCCATAAGAAAGATAAGTATGTTAGTAAGTTAAGAGTAAAATGAGCATAAACGGATCATACTTCTTTTACGCAATGCAATGTATGAATTGTTATGACATGCTATGTTATGATGAAAATGTTATGATAAGTTATGTTAGAATGTGTATGCAAAGTTATGTATGTGCTAATAAGTTAAGGTGGAAAACGTATGTTAGGTTGTCGCGGCTTAGTTAGTTGTGCTTACTGAACATTAGCTCATAGTTTGTCGTCTATGCTGTAGGTAAGCCACCTGACAGCAATGGGTGATGCAAGATGGATGTGCGAGGCTGGGCACACTGTGAAATTGTGGGAACAAGATGCCGCTACGCGTTTCGTCTAGTATGTATTTTTGTATGGCAAATAATTTAATCACGATACGCTTATTTCGTTTAGACGTAAATAAGCTAGTATAATAATATAAAAAAAATTTCCACTGCATTTCGTCAAAATAAATAAGGACGATAAGTATATAAGTAAGTATGTATGTTAAGGTAACGGTCTGTGCTAGGCGGGTCGTTACATTCCCAACTTATAACTTGTGAATCCGGGGGAAGGCTCATGACCTTAACCAGCTGCAAATGGTCCGTCTGCCAAAGGTCTAATTGTCTGTGATGCAAAATTGATCTTGTTTATCGGCCGAGCTTGGACTTTAAAGAGAACAATGCTCAAAATGAGGAGTAGAACAAAACAACGTGATATTTTGGATACTTCAACCATGATTACTTTTTTTTTTTTTTTTTGATCTGATTTAAATCTTCTTATGGCAACCGATAGCCAAGAAGAAAAATATATATATGTAATTTGAACCGTTTTCAAACAAATATATTTATCTCTGCATTGGTGAATGAATTTTGAGGGTAGTTAATCAGAACTTAACAAATATAATACTTAGTGATGTACGTAGAAAACTGATTCTTGTTTTGAGGATGATTTAATTGTCAGTTTATATTTGGTATAATTAGATCATAGATATCTAAACTTTCAAGTAGTTTATAAATTATATTACCAATAAATTTTGTATATACTAAGACAATAAATTAGTTATTATGATTTAAATACTCTAATATTTTCTTACTAATACAAAAGTTGTGAAAACAAAGATCGCATGGTGTAACATATAATTTTGGTTGATTTTATTTTATTTATTTCAAATATTTGCATTAGGTACTCATATATATATGGTATAACTAGATATTTAAAGCTATGTTTGGTTGTTAAAATAGGAAGAATTTGGGAATATGATTTATTTATTTCATATTACTATAATAACGAAAAATATGTGGCAGTATATATAAAATTGGTACGTTTTCTTTCTTTTTTATTACATAGCATTATTTTAGATACTAGCCTATATTTGTTGTTACTAGTTATATTTTGTAAAAGTAATTTGTCCTTTTACTTCCCGAATTATGAATGTCATGTCATTTTGGTCCTTAAACTTTTGATTTTGACAAATTAGTCCCTGAATTTTTTTTTTTTTTTTTTACTGTTTTGGTCCCTCACACTAAAATTGACAAATGATTTTTGAAATTTCACATAGATAATCATATGCCTATCGCATAATGACTAAAAATGTTTAAGAAATTATTACATTAAGTTTAAAAGATTTTAGTTGTAAAGGGTTTTAAGAAGAATAAGGTGGAATTTAATTTCATACTTAGTGTAATTGTTTATTAAAATTTCATGTTAACATGGAGTTAGAACATGATTATATACACTAAATTTAAAAATTATTTCATCAATTTCAATGTTAGGGGCCAAAATGGTTAAAAATCAAAAGTTCATGAACTAATTTACTAAAATCAAAAGTTTAGGGACTAAAGTGACAAGATATTTATAGTTAAGAGACTAAACAGACAAATTACCCATTCTGTTATTATATTATAGAGGACATGTTCGTTAAAAAGAAACTCCATGCCCCAAAAGTAAATTTTTTTAATGTGTAACATTACATGATTCAAAATATTATGTTTATGTAGTCTTATTTCAATTGTTTCGTTTAAAATACCAACAAGGTGTTATTAATAAAATATAACTTAAGATAACAATGACATTAGTAACGACAATAACAGTTGTATGAAAATTTAAAAAATATTATAAATAAACCAAAATGATTGATGCACCCAAATTATTATAGTTGTTTATCAAATATAAATGTATCGATTTGTAAACAACAATTCGTGAAGTGCCAACAACACCGACACTGTGTCATCCCACCTATGATCCCATAGCAGATCATGCCCTAGTAACATTTGAGAATGTTTTACATAGGGCTGTGCATAGAATTGAAACTAACTTTGTTTTAGTATCCATCATCCAATCTAATCATTAAAAGATCTTTTACAAAAAAATCAGTCCAATTCATTTTATCATTCAGTCATATTGAATTGGATTTGATTAGATGATTGGATTGTATTTGAGCATTCAAAAAACTTATTAAAACATGTTAAATTGCAAGAAACTTCAAAATGACAAATCACATTGTCATGATACCAATTTCGTCATTTTTCATCAATTTATCATTTGTAACATAAACCAGACAACCATATATAGTAATAGAGAAAAATAAATCTCCCAAGTCCAAATTCTCAAGACATAGAAATAAATAGATTTAATCATTTGGCAGTGGAATTGACAATGAGATGACACAGAAAGAAGAAAAAAAAATATAGGTTTAGGGCTTAAATGGATGGCAGTCCATGGGGCGTAAAAGAAGTGATGTTCTACGGTTAGTAAACTATGAGGCAAAAAAAAATTGTTGTTGTGATTTGAATGTTTCCCTAGGATTAGTTCTTACTGCTTTATAAACGAAGTTTTATCATATTAAGTTATAAGCGTATTTGGTGAAGTTACGATCAAAGTGTAGATTCTAGAAATGACATAAAACACCGATTTGGACGTTTTCAAAATCTGGTCTTAAACCATAGTTGCTGCGCTAAAACCAATTCTATAACCTTTTAGTTTATATTATAAGCTTCTTGTGAGCGCAAGAATCACCCCAATCAGGCACTCGTAGCTCAAGATATACTCTTTTGAATTTTAGAACTCAAAGCTGATTTTCTGCAATTGTCGATCTGGTTTAATGTGTTTTTCGGGACCTTAACGGTCTCAGAATCTTGTGTCTGATAGCTCGATTTCAAGTTCTATGTGTCTACTGTCAGTGGGAACCATTTTCAGAATTTTTGGAGCTATATGAAATGTTTTATGCGCATTTCCGTAGCAGTCGCCGAACCTGCATTTTTTATCTAAAACAAAAGTTCATGATATAGGATGCCAAATCCTAAAACATAGTTGCTGCACCAAAATCACTCTTACCATCATTTAGTGTACGTTATAGTGACGTGTGGCGCTTGGAATCACCTTGATTAGAATTTTGTACCCCAAGTTGTGCGCATTTGAAGTTTCACACAAAAACTTTCAAAATGCTGACAAAACAAGAAAGATCAGAATTTTGATTTCTGAAAGGTTGTTTTTCAGCGGTTTAGAAGACTTTAAACAGGGCCTATAATAGTTCTTTATAAAGCTCTGCATGTCTACTTTAGTAAGATTCGATTTCATAATGTTTAAGGGGATGAGGAATGCCCCATAAATATTCTTTCTTACGACGTTAGATCTGCCCACAAATGTTAAATAAAGATAGAATGAACATCCTAGGTAGTTTCAACTCCTAAGTGCATAGTTTTAGAGAGAATTTAGAAATTAGATCTAAGAATGAGACGCTTGATACATTCTTATTAACATTGGATTAAATTTGTTTTATATATGATATGTTAAATGTGATTTATATTCATATAGAGTAGCTGTACATATTAGTTGATTGGCTAATTTGGCTCGTAGCCATATGATTTATCTCATTTAAATATTGGATAGATGCTAGATGGGTAGCTATGCACGACTATTGATATGTTTAATATATTTTGGACTATGATTTACTATACTTAATCTAAGCTTGATCACAAATATGTTTATTTGCACATTTTTGCATTCAGCATATGAATTACATAAAATTGCGTTAGTCTCAGTTTCCCGCAAGCGACTCCATACATGAAGGCCATGATGCTTTTTAGTTTAGGTTGATGTATGGTAAAATAGTAAGTGAAGATTCATAGCGATATAAACTCTGATGGTCTGAATTTATTTAATGTCATTCAAATTTCTGTTCTTTACTTTTATGTTTTTGGCCATGCTGGGAGATCGTCCCACTTCGATCGGAAAGCTTCCGTGAGGGTTACAGATGATAGCGCATGGTGTCTGATTATAATTTTCTTTATTCAGATATCTTCAAATTGATTCAAAGACTTCTCGGAACACATTCAAGTATGAAAGCTTTAGAAGAGCTATAGGTTTGCCTCTTGCACGCCCTAGCATGCATTTTCATGATGAATAATATATGAATTTGAATTTTGGCTATATGTGGGACATAAAAGTTTATTTAATGATTTGTTTGCATACGTTCATACCCTTTCATTTCTTTGGCGTGATTGTTTAAAGTCGTTTTATTGTGGTTTCCCTTGTTTCTCCTTACTGAGCATTAGGCTCAAACCCTTTTTATGTTTTTCCCCCTCCAGGATTAGCAGATGTTCGATTGTAGTTACTTGACGACTTGTGAGTCAACTTCTATCAATAATTTATTATTTTTAATTCTGAGTTGTACTGTAGCCTGGTGTATAAAACTGTATTTCAACAAAGTCCCAGAGTTGTATAATCTTTAAGAAGCTGTAAATAGACTGTTTTACAAATAAGTTGTGACGCCCCGACCTTACCACGCAGGGGCGTCGTCGCCTTACCTACTTATCTTAACTTTCATGAAAGGTTGGAATACCTCGAAGAAAAATTCGGGAAAATTTTTTATTTTTTTTTTCTTTGAACATCGTTTTAAAACTTCCTTTGAACTTCAAAACTTGGATTTCATTTTAAAATCTTAACTTGAAACCCATACACAAAGATTGTGCATCGTACTTAGAAACATTTCATACATAACTTGGCTTGATACATAAACATACATAAAAACTTCGTAACTTAAACATAATGCGGAAAATATTGTGTAGTGGTATCCCACACCACCCTTCACTTGCTACATCGTCTCCAAGCCCACCAAGTAAAGCTACAAGCTTTTTATCTCTACCTGCAGTATGGAATATATCTGATGAGCTTTCGCCCAGCAAGTACAAACGCGATCTCACAAAACATTTTCATTTAACATCTTGAAAACATACTTCATCATAAAACATATGCATGAACCATTTATGTTCATTTATGCATTTCCTTTTAACTTATACTTATCTTTCATATGGGCCCCATAGTGTACGTACCCTTAACATATAGCGCGCCTCTAGATATAGTTAAGGTTTGCAAGGTCCCTAACTGCACTAGGAAAAACATGAGTGATTACACCCTCCCGCATCAACGAGAGGGCGAATCCATAATTTGAACATAAAAATCCTCCACCTTGGGGGAGGTTGGTACGACACTTTACTTGTGTATTTTACCAAGTGGCTTATCATGAGTGAACATACTTTATGATGTCACAAAATCATTTCTCATACATGCTCATGACATATTTTAACATAACATGGCCGCTTTAAAACATGGCATCGTTAAAATATGGCATTCTTTAAAACTTAAAACTCTTCAAATCATGGCCTCATTAAAACATAATAGCTTTAAAACATAGCATCTTAAAAAGCATAGCATTTAAACATGGCATTTAAACATAGCATTTATATTTGAACATACATTATTATTTTTCCATACCACAAGTGAGGTTTGTACTTACCTTAAGTCCTATGCTCTTGGCGTAACATTCCTCGAGATCCATCAACAGGTTCCTATTTCTGTTGCAATGGAGGTGTAAGATAAGGTTAACTTATCTTACCATAAACCATGACATATGATGTTGGTATCCTAACCAACATCCATGAGCAATCCTAGATGTGCGTGTTGTATGTTCCCTCTAATATCTCTTGTAAACCTGATTGGTCACTTCCTTCTTCTTGGGCTTATGTTTTACTTTTACTTGATCCGTAATCCATTGGGTTATTATCTCATCAATAACCCTAGGTCTTAGCCCAATCCATAAATCTTGGTATCCTTTAGGGTTATATTGGGTAACCCTAAAGTCAACTTTTGGTCAACCCAAGTCAACATGTGGTCAACTAAGGTCAACCCCCTTTGGGTCTAACGTTGGGCTTTGGGCTTAGCCCTGTAACTCGGATATAATTCCGGTTACCGTTTGTAATCGGCTTGATTACCAATTTTAGCCTTAAAACTCCATTTCCTTATTTTTTGGAAAACATTATAATTCTCTTCCAAAAATTCCTTCAATTGCTTGTAAAAACTCTTTCTTCATTTATCTTGAAAATACTTGGCGAAAATCATCATTTTCTTTACTTCTTGGAAAAACGTGGAATTTCAAATCCGAACCTTTAAAATTCCACTTCTCTTCTTGAAAAATCTTATTTTCCTTTAACTTATGGAAAATTCCATTTTTTTTCAACTTGAACACTTTGGGTGAATAATCCCAAAACTCTTATAAAAATTCATTTTCTTAAAACGGAACTTCATAAAATCATTAAGGACTGAAAACCGCCATTGGAACAGTTTTTGTAGCTAAAAAATGACGGGTTAGAACACTTTACATTTTTTTCTTGAACACATTTTGTAAAACTTTGGTGCTGGGATTTTCGGATTCCCTAAGCACCCTTCGTAAAACCAACCCAGTTTAAAAATCCGTTCATAATCTGAAAAACTTGTCTTCACGAAAGTTGTAGCTATCGAAAAATGCTAAAACTTTCATGTTTTGTAAAAAATCCAGATCTGCCTAGATTAGTACCAGTTTTCGTTTGAAAGTGGCTGATCCTGAAAAACGGAGTGAAAACTGGCCCCAGGGGTCAGCCACGGGTTTTCATAAAAATGAAGACCTTTGGAGCCTTATTTCGAGATTCTGTTCACGTAGCTCTCTAGTAAAAGTTATTCTGAGAAACTTTCGTGTTTTAACTTTTACCCCGTTCGGCCTCTAAGTGCCTTAAATTTTCACTTTCCCGAAACTGCCCAGATTTGAATCCGAGATGGCAGTTTCGGTTGCTTAATCCGGTTTACGTCTTAGTTCGCGGATTCTAACTCGACCGATCACATCGGGAGCTTAAACATAATTCAAGCAACGTTTCTAACATCCCATACATTCATTCTTGCCCATTCATCATACCCATGCAGCCCTTAAAGCCGAAAACCCTAAACATGGCTACATGGTGTTCTAGCTCTTGCATCCCTTAAACAAGCATCACATTCACCCTCATCTAGCAACCAATTTAGCCACTGCCCTAGGGCAGATTTTTGACCAAAACTTAGGGGACTTTACTAACACATCTAGCATGCATCCTAACCATTTTTCAAGCATAAAATCATGCAAGCAAATCATCACAAATAAGCCAACCAAACCCTAATCTCTATCAAGCACATACACCAAATCAAGGGCTAGAAAATAACTTGGACTTATGTCCTTACAAATCTAACTTGAATCATAAGAAAATGCTTAATCTTGAGCTTAACTTTAAGCTTGGTTCAAGAAATTACCTTAACCCAAGTTAGGGTTTTGAAAATCCCGATTTCTCCTTTGGTTGGTGGCTCACGGATTTGGCTCCACCAAACATGTGATCCAAGAAATTTTTGTTAGTTTCTTGCTCTACCAAAACCAAACTTTACAAGATGAAAAATCCAAGTTTTCTCTTACCTTTTCCTTCTCTCCAAGCCCACGGATTTTTGGCTCCATGGAGCACCAAAAATCTTTCCTCTTGGTTCCATCACACCAAGCCGAACTTCACCACATGGCTCACCCCTCAAAATTCCCAGATTTTCTTCACCATTTTCACTCCCCACAACCCACGGCTTTGTGCCCAAAAATGGGTCTCCATGACTCACAAAATCTCTCTCCTTTCTCCCCTAGCACAGCCGAACACCGCACAAGCATCCCTCTAGCATTTTTTCCAGATTTCTTTCCTCTTTCTCTCCCTCTCTCCCACGGATTTTTGAGTGGAAATTTGGCCATAGTTTGGCTGCATTTTGTGAATAAAAGAGATGATTTTTGGGGTGGCTATTTATAGAGGAAATGGGAACATGGGGGGTGACACTTTTTTTCCTTAAAAATTGGCTTTAACCCATGCCATCACATGTGGTTGTGCAGCCAGATTTGAGGGAGGAAAAAGGGGGAGTTGGAGTTAATGTCTTGGCCCCTAATTCATGGCTTTTTCAAGCTTGCTTGTCCCCTTGGTTGCTACAGCCGGTTTTAAGGAAGGAAAAGGGGAGGCTTTCACTCACTTTTTTAACAAAAGTGACTAGGGAATGAGAGGGCTCTTGATGGACAAGAGTGGTTGCACCTTTTCTCCTTAAATCTAGGCTTTTGTCATGCCTTTTTCTCTTGGATTTTGGATTTCTTTTCCAAGTCTTTTCTTGTTTTTTTGTTTCTTTGCAGCCGAATTTAAGGGGTGGAGGGAGAGTTCCATGTGCTTGCTTGGTGGGTGGAAGATGAGGTCATGAAGTTTGGTAAGGTGTCCTTTCTTAGTTAGACTTTTAGTTGGCTTTCAAGTCTCCATTGGTTTCCATCTAGTTAGCTCTTTAGGGAGACATCATTCCTTAATTTAAGGCTTTGTTTCCCATTCCTTTTTCCTTGGTTGCTTGCCAAAAATGAGAGAGCAAAGGGGAGGCTAGTGGGTTCTAGAGTCCTTCTAGAATTTCTTTCAAAGCCACCTAAGGCTTGTGATGTCACACACATGTGATCATCCCTTAAATCATGGGTTTTGTTTGTCATTTTTCTTCTTCAAAATTAATTCATTTTCCTTTCCTTGGTGTCACACAGATATTAAAAATACCGTGCTCCATAATTTGGTCCAAAATTCTTCCATGTAAAATTAAACCGAAAACTTTCTTTCTCCAATTTTTCGGAGACCTTTTTGCCGTTTAATTTTTGATTCGGTGTGCTTGATTTTTATGGTGGTTTTTACGGCTTATTCTTGCTTTCTTGACCATAAAAAGTCTTTGCAGTCTCTTTTTATACTGCATTTCATCATTTTCCGAGGTTAACATTTTTGACCCGTCCTTGGTCAAACTTTGACTTTTTTGGTCAAGGTTGACTTTTCCGGTCAAACCTTTGACTTTCTTAAAATTTCATCCTTTTTCATTCTTTTTCTTTCCTTTTCATTCTTTTTGACTCAAAATGCCGTTTACCAACATCGGCATTCTATTCTGGGTCTCATAGCCGGTTAAAAGAAAATTCTAACTTGGCTAATAAAATTATGAATTTCACATTACTATTCATAATTTTCCATGAAATATCACATAATCACAACATGCGGACTTCTAATTTCTAATAAAAAGAGAAATCTTAAGTCCATGAAAATTCTGGGTATTACATAAGTATTATTTTGAATACTCTAGAGCAATATATGTTATTCTTTATTTTGTGAACAATTTTGAATGGATTTTGTGTATAAATCCTGAATTAATTTCAATTAATTACTTTTAACCGTAATTAAGCATGGTCCCCGGGTTTGGGTCGTGACAATATTATATCATTGTATCATGTTTAATAAGTTCAAAATAAAGGAACGTTTGTCTTAGATATCATCTTTGACTAAGAATTTAAGTTGGAGAATAATATTAGGTGCAGTTTTGGGAAGAATAAACTCTGAATTCTTCTTATTGAATTAGACAGGGCGCATTACATAAAATAGGAACCTTCAGTTATCCTGATATCCTAACCAATCGAAAAAAAAAATACTAAAATACTAAAAAAATCAAATCACCTAAACAAGTCAAACAGAAAATCAGATCATAACTTGAAATTTAAATTTAAATTCCCTAAATATCTTTGACACACCCCCTCAAGATGGAGCAAAGATATCTATCATGCCCAACTTGTTAACAAGAAGTTCAAAATTCAGTTTGAAATATCCCTTAGTTAGGATATCCGCAGTTTGCTGCATGATTGGTACAAACAACATGCAAATGACTTATGCCTCCAACTTCTTAATAAAATCCCTATCAATCTTGACATGCTTGGTTCGGTCATGTTGCACCAGGTTATGTGCTCTGCCGATCGTAGCTTTATTGCCATAATACAACTTCATCAGAGCTTCTATTGGTTTCTTCAATTCCTCCAAAATTTGTTGAAGTCATAGGATCTCGCACTCCCCATTTGACATTGCATAGTACTCAGCTTCGACACTACTACGAGCTATGACATTTTGTTTTTTGCTCCTCCAAGTCGAAGATTTTCCCATACATATGTACAATAGCCTTGGTCGACTTCCTATCCATCACTAAGCATGCCTAATCTACATCTATGTAGACTACAATAGTCTGTTGTTCACCCTTTATAAATAACATGCCTTTATCCCAAGAACTCTTCAGATATCTTAATATCATGCAGGTGACTTCAAGATGTTCTCTGTAATAGCCAACCTTTTTACAAATTCACGATTTCCTTTTTAAGGAATTGAGGTTTGTACTATGTATGTTTATATGAAATATATGATCTGATTTATCAGAATATGTATGAGTTTTTATAACATTATAGGACTCAATAATAGTTTACTTAGTCAAGTATGAGGCCTTTTAATAAAAAAGGCAGAATGAGGATTTATAATTTTATTCCGGTCAAAGTTTGACTAGGATGATCTATGATATAATTAAGATGGTACTGCAGTATAATAAACAGTATGAAAATTATACTGTGATAAACCGTCATTACAGATAATGAAGTAAGAATAAGATATGGGACCACTCTAGAAAAATCTGGTTTAATATTTAGGGCAATAAGGACTCAGTAGTTTCAAGTCTTAAGAAAAACCTACACGCAGTCCAGATAAGGCAGTCCAGATAAGTGCAGATAAATTCTGGACTGCAGTATAGTATTGCCGTACTATTAATAGTTAAAAACAGTATTTGTAATATCTGCATTAGTAAGAAAATGGACTGCATATTAAGAGAAAATGCCAAATAGAGCCCTAATTGGAGGACACCTCATCATGGATAAATATGTGAATTTTGGAATTTTTGGAAAAATTAGAAAGAATTAGCTGGATGATTATGAAGAGATTTCTTGGCCTACAAGAGCTCCACATGGCCGGCCACCTAAGGGGATTTATGAGCAAATATTTTATTTTTGGGGACAAATATGTAATTTTAAGAATAAAAATAATTGTTGAAAATTAGGTATTTTTCACCTATAAATAGGTGAGGTGGGGTTGTTGGTGGACCATTTAGTTGAACACCAAAATTTTAGTCCTCTTCCAACTCTCCTCTAGCCCTTGGAACCAGGAAAAAAGAGAGAGAGAGAGAGAGAGAGAGCAAGAAGTGGCCAGTTGGTGTGGGAGGAGTGAGAAGGAAAATTTTTGTCTTAACCCAAATTCTAGACCAATTCTCCAAGCCTTAGAGGTATTCCCTTAACCCTTTTCTTAAGAATTTCAATTAGTTTGATTCAATAAAGTTTACATGTATTTCAAGCTTGGGATGTAAGAACATAAGCTCATTCATTTTATTTTTCCATGCTATGGTTCTTATGTGATTAGCATATGCTTGATCTAGGTTTAGATGATCTTGCTTGCCAAGTTTAAGCATGAATGTGATGATATGTCTTAAAAAGAATGAGGGAATTATCTATGCCTATATTATGTTTGTTGGAATGTCCTCACATGCTTAAATAGAAATATTTTATGAATGATGGTGATGATGATGATGTTTGATGTATGAGGGTTAAGAAATTAACCTATACCTAATTTGGTAAGTTAAGTAAGGTTACCTATTTGGTTTTTGTAAGTAAGATGAACAAGTGCATGAATGATGAATATGTATGTAACATGCTGCATGATTAATGTAGGCTCACAGTTTCGACCGTTTGAGGTAAGGTGTGTGGATTTTTATGTAAAAAACCAACGAAATACAAAATTACCAATTTTCGGAGTAAACTGGACAGTAATATGGAAACGTAATTTTGAGACCTTTAGAGGCCGAATCTAGACAAAGTCAAAACTGTGAAGTTGTAGAAAATGGAATACCCTAGGGGGCATCCTGGATAGTTTTTGAAAATAAAGCTTCAAAGGTCTCTGTTTTTATCAAAATCCGAGGCTGGTGAGTACAGATAGTGTACACGGCCATAAATTTTTCAAAAGGAAAAACAAGTAAGATAAAGAAAGATTTAAGTTTTAGACCAAAAAAAAAAAAAGAAAAACAAAAGTTGTAGATTTCGATGAGATCTACAACTTTCATGAAAAAAAACTTTTTTAAATTTTAAACCAATTTAAAGATAAAACTAGATTTTTAAAACTGTGCAGGGTATAGGAAATTCTTGCACAAGATTTTCAAAACTATGCAGTATACAAGAAATTCCTATACATGCACTTTCAATTAAAAAGTAGTTTTCAATGTTTTACAGTTGTACAACTTCTTTTACAAAGAAACTACGGTTTTACGAAAAACCGTTTTAAATGGGTTTTAATCCATTAGAAATTTCACAAGTAAATTTCAAAGGACAATTTTAAGTATTACTTGATTTATGAAATGAAGATATTTTTCAAGAAAACAAGATATTTTAAAAAGGATTAGATGGGCCAAAATTACTTAAAAATATAAGTAACAATTCTATGACAGATAGCAATCTGTTTGGAGACCAAACTATGATCCAAGAAAATGAAATAGTAAGCCCAAGTCACTAAGGGTATAGTAACAATTATATGATTAAAGGTAACTAGGTAGAGTACTAACTTATTATCATAAAGTTTGCATTTATAATGACCAAGAGTAATCAGATTGGATACCAATTAAGTATGTCATGGTTTATGTTAACAAGAGTGTAACCTGTTGTTGTGCTTCGTTGAGCAATAGACCAAGAACGTAGGATGACTTGTAAGTATAACTCCGCCTACAGCATAGGCAAACTGTTTAATTACTTTGCATATTTTTCAAAGCTCATGCATTAATATTTGTAATGCATATGTTGTGTGTTATATTATTGTGGCATCATGAAAGCATGCTCACTAATGATAAACCACATGATAAGAATGTGATCAAGTTTCAAGTTAAAAACTGTTTTCAAAACACTGTTTTGAAGGAACTGTTTTCAAGTAAGAAACTGTTTTCAAGAATGAAATTGTTTTCAACTATGATGTTAAGTAAGTTTTCTTGTGTTGTACCGACCTACCACGAGGGCAGGTTTGGTCTATGGTTTGAGTTGGACTAGGTTAGCCACCCTAACCACTCCATGGCTGTGCGCCATGATACGTACACTTATGTTATGTAAGGGCCCAAAAATATGCTAACCTAAGAAAGCATAAGAAAGCATAATTGGTACATGCATTATTTTATTATGAAATGTTTTGCGAGATGATAGTTGTACTTACTGAGCAAAAGCTCATGACTGATGTTTATGCTGTAGGTAAGCAGCCTATTGGCAATACTTGATGTAAAGACGGCGGGGCGTGGCATGGCTAGCTGTGAAACTTCAGGTTGGATACTGATACATGTTTTAAAATAAAAATGTTTTATTTGTTACCAGTACAATTTACTGTATGTTAAAATGAGTCTAAAACTCCAATACTCAACTAAGTGTGTGTGTGTGGGTGTATATATATATATATATATATATATATATATAAGTATATGATTGAGTTAGGCTTTAAGTTATAAAAAAAAAAAAATTTATTCCGCATTTCCGCAATGTCAAGTAAGTTAAGTAAATAAGTAAAATAAGTATGGTAACGGCCTACGTAAGACGGGTTGTTACACTCTCTATATGAAACATGCATAAACTGCCTTACTACGCTAAGGGCAAATGCAATGTCATGCCTTGTATGTGACAAGTAAATCAACTTGCCCACCAAACATTGGTATTGGTCAGCATCAATTGGACCTCTTTCCTTGCTATCTCCAAGTTTCTTGTTTGGATCAATAAGGTGGTCGACTGGCTTACAAGCAGTCATCCCTGTCTCCTTGAGAAGATTTAGAATATATTTTCATTGTGAGATTACTATTCAAGGAAGATTTATAATATGTTTTCACTGTAAGACTACTATTGAAGGAAGATTTAGAATATATTTTCACTGTAAGACTACTATTCAATCAAGTAACTTCCATTCTGAGGAAATACTTGAGAGACCCTAGATCTTTAATCTTGAACTCGGCTACTACGCTTGCTTCCAATCAATCCATTTCTTTATGGTAGTCTCTTGTGAGTACGATATCATCCACATGAACTGTCAACACGGTTACTCTTCCATCTCCCAAATGTTTGATGAATATGGTGTGATTAGTTTGAGCTTGACTATAGCCCTATTTCTTCACTAACTGAGTGAATTTCTCGAACCAGACCCTCAGTGACTGTTTAGGGCCATAGAGTGACTTTTTAAGCCTACATGATCTCGATCAAACCATTGTTCGAAGCCCGGAGGAGGATAAGGATTCATGTAGACTTCCTCTTCTAAGTCCCCATTCAAGAAGGTGTTCTTGACATCCAATTGCTATAGTGGCAAATCAAGATTTGTTGCGAGAGACAAGAGTACTCATACTGTGTTTAGTTTTGCCACTGGTGCAAAGGTGTCCAAATAGTCGATGCCATAGCCTTTAGCCACCAATCTCGCTTTATACCTATCCAAAGTCTCATCCGACTTATACTTGGTGGTAAACACCCATTTACAGCCAACAGTAGCCTTTCCTTTTGGTAGAGCTTCCATTCCCATGTTTGATTCTCTAGTGCCCCCATCTCCTCAAGTGTCACCTCTCTCCACTCTAGAATTTTTAGAGCATCCTGCACATTTTTTTGGAATCTCCACACAAGAAAGTTGCCAGGTAAAAACGGAAGGGGAAAAAAAAAGATGAAAGATTTTTGTAGGACACTAATTTAGACAAAGGATACAGGACTACTCGCATAAGATCTACTACCTTTCCTAACAGCTATGGGAACCTCTAGATCATTAAATGACATGGTTTGAGACGTAGGTTTAGACTAAAAGTTTCCTGAGGAATTTTGGACTTGATTCGGATTGGATTCGCAACTAGGATGGCAGGTGTTGGCTCTATTCCTCTGGTCCTAACGTTTTTTTTTTCTAATAAATCAATCTAGCTATATTTTTTGAACCTGTTTCTCTTCTACATTCTACATATGTACTATCATGATCTAATGGTAGCCTTACAAAAATATCCGATCCTTCAAAAAACATTTTTTCCTTCTAATTTTGATTGGTTTCAATTTCGAATTTTGAATTTTGGACATCATCTTGTTCTTCAAGGATCTGATCCGTTTGTTCAACAGATACTTTTCAAATTTTGAATTTTGGTCAATATCTTTCTTTTTTCAACAGCCCATTTGGATTTTTCAACCAATGTTTCAAAATTTGAAATATTTTCAGAATCTTCCATGGAAGAATCTCGAGTACGAAAATCTGATTTTTCAAAAATTGAAAATTTTTTTTATTCCCAATAAAAGTATCTCGGTTAGAAAATGTTTGTTTCGGAAACCAATTTGCAACCTTCCAAGATCTTGACCCTCCTCAAAATGCTGAGTACTTGCATCAAAGCAACTGCATTGAACATCACCACTTTCGACGACTTTTCATTTTTCACATTGTTAATATAAAGAAAGCATGATCAATCAGAATTCAACGATGGGTATTGCGCTAATAAAATCATCGTGAACATAATGTCTGTACCAAGAAATAAGAAGCAAACTGAAATCGACTACCAAACCAGTGTAACGAAAGATTGACAAGTTAGAAAAGAGACCAAGATTCGGAACTCAACTAACCAAAATGAGTATCCATTTTTATAAGGAACACATTCACGATTCTATAGTTCGGCCTCGAGGAATTAAATTCTAGATACATCATTCAACACATGAATTTGAATTTAAGAAAAAAATAAACACACACGCACACAACTATAATTATATCATGATTCTGATTATTTAACCATAAGAATGTCAAACACACTCATATAAAGTAACGTATGATCTAATCAAAACTTGCTAAACTCGTGTTTCAGCAATCTTAATGTATTATAGCATCTTACTTCGAGGAAGACCTGGTCATTCATTTCTTTTCCTTCAAACAGTTATGGCACCATATCCGAAAGTACTTGACTTGTTGCTGTGCTTTGGGTTTGAACTTTGCAGGTTGCCCCCACACACATACAGATTCCAAAAAGCCAATCTCCCATACGCAATATTGGCAGCTGATACCTGGTTCTCTACTCAGCACAATTCCAAATGAAATCCAATCACCAGCACTAACACCGGAACCTCCTTTCGATATTCAAAGTTAAAGATGATGCCGAGCCACTGCCCTCTCTGGTGGCCAAAGTTTATCAGGCCTCTAATGTGCCTGCTGCTATAACTCCGTCGAGGTGCTTTGGCAAAAGCTGCAAATGTTGGTTTTTCACTTGTGGCGATGAGCAACCCTGAAGATGGTCAAGAGAGAAAAGGCATTTATTCTTTGATCAACTAAATTTTGTTTACTCTTCTTTTTTTTTTTTTTTGGGCTGCACCTTTAAAACTAAAAAAAGACTCATCTTTTAGGTCTTGTAGCTAAATCAACTCCTTAATTATACAGTTATTAATTAGATCACTTTTCAGTCACTGCTTTTCTTGAAGAGTTCGCAACTCTTCACTTGGTTTTTTATCCATTTTTGGTTTTTCATTAGTTTCCTTTAGTGGATGTTGGGAGAGTTGACCAGGTTCACAGTTCCTTAGAAGGGGGTGGAGGCTCAGATTCGCCTTTTCTCAGACAAAGAGAGAGGACATGAAGCTACCAATGGCTGCGACCAATCACCAGCAGCCGCATGGACATTTTCCGGCGGAGCAAACCAGGTCAACATGCCAGGCAACGGAGTTCTTTCTTCTCCCACCACCTGATTTTCAGTCTAACAATATCATCACTGCCTCAAAAATAAATAAATAAATAAACAGATAGATACATGCACAAGCAAATGTTAGGAGAGAATGGCAGCAATACACAGAAGTGTCAGTGCAATTCTTCCTATTTTTGTTTTTGTTTGTTTGTTTTTTTCTTTTTTCTATTTTTTTTTTTTTTTCTTTGAGAGAGACAGAGAGAAGGAAATCATCGGTTCTGCTACGATCAGAGAGAAGCAAGCAAACCCAAATTTGCTGGGTCTCTATGAGAGCAAAACCTCATTCTATAAGAAAGGGTGCTTTACAGGAATGCCACAAAAACCATGCGTCAGCTTGATTTCTGTTATACCAATGGGCTCTTTTGTTTCATAGGTAGGGGCCAAATATACTCCGAAACCTAATTTGCAGCTGCAGGGTCTCCATGCGAGCAAAAAAGGTCTGGAGATAGAATCAAAGGCTCAGTTTTGCCATTTCTCAGACAAAGCAAGAGAGAGAGAGGATGCCACCAATACCATGGCTGCCACTGACTGCCACGTGGAAAGTGACAGAACTGTCATTTTCCAGCGGCTGATCTGGGTTGACCTGCCAGCAGCTGGATCCTCTTCTTTTCCTCCGCACAATGCCTGAGTTTTACAGCCTGTAAATATCATCACAGCCTCAGTATATATATATACAATTACAAATAGCGGTTTCTTTTTTTCTGTTTTTTCCCCGTGTAGCAAAGGAGATATCTTTATTTTTGAGAATAGCAAAAGAGAGACCTTTAAGATTCCAGGGAAGGAGAAATGGATATAATAGAGATCAGGTAGAAAGAGATCTGAAGTGAGCAAGGAGATAAGGATAAGAAGAGGAGGATAGAGAGATTTTTCTTTTATTTTCCCTTTTTTTTTTTTGTTTTTTTTTTTTTTTTTTTGGAGAGAAGAGAGAGAGATAGAGAAAGATACCATGGGTTCTGCTTACGATCAGAAAGCAGCAAAACAGATCAAGCAGCCATTGCTACAAAAAGGACAATGACCGGGCCCTAATCTATTGAATCTCCATGAGAGCAAAATCTCATTCTTATGCTATGTTTGGCAAGAGGGATGAGAAATAGAAAGGAAGGAGAAAGTAAAATAATATCAAGGTGAGAAAAACTTAAAAGAACAAGACTTTTTGATTGGTACAAGAGAAGAAAAGAAAGAAAATGTCTAATTTCTACATATTCCAATTATAACTATATACAAGTAAGAAAATGAATTAAATTTGTCAGGAGCTCTCACTCAAATTTTCAAAAGTTTTTTGTCTCTCTCCCAAAGTAAACCAACTTTACTATTTATGTTTCCAAATATAATTTTTTTTAGGGCCGGTAATTTCGGACACGACATGAGAACGACACGTAATAAATGGGTTTGGACCGCACGATTAATAATTGGGTCGACACGTTTAACACGAAAATAAATGGGTCGGAAATGGACTGATACGATTAACACGTTTAACACATTTATGTTAGAATTTTCAAATTATTCGGACATGACACGGTGACACGATACGAGAACGACACGTAATAAATGGGTTTGGACCGTACGTTTAATAATTGGGTCGAAATTAGGTCGACACGTTTAACATGAAAATAAATGAGCCGGAAATGGGCTGACACAATTGACATGTTTAACACGAATTGCCAGGCCTAATTTTTTTCATTAAAAATTTTCCCTCTTCATTTATTTCTAAAGTTCTTCAACCAGGATCTCGCCAGTGTCCTAAGATGCTGACATAGTGGGAGCAGTAGTTACTGCCTTGACCAATGCCACTTTTGACAATCAATCGACTGAAAAAGTGTTTTTCTTGTTAGTTCTTCACATTGTTGAAGATACGATTATTGTCATGTCACAAAGTTTTAAAGGGCACATTAATTTGTAATGGTACAAGACAAGTAATTGAGATTACATTAAGCACGAACTAAAAAGAAAAGCATAATCAATTAGCACAAGAAGCCTGGCTACTAGATTACTGCTACTAAAATCATCAAGAAGTGAAATGAGATGAAATCTAATTCGTTTCGAGATATTTATGCTAAGAAAAATGAAGCGAAAAATGAAGCAAAACATAGAGAAAACTCAAGTCAACCAAATGATTTTCCATTCTAAAAGAAACACATTCATGATTCCATACCCGGGCCTAGAGGAATTAAATTCTATATGTCCCAATAAAAACAAAAATTTCGGACAAACTATAATAGTAAATGACTCAAGATGACCAAACTTCTATTGATTTATACTTGCATGATAAACTATAAGAATATCAACAACAAAACTCTCATAAAGAAATAAATTATTAAATCAAAACTTAATTGAAGTCGATGTTCCATACCCCAATATTGTCTACTCAGGTTGATCTCACCTGAAATCCAACCACCAGCACAGACAGTCAAGACCCAGAACCTCCTCTCCTTGGTCAAGTGCTTTCGAAAATGCTGCAAGTGTTGGTCTTTAACTTGTGCAATAACCAACTCAACATCACTTGTTGGTTCACAATCTGCTCAGGAGGAATGAGATAAGAGAAAAGTTTTCAATTCGGATTAAGAATGATTCCAGTGTAGTGTTAATAGATTTCCATATTGAGCAAGAAGATTTCCCATATTGAAAAAGACAACAGCATCCAATATATCAGAAGATGATCAACAAAATTAAAGTATAACTCAAGTTTATAGTACTCCTTTTCCTTGCAACACCTTTAAACTAAAAATAGACTCATGTTTTAGGACCTGTAGCACACAACTTACCAATTATGCAGTTATTAAACGTAGAGTATATTTTGCACATAGGTCTGAAAAGGAAAATTCAAAAAGATTCTATTTCAAACTCACAATCTTTTTGAATTCACTTATGGAAGAGAAAAACGCACGTGGTATGGATTTTGGAATAATGAAAATTTTAAGTTGAATTAAAATCTTCTTAAAATCAACTTTTCAAACTTTTGTGACAAACATAAGCTTAATCACTTTTCAGTCATTGGGTTTTTAAGAGTTATCTTCACTTGTTTTTGCTTTTACGAGGTTCCTTCATTGAGTGTACATTGGGAGAGTTGACCACGTTCACAGTTCCTTTCTAAACAGAACAAAAACCAAAAACCAAAAATCAGGAAAGAAAAAAAAATAGTAATAATAAAAGGAAAAGAAAAACTACGGTGCCGTTTGGAACACACTCCAATTGGAGTTTTCCAAATGTTTTTTGTCTTTTTCTCTAAAAGTAAACCAATTCCACCATTCACATCTCCAAATCTCTCTTTTTTCATTTTAAAAAAACTCAAACATTAAAAGTCTATCAATTTCTTATTTCAAATCGAAATAAAATGATTTTTTAAAGTTGCATAGAATGTCAAGAGCCATATAAGTTTTTTCAATTTTTAACTCCAAACATTCATTTATTTCCAATCAAAACATCTCCAAAAATATATATATATATATATATCTCCAAAAATTTATTGTAGAAGTGGGTTGGAGCCTCATATTGCCTACTCTCAGAGAGAGAGAGAGAGGACCAGCAGCTACCAATGGCTGCGACTGATTACAGGGCACCACACGGATAATGACAAAGCGTCATTTTCCAGGGGAGCAAACCAGGTCAATGCGCCAGGTAACCAGATCATTCCCTTCCCACGGATTTTCAGTCTGAAAACATCATCACCACCTCAAATTAGACTATCTCCAATGTATATGCCAATGCCAGTGCCATAGCTGTCATAAAAATGAAGTGGAATTCATCTAATTCACCCAAGTAGGAACATATAAATGCATATATATACACACATACATACATGCATACACAAATGTACAAAGAAAATCAGCAAAACACAAGAGTCTGAGTAAAATCATCGGCTCTGCTACGATCAGAGAAACCAAGGAAACTCTAATTTGCTGGGTCTCCGTGCAAGTAAAACCTCACCCTAAGAATACCAAACACACTCCAAACTGTAATTTGCTGCAAGCAAAAAAGTTCTGGAGAGGGAGAATCGAAGACTCAGATTCGCCATTGCTAAGACAAAGCCAGAGAGAGAGAGAGAGACGATGCCTTTGCTACCATGGCTGTCACCGACCACTAGCCGCCGCATGGAAAAGGACAGAACAGTCAATTTCCAGCAGTTCATCCAGGTCGACCCGCCGACAACAGGATCCTCTTCTTTTTCCCCACACAATGCCTGAGATTTACAGCCTCAAAATAGCATCACCGCCTCATCATATACATATATATATATATATATATATATACGTATAGAAAGAGAGGTTTTTCTGTTCTTTTCTCCTTTTTTGGAGAGAGAGAGAGAAATCATGAGTTCTGCCTACAATCAGCGAGAAGCAAACCAAATAAGGCAGCCATTGTTATAGAAAGAACAACGACCTAGCCCTAATCTGTTGGATCTCCATGAGAGCAAAACCACGTTTTTAGGGAAAATTAGGGGAAGAGCCACTTTTTGGACACCCTCTTATATTTATGTCATCTAATTGTTCATCTCTTGTGTTTATGCCCATTGTAACTTTTTTATCACTGAACTGTCTTTTTGTCCCAGTTTATGGGTTATGACCATTTTACCATAAAAGTTCATTTGTTTTATTTCCTTATCTCTCTGCTTTTGCTCTCCTCTCTCCCTATCCTGGTTTCTTTCTCTCCACTCCCTCACTGCCCATCTCCGTCTCTCTCTCCTCCCTCTAGCCATTCTCTCCCCTCTCTCTCCTCCGCCAGTCATCCATGGCTCCCACTCCCCTCCCTCCAATGGCTGATCTCAGCGTTTCGTGATCACCATAGTTGGGCTTAGAGAAATTAGACTCTAAATGTATCATTAGAGATACTAACTAGGGACAAACTACAACAGTCTATGATTTGAGTTAAACCAATTGCTATTGAATTATACTAGCATAATAAACTATAAGAATATCAACCACACAACTCTCAGAAAGAAATCAATGATTCAACCGAAACTCGGTGGAAGTAAATGTTCCATACCAATATTGTCAATCAGGTTGATTTCACCTGAAATCCAACCACCAAAACAGACAGTCACACACCAGAATCTCCTCTCCCCAGTTATGTGCTTTGGCAAATGCTGCAAATGTTGGTCTTTCACTTGTGGCAATAAGCAACAAAAGTTTTTAATTCAGATTAAGAATGATAAAGTTGCAGTGTTAATAGATTTCCATATTCAACAATACAACAGCATCCAATATGTAAGAAGATAGTCAACGAAATTATAAGTATTTATCCTTGATAGCTAAAAAAAACAACTTAACTTTTAAATTTACCTTTTCTTGGCAACACTTTTTCAGTCACTCGGTTTTTTAGAGTTCTCTTCACTAGTTTTTCCTCCAATTTTTGGTTTTTCCCTGGATTCCTTGGGTGGATACTGGAAGAGTTGACCAGGTTCACAGTTCCTTTCTAAAAAAAATAAAATAAAATAAGTAAAAAATAAAAAAGAAAAAGAAAAAAGAAAACTAAGGGCCGTTTGAGGCAACATTTTCAGATGGCATCCAAAACTCCCAATTCTATATTAAACTTTTTCTCTTTCATTTTTAAAGACTCAAACTTTAAAACTACATAAATTTCTCAGTTCAAATCGAAATGAGATGATTTTTTGTCAAAATACTCACAACGACGAGACAAACAAGATAATATCCATTTTGTATTTTTTTTTTTTCTAAATACATTTCAAATTTTCACACTTTTTTATATATCACATAACTTTTCCAAAAGACTTCCCCACCAAACATACATTTCCAACCCAACCTCCAAAACACAGTCTCCATACATCCTCCAAACAGGCCCTAAAAGAACTAAAAAAAGGGAAATTATCTAAAATCATAACCAAATGGACTCACTTTTTGCCTTCTCAAAATCAACTCAGCTTCACTATCCAAGTTCTAACTATAACTCAAAAACTCAAATTTCAAAATTCCATAACTTTACATGTACAAATCCAAATCAGATGATTTTTTTTTAAAATTGCACATAATTTCAAAACGAACGAAACAAGATCTAAAATTGATATTTTTTGTCCGAAAAAATTTCAAGTTTTTAAGTTTTTTAACTCTAATCAGCCAAACGCACAACTCAATTTCAACTCAACTCCAACTCAAATTTTTCATCTCAAAAGAGCACCCCATACGCATGATTGTAGAAGGGGGTGGAGACTCAGACAGCCTATTCTCAGAGAGAGAGAGGAGAGAGGACCAGCAGCTACCAATGGCTGCAACGGATCGCCGGGCACCGCACGGAGAATGACAAAACCGTCATTTTCCCGCAGAGCAAACCAGGCCAACCCGCCAGGTGACCGGATCCTTCCCTTCCCACTGTCTGATTTTCGGTCTGTCAACATCATCATCTCCAATGTATATGACAAGTCCACATCAATTGATTTATTAAACCAATTTCTAGAAGTGGTTTCATCTAATTTCAATTTTTAAGGTTGTCACTTCGGCAAATTTCTCATATATTGCACAGATGCATATACAAATATAGAGAAAGAATGAGCAAAACACAGGAGTCTCAGTGAAATCATAGGCTCTGCTACGATCAGAGAGAACCAAACAAGCCCTAATTTGCTCGGGTCTGCATGAGAGCAAAACCTCATTTGTATTCATGTCTTGAATAGATTTTTGCAATGAAAATATGCGAACCAAACAGACTCTAAGAATACCAAATGCACTCCAAACCTTAACTTGCTGATATCAAAAAAATTCTGGAGAGAGAGAATCGACGGATCAGATTCGCCATTTCTCAGACAAAGCCACAAAGAGAGAGAGAGAGACGACGCCGAAGCTACCGTGGCTGCCACCGACCACCGGCCGCCCCGTAGTAAGGGACAAAACCGTCATTTTGCAGCAGTTCATCCGGGTCGCCCGCGGCCAACCGGATCCTCTGCTCTTCCCCCACACAATGCCCGAGATTTACAGTCTCAAAAGATCATCACCGCCTCACCATGAGTCATATACATATACACACACATACATATCCTTTTCCTTTCTTTTTTTTTTTTTTTTTGGGAGAGAGAAAGAGAAACCATGGGTTCTGCTTACGATCAGAGAGAAGCAAAGCAGAAAAAGCAGCCATTGTTGCGTATAAGAAAACGACAAAGCCCTAATCAGTGTGGATCTTCATGAGAGCAAAACATCAGATAAATTTAAAACAGCCACTGAGCTGAACTGAACCCGTGGTCCTCACTTTCGAGCTTCACTTTTAGCGCCTGAGCTCTTTAGGAATTTGCCAAAATGACCTAACCACAAACTTAAATTAGCAACATGACTTTCTATTTTATTTTCAATTTTTTTAATTCAAAAAAAGCTGACTGTATTTAAAAAAACAAGAAAGTAAATTAAAATAAATAATTAACTCCTTCGAGGAGTGATTTAGCTCCTACTCCTGAGTTCGAGAGCTCCTTCCCTTCCTTCCTTCCTTCCTGCGCATCTTCTTCTTCTGGTTGATGGGCATTGAACTTCACCCTTCCCTTCCTTCCTATCCTTCCTGCGCTTCTTCTTCTTCCTCATTCCCTTCCCTTCTTCTCCTTCTCCCTCTGTTCTACAAAAAACTGAAAAACACTCCCCCTGTTCTTCTTCTCCTCCTCCCTCTGTTCTTCTTCTTCGTCTCACTCCCTCTGTTCTTCTTCTCCTCTGTTCTTCTTCTCCTTCTCCCTCTGTTCTTCTTCTTCGTCTCCCTCCCTCTGTTCTTCTTCTCCTTCGTCTCCAGAGCTCCCAAAAAAAAAAAAAAAAAAACATATAATTTCACGTAGAAACTTGTATACTGCCAAATTACAGATATGCCAAAGTGGCAATTAACAAGGTTATTAAATAAACTACAATAATCCCGTAATGTAAATAATTGTTAACCACATCAAACATAACGGAACTTCAAGCATGTCTACTTAACAAAACAGTTGACAAGCTATTCTTTATTTGGCATATTTTGATGTGCAAAATCAATGGCGACACTAGAAGTAGAAACAATTTGTGCTTTTGGATGATTAACAAAATTGACTACTTGCTGTGTGGCATATGACTACATAAAATTAAGATAAATTATAAGCAAATCTTATATAATCACAAAGAAGCCATTTAATAAAACTGGAATGTTTTTTGTTCACATAAAATTAACCCAAGCTTGACAAAAAGGTTAGATTTTCCTACATATCAGCACTCAGTAAAGCACTCCTAAAGAAAATCCCATGGCTTTCCCCATATTTGCCTTGCCAAAGAAACAAATATTTCAAAAACTAACTTGCTAGAAACGGAAAGCCACGAGCTTAATTTGCCAGATGCCAAAAACATAGATAATAGATTATATATGTTTTATCAACTACATTCCAACACACCAAATTTCCTCTAACCTAGACCTTCGGCAGGCCTTGCAATAACATTTGTAGTTCTTACAGATCACAAAAAACTATTACAACAGGAAGAATCAAATTTGAATAGTGCCATAAAGCGCGTTGAATGGATTTGAAGAGCCAGTTTATGATCTCTTTTGAGTCCTTGTAAGACCTTTGCATATGAATCAATTAAATGAAAAAATAAATTAAAAAAAGTTGCCAACGACAAAAGTCATGTATGAGAAGCCTATAAATGTTCGGAACGACCACCGAAAAGGGCGGAACGACAACTAAAAATGACTTGGAAATGTTGAATTTTTTCAAATTTTCTACCGTTAAATGAAAAAAAAAAAAAAAGCACATTGCCAACGACAAAAGTCATTTATGAAAAGCCTATAAACGTTCGGAACGACCAGGAACGACCACGGAACGACCACCGAAAAGTGCGGAACGACCACTAATTTTGACTTGGAAATGTTGATTTTTTTTAAATTTTTTACCGTTAAATAAAAAAAATAAAAAAAGGTTACTAACATCTAAAGACACGTATGATCTGCCTCTAAACGTTTGGAACGACAAGGAACGACCACGGAACGACCACCGAAAAGTGCGGAACGACCACTAATTTTGACTTGAAAATGTTGACTTTTTTCAAATTTTTTACCATTAAATGAAAAAATTAAAAAAAAGTAACCAACGTCTAAAAGCATGTATGAGAAGCCGATAAAACATCGGAACGACCATCCAAAATAGCGAAACGACCACTAAAAGGACATTGAAAAGGTTGACTTTTTTCAAATTGTTTACCGTTAAATGAAAAAATTAAAAAAAAGTCACAAACGTCTAAAAACAAGTATGACAAGCCTCCAAACCTTTGGAACGACTAGGAACGACCGCAGCACGGCCATCCAAAAAGGCAGAACGACCACTAAAAAAGACTTGGAAATGTTGATTTTTTTCAAATTTTTTACCGTTAAATTAAAAAATTCAAAAAAAGTCACCAACGTCTAAAGGCAAGTATGACAAGCCTCCAAACCTTCGGAACGACCACGAACGACCGCGGAACGACCATCAAAAAGGGCGGAACGACGACTAAAAAATTTGAGGAAAAGGTTGACTTTTTTCAAATTTTTTACCGTTAATTGAAAAAATTAGAAAAAAGTGACCAACTACTAGAGGCGCGTATGAGAAGCCCATCAACCCTCGGAACGACCAGGAACGACCACGGAACGACCATCCAAAATGGCGGAACGACCTCTAAAAGTCACTTGGAAAATGTTGACTTTTGTGAAATTTTTTACCGTTAAATGAAAAAATTAGAAAAAAGTCACCAATGACTAAAGGTATGTATGAGAAGCCCAACAAACCTCGGAACGACCAGGAACGACCGTGGAACGACCATCCAAAAAGGCGGAACGACCTCTAAAAGGACTTGAAAAATGTTGACTTTTAGTAAATTTTTTGCCGTTAATTGAAAAAATTAGAAAAAAGTCACCAACTACTAGAGACATGTATGAGAAGCCCAAAAAACCTCGGAACGACCAGGAACGACCACGGAACGACCATCCAAAAAGGCGGAACGACCTCTAAAAGTAACTTGGAAAGTGTTGACTTTTGTGAAATTTTTTACCATTAATTGAAAAAATTAGAAAAAGTCACCAACAACTAGAGGCATGTATGAGAAGCCCAACAAACCTCGGAACGACCAGGAACGACCGCGGAACGACCATCCAAAAAGGCGGAACGACCTCTAAAAGTCACTTGGAAAATGTTGACTTTTGTGAAATTTTTTACCGTTAAATGAAAAAATTAGAAAAAAGTCACCAATAACTAAAGGTATGTATGAGAAGCCCAACAAACCTCGGAACGACCAGGAACGACCGTGGAACGACCATCCAAAAAGGTGGAACGACCTCTAAAAGGACTTGAAAAATGTTGACTTTTAGTAAATTTTTTGCCGTTAATTGAAAAAATTAGAAAAAAGTCACCAACTACTAGAGACATGTATGAGAAGCCCAAAAAACCTCGGAACGACCAGGAACGACCACGGAACGACCATCCAAAAAGGCGGAACGACCTCTAAAAGTAACTTGGAAAGTGTTGACTTTTGTGAAATTTTTTACCATTAATTGAAAAAATTAGAAAAAGTCACCAACAACTAGAGGCATGTATGAGAAGCCCAACAAACCTCGGAACGACCAGGAACGACCGCGGA
This sequence comes from Ficus microcarpa, assembly GCA_025413485.1. Taxonomy (NCBI): domain Eukaryota; kingdom Viridiplantae; phylum Streptophyta; class Magnoliopsida; order Rosales; family Moraceae; genus Ficus; species Ficus microcarpa. The sequence continues at coordinate 15,046,888 of CM046376.1, forward strand.
ACGACCATCCAAAAAGGCGGAACGACCTCTAAAAGTCACTTGGAAAATGTTGACTTTTGTGAAATTTTTTACCGTTAAATGAAAAAATTAGAAAAAAGTCACCAATGACTAAAGGTATGTATGAGAAGCCCAACAAACCTCGGAACGACCGCGGAACGACCATCCAAAAAGGCGGAACGACCTCTAAAAGGACTTGAAAAATGTTGACTTTTAGTAAATTTTTTGCCATTAATTGAAAAAATTAGAAAAAAGTCACCAACTACTAGAGACATGTATGAGAAGCCCAAAAAACCTCGGAACGACCAGGAACGACCACGGAACGACCATCCAAAAAGGTGGAACGACCTCTAAAAGTAACTTGGAAAGTGTTGACTTTTGTGAAATTTTTTACCATTAATTGAAAAAATTAGAAAAAAGTCACCAACAACTAGAGGCATGTATGAGAAGCCCAACAAACCTCAGAACGACCAGGAACGACCGCGGAACGACCATCCAAAAAGGCGGAACGACCTCTAAAAAAGACTTGAAAAATGTTGACTTTTAGTAAATTTTTTACCGTTAATTGAAAAAATTAAAAAAAAAGTCACCAACAACTAGTGGCATGTATGAGAAGCCCAAAAAACCTCGGAACGACCGCGGAACGACCATCGAAAACGGCAGAACGACCTCTAAAAAGACTTGAAAAATGTTGACTTTTGAGAGATTTTTTACCGTTAATTGAAAAAATTAGAAAAAAGTCACCAACAACTAGAAGCATGTATGAGAAGCTCATCAACGTCCGGAACGTCCAGGAACGACCGCGGAACGACCATCCAAAAGTGCGGAACGACCACTAAAAAGTCACTTAGAAAAGGTTGACTTTTCCAAATTTTCTACCGTTAAATGAAAAAATTCAAAAAAAATCACAAACTACAAGAGGCTTGTTTGAGAAGCCCATCAACGTCCGGAACGACTAGGAACGACTGCGGAACGACCATCCAAAAGTGTGGAACGACCATTGAAAAGTACGGAACGACCACTAATTTTTTTGGTCATTCCGCACTTTTGGATGGTCGTTCCGCAGTCGTTCCTGGTCGTTCCGGACGTTGATGAGCTTCTCATACATGCTTCTAGTTGTTGGTGACTTTTTTCTAATTTTTTCAATTAACGGTAAAAAATCTCTCAAAAGTCAACATTTTTCAAGTCTTTTTAGAGGTCGTTATGCCGTTTTCGATGGTCGTTCCACGGTCGTTCCTGGTCGTTCCGAGGTTTTTTGGGCTTCTCATACATGCCACTAGTTGTTGGTGACTTTTTTTAATTTTTTCAATTAACGGTAAAAAATTTACTAAAAGTCAACATTTTTCAAGTCTTTTTTAGAGGTCGTTCCGCCTTTTTGGATGGTCGTTCCGCGGTCGTTCCTGGTCGTTCCGAGGTTTGTTGGGCTTCTCATACATGCCTCTAGTTGTTGGTGACTTTTTTCTAATTTTTTCAATTAATGGTAAAAAATTTCACAAAAGTCAACACTTTCCAAGTTACTTTTAGAGGTCGTTCTGCCTTTTTGGATGGTCGTTCTGCGGTCGTTCCGAGGTTTGTTAGGCTTCTCATACATACCTTTAGTCATTGGTGACTTTTTTTCTAATTTTTTCATTTAACAGTAAAAAATTTCACAAAAGTCAACATTTTCCAAGTGACTTTAAGAGGTCGTTCCGACTTTTTGGATGGTCGTTCCGCGGTCGTTCCTGGTCGTTCCGAGGTTTGTTGGGCTTCTCATACATGCCTCTAGTTGTTGGTGACTTTTTTCTAATTTTTTCAATTAATGGTAAAAAATTTCACAAAAGTCAGCACTTTCCAAGTTACTTTTAGAGGTCGTTCCGCCTTTTTGGATGGTCGTTCCGTGGTCGTTCCTGGTCATTCCGAGGTTTTTTGGGCTTCTCATACATGTCTCTAGTAGTTGGTGACTTTTTTCTAATTTTTTCAATTAACGGCAAAAAATTTACTAAAAGTCAACATTTTTCAAGTCCTTTTAGAGGTCGTTCCGCCTTTTTGGATGGTCGTTCCGCGGTCGTTCCTGGTCGTTCCGAGGTTTGTTGGGCTTCTCATACATACCTTTAGTCATTGGTGACTTTTTTCTAATTTTTTCATTTAACGGTAAAAAATTTCACAAAAGTCAACATTTTCCAAGTGACTTTTAGAGGTCGTTCCGCCTTTTTGGATGGTCGTTCCGCGGTCGTTCCTGGTCATTCCGAGGTTTGTTGGGCTTCTCATACATGCCTCTAGTTGTTGGTGACTTTTTTCTAATTTTTTCAATTAATGGTAAAAAATTTCACAAAAGTCAACACTTTCCAAGTTACTTTTAGAGGTCGTTCCGCCTTTTTGGATGGTCGTTCCGTGGTCGTTCCTGGTCGTTCCGAGGTTTTTTGGGCTTCTCATATGTGCCTCTAGTAGTTGGTGACTTTTTCTAATTTTTTCAATTAACGGTAAAAATTTGACAAAAGTCAACATTTTCCAAGTCTTTTTTAGAGGTCGTTCCGCCTTTTTGGATGGTCGTTCCACGGTCGTTCCGATGGTTGATGGGCTTCTCATACGTGCCTCTAGTAGTTGGTGACTTTTTTCTAATTTTTTCAATTAACGGTAAAAATTTGACAAAAGTCAACATTTTCCAAGTCTTTTTTAGAGGTCGTTCCGCCTTTTTGGATGGTCGTTCCACGGTCGTTCCTGGTCGTTCCGATGGTTGATGGGCTTCTCATACGTGCCTCTAGTAGTTGGTGACTTTTTTCTAATTTTTTCAATTAACGGTAAAAATTTGACAAAAGTGAACATTTTCCAAGTCTTTTTTAAAGGTTGTTCCGCCTTTTTGGATGGTCGTTCCGTGGTTGTTCTTGGTCGTTCCGATGGTTGATGGGCTTCTCATACGTGCCTCTAATAGTTGGTGACTTTTTTCTAATTTTTTTAATTAACGGTAAAAAATTTCGCAAAAGTCAACATTTTCAAAGGCTTTTTAGAGGTCGTTCCGTCATTTTGGATGGTCGTTTCGCGGTCGTTCCTGGTCGTTTCGAGGGTTTATGGCCTTCTCCTACATGCCTTTAGATGTTGGTGACTTTTTTCTAATTTTTTCATTGAACGGTAAAAAATTTGAAAAATGTCAACATTTTCAAGTGACTTTTTAGTGGTCGTTTCGCCATTCTGGGTGGTTGTTCCGTAGTCGTTCCGATGGTTTATAGGCTTATTATACATGCCTTTAGTCGTTGGTGACTTTTTTTTAATTTTTTCATTTAACTGTAGAAAATTTGAAAAAAGTCAACATTTTCAAGTGACTTTTTAGTGGTCGTTCCGCCGTTTTGGGTGGTCATTCCGTGGTCGTTCCTGGTCGTTCCGATAGTTTATAGGCTTGTCATACATGCCTTTAGTTCTTGGTGATTTTTTGAAAATTTTTTCATTTAATGGCAAAAATTTAAAAAAAGTCAACATTTCCAAGTCAAAATTAGTGGTCGTTCCGTCATTTTCGGTGGTTGTTCCGCGGTCGTTCCGAAGGTTTATGGGCGTGTTATACATGACTTTTGTCGTTGGTAATTTTTTTTAAAAATTTTTTCTTTTAACGGTAAAAAATTTGAAAAAAGTCAACATTTCCAAGTCAAAATTAGTGGTCGTTCCGTGGTCGTTCCTAAGGTTTGGAGGCAAATCATACATGACTTAAGTCATTGGTATGGTTTTTTGGTGTTTTCGCTCTACGGAAAAAATTAAGAAAAAAAGTCAATATTAAAAAGTCATTCCGTGTGGTCTTCCGCACTTTTCAGTGGTCGTTCCGTGGTCGTTCCTGGTCGTTCCGAAGGTTTGAAGGCAAATCATACATAGACTAAATACTGTTCATCGTTGAGAACTTTTTCAAATGAAAATAAAAAGAGAAATTAATAATGAAATTGATGCACAAAATGAAAGGGAATACCAAGCAAATCAGTTGAAAACTTTTTCAACTAGAATGTACGCATCAAACCTCCCCCTGAATTCTTAGGAACGTTCTGATACATGATACACATCAATACCTAACCAAGAAAATCATATCTTTGACTCTTTCGTATATTAACAGACCGTGAATAACCGAAACATGTCTCAATTTTTGAGGGTTTTTAACAAGAGCAAGACGATATTTTGTATTTAATGTTGCTACTTATCTTCCTGAAGCCATGGGAATATCATAAAAATGCCAAAGTATTACGTTTTCTTTTTTCAATCAACTCCAAATGTAAAAGCACCAAACAAGTAATGGAACCTATAAATAACCAAAAAAAAAAAAAAAAAAGCACAAGCTAGTACATGATCATGGTCCAATAAAATTTTTCTACGCAGCATTTGCTCTGGGCTCTGAATTCAGCCTGGTACGAGCAAAATTTCATCAACATAAATCCTACTCATCAATGAAAATCCATAAAATTGAAAACTGGGGTAAATGTTCTTTTGCTTAACAAAGAGACAAATGCTTTCTCTTGCTGGAGGTCGAGGCAAGAAGAAGAAGAACAGGGAACAATGGGAGGAGAGCGAAGAACAAGGGTGATTTTTTGCTTACTCTTTCTCTTGCAGGTGGTCGAAGACGAAGAAGAAGAAGGAGAACAGAGGGCTATTTTGCTTACTCTTTCTCCTGCGGGAGGTCGAAGACGAAGAAGAAGAAGGAAGAAGGAGAACAGAGGGCTTGAACTCTTTTTTGGTTTGTTTTTATGTTTTTTGTATTTTTTTAATCTTATTATTTTGTTTTTGAATTATTTTTTTCAAGCAAAAGTTATTTTGCTAATAAAATTTTTTTAAAGGTTATTTTGCAAATTTTATAATCTCATTAGACTATTTTACTAATTCACTCTGAGCTCTTTGCACATTTTTCCAGTTTTGCCCTTAGAAGTGCCTGGTGTTGGGCCTTGTCAGGGTGTTCGGTGAATGAGTTTAGTTTAAAATTTTTTAGTTTGTTTAGTTGGTTTGTTTGAGTTGAAATATTTTAGTTATAATAGTAAATTTTTTTGAATTTTCAGAAAAGACAAAAAAATTTTTGGGAAAAAAATAAAAAAAAAAGTACAGTTTGAGTTAGAATGAGATGATGAGACAAACATGCTTTTTAAGTTTCAATAGTAATTTTTTAGAAAAGATAAAAAACTTTTTCAGAAAAGATAAAAAACTTTTTCAAAAAAAGACAAAAATCATGATAAAAAAAATATAATTTAATTTAAAATTTTTTTGAAACCAAACACCCGCATCGATGGTAGAATAGAGGACAGAATAGAAATAACCTGTTTAAGAACACGTGCATAGCACGTGATCAGATATATTTAAAAATTTTATTTAAATTAAAAATATATTTAAGTAAATAAAACAGACAAAAAAAACCAAAAAGAAAATCAATAAAGTATCTAAAAATAAATTTAAAAAAAAGCACGAAAAAAAGATTAAAAAAAATAATAATACTAAAATATCAAAAATAGACTTATATTAAAAAAGGATTCAAATGAAAAAATAAAAATAAATTAGGTTAAAAGAGAAAAAAGATAAAGTTAAAAGACTAAAAAGTCCACCCTTCTCTCTCTCTCTTTCTCCCATTTGTCAGTAAACAAAAAAAACAAAACAAAAGTACTCTCTCTCTTGCTCTGTTTCTCTCTCTACCCTTTAGTGTGTCAGAAAGAAAACAAAATCCCAAAAAGTTGTCTCTCACACTCTCACTCTCTCCTTAAAACGCAAGTTTCATGCGTTTTGGACGAAATAGGTGAATAGTGCCAAAAGGGTAAAACTGGTAAATCACTGTGCAACCCGGGAAAAGGTAAAGGGTTTGAAGGACGGAAGCGTCATTTTACTATATAATTTACTCTTTGGTGAACATTAAAAATATACATCCTTTTAATATATATAATAATGTACTACGCATCTCCATTAAAGATATATGATAATGTCATATTTTCAATTCTAATGGAAATACGCGTGCAGAATACACACAAAACAGAAAATAAAAAAAATTAATTTGTTTTATTTTCTTAATTTTTTTACTTTTTAAAAATTAATTTTGATTTAAATTATCACAAATAAAACAAAACAAAACAAAAATTAAAAAACTAATTTATTAAAATTTTTTAATTTTTAACAATTAATTTTTTATTTAAAAATGTCACAAAACGAACTTAGGACCTGTCACATAGCGGGATGAGAGGCTTAGACGAAAGGCACTAAAATAGTGGCTTTCGTCCTTTTAAATAAGGGTATTGATTCCAACAAAAAGAAAAGTGTCAAATTTAAATATTTAATTAACGGCTTGTTTAGTGGAACATCTAGAAATTGTATTTTAAAAGTTGGATTGGAAATATGTGTTTTAAGAGGAAAAACTTGTGATAAAATTATGTAATAGAGAAAATAATGCAAAAATTTGAAACATGTTTGGAAATATATATATATATATATACACAAATAGATCTTGTTTTGTTCCTCTCATCGTTACGAACATTTTTATATATAAATCATCTCATTCTAAGCTGAAATGAAAAAGTTAAGGAGTTTTAGATTTTGAATTTTTTGAAAATAAAAAAGAAGGAAAGTTTAATATAAAGTTGGAATTTTAAAATTCAGATAGTGTTTTACTTCAACATCCCGGTGACACTCATGGCACTCGTAAGGTTCACATTACGGTACTTTACTTAGCTTGATAACTATGTTTTCACCTATAATTGGCGTCCTATAAATAATTGCAGATGATGGAGGAAGCCCATAATTTGTTAGAGTTGATGCTATCATTTAATTTCATAATCACTGTGCATTTGATGAAAACTTTGTTAGAAGTTACAAATGAATTGTCAAAAGCACTTCAACGGAAAGATCAAGATCTTGTAAATGCCATGAAATTAGTAAAAATTTTGCAAGTAACGGTTACAAATGATGAGGGACGATGGATGGGATTCCTTTTTTGATCGTGTCTCTTATTTTTTGTCGATAGCAAGCATAGTGTTCCAAACATGGAAGACACGTTTGTAACCCAAGGCCGATCAACAACATAAAGTACACGAAGTCACAAATTTGCATCACTTTCGTGTTGAGTTATTTTATGTTGTCATCAATATGCAAATTCAAGAAATGAATGATTGTTTTAATGAGGTAAGTACCAACTTGCTTCTTTGACTTGCATGTTTAAGTCCAAATGATTTATTCTCAGATTATGACAACAAAAAGTGGATCGAATTTGTTAAGTTTTATCCAGAAGATTTTTCTGATATAGAGCTCAATGTACTTGAAGCACAACTTGAAACATAAATATTTGATATGCGTTCAACTAAGTAGCTCTTGGGATTAAAAACTATTGGTCTTCTTGCACAGAAATTGGTTCAGACAAGAAAAAATGATGTATATCCATTAGTTTATCAGCTTCTAATGTTAGCACTAATTTTGCCGGTTGCCACTGCTACTGTGGAGAAAGTGGCTACGAATTTTTTGAAGAATCGATTATGCAATAAAATGAGAGATCAATTTATGAATGACAATTCTTTTGTACATCGAGAAAGATATCTTCAATAGCATTGTTAATGAAGACATTATACAACATTTTCAAGGACCGAAAACCCATCAATGACTATTGTAATACATTAATGTTATTAAATTTTTGTTGATCTTTTGTTTTCGTTGATAGCCCCCATTGACCTAAATTTCTGGCTCCATCCTTGCTAGTTAGTAACCAACTGGTTACCCGTCAGCAGTCAATAACAAGTGGTTGGTAACCAATTTGTTACCCATCGGCGACTTTGGTTACTAGTCGGTAGAGTTGTAAATATGGGCCAGGTTAAGCAAACTAGCCCGTTGCTCGCACTTTTTGGTCCGAGGGCAGGCCCGGCCCTGCCCGTCAAATGTCGAGCCCAGGCCCAGCCCAGTGCAAGCATAAGGGTTGGGTTAGGCGTTATCTTTGAGCCCAACGGACCAAATTGGCCCAATGCGCTTAGTTCGGTGCAACAGGTCTCTCTAAGCTCATTTGTCCAAATTCTTTTTTCTATTCATTTTTTTTAAAACAACATTTATTATCATCATGACAATATTATCTTCAATGTAAATGTTAAGATTTAAGATTATTTGAATATATTACTATGTTTTTTTTAAATATGGTGGTGCATCGACTATATAATCATATTAAATAGTGACAACATATTATTTTTCCTTCTTTTTTTTTTTCAAACATTTTATGGGTTTTTTCTTTTTTTTTTTTTTTTTTTGGTATTTGAAAGTTGATATCATTTATTTTTCTTTCCTTTTGTTAATTATATTTCACTTTGCTCTACTCCTAATTTCCTAGTTCCATTTCTATATATCTCCTTTTTTTTTCTTTTTCTTTTTTTTATATCCCGTTTGCCCAGCCCAACTTTCTACTCCTAATTTCCTAGTTCCATTTCTATATATCTCCTTTTTTTTTCTTTTTCTTTTTTTTAATATCCCGTTTGCCTAGCCCAACTTTATGCTCGCCAGACTTAATTTTTTTCAATTGGGTGGAACTTTATTCGACCAAGTTTCTTCCCTTTTGCTTGTTAGAGCTGGGCCACCTGAATTTACAAGTCTACTGGTCAGTAACCTACTGGTTGCCCATCAGTGGTTGGTAACCAAATTAGTTACCATTTGGTAATCAGCTAGTTACCCGCTAGCAACGGTGTTTGTCGATTGACAACTCGTCGGCAGTCGGTAACCAACTGTTTACCATTTGTTACCCGTTGGCAGTGGTAGTTAACGGTCAGTAACCAATGGGTTGCCTGTCAGTGATTGATAACCAACTGGTACCCATCGGCGGTGGTGGTTATTGATTGGAAACCCACCGATGGCCGGTAACCAAATGGTCACCATTTGATAACCCAAATGGTTACATCAAGGATATCAATTAGTAGTTATAGTTGATATTTTAAAATAAATATAGAAATAAATATTTATGAAGTTAGATAATGGCATTTTTTGCAAGAAGTTTTTCTTGTGCTGCAAAAATCAATCCAAGGCATGATTTTATTGTATTTTTCTTAAGTCCCCAAAATCTTTTCTCAGCTTGGTGGCTTTGTGGGATTTATGAACTCTTTTTGTCCCCCTTTTTTTGTTCCCCTTGATTAGCTGGTGTAATTTTAAAACCCTACACCATGTTCTTTGTGTCCCTTAGTCATCTCTGCCCTGTAGCCGGGTCAGCACCTCCCAAAAAAAATGAGATTATACATTTAAATTTAATCTTTTTTAATATAAAAAGAAAACACATTCATAAATGAAATAATAATAATAATAATAATAATAATGAAACTATTCCTAACATGATATATTTTTTCAATTATGTTACTAAATTTTATAAAACTTAAATGGAATTTATTTTTAATTTAATATGTTTTGATTTTTTTTCCTTAAATTCTTAATGAATAAATAAATATGATATATGTATAATATTTCAATTTCCCCTACCGCACACCCACCTTAGGCAGGTATGAGGATAAAAACGGTTGGGTATAGGGGTGGGAGAAGCATATCCACCCCGGCCGTACCCCATTACATCCGTAAGTATAATTTTTTTTTTAATATTTTCACTGACATAAATAACTTCTCTCACATATCTGTGAAGTAGAAGCATCGACATTTCCATTTTCTTACTTGTTCACATGATCTCCTTTCCCCTCCGTCGGTAATAAAATAGGTTACCTTCTAGCAACAAAAGCTTACGAGTTGGTACTTGTATTGAACAATTGAACAACAATTAATTACGGCCAGAAAAAGAACATATACTATCTCTTGTAACCGACTCTGAAACATGAACATGTTGACGACTTCCCAAGAATACAACCCGAACACAGAGGAAAACCCGAAAATGGTTGCGAACTACATAAAATGGTTGTGTACAAATTTTATCATCAAAGCAACATTTTCTGACAAGCAATCTATTGACTCAACGAATTCTAATCCAATCAAACACTTCAGTTCTATCCAAGTTCAAGCATGTTGCAACCCACACAAGAGTTACAATATCGAAATCGATATGTTCCCGACGGATTATCTTGGAACTGCTTGTAAATATGACCTTTTTAATGAGCAGGAACTAGAAGGAAAATCAAATGAATTAGAATTGTAAGTATCAGAAAGTATAATGAGAGGAAATTTCACTTGCATTGCAGTCATTTGCTACCAAATTTAAGTTCATTACCGTTGTGGTTTACCACTTGTAAATGTACATCGGTAAGTCGGAAAAGGGACGAAAATTTGGTCGAACTTTAATTCCGGATTCAGTCACCAAAATTAAAGCCCACTTAAAAGGAACACAATAATGACTTGAATTGGCTAACGATTTTTAAACCACACTGCATTACTATGAAGCGAACACTCTTTAACAAGCCAACATTATAACTTATAAGCACCAGCTGCTTCTTCCTAGTTAAAGACATCATCAACCCGCCATTTCCTCTGGCGACCACAATCAGTCAGGCAACTGAAGCACCCGCCGCAACAACTCGGTCAAAATCAATCAGGCAACTGAAGCACCCGCCGCGACAACTCGGTCAAGCGCTTTGGCAAATGCTGCAGATGTTGGTCCTTTGGTGGCAACAATGGGCTTGCTTTGCCATTCACCTGAACTTCTTTCCCACCAATGTATGTGCCTTAATTGCCCCATCAATTATAAGAAAAACAGAATATGCTCATAGAAAATTATCCACTGTTGATAGCTAATATTTTATTCAAGTTTGCAGGGATTTTTTTTCCCCTCCCCTTCCTAGTCTTCTTTCCAATACCTTTAAACTCAATTAAAAAATATATATATATCATTTTTTTTAAATACCAATATTTCAAAACAACTGAGTTCAAAGAGTTTTTTCTTGCAGATAAATTAACCCTTTCTTTTTTCGGGTTTCAACAAATATTAGGAGAGCTGACAACTTCACAGTTGGGCAATACAAATACGAAAAAACATAAAAATAAAATAATGGGTACAAGAAATTTTATTTTACTTTTTTAAAAATAAATTTCTTCAAAATTATAGATAGAGGGTTTAAGGGAAAGATGGGGGTGGAGGCTCAGATTCGCCATTTCACAGACACAGAGAGAGAGAGAACGGACGCGCAGCTACCAATGACTGCGACCGACCGCCGGCCGCCGCCGGGAGAAGGACAGAACCCTCATTTTCCGGCGGAAAAAACCGGGCCGACCCGCCAGGGAACCGGATCCTTCCCTTCCCAGTGCCTGATTTTCAGTCTGAAAACATCATCAGCGCCTCAAAATTAGGGTTTAGGATTCAGGGCATACGCCCATACATACACACATATATATATATAAATAGAGAGAGAGAGAGAGAGAGAGAATCGACAAAACACAGGGGTTTAGTGCAATTCTTCCCCTTTTTTTTTTTTTTTTTGGCAGATAAAGGGAGAGGAGCAACAGGAAATCATCGGTTCTGCTGCGATCAGAGAGACGCGGGTAAATAGGGCAGCCATTGTTAAGGAACGACCAAACCCTAATTTGCCGGGTCTCCGTGAGAGCAAAAGCCTCATTCTTAAACTAATGAGCCTCTCTGAATCCTGGCTGTTCCTTGGAGCTGCTTTTATTGTGCGTTTGAAGTCCTTGGATTTCTGTTTCCGTCTTTGCCCCTGCAATTTCGTCTGGTCAAGGGGCATTGATGAGGGTAGAATTAGGAATTGCTTAAAGATTGTTGGGTCAATATTGTAAATATGAAAGTGGACTTAAATAATGCTTCTGTGGGTAGGGGATGAAGGAAATGGTTCGTGTTCATTTTTAAAAGAAAATTTTTTTTATTAAACAAAATTATTTTTATTTTAAGAATAAGATAGTATTTGAATATGTAAAAAAGTTTCTTTTTGAAAATAAAAATTTATTTGAAATGAGAAGAAAATAGTATTAGAAATTGTATATTGTGACAAGATTTCAAAAAAATTTCTCTGCTCTTTTTAAAATATACTGTATAACGTAAATTTAAAAATAAGATGTTTTTTTCAAAATGAGACAATGATTAAAAAAATAGAGACAAACATTTTTTTTATAAAAATTTTTCTGTTTCAAAAAATAGACATTTCATCTAAACACACGGAAAAGTGGAGGGAACAAATATTATGGAGAGCTATTAAGATGAAAATTTAAAAATTATAGTGTTTATTGAAGTGATTTTTGTTGCGGGGGAGAAAAATAGAGTAGCTAAAAAAGCTTGTGATAACTAATATTTATATTTTTAACTCTCTTAAAAATTAGAGAGAAGAGTGGAGAAAAACTCCCTCCAAAGGTTAAATAAACATTTGAACAACAACATTTTTTTTAAAAAGGATAAACAACAACATTTAAATTGTCGTCTAAATTGGTATTTAGATTTAATATTGTAAAAATAAATATTTAAATGTGTTTAGAGAGGAAAGAATGGAGTAAATTTTAAAGAAATATATATCATTTTCGGATGGGTTGAAATTAAGGGGTGTATCTTTAAATTTATGCCTAAATGGAAAAATGGACTTTTTTTTTTTTTGAAGGGTAAAATTGACTATGTAGATGGTTCAACTTCACCTCAATAAAGACAATTTTTAACATGTCATTTATATTAAACGGTTAAGATTATGTCAAATGCTTATCCCCAGACACAGGTTAAATCATCCTCATGTATTAGTAGAAATATCTTTGAAGACTAAAAAAAAAAAAAAAAAGCATAAATAACTAATAATTTGTTTGCCTCATCATCTCATTCCAACTCAAACGGTATTTTTCTTTTGTTTTTTTCCCAAAAAGTTTTTTATCTTTTCTGAAAATTAAAAAAAATTTACTATTACAACTAAAATATTTCAACTCAAACTAACCAACCAAACAAACCCTAAATAATTGCATGAATAATATTTTTTCTTTCCCTCTACTTTTACTAACAACACCAAATAACGAAAATAATTTTAACTTCTTTCTCCTATGAGACCAAAAAACAAAACATTATCCTTTCCCATTTATTTTCTTTCTCTTCCATTTTTTCCTTTCCTTCTTATCAAACCATTTGTTCTTTACATTCTTACCAAACATACATTGCGAAACTGTATTTTAAGTGTAAAACGAGACACTGTTTAGATCATCTTTGTCATGCCCCTGTGTTGCTAATGGAATTCATCAAAGGAGTTTTTTCTTTTTTCTTGTTTTAAATCACGTCCAGCTATTCAAATATGGATTTTTATTCGCATAAACTACTTTCTTTTGAATAAGTTTTACGCTTTACATAAACTAGCATATCTGCACTTACTAGACTTTAAAAAAATAAAATTAAAAAAATTAAAAAAAAAAAAAACAAACAAATAAACTTTAGGTAAAGGAGTATAAATGGCTGATCCTTTGCTATCTTGGGATTTTTTTTTTTTTTCCGGAATTAGGCTAGCATTTGATTCGTTTATTGAAATTGAAAATTTTAAATTAAAATTGATTAATTTTTTAAAAAATTGATTATAAATTTATTAACTTTTTAAATAAAAACAAAAATTAAAATTGATAAAATATAGTTTAATTAAAGTTAGACTTAAATATCAAACAAAATACCAAACAAAACGATATTATTCTCGACATTAGATTTTTTTTTTTTTGTTTTTTGGCTAAAGGTTCTGGAATTAGATTGTTCTACCCATCATAGATCTATTTAATGGCATCAAGTTTTAAGTTGTCTACCGATAAGAATAAAAATAAAAAATTTAAGTTGTCACCTATTAAATTCTCAACTTTCTCTATTGCTTCCAAAAAAATGTTGCTGAAAATTTTCATCTGATTCCCTAACTTTTTTATCTAACCGGGGGAAAAAAAAAAAAATCCATTGATCACAAAGGGGATTTATAGACTTGCTTGTTACCCAGAGATGGCATCTTAAAAAAATAAATAAATAAAATAAAATAGAAAATAAATTTTTGAAGAAAAACACACAAATATAAGAGAAGAGTCAAGAAAGAGAATAGAAGGCTCAGATTGCCATTTCTCAGACAAGCGAGAGAAAAAGAGAGGACACCGCGGCTACCGTGGCTAACACCGACCATCGGCCGCCGTGTGGAAAGGGACAAAACCGTCATTTCCACCGGTTCATCCGGGTCGACCCGCCGGTAATCGCATCCTCTTCTCTATTTCCACACAATGCCCGAAATTTACAGCTTCAAAATCTCATCACCGCCTCATCATATACATATACATACACACACACATATATATACACACATATATGGGTTCTGCCTTCGATCGGAGAGAATCAAAGCAGAAAAGACAGCCATTGTTAAAGAAAGGACAACGACCAAGCCCTAATCTGCTTCGATCTCCATGAGAGCAAAACCTCACTTAGATTTAAGGGTGTGTTTGGTTGGTTGGAGTGATGGAAGGGTAAAGGTAATACGAACAGAATGGAAAAGGAAAAATTGCAATTTTCCCTTTTATTTATTTATTTATTTTTACTGGGAAAGAAAGAGAGGAGAAAATCATCGGCTCTGCTACGATCAGAGAAAAGCGAGCAGATAAAAAGGAAATCCTTATCTGCCGGATCTCCATGAGAGCAAAACCTCATTCTTAAACTAATCAGCCTCTCTGAATCTCCAAGTCTTCACTTTCGAGCTCCACTTATACGGCCTAAGCTCTTTCTACTTTTTTTTTTCCGTTTTTGCCCTTGGAATTGGGCCTGGTTTTGGGGCTTTGTGGAGGGGGAATGGAGGGTAGAATAGGAGTCGTGAAATATTAGTGGAGTGGGTTTGGGTCAATGATGGTAAGGGACCGTTTGGACAGTGCGATTATTGCACTTTTTCTCTATTTGATTTGGTCGGTACTTTTATTTTAAGGGAATTTGCAAGAATGGCACAACATAAATGTTCAATATCCATATCCATACGATATATATATATATATATATATTCAATTATACTTTATTATAAATATATCTTCTCTACTTAAGAATTCTTGTGTCGAATCCATATGCACATAATTAATGGAGAGTTGGAAGGAGACCCTCTAATAATCTCTAAGGTCATAAATTATAACTTTCGTTCTTATCATATTCACTCACTAATTGGAGATTAATACGTTACTTATTCTTAATTTTCGTTAGCCTCATTCTAATTAATTATGACAATTTATAGATTAATATGTCACTATGCATCTATCATTATGGCATAAAAGTAAATGAGACATGTTGACCATATTAATGCAAGAGAAATTATACATATTAAATGTTAATTAAAGTAATACATATAACGCATATATTTATCATATCATCAAGATAAATCATAGTAAATATAGAACATCAATAAGGAAAACATTTTGTTTTATATTATAAGTGAGGTTTGTACATACCTGTCTTATATGCTTAAACTTCTAAAGTAATATCTTCCACTACTAAATTTTGGTAAATTGCCCTGATTTAATAAGAAATCGATATTAGAATGAATTATTGTTATATATGTATTATTATTATTATTATTATAATTATTATTTAAAAATTACGATGAGCTTAAATTATTTAGATGATAATTAATCTTAATAATTAATTCATATTAATTATTAAATATTAAAAGAATATCAATTAATTATTTAATAAATCAATCAATTAATTAATAGTTAATACTTAATTTTGAATAAATATAAATAAATTACATAGTTTTAATTTTAATGACTAATTAATAATTATATTATCAATAATTAATTATGTTATTTAAATATTCTCTCATATGATAATTAGATAATACTAAATTATTAATGTTTAATTAATCAACCATAATTTTATCACTATTAATGATTAACTAATATCTAATAAATCAGGCATTCTAATTATATAGTTACTCAATAGAATACTCCTACTTACACAACTAATAATCATTTATTAGCTCTTATAATAAATAAATAAATTTAATGAATTATTAATTAACCTTCTTAACATAAAATTATTTTATTATATATTTATTAGTTGATTAATCTGTTTTTTAATTAATTAATTAATCTTCATGATATTGGTGACAATGAGTCACTTAAGTGTCTGCCCCTAAGTGGATTGTTTTTCATTTAGTATTGGGCATGTAAGGTCTAATCTCATTAGTCATGGTCATTAAATTAGGCTAAGGTAATTGCTTGGTATATATCTAGTAATCTCATAATAAAATCTCAGTTTACTAGATTTTAATCTAATGTTGTGTGATTTATTAAAAATTATGTACTTGTCTATTTAAATGTATAATAGCTCATTTTAAAGCTTAAGTTGTCTACTTTACAACCATAAAGTTATTTTATTATGTTTTATAGTTTTATACGCCATATAATGAGATTTTGTTATTATTGATTTTACAAATGAACCATACGTTTAGATTTGTAGTTAAACTTAGAAAAATCATAACAATTCACTGACAAATCAAAATAAGGCAAAAGATATGTCATTGAAAAGCTTATAATATCTAGTTTAGGGCCTGTTTGGTGTACGAGTTTGAGTTAAGATTTTAAGTTTCATAGTAATTTTTGTTGACTTTTTCAGAAAAGACAAAAAACTTTTTCAGAAAAAGACAAAAATTGAGTTTAAATCTATGAGTTTGAGTTTGGCATCCAAACTCACCCATATATCAAAAACAGTTTTACAAAACATTATGGTTTTCTAACTAATGGTTGGTACAGGGTTCTAGCAAACCTCTTAGTTCGTAGTCTTAACTCGTAAAATGCACAAATATTGCATATTTATCTTTTGAGGTGTAAGATACTTTGTTGGAAAGTTTAAGAATATAGTTTGTAGATATATAATTTATAATCCAAAAATTTGAGCTTAAGGGGTTTGAAATTCATAAAATCTGTGACTAGATTGTATCCTAAGGGTTCCTTTTTTTTTTTTTTTTTTTTCCTAGTTTTATGTTACAATTTCAAATGTACATAACTTTAGATATACATAGTACACTTAGTGATTCCAAAACCTCAAGTGAAACTTATCTTCAGTCAAATCTTATCATATAATTTATTTTTCATATTAAAGTTTCTAACTTGTACATATTATCACAACAACTACAAGATTTAATAAAGTTCATAGATTTTATTAAAATACTCCATGATCCTCAAAGATCTTGGACTTTTTAAGTTCTTCTTAAAACCTTTTCCTAAGTAAGAAGGAGTCTAACATTAAAATTTTAACTATATAACAAGCTTTAGTTCTCTAAAAATTACTAAAACACAAAGAAAACCATTAGGTTATCTTTAGGAACACATCCTCTAACTCCGCTGCACACTTCTTCAAACTTGGTAATAGGATTGCTTAGAACTTGAAAATGGAGAGAAAATAGTGCTAGAGGAGTGTTGGGGATGGACAATAGTGTTGGTAGTTTTTTAAGTTTGGTAGTGGCTAGAGGAGTTAGGTTTTTGAGCTTAATTTGTGTTGTTGAGGTTTATTTTCAACCAATATGTTTCTTAAATAGGGCTATTTTTTGAGGTCTAAAAGTGAAAAATATTTGTTGATTTCCAGCTTGAAATGGTGATACTTTGAGGGGAGGGTTGATGTGAAAATTTTGTTCTATAAGGTGGAAGACAAAGGGTCTCTTTCACATGTACTTGGTTTGTGTCATATTGCCTAAACAAACCATGCCATCCATTACTTGATGTTGCATGCATGCACCACATATCTCTTTTCTCCTTGTTCAAATTTCCTTCTTACTTTGACTACAAAGATTCGAATCCCTCTTGGCCTCCCATTTTATTATTATTATTATTATTGTTATTCTTTCTTCCAATTTTTTCATCCATTGATCAAAGATTATCATCTTTTATCTCACCCATTAGATTCTCCACCACACTAATCCTTGATTTAAGCTCTCATTGGTCACTTAAAATCCAAATCATTGTCATTGATTTGCCTAAGATCTCTTCACATAAAATATACACTATTGATTTCAAACCTAATCTCAACTTTTGATCAACCTCCACATTTGAAATTACTCCTAGTAAATACTAACAATTCATCTCTTATTTATGTGACATATTAATTTTTCCCCATTATACCCTCAATACTTAAATATTGATATAACCAAAATAAATACTAAAGTCATCAAATTAACCTACTAATAAAAATTGGGATTCTTTCCCAAAAATTAATATCTATCTCTCTAATACGATATAATAAATTTTTTGTATAAATTTATATATCGTTCGACTCATTTTCTATATATCTTCAATTTCTCATTTAAATAAAGAAACTCAACATTATTAGATCATTAACATCATCATTCTAAGATACATATAAAATCGTTCATGATCTTGAAATTTGATATTTATCAAAATAATTCATTAGAGGTATATTAATGAAGGAAATTCATTATAATAATTTATGAAATTAAGTTTATGAATTTCTATGACGCTATAGCTGTAACTAGCAAGAAGGAAACTAACAGATCGACGTCTCCTACGGTGACCAAAGAGCAGGCAAGAAAAATGTTGAGTTTTTTATTGGCTGGAGATCATAGTAAAGGAGATTGTGATGCTGAGATCAGCCGGAGAAGGAGGTGAAAAAGGCGGTTGCTCATGGCAAAGAAGATCGGAACTCGATAAAATAGAAATTGGAGACCACAAAGAAGATCGAACATCAGAGGGTAGTAGGGAAGTAGATGGAGTCGTCGAAGAAGGAAGAAACAGAGCCATCACCTGTGAGATTGCTATTTGCCTTTGAAGAGGAAGAGATATGCAACAAGGGAACCCATAAAATAGAGAGGAGAGAAAGAGAGAGCAATGAGAGAGAGGGATGCGATTGTGAAAGGGAAAAAGTTCTATAGAGAGAGAGAGTTGAATGGAGAAAAAAAAAATGGAAATGAAAAAGTTCATGTTAAAACACAAATATACACACAAGGACAAAATGGAAAATTCAAATTGAAAATTCAAAGAAAATAGATTAAAAAATATGAAATGGCAAAATTATTAGTTTTAATATTAGAATGGACAAAATCATAAGAAGGTATCCAAATGACGACCAATTCTCTAGTTTTCTCTTATTTTAATTATTTATGATCTATGACTAAGGTTCCGTTTGGTTCACTAGTTTGAGTTGGAAATTTTAAGTTTCAATAGTAATTTTTGTTGACTTTTCAGAAAAAGACAAAAAACTTTTTCAGAAAAGACAAAAAACTTTTTAGAAAAAGGACAAAAAAATCAGTTCAAACTAATAGTTTGAACCGACGAACCAAACATGCACTAAAACAATTTTGCATCTATGCATACGACATAATAGTAAACAAAGCTCTTTTAGATGAAGCCGCTGTTTGTTTGTTTGTTTGTTTGTTTGTTTTTTGTTTTTTTTTTAAATTTATTTAATTGATGGGCCTGGTGGTACAAGAAAATCTTGTTTATATCGTGCTATACTTGCTACTATCAGATCTAAAAACTTTATTACTTTAGCTACAACTTCTTCAGGAGTTGCTACAGCTCTATTATCTGACGGACGAATTGCTCATTCAAGATTTAAACTACGACTTCATATTGATAATAATATTACATGTTATATCTGTAAACAATCAAGTTTTGCCAAATTGTTACAAATGACAAAAATTATAATATATGGGATGAAGCTCCAATGATGAATAAACAAACAACACAGGCTTTAGACCTTTCGAAGGAAAAGTGGTAGTACTTGGAGGCGATTTCCGCCAAGTTCTTCCAGTTCTTCCTCGAGCAACACAGGAAGAAATTATAAATGCAAGTCTAGTGATGTCATATTTATGGCCTTTATTTATTAAAATAGAATTAACACAAAAATGAGAGCAAACAATGATTCTGCTTTTTCAGATTTTTTATTCCGAATTGGCAATGGAAAAGAGGGAAAAAAATGAAGATGATAATATAAAATTACCATATACTATGATTATACCATATAAAGATGGTATTATATCATTAAAATAACTAATAAATACTGTTTTTCCAAATATGAGAGAATATTTTAATGACATAAAAGTAATGACAAATAGAGCAATATTAACCTAAAAATAACCATGTTGATCAAATAAATAATTTATTAATTCATCAATTTCTTGGTGATCAAATTAAATATAATAGTTTTGATGAAATACTGGATATCAATTTCGCGAAGATTTTTTAAACATGTTGACACCAAATGGAATTCTCCCACATGAACTAATATTAAAACCTAATTGTACTATTATTTTACTACGTAATTTAAATGCTTCGGAAGGAGTATGTAATGGAACACGCTTAATTTGTATAGATTTCAAACAAAATATTATTGATGCTGAAATAAGAAATGACTATTAGTCTGGAAAAAAGGATTTTTTATTTTATTTTTTTATACCGAGAATACCATTAATAGCAATAGAGAAAAACAAATATCCATTTCCATTTAATCGTACTCAATTTCCTATACGGTTAAGCTTTGCAATGAAAACGAACAAAGCTCAAGGTCAAACTTTAGATTACGTAGGAATAGAGCTGTAAATATGAGCCAGGTTAAGCGGGCCGACCCAAAGCTGTAATTTTGGTCATAGGAGGGGCCCAGTCCGGGCCGTTACATGTTAGGCCCGTTCTCTTCCCTGGTGCAATCATTAGGGTCGGGTTGGGTCTAAGTTTTGAGCCTGGTGGGTCGGCCCGGCCCGACTTGCCTTTTTAGCCCGCTCGGTCAAGCCGCGTGAAGCCTGGCTCGCCAACCCACCTTTTTTTTTTTTTTACAACATATTATATTGATGTGTTTGAAAATTTTGTACTCTAAATTATTTCAAATATATAGTAATTTATATTTTTCCATGCCATAGTAATTTATATTTTTTTCAAACTTGTAATTTATATATATTTTTTGAAAAATATAGTAATAAATATTAATATTATATTATAATGATTAGAAATTTCATACACTGAGATAATATAAATACATATTGTATAACATTGACCTTTCATTTGAAAAAGAAAGAACTGCTTTAAAAAGAAAAAAGAAAAAAAAAAAAAGAAGAAGACTGTTGCAATGCAACTGTAACAAAGAGAGGGGGAAAAAAAGGAAGGACTGCAACGGTAAAAAAAAAGAAAAAAAAGGGAAAAAATGTGACCGTTGCAAGACTCGCAATGGTAGCAAAGTTTGGGGGCCAAAGCCCGAAATTGTTGCAGTAACCAGCGAGGGCAACAGTCACTTTAATTATCTCTAGTGACTTGCTCTGTTTTTTTAATTATCTTTCTTTTTTTTTTTCTTCTTATAAATTCCCCATCCCTTCTTCATTTGTTTCGCCCCTTTAATCTTCAATTGTTATTTTTTTTAATTATTAAGTACTTAAAGTCTAATTATGTAATAATAATATTACACTCTTTTTCATTTATCAAGATTGAAGATTTTACAATTACTTAATTGACTTGTCTTATTTAGTTTATTTATTTTTTATAAAACTTTTTTTTTTTAAAAACCCATTTACCTGGTCAGAATTTAAGCCCGTTTGTCTGGTCTAAATTTAAACCCGTTGGGTATTAGGATCGGATTGGGCTAATAATTTCAAAGTTCGGACGGACCTAACTCAGCCCACCAATTGATCGGGCTAGGCCGGGTCGGGCCAGGCCCAAATTTCCCTTTCCACCCATTTGTTGGGATCTATAGGTGCCCTAAGGATAGAAAATCTTAGGGATTTTCTGTAAATATGACATTTTGATATTAATAAGAGGAAATTATTCATGTTTAATAAGTTGTGTCCTATTTACTTTCATTTGTTGATTGTATAATTATTTTGAGCAAACATAAAATACTCCTAGGCTGTTGGTAATATATCGAATTACCATATGTATACGGGGTATGCATAGAAGACGTGGTAATTTGATAACAGTCTAAATAAATAGTCCGCAATCAACGGAATAAGATTTGGGGATCTTATTCATGATAAGATTGTAAAGGTTGTCTACTTCCTTGGAGGGATGGTTTGTCTTGACCATCGGATAGGTTCCGAGTAGAAACTTTAATGTATACCAGTATTGAGGTATGACATTGGACTGGACCTAAAGTGTTAATTGATTCGATTTAATAATTCCGTTTATAAGAATCAATGATACTTTGATTATCATCCTGCATTAATCTTAATCCTGAAATGATTACTTGAGTTCGCATCCATGACTTATGTACTTTGATGCACTAAAGGTGAGACACTGTTAATTCATGGTCAACATACTTGTGTTTTGGGTGCATGACTTATGGATGGAGAAATCAAGATTCATAGATACGGAATCCATAGCTATCTTAATGATAGTAAATGTTATCTACTTAAAGGTATTATTCGGGGATTGAAAGATAGAATAACAAGATCTTGGCCATCGGTTTACTTTGTGTTCTCTGGTGGTTTTCCAATTGTATGGTTTTACAATTGGTGGTTCTTTCAATGGAGAATAATTGAACTTTAAGTTAAAATGATTGAAAAGGTAAAACGGAAAAAGTCCTTAATTCAATCATGGATAACATATGGGGATTAAGCAAGCGATGAATAAATCATGGAAGAAGCACTACGTGAGAGAGCTTTCGTAATACGGTATGTAAACAGGAGTTCAGCTTCAAACTTTTAGTGGAATAGTTTTGAAGTTGATAATTGATGGATAATTAATCTGGGATTAATTTTTCACAATTATAGGAGCCTCTTTACATATTTCCATCGGGTCCCTCTATTAGCTCATATAGTTCCACGAAGCGTCTCGGGATTTGTTCCTAATGAGATCGGTAAATTGTAAATGGAATTTTGTAATGTCTATTAAGACATGGTACTCTCTAACATGCAATCCAGAAAGGATTGGACATGTGAAATTTGTAGACAAATGATTTGTCAACATGTGATTGGTTAATTTGAATTTTGAAAATAAGATTGTATTTGAATTTTGGAAAACAAAATTTTTCTCTCCTAATTAAAAGTGGTGCACGGTTTTTAATTGTATGGAGGGAAGAAAATTTTGTTTCAAAATTATTTAAATATATTCCTAACATTTAATTATTAATTGGTTTAAATAATGGAGATTATTTCATGAATTTTTCTTTCCTAATTAAAGAGGTGCATGGTTTTTGTGAGGAAAGAAAATTTGAAATATTTCATTAATTTAAATTAATTAATATGGATAATGTTTATGGAAAATATTTATTCAAATATGTGAATCCTATTTAAATTCGAAAAGGTTTAAAAGAAGTTTGAATCTAGATAGGACTAGGATCTTTTGACTAGTCTAGATTCTTGATTTAAAATTTAAACCACCAATCAAGATTTCTCTCACTTTGTGGCCGAATTTTAAAGGGGATTTCCTCTTGAAATTTGTTTTTAGGTTCAATGAATCTAGCCCTAAAGTTGTATGATCTTTTGGTTCAAGATTTATCCGGAAAATAATTATTAATTATTTTTCAAGTAGGAGATAAATTTTGAAAAGGATTGTAATACTATATAAAGGCTAGGAGTTCTTGAAAAACCAATTTTTGATAATTTTAAAAAGGGAAAAACGTTTTTTTAATAATTAAAAAAAAAAAATTTTTTTTTCTTCCACATCAAAAATTCGGCTTTCTTGTGAGAGAGAAAAAGAAAGAAAATTCCATTAAATCAAAACTGCGAGAAAGGTTAAACCGAGTGATTATTTTCATAGGAGGTTAACCAGTTTCTGTTTTGTAGTTTTGAAGAAAGAAGTTGGATCAAATTCTCAACGAGGATCATCGGAATTGAGAAGGAGGGATCTAGACTTCGGAAAGAAATACCGGTCGCTTGGATTCATAGAACGTGTGCCCACACACACTTTGAGACGTGGAACTCGAGAATAGTAGAGAAGACACGTTGGTCAAACGCTCTAGCAATTCCGGAATCCAAGAAATAAGGTACGCTTGATCATGAATTAATTTATTGTTATATGCATCATGAGCTTCTTTTCCGGAAACGGCATAAAATTTTTAAAACTTCCGCTGCGCCGTAACTCCAATACCGGATCCGATTTTTCCAACACCATTAGGTTCAAGTTGGGCCTAGCTAGGCCACCCGAATTTACAGGACTACGTGGGAAATATCATTCTGAACTTGTCTTTTTACATGGCCAATTATATGTAGTAATATCGAGAGCTAAGATAGTTGATTGTGTTAAAATATTTATTAAATCTGTTAACCCAAACAAAATCAATGAAAACTGTACCAGATTATTGTTTATGAGGAGATATTAGCAAATATTAGGAAAATTAGATTGGGTGGCTTTTTTCGTCAACTAATCTAATATATAGCTTAACTTTTTTTTTTTAATTTAGAAAAATGATCATTTGTCATTTTTCAGATTTGGTCAATCAGTAATTAACTAACGATCAATCAATGATTGACTATGAAATTGGTAATTATGGTTAATCAGTGATTGTCTATAAAATTTAATAATTTACTTTATGATTAATCAGTGATTGACTATTAAACATTTTTGAAAAAGAATACCTTTTAATTAATTTTTAAATACTTTGGTCATTTATTAAAAAACTTCTTAAAAAAAGATTATTTAGGTATAAATCCCTAAATATTATTTACTTAAATATCAACCAAAGATTCCTTTCAAACAATTGCGTACTTCTAAATAAGACTATTTCAATATAACCTGACTGAAAAATTAGAAGTGAATGACAAAAAATTTGGGTTTTCATATTTTCTATCTAGAAATTAAAAGATACAGGGCAGGCTAATATTGCACTACAAGAATCATGACTTTAAAAGACCAAACTCTTTAGTATTAAAATAAATTTGTAATAGAAAATAGACTATTCGCTATCAAATTTTGGTAACTGAAAGTATAAAAATTTCGTTAACAAATTTTGTAATAAAACAACACAATTCATTATCAAATATAGTTTGTTAATAGATGATATGGATGGAATTAAAATTTAATTCTCACCCAAAACTTTCCTACCAAAACAACTTTTGGTAACAAAAGGTCAACATTCCGCCACCAAAATTTGGTAAGGAACTATAAACTTTTGCTACCAAAATTATTTTGGTAACAAAAACGTTGGCAGAAAGCCAAGTTTTTTCCTGCTAATGCACCAAATTTTATTTGGTAGCAAAATAATATTTTTTGCTACCTATGTTTGGAAGCAGAATATAAATTTCTGCCACTAAATTTTGGTAGGGAAATATCACATTTTGCTACCAAAATTGTTTTGGTAGCAAAAACATTGGCAAGAAGTCAAAAATTTTCCGCTCAAGTCATTTGCTATCAAATTTTGTTTGGTAGCAACATAGTACTTTCTGCTACCAAATTTGTTTTTGGTAGCAAATACGTTGGCAGGAAGCCAAAATTTTTCTTGCGGATGGTATTTGCTTCTAAATTAAATTGGGTGAAAAAATTATATTTTTTGCTACCAAGGTTTGGAAGCAAAATATATATTTTTGCTACCAAATTTTGGTGGCAAAAAGGAAGAATCTTGAAGAAACTTTACAACATCATATTTTGTGCTTGTAATCGTTTGTTTGTTTTTTTTTTTTTTTTTTTGTTTTTTTTTTCATGAATATGTTTTAGACGATGTTTGTAACAATCATTCTATTATGTTTCATATAACAAATATATTTGGTAATTTAGCTCTTTCTTGTAGGTGTAACAAGACATGTAGGTTTGTATGATATTTGCTAATTATGATATATATAAAGTAGATAATGTATTTATATTAGTATTTATTACTTTAATATATAGAAGAAGATATACCATTTTTAAACCTATATTTTATATTATAATGTGGCTAAAAAAATGGTTTTAAATAAACTTTTGTTATCAAATTATAATTTTTTTTATTTTTTTAAAAAGCTATCTTTAGACTACCAAAATAAAATTTGATAGCAAAATAAATGTTTTTGCCTACCAAACTAAAATTTGGTACCAAAATATATGTTTTTTTTTGTTACCAAATTTTGGTAGCAAAAAGAAAGAATCCGCTACCAAACGTATGATTTTGGTGGCAGAAAGGCATTGTTATCAAGAGTTCCATTTGGTAGTAAATCTTTAAGAAACTTTATAATCTCATATTTTGTGCTTGTAAGTGTTTTATTTTTATTTATTTATTTTAATAGTTTTTTATGAATACGATTGATACGAAGTTTGTAACAATCATCCTAGTGTATTTTATGTAACAAATATATTTGGTGCTAATTAGCTCTTTCTTATAGGTGTAATAAGACATATAAGTTTGTACGATATTTGTTAAGTATATTATACATAAAGTAGACAATGTACTTTTAGTAGTATTTTTTTACTTTTATATACATAATAAGGTATATCAACTTTAAACCTATATTTAATGTTATAATGTGGCTAAAAAAAGTTTTAAATAAGCTTTTGTTATCAAATCATATATATTTTTTTCATCTTATAAAAATTTGTCTTTCAGCTACTAAACCAAAATTTGGTGGCAAATATATATACTTTTGACTACCAAATTAAAATTTGGTAGCAAAATATTTGTTTTTTTGCTATCAAATTTTTTGTGGCAAAAAGCAAGAATCCACTGCCAAACAAATATATTGATTGCAGAAAGTCATTTTTTGCTACTAAAAATTACGTTTGGTAGTAAATCTTCAAGAAACTTTATGACCTCATATTTAGTGCTTGTAATTGTTTTAAAAAAAAAAATTTTTTTAATAGTTTTTCATGAATATTTTCTCTTACCCTAATGAGTCGGACAATACTATGCTATTTGTTATGCTTGTATTTGGAACAATTAGAAAATTACAAAAATGAAACCATTCATCATCGATACGAAATTTGTAACAATCATCTTAGTATGTTTTATATATCAAACATATTTAGTGATTTAGCTCTTTCTTCTAGATGTAATAAGACATATAGGTTTGTATGATATTTACTTAATATGTTACATATAAACTAGACAATTTACTTATGAAATATTTAGCCAAACAGGATTACACACGATTCTTTTATGTGTAAGCGTTTTGGAAGCTGGCCGCAAAGACAATAGCTATTATATTATATGTAAATGTGGTTCAAGATCAAGGCTCAACTACACCTCGTGGAATTGGTTTTATCACCTTTGCAAGTGCAGGTTAGGGCATTCATATTACGCTATTGAGAATTTATAGTATCATCCGATCCTGTCGGTAATATATGACTAGATTGGTTCACTTAATGTTCTATTTTAGATACTATAATAAACGAACACCTCTCCTGATTATCGTTAACAAATAGATTTAATGGGTGTTTAACCTTGGAGTGATTTAATAAGTCTGATATCCAAGCACGTATCATTAAACTTTTGTTTGAAATTGTCTATTAAAATTGATGCTTTGATCCAAAATTTTGTTTCCTGTAAATAAATTAATAAATAAGATATTATTTGTTTAAGAAGTGATTTATAATTTGATAGAAGCATAAAACAATTTTTGATTGAAGAGACTCACGTTGTCACTCAGATTTTGTATGTCATTAATTTTGATTATCGTTTCTGGTGTAGGCATTGCGGGACTTGCTGCAGGCGAAACATGTGAATATTTTGAATCCAATTGTTCAAGATTATCTTCATTATTCATACCCCTACAGCATCTGCTATTTTTGGGTTATCAAAAACTTACTTGATGGTTTAGTTGCTAATGATAAACCTAAAAAAATTTATCATTGCTAACAAATAATAAGTAAATTAACTTGAATTTAACCGATGAACGATAATTTGTTGTACTGTTATATCGTGAAGCTTTCACTCGGAAGCATGCAATATTGGGTTTCGTTTGTAGCATATTGGTTTCACATGGCAAAATTTTAATATTAAGACTTACAAATCAAACTATTGAAAAGTTAATCTAATGACTAAAACAACGGTATCTATTCATAGAGTAAAAGTGAAGTTCATCCCATAAGTTTTGCCTTACCAAAAAGTCTTGTACACAACTAATCCAAATGGTGGGAAGAAAGCCTCTGTTTGTTAAACAAAAAATGAAAATACAGAAGGTATTGAATTCTTGTCGGAATTGCGTGTTTTTTTAATCATTTTCACACTAAAATCATAACAAATTAGAATGAAAAAAAAAATTTACTAACTGAAATGAAAAATCTGATTGTCCAAAAGAGTAATAAGAATTCTCTAAATACAAAACCAAATAAGGGATGTAAAAATAAAATTTTTTTTTTTTTAATTTTAAAGGAAAATTTATCTTTCTTGCCAATGTAAGTTTTGAAATGAACATTAACAAGAAAAAATGTGCACTTTGTAGTGAAGTTTTTCTTGTAAATTACATACCAAATGAAGAAAAACCAATCAATAATATTTTACTTGCGAGTGGTATCGCAGAAACATTTTTCCTAGAGCTAAAAACGAATGGCCTTACGACTGCCAAAATAGAATGGAAAATGCAAAAATAAGGGAAAAGAGGGGGAAAAAAAAAAAAAAAAAATACTGGAGGATTTGGAAGCGGCTGAAGGACATCAGATTAACAGCAACGTTAAAAGCCAGGTCCTCTCTTCAAACTCCTTACAGCGAAAATTTACATGACCTCCCTTCCCCTCTGTTGAAGGGCGGTTCGATGCACAACTTCGCCAGCTGAGGTAACAGAATAGGTTACCTGCCAGAAACACAAGCATAAGTTGGTACTAAAACATCAATGCTAGGGACTTCAAGCATTTCCTTAGGTATTAAACAACAATTAACGGCGGAAAAACGAACGCCTTACCAGCTCTAGCGCACTGACTCTGTGAAGCAGGAACCCGTCAATGACCTCCCTACAAAACACACCCCCAACAAAGAGGAAAGAATATATTTTTTTTCTTCCCAAGTAAGGTGGCATATTCCTGGTTGTGCCTCTTTTTGAGTGGGAATATGTTATTTAGTACAAAATGTTTTTTACATATTGGTGTCTGTGATATTACTTGGAAGAAAACATGAATCAAGAAACACTGGAAGATAGAGATACACCTTGTGAATACAGATCTTCCATTCGAGGAGGATAAGTGAGGTCCTTTGACATTTGAGCCCGGGTTCTCAGTGTAAGAAATGCTACCTTGGTGTATGCAGTCCTGCCCACTAATGTATGCGTTCTGGAAAAATGATCGGCTTGGAGTTAAAAATTTCATCTCGTTTGGAACTTATTCAGATATTGAAATTAGAGAAAGCAGGTCATGAAACCAATTTCACCCGTAAGTCTTGAATACGATGATGAACAGCTATATCTTACCACTTCAAATTTCATGAACGTCTGCCATAGCGTTTCAAAAACTTGGTTCGCTTCCGTTTCCTCATCCCCTCTTCACAGCTATACAACGGGTGGAATCCAACTACAATGCACCTGATTTATGGAAGAAACTCTAAACAGCCATTTAGGCGTGCGAACATCGCTAATCACTTGATAAGAAGTATAAAAAGGCCCTATTCTTAAAAGAAGCAGCTAATAGAGATAGAATTTTACCAGTTACCACTGGCCGCTTTCGCTTCTAGTGTTTCTGTCAACCAGTTTAATTGATTGTTTGCTGCGTCGTTTAATGGTTCCATGAGCATATCCTTCTGGTGTAAAATGAGTTCAAGTAAGATAAAGAGAAAAAATGATA
This sequence comes from Ficus microcarpa, assembly GCA_025413485.1. Lineage (NCBI taxonomy): Eukaryota > Viridiplantae > Streptophyta > Magnoliopsida > Rosales > Moraceae > Ficus > Ficus microcarpa. The sequence continues at coordinate 15,076,327 of CM046376.1, forward strand.
TACATTATACTGCAGTAACTTATCATCGATACTCCTAGACGGCACCACCACTTAAAGAATGTAGGATGTTTTGATGGTGAATTTAAACATAATTATAACCGTCGTCCACAAGACGGAAACATGAGTAGCATCTAATCATCATGCAGAAATTCAGAAAGCTGAGATCGTGAAAGCTCCCAGATGAGCATTAGACATTAAAAGAAAGGAAATATAAGACAAGTCTAGTAACAAGTGGATTGACAAAACAGTCCATAATTTATTAGGATTGCAGAACTCCAAGTCTATCATATTCTTTTTAAAAACCAATTAGCCTCGTACTAGTGTGATAAATTTTAGAGCTCCGGTATGATCTTGATCTTGCAACGTTACCCCGATTTTCCATCTTCTATTTACAGTAAAACAAAACTTTAAAGAGTTTCCGCATAATGCAATCATCCTAATTATACGCTTCCATTATATTGTTTCTGTTTATAAACTCAGTCCCACTAGTTAAAGATTGCCATCACCCATTTGACTTCACATAAAGAGAAGAAAAATATGTCAATAGACTAACACGTATTTCGACAAGAATACAATGACTGCATGAGAATTCTTTAAAGCTTCATCCATCTGTTATATCAATTTTAGATCATAAATCCAAAACTAAGCCGGGAAGACCCTTCTTCCTAAAAGTTAACTTGATAGCGGATAAATAGGGAACTTTTCTGGATTCGAAAACAAGTGTGCACCTGTATTAGCCCGGTATTAACTCCAATAATGTCTAGGGATTTCCCATAAGATACATTGACCTGCTCCAAAAAAGAACCTCCTTCTTCATGTACTTTTGAGACTCTAGTGGTGTACCTGCGCATATTACTATTATAAGCTACGAAGTTAAAGCAATAGAAACAGAAAGACAGATTTTCAAATATGCCTCTCTATGTTAACAAAAATACGCTGTACACATGCATCCTATGCAGAGCATATAGCAAATGGACGGCCTACCAAGGGATTTTCAGTGAGGGGACGAGCCGAGTAGCCTGTACAAGAAAAGCACTTTCATTTATAATCGAAGCGAGTGAAACGAATCTAAGGAGGAAGAACAAATTCTTTTTTTGTTTTTGTTTTTTTGTTTTCGTGTTTTTTGTTTTTTGTTTTGTTTATTTTATTTTATTTTATTTTTTTGAGAACAAGATGAGCTTACATTCTGCACCAGTGGATCATCTTCTCCAAGCTCGCTGACATTCACGACAAACCTTGCCTTGTAGCTCATTGCCACTTTCTCCAACTTCGTAGACAACAAATGAACCCAAAAAATCAATAAATACTCAATGAGTGAGGGAACGACTTAAGGAGCTCATGCTCATCTCTTTAGAATCTAAACTCAACCAAACTTGTAAATGAGTAGATTCAATTCTGCCTCCAAATGTAATATTAATGAACACCAAATCTCGTACTGAAAATGAATCCAAATAACCTAAAACTTCTTCTGTTTAACCAATCCCAACCCAATTAAACATTTTGGATCCCAAAGCCAATGAGGAGACGAAACCATCTTATAGAACAAAATGAAAAGGTCTATAAAACCTTGCATTACACATGGTGGCATTCAAATACAAAAGTTGCCTTTCTTTTCCCAACAAAAGTAAAAGCAAGATTCTAATCCATTCAGCAAAAGTTCTCTGTTTTTTTTTTTGGCTGAAAAAAAGTCCACGAAGGGGGGCGACTAGTGTTAACATATCCCTGAACGTTATTAAAGGGACTCCCCAAATGCTTACGGGAACGATCGTTAAAAGTCTTATAGACGGCCTTATCTCTCAACGAGAAGTGTGTCACCCCAACTCCCTTCAAAATGTGGAAACCGTAATGATACATGGGGAGTTGTTGAGTATTAGACTAATAGAAAATAAACCATCACAAGTAAGATCCCAAAAAAGGTCACTCAATACTCCAACCTTTGACCATTGACCACTACCGCTAGGCCACTATACTCGAGTGTAGCAAAAGTTCTCTCTTTGGTTACCCAATAAAACCTCACTGAAAAACCTATGCATCGTACTAAACAAACAACAAACGAGTAATGGGCACGTTCCTAAAACTCACCAAGGTCGACAGAACAGAATATCATGATATCTTTCTATAGAGAGAGGAAACAGACCGACCTGTTTGAGAAGATGGGTCTGTTGGTTGACAGGTCTGAAGCCTCCTCTAACACTTATGAAATACAAATCCCGAGGTCTGCTCTCACTTCTGCGGCTGAACAGAGACTTCTGAGGTCGACCCAGTTGAAGAGCGAGGAAGAGAGCAAAGCAAAGAGCCAACTGAGCGACCAGAGTACGAACCCAATTCCATGGTTTCTCCATGTCCTCAAAGGAGAGATCTAAACCGAATCTGGATCTCACCCTCGTGAAAGAATGTTGCAAAACTTTGTTTGCAGTATTGGCTTGTGGTGTGACCGTGTTTTGATAGACTTTTGGATAAGTATTTGTCGAAGTGACAATCTCCAAAAGTTAGAATTAGGAAAATAATCTTTTTCTCATCGTACTATAAGAAGGCTCGTGATCATTTTTTATTGTTTAAGATCATTTTATTAACAAAATTTTTTAAATAATTTTTTAAAAAATGATTAAGTCATTTTGTAAATTACCTCGAAATCATCTTTAAAAAAAAAAAAAAAAAAAGAAAGGACAAAAAGTTAAAAGGAAAGGATTATTTGAGATCTTGTTAACAGCCAAGCGGGCTATGGTTTGTTGTCGTTATTAAATGTCACAAATTTGCTAACATGACGTGCAAGTAAGAAAAAATGATTCACGTCAGGTAATAAAAGTTCCACGGTAGATAGATCGGAAAACAAAAAAGTAACTTATTAGATGTTGAAAAATAGGGATAAAGTAATTATTTAGTTTGGTAGAATCTACATAATTTAAGCACTGCATAATTCATGATAAAATTTTTTATGATGTGTATCATTACTCTAAGAAAATACATGCTCCAAGATTTATATTATGCAGAAAATATATATGTTTTTTAAAATAACAAATTAATGATTGACTATTTGATACATAATCAATCATGAAATGATCGGATGAGTTTATTAACACTTTAATGATCGTTGATTATTTTTCCGAATAAAAAAAAGTTCGACTATTTTTTAAAAGGATAAATTGTTCGTTTTTTAGTTGTGTATAATTTTGATATCTGAACTTTTTTTATTGTTGAAATGTCCTAAACTTTAAAATATTACTGTAGGCATTTACCTTAATTTTTAGACAGAATCTATTAGTAATTTAGTTAAAAAATAATGCTAACTAATGAATTTCATTTGAAAACTAACAAAAATAACTATTTTAATTACGTTTTTAATAGTTTAAGATCATATCAAAAAAAAAAAAAACATAAATCAAAATAGTACAAAATTAAAAATTTAGATACTAATTTAGCAATTTATCCTTTGAGTGTCCATCTATCTAACTATTCTTCTTAATTATAAGGATTACAGAAAGAACTGAGTTGCTCACGCATGTTTAGCTATTGATTATTACGAAGCTCAATGCCACATGGGTCATTTCATATATATGTGGTTCTTGTTTTGAAGTTCTGTTTGCTGGATGAATTACGCAGAAATTGCAAAAGTAACTTTTTGTTTTTTTTGCTATACATATATACATATATATATTTTTTGATAATCCAAAAAGTAACATTTCTTTGAGGACATATGGTAGTATATAGCATATTATTGGACAATAGGTAACATGCAGCAGAATCTGGTCTTATATATAGAGAGATTTTTTTTTTCCAAGAACTACCTCTATGACGTGCCTTGTCTTTTCTGACGACGGGAATGGGATTGTACCAGCCCTCAACTCCGATCAGGTCACATCGACGAGGATCTAATGGAAGTGTCGAGCAGCGAGTTTCGTGCAATCCCTGCAACATGTGTTGTCTTCTCCAGCGACAGAAATGATGATGCAAGCCATTTGGGAATAAATCACGTGGGGATTGAGAATCGTTTTTTCAGCTTAAAAGACAAATGTTTAATATAAATAGAATTTTTTAAGTAAATAAATAAAGATGCGCTGACATTATCAAATCAATCCGTATTAAAATATATACCACGCACATGTTACATATATTTAAGAGAACTAATGTAAGTAAAAGTTAAAAAATAGAGTTAAAACACCAAAAAAAAAAAAAAAAAAAAAAAAAAAAAAAAAAAAACAATGAAGTGCCTAAAAAAAAAACGAAAAATATCAAAAAGATAAAATGACTAAAAAAAAAAAAAAAAAAACTAATACAGAAAAGGACTAAAATGAAAAAAAAAAAAAAAAGAAAAGAAAAAAAAAAAAGGAAAAAGAAAAATGAAGGGCCGTTAAAAAAAGGACTAAAATGAAAAATAAAAAAATAAAAAAATAAAGGCCGAAAGAAAAAAGAAAAAAGAAAAAAATTGAAGGATTTCATTCAAAACACACCATTTTGAACGAAAGTGAAAGTGCACAGCGATGCCCTTTCACATTTCTTATCAAGTATAGATTATTACATGTAACTTTTTTAATATTTTTTCATACCCACTTTATCAAACATTTCATGAGAATTTGTACTACAACTGTGAAATAAAAGGATTAAGCATTATGAAGGTTTTTTTATTTTATTTTATTTTATTTTTTAAGAAAAAGAGGATTACGAAAAAAATTATGAAGAAGAAGAAATATGTAGCATGAAGAATGTTATGAACAAGGTGATTTTTAAACAACATAATTTTTTTTGGAAAAAAAATTTAAGAGTTTGTTTGATTATTTAGTTGTAAATTTTTTGAATTTCAGAAAGACAAAAACTTTTGGAAAAAAAAAATTGGAAAAAAAAAAAAAGTACAGTTTATTTGAAATGAGATGATGAGGCAAACAATGACTAAAATAAGGAAAAAAATTTTTCCCCCTATTTAGATTTGTATATAGTTTATAAAAATCAAATAAAAATTTTAATAGTTGTATGTGAGAGGGTCAAAATATTGTTTATAAAAGGTAAGTTTATAGGGGTATCTCTAAATATAGTGGGTACAAATATAACTACTCTTGTTCTTATGATAGAAAGGAATATATGTGCCGATCAAAGTAAAATCTGCATAGACTACGAAATCTAAGATCAACAAACTGTTCCCATCCAGATATGAAGGAATCAAAAGCTCAAGTACTAGAGATACTTGCTCTGATACTAAGGGCATGTTTATTAAACCGTAAAGGTATGTAATGAGAAATGTAATAGGATTGGAATGTATGGAATGTTCTAAGAGTGAAAGATATTTTAGTTGTATTTCATTTATTTTGAACTGATTAATAATATATTTGAGATTTTTTCATTACATATTTGATATATTGTCATAATCTAGATTTACATGTTAAAGTAAATGTAAATAAATATGACTCATTGATTACTTGGTGTTTAAATTGTTAGAATGTTGTATGCAATAGTTTTTTGTATGCGAGAAAACAACATTCTAAATAAGTAGTTTAAATCTACAGTCCATATTATATTGAGTTAGAAGTGAGTATTTAATTCATATGAAGACTATTATGTTGTCTAAAGTCAATTGGGGAGAGGGTTTGTCGCGAGTCTCCATTCGATTTACAACCTTGACAGTATGATTTTTAGGCCGAAAATCTCTCTTTGGAGGCTGGACATTGAGGCTTATAAAAGCAGGGTTGTGCAGCAAGCATGGGACGTTTTTCTTACCAATTTTTGGCTGACTTTGGAGTGCAATTTTCTTTTCCTTGCATTTTCATCTCATATTTTTTTCTCTAGAACTTTTGTGAGAATGTTTTGCAAGCTAGGCTAGAGTTCTTTGGTGAGGCTAGAGATGATCCTATATGTATAGTGAATTTATTTGGGTTTTGATTCTCCAATGGTTTGTAAGGTTTATACATTTGAGTAAATAATTTTCGTTCATCTTATTTCTTTCTCATATCAATATATTTTGTTGTCAACTTTTATCTAAATTTAGTCAAGCTCTTTTCATGCGATTGTTGCATGATATGATATATTAATAGCATTATTTTATAAGCAGTCTTTTACTGCAATATTGCTTGTAGTATATTGATGCTTTTGGATTTCTTATAAGATTATTTTTACTAGTTCTTAATGTGAGAATTTTATTTACTTTTAATTCACGAGTTCTTCAAATCTTTATTTTCCGATTGATTAATTGGGAAGTGAAACTTTTAATTGAGTTATTTTATAAATCAAAACCCAAATAGGTAAAGGAAACAAATAGGGGATTCTCAATGTCTTATCACTTTTTTTTATTATTGAAATTTTCTCCATTTTAAATTACGTTATCTTTAAATTTGTTTCAAAATCACAAAAATAATTCTTCCTTTTCTTTATTTGATTACTTATTTCCCTAATGCTTTTGTTCCGCTAATCTTTTCTTATTTGTTTTTATCACCTACTCGTGGAATCAACCATCCTAATTATACTACAATTGACAGCTTGTTTTTATACACGTTTGGGCGTAAATAAATTTTGGCATTGTTGCCGGAGAGGTGCCACAAACAAGATTGATCAGTAGATATTAAGCCAATTAGGTAGATACATTTCTGTTTTGAATTTAATTTTTCTTTAGTCTTTTGTTTCTGTTTATAGATTGATTAGTCAAGATCTGTTTCTACGTTTTTGTTAGCGTGTTTTGCATATTCTATTTTTGTTTTTCTTTGGGTTTTTGTCTTTGAGTGGTCAGTTTTGGTCTAAGTTTGAATATGTAATAAATAGATTTTAACTTTAGTGTTTTTTTTAATATTATATTACTATACAATTTAACGTTTTGTGTATTCTTTTTGATTTCATTTTTTTTAATGTTTTTCTTTGGTCAAGTTTTATAAAACATAAAAAATACAAAATACAAAATAAAAAAAAAAGAGAAAAAAGAAAAAGAAAAAGAAAATTTTTCTTTAAGCCAAAAAATTGTGTTTAAGTTGTTATAGTTCACTGTTTCTTCTGGTTATTAGTCAGATTGCATTTATTACATTTTTCTTGATAGGTTGGGTTGTGTTAGTGTGTGTATATATATATTTATTTTTATTTATTTTTCCTTGTCGCACGTTAGTTTTTGTAGGAAGACTTTAGTTTTGTTAGTAGTTTGTTTGTTTGTTTGTTTTTTTTTTTTTGTTAGTACAATTTTTTAAAAAAAAATTTGTGCTCTTTTCCTTTAATTTTAATTTGTTTTTCGTTTTGTCATAATTTTGTATCCATCATAAATTTTTGTATCCATTAAAAATTTCTAGTTTCTGTTTTTCCGTTTTGCTTTTAGCATTAATCATTTCCGTTATTGTTAGCTTTGAATTGTCATTTAATTTGCTGTTATAATTAGTTTTAATTTTTTTGTTGTTGTAACTTCTTAGGTTTCTAATCTAGTGATAATAATTTAGGTCTCATAATTTTTGTAACCTTAGGTTTTAGTGTAGCATTATGTTCGGCAAAAATATGTATGCGAAAATACTACGCAAGTATACGTAATTGAACAAGTAATATAATAGTCAGTAAAGTATCATTTTCACAGGGATTGTATTACCAAAAATCTAATTACAGAAAATAATTGTTCTAAAACAATTTTAAGAATGATTTGAACACTAAAATTATAGAAAATGGATGTAAATTGATGGGTGTATTCAAAAATGCAAATAGAAAGTAAAACGTGGCAATATCTAAGGCTTAGGCTGTGAATCAATGATGGGTAATGGCTAGAATTACTGATTTCCCCTTAGTTGCAAATCTGACTGCAAATGTTGTAGGAATGCTATAGCAACGTTTATCCAGTTAACTAAAAATTCTGCACGATCCTCTTCCGAAAGATTTATGCCTTCAGTTCTTTAAACGAAAATCAACATATTCCTATGCATCTCAGTTTTTCAAATATAAAATTAAGCACCAATTTTAATGGGTTGTATAAGATAACAATATATTCCTATATCATTCACTTATATTATCCAAGTTAAATCCAACCAAAATTAACCTTCTCAGATTTAATTCTAGTTTTTATATTCTGTCAATTGATGGCCAGTCAATCAACATAAATTGAGCAATGCAAAATACTTGAATAACCTAGATAAAAATCACTAAACAATTAAATCAACATCTAAACCTTCATTGCAACCTTGGTTCCATTAATAATCCTAGCTAAAGAAATTAGTTCATGTTTAATTCAAAGAAATCAAAAACAACAATCTCAATCGATAAAATCATGATTCATAGAAAAGAAAATGAAGGAAAACCAAAAGTATTTGTGTGAACTAAAAATCAGAAAAATCCCAAGCTAAACATGTATGCTCTCGTTCAGTTCCTCGCCCCAGCCAATAATCCAAAGGCCGTGCTATCTGCTTTCTTTTGAAAATTCCAGATTTTCTTCTCCCTCTCATCCTCTTCTTTTCCCCAAATTGGTATCTATTTTGCCTCTGCCTTTTGTTTTTGTTTTTTTTTTTTCAGAACCGGCTCTCCCTCTCTCTATGGTTAACTTTCCCTTTTATATTGGTACCAAAAATGATGTCCTAGTTGTACGTGTCCTTTTAATAGCCAAGGATGGTAGCCACCTTACAGTTGTAGTGCTTAGACAAAATGGGCAAGTGAACCACTGCCAACTGTAAAGCAAAACTTGGGTCAGCATGTGCTCTTAAAGTAATTCTTCACTGCTGCATCATTACTGTGGCATTGCTATAGCATTCCTGTAGCAATTAGATGCACTCTAACTATCTATTTCATCATCTCCTTTTGTCCACCTATTTGACATTGTGAGCTCCAGCTATAAGGCAAATCACAAAATTAAATTTAAAAACATGAATAAGGCTAGAAATATCTACAACTTTCTAAAATTATATAAAATACTAAAAACTAAGGCATATTATCTTGAAATATCAACAATTCATAAGCTCAAAAGCATATTAAATAACTCTATTTCATAGAGTCATCACATTAACTTAGGATACTAATATCTAACATCTAACATTTCATAAAACACACTATAAAATTTAATAAAATTTGCAAGCAATTGTGTGGAAACATTGGAAAGTATAAACCAAGGGAATTATGTCCAAGGAGGTTGGTTTTAAACGAGGCCTCGCCTCACTAATCTTTCCTGGGAGCACTCTTAAGGATTGCGTTTCGCGGTTTTACACCATTGTTGTTTTTGTAAAAGTTTTATTTGTAAAAAAAATTAAAAAAAAACACTCAAGGTGAATGAATTGTTATAAAGACGAATTAGGGAGATTTGTAAGAAGACCTGAAGACCCTAGTGAAGTTTCTTCTACTACGTCTAGCCTTCCTCCATCTCCAAACACTTTAGTAATTCCAAATCCATTTATGATGGCTCAAAATGAGGAGGTCCAGCAAAAGATGTTGAACAACTACCTTTGCCCTACGCGTATGACCACACCGTCATGCATATTGTTTCCCTCTAACATGCCGAATTTGGATTTCAAGCCGGGTATGATTCAACTTTTGCCGACCTTTCACGGGTTAGAAAGCGAGAATCCATATGTGCATATTTGGTAGTTTGATGAGGTGGTGGCCACTTTCCATAACCGAGTTGAGGCTACAGACTCTGTGTGATTAAAGTTTTTCCTCTTCTCTCTGAAGGATAAGGTCAAAAGCTGGTTATACTCTTGTGACCTAGGTCTATTGAAACATGGGAAAAGATGACAACTGCATTTTTCAGCAAGTATTTCTCACACCATAAGACTAATGGTCTTAAACGACAGATCTCGACGTTTACCCAGAAGGACAATGAAACTCTTTATCAAGTTTGGGAGCGATTTAAAGATTTGTTGAATTAATGTCCCCACCATGGTTATGAGAGTTGGCATCTATTAGCTATTTCCATGAAGGACTCGCAATCCAATAGCGTCAATTTGTGGAGATAATGTGCAATGGTGAGTTTTTCCAGAAGGATCCTGAAGAGGCTTCTGAGTATCTCAACGAGCTAGCCGAGAAAGCCCATACATGGACTGGACCAAGTGTTACTGACAGCACCAGTCGATCCCGACCTGCTAGAGTCTACCAACTAAAGGAAGAGGATAACCTCAAGGCCCAAATCTAGTCTTTAACATGACAGATTGAGGTCATCAAAACCAAGGAAGGTCGAGGAGTCCACATGGTCGCAAGGACAGAGTCACACGAGCCATGTTTTGTTTTTGGAGGGGTGGAACATTTAGCCATGGATTGCCATGCTTATAGTGAAATGAGAGGGGTTTATGAGGAGCAATGTAATGCCTTAGGGGCATCCAACAAGTCTTTCTCTAACACGTACAATCCTGGCTAGAGGAACTATCCAAACTTTAGTTAAAGAGATTCCAATCAAACACAATCATCATGTGGACAATGGAGAACGGAGCAACAACCACAACCACCAAAGGTGTATTTTGCACCTCAATACCATGCACAACCACTGAGGAGTTCTCTCAAGAATACCTTGCAATCTTTCATGGAGGCACAGAATAAGACGAACCAAAAGTTTAAATCCCTTTTCATGCAAATGGTGAAAGAAAGTAAAGAGATGAAGAGCCAAATTACAAAGCTGACTGGTGCCTTGGCTATTCAAGAACAAGGCAAGTTTCCTTGCTAAGCTTAATCAAGCCCACAGGGCAACACATGGCACAAACCTCTAACCCTGAAGGTCAAAACATCAAGAAGGTCAATGCCATCACCACTCGTAGTGGCAAGATTTTAGATGAACCATCAAGAACTATTGTCACTTCAAGTAGTCAAGAAGTCGCTTCCAAGAAAGATCAGCCAATTGAACTCCGAGTAAAGGTGCCTTTCCCCAAGCGCTGCGATCTACTAGGAAAGTGCTGGATAGTCAAAGTGAGATCCTAAAGCATTTGACTCAAGTGAAGATTAATCTTCCTTTGCTTCATGTGATCAAGCAAGTGCCGGCTTATGCCAAAGTTATTAAGGATTTGTGCACCGTCAAAAGGAAGCATCACGTCAAGAAGATGCCTTTTTAACGGAACAAGTGAGTGCAATGATCGAGCAGAAGGTGCCACTCAAGTACAAAGATCCTGGTTATCCCACCATCTTGTGCCAAATTGGGACTCTGGAATTCAGTCAAGCTTTGCTCGACCTTGTAGCGAGTGTCAATCTCATAACCTACTTTATCTACTCGTAACTTGGTCTTGGAAAGATTAGGCCCATATCTGTGGTTTTGTAGTTGGCCAATCATTCGATCAAGGAGCCCAAGGTATAGTTGAGGATGTTCTGGTTCAATTTAAGAAGTTTAATTACCTCGTTGATTTCCTTGTCCTAGATACCCAATCTGTGGTAAGAATGGAATCCAAGATTCCCATCATCCTCGGTAGACCTTTCCTTGCTAGAGCCAATAATTTGATCAATTGTAGGAATGGTCTCATGAAGATATCTTTCGGGAACATAACCTTAGAGGTGAATGTTTTCCACATTGTGAAGCAGCCACATGATGATGACAAGTGCCACCAAACATTTCTGATTGACACACTCGTCTCGGAGGAGGTTCAATTGCATAGCGATTCTGATAATCTTGATGATCTCTTCCACAGTTCTGAATCTGAGAGTTTTGGTCCTTGTGAGTTAGCTAATAATGCTACCATCTATAAAGACTCACAAGGCAGTGAAACCAAGTTTTGGCAACCACGCTTTGAAGAGCTTCCTTAAGAGAAAGAAAAGCCAAAACGATCCACCGAAAAGATCCCAACACCTAAGCTAGCTCAATTGCCTGAGGGTCTAAAACATGTCTTCTTGAGAGCTTGTGATACCCTTCCTATAATCATTTCATCTAAACTTGATGCATCACAAGAGTAGTAGTTAGTTGACATGTCACGAGAACGCAAAGCTGCATTAGGATGGATAATTGCTGACATAAAAGGTATTAGCCCCTTAATATGCTCCCATCGGATTCATTTGGAAGACAAGGCTAACCCTCGAAGAGACCCGTAAAGAAGACTCAACCCAATAATGAAAGAGGTCATCAAGACTGAAGTTTAAAGTTGTTGGATGCCGGTATCATCTACGCCATTGCCGATATCAAATGGGTTAGCCCAACTTAGGTAGTTCCAAAAAAATCAAGGGTAACTGTGGTGGAAAATATGAAAGGGACACTTGTCCCCACAAAGATCATGATGGGTTGGCGCATGTGCATTGATTATCAAAAGCTTAATGCCACCACTCGCAAAGACCATTTTCCACTTCCATTCATTAACCAAATTCTAGAACATGTAGCTGGTCATCCCTTCTATTGCTTTCTCGATGGCTATTCCAGATACTATCAGATAGAGATTGCACCAGAAGATCAGGATAAAACTACGTTCACGTGTTCGTTTGGTACTTATGCCTTTCAGCGAATGCCATTTGGACTGTGTAACGCACCAGCTACATTTCAAAAATGCATGATGAGTATTTTCAGCGACATAGTCGAGAAATGTATGGAAGTATTCATGGATGATCTAATAGTCTTCGGAGATTCTTTCGACAATTGTCTACTCAATTTGGAAGCTGTTTTGACAAGATGTGAAGAGAAATGTCTCGTGCTCAATTGGGAGAAATGTCATTTCACGGTTTCAATTGGAAAACGTATTTGAGCATGTTCTATTTGGGATCATCCCTTAATGGTTCAAATAGCACATGGATCAAATTTTGTAAATAATGGTTATACACTCAAGACTAATTTAATTATTAATCTTTCCTAGAAGCTCGATTAATTAAATTGGAGGCCAAATAAATGGTTATTAATATATGTCTTTGTTGGAAAAATCGGTTCCGGTATCAGAGTTACAGCGCAGCGGAAGTTTTAAAATTTTTATGCCGTTTCCGGAAAAGAAGCTCATGATGCATATAACAATAAATTAAATTCATGATCAAGCATACCTTATTTCTTGGATTCCAGAATTGCTAGAGCGTTTAACCAACGTGTCTTCTCTACTATTCTCGAGTTCCACGTCTTCGAGTGTGTGTGGGCACACGTTCTATGAATCCAAGCGATCGGTAATACTTTCCGAAGTCTAGATCCCTCCTTCTCAATTCCGAAGATCTTCGTTGAGAATTTGATCCAACTTCTTTCTTCAAAACTACAAAACAGGAATCGGTTAACCTCCTATGAAAATTATCACTCGGTTTAACCTTCCTCACAGTTTTGATTCAATGGAATTTTCTTTCTTTTTCTCTCTCACAAGATAGCCGAATTTTTGATGTGGAAGAAACCAAAAAAAAAAAATTTTTGAATTTAAATAGGATTCACATATTTGAATAAATATTTTTCATAAACATTATCCATATTAATTAATTTAAATCAATGAAATATTTCAAATTTTCTTTCCTCACAAAAACCATGTACCTCTTTAATTAGAAAAGAAAAATTCATGAAATAATCTCTATTATTTAAAACAATTAATAATTTAATGTTAGGAATATATTTAAATAATTTTGAAACAAAATTTTCTTCCCTCCATACAATTAAAAAACGTGCACCTATTATAATTAGGAGAGAAAAATTTTCTTTCGTAAAATTCAAACACAATCTTATTTTCAAAATTCAAATTAACCAATCACATGTTGACAAATTATTTGTCTACAAATTTCACATGTCCAATCCTTTCTGGATTGCATGTTAGAGAGTACCATGTCTTTATAGACATTTCTAAGTTCCATATATAATTTACCGATCTCATTAGGAACAAATTCCGAGACGCTTCGTGGAACTATATGAGCTAATAGAGGGACCCGATGGAAATATATAAAGAGGCTCCTATAATTGTGAAAAATTAATCCCAGATTAATTATCCATCAATTATCAACTTCAAAACTATTCCACTAAAAGTTTGAAGCTGAACTCCTGTTTACATACCGTATTACGAAAGCTCTCTCACGTAGTGCTTCTTCCATGATTTATTCATCGCTTGCTTAATCCCCATATGTTATCCATGATTGAATTAAAAACTTTTTCCGTTTTACCTTTTCAATCATTTTAACTTAAAGTTCAATCATTTTCCATTGAAAGAACCACCAATTGTAAAACCATACAATTGGTAAACCACCAGAGAACACAAAGTAAACCGATGGCCAAGATCTTATTATACTATCTTTCAATCCCTGAATAATACATTTAAGTAGATAACATTTACTATCGTTAAGATAGCTATGGATTCCGTATCTATGAATCTTGATTTCTCCATCCATAAGTCATGCACCCAAAACACAAGTATGTTGACCATGAATTAACAGTGTCTCACCTTTAGTGCATCAAAGTACATAAGTCATGGATGCGGACTCAAGTAATCATTTCAGGATTAAGATTAATGCAGGATAATAATCAAAGCATCATTAATTCTTATAAACGGAATTATTAAACCGAATCAATTAACACTTTAGGTTCAGTCCAATGTCATACCTCAATACTGGTATACGTTAAAGTTCTACTCGGAACCTATCCTATGGTCAAGATAAACCATCCCTCTAAGGAAGTAGACAAACTTTACAATCTTATTATGAATAAGATCCCCAAATCTTATTCCGTTGATTGCGGATTATTTATTTAGACTGTTATCAAATTACCACGTCTTCTATGCATACCCCGTATACATATGGTAATTCGATACATTACCAACAGCTTAGGAGTATTTTATGTTTGCTCAAAATAATCATACAATCAACAAATGAAAGTAAATAGGACACAACTCGTTAAACATGAATAATTTGCTCTTATTAATATCAAAATGTCATATTTACAGAAAATCCCTAATATTGATTTTCTATCCTTATGACATATATAGATCCCAACAGTCTTAACATTAGAGGATTTAAGGCAACATATTTATTGACATGTCCATTGTCGCTATCTTTCATGATCACCTTCGTGTTTGGAGTAATAGATGCTAAATTACCATTACAATGCTACATGTTTTTTTTAATTTTTCATGTAAATATTTACATTTTATTTGCTAATTTTTTTTATATTTGCTTGTCATTGATGTGATGAGCATATATCTTTTTTCAATTCAAATGTCACGATCCCTCTGATTTCAATTCTTACTAAGAACAAATTAAGTAGTGATAATTATAAAGACTAGAAAAGAAACTTGCTAATAGTTCTCAACTATGAGAGACATAAATTTGTATTAGACGCACCTTGCCCACCCGGGCCACTTCCTGATGCACCTCTTAAAGATATCCCTGTTATGGTTATTCATTGGGGATAATCCAATGAGATAGCTTAATGCTTCATTTTGGCTAGCATGAGAAGTGCTTTAGAAAAGCAACATTAAACCTATCAAGTTACTAGGGAGATCATGGATAACTTGGAGGACATGTTTAGAGGCCAAGAAAAATTGACTCGACAGTCCGTTGTTACAACTATTATGAACTCTAAACAAAAGGCGAGTACTCCAATAAAGAATTATATGCTTATGATTATGGTTTTCTTTGCTAAAGCTGCTGAAAATGGTATGGAGTTGGACTAAACACCTAAATTGAGATGGTGTTTAAAACTCTATCAAAGGATTTTGTCGACTTTAAGGCCGCATATAACCTTAGCAACAAAGAGTTAAGATTTACTGAGCTCATGAGGTAATTGCAAGCTTATAAGCTTATGATCAATGATGGGGAACCAATCCAATCCAAGGGAGAGGTCAACTTAGTTGTTGCTACATCTTCTGGTCCTTCGAAGAACAAAAGAAGAAGCAAAAGAAAAAGAAGTAAGGGGCTTCTAGCTTTTCCATTCCTCTTGTTTCTGACGGGAAGAAGAAGAAGAAAAAAAGCCTAAGGACTTTAAGAAGTCTAAATACTTCCATTGTGGCAAGGTTGGTCACCAGTGTTTGGTCATTGGTTGTCGGTCACCAGTCTTTGGTCGCCGGCCGTCGGTCTCCAATCACCAGAGAGATTCTGTTAGAATTGGATTCTAACATAATTTTTTTTTTTTTTTCATATTTCAACAAAGATGACCGGATGTATCAGGCTTTGGTTACCAATGTTGGCCAGTTGGCTAATACCGATCACCAAAGAAATTTTGTTAGAATCCAAAATGGATTCTGACAATTATTTATTTATTTATTTATTTTGTATTTCAACAAATATTAGTAGACGTATTTGACTCTAATACCAATCACCAGAGAGATTATGTTAAATCCAAAATGGATTTTGACTTTTTTTTTTTTTTTTTTATTATTTCAACAAAGATTACCAAACATATCTGGCTCCAGTAACTGGTACCAGTTGGTCGCTAATGCTGATCACTAGAGAGATTCTGTTAGAATTAAAATTTTTTCTTTTTTCTTTCAACAAAGATAGCCGATGACTTCACTCTGGAGCCGTTGGCTAGACCAAGTCGCTTGATGGATTTTGTCGAAATCCATAATGGATTCTATTAGAATTTGTTTTATTAAAACAAAATATATTTAAAAATTCCATAATGCTTTAAAAAAATCATTACAGTTTTACTAAACCCACTACCACCAAAAACTTAAAAAAAAAAAAAAAAAACCACATTTTTATGCAAAATGGTTTGCAAATAATTGTTTAGCATCCTTTTCCCAAAAAATAAAATAAAAAAGACACGTATTGAATTCTACTATAATACCCTTTAAATTCTTGTAAATGTTTTGTGAATTATGCTAGAATGCTCTTTGAAGTATACAAAAATGCTCTTTAAATTCTCCTAGATTACCTTTTAAATTCTCCTAAAATGCTTTTTGAATTCTAATAGAATACTTTTGACGCCAAAATCAAACAAACAAAATGAATAGAATCAAACAAAAACACCAAAATCTCAACCATCAAACAAACAAAAATACTAAAATCTCAACTCCAAATAAAACCTATGACATAAGTGTTCTACATAAACTATATTAGCTACTAACTGAAAGATAATCATACATGGGAATGCACCTTGAAAGACTTTCTAACCATAGACCAATCTTCTTAAAAAGCACGTCTAATGTTTTTCAACAAATCAAAGCCAAAGTGGGACTTGAATTTAAAAAAAGGGAAAAAAAAAAAAAAAAAAAAAAAAAAAGAGAGAGAGAGAGTGAGTCGATAGACCAAGGGCAACAGCCAACAAGCTCATACAGCTACAATTGAGAACTAAAGCAAACAAAGCAACCAAGTTGAACAAACAAACACAAAAAACACAAACCTAAAATCAACAAAATTTGCTATTCTTGAGAGATAATTGATAAGTGCTTAATTCTTCATTATTTTATATCAATTCTCCTATAATCATTTGTTGATTTCTTGATATATTTTAGTGTGTAGTTGTATTTTTATATTTTGTAGGTATTTTGGATACTAAGGAAAAAAAAAAAAAGATGAAACAGAGAAAATAGGAAGGAAATACACATTAATAGTACGAAAGGCACAGGCTAGAGTGCCTAGGCACTGGCCTTGGGTGCCTAGGCACTTGCCAGTGTATCAGTGGCCATTGACTTTAAGAGCGTTGTAGTGTTTGGGGAGAATTTTTACAATTTTAAATTTCAAATGACGTTGAACTTTCCCCTTTTGAGCCCAACTTTGGGAGCCTAAAAATAGGCTCTTCTGGGTTTATTTGGGAGTCTTTTGACCATTCTTTAGTAGCCATTCATGAAAAAGACAAAAAAGAAAAAAGAAAAGATTCGTTGGTGACTCAAGAAAATTATCTGCATAAAGATTTTCAAGACTAAAATCATTCTTCTTCATTTATTCTCTTTTCTGCCATGTTCTTTAGTTTTTATTTTAATGTTCTTCTCAATTATGTTTAATTAAGTTTGTCTTTGGTTAAGGGGGATTTCAAAACCCTAGATATATGATTATTAATTGAATGAATTAGATTTTATTTTCCAACTTTCCAATTGAGATTGTTTATGTTCTTTCATATCTATAGTTCATGATTATTTCTTATTTTGTTTGAGTGCACAACTAAATAGGCCTCAGGAATTTTCTATTGCTATATTAGGAATTTTGATCCATAATTGTTCATGATTATATTAGAACTTATGACTAGTAGCAAATTGTGATTATTGATGATGGATTATTTTCATGTGATTGCATGTGGAACATAACCTAAGATAAACGAACCAAGTTTGTATGTTTGTTTCTTAAATCAACCTATCTTTCTCATCTTAATGCTTCCGTTGGATTAAATCTAGAGAGTTTCTTCTAGGTTGTTTAATGGCAAGGGAAATAAGTGAAGAGCTTGTTTTGCCTAACGATGAACTAAGGAAAGATTGGGATAATAGAGCTTGTTATTATCTACAATTGGTAGTTTTAATAGAAAATTAGAGATAAATTCTTATTCAATTATGATTTGATGCCTAGTGGTGGAGAATGATTCCTTAACCAATCTTTTAAAATTCAAGAGTCTTTCTTTAATTTCTTTTATGTTTTTGTTTATTAACTATAAATATCAAAAAATCCCTCTTAATTTAGTGTCTAATTTCAATGTATCTTAAATTTTAGAGTCGATAACTAATTAATTAGAACCAATCCTCTACAAGAACGACTCTTTCTCACTTTATACACAATAATGGAATAACTACAGCAAGGTTTTAATTTCATAACCCATATGGAACCTACCAATCATCATCACAACACAATCAATCAGAGAATGGAAAAGTTAATCAGCATATATTGCAATAACGAAAATATTCAATTTTACAGATCGTCAATCATCACAGCAAATCAATCAGAAAAAACTGTGATTAGAAACAGAAAATTCCGCCATAATCTTTTTCTTTTCCTTATTGTACCTAAACACCAATCGCTCTTAATTGATCTTGTTTCCTTGGATATGCAATGACGAGGCCAGTGAAGGGAATGTGCTCAATCTGTCATAGTGGAGTTAGATCTGAGGTTCAAGAAGCAAACGTGCTTAATCTGTCATAGTGGAGTCAAATCTGGTCGCTTTGAAGCCCGCAGCCTCCGACTGTATGGATTTGGCTGCTGTTGTAATGACCAACTTTTCGGACCATTAACTAACTTACTAATTCTTAATTCTTATAATCTTAACACTTATTTATGTTAGGTTTTAAAAATACATAATTTTTTTATTTAAAACAAATCATATTCGTACTTCAAGAGTTAAATATACTAAAATTTTTAACTAAGGAAATTGAAAATCTCTAAATAATTATTCAAATTTAAACTTAGATAATATTTAAAAAGCTACAACATCATGTAAGTTAAAAGGAAAAATTCTAAGTTCTTTTTCTTGTAAAGTACTCCTCCTAGTTTAGTAGTGCCAAAATATTAAAAATAAAGTTATGAGTATAATCGATATGAAATAATATAAGAAATCTAAATGTGGAAATTAAATTGAAGGTAGTATCCCACGCCTTTCCTTCATCGTCTCTGTACCACTTCATCATTTCATAAAATATCTAAGTGGTGGGCTATTTACCCGCATTACTTACAACACAAACACACATATATGAGTTTTCGTTCAACAAATACAAACTATATCCCACAAAATACTTTCATAGAGCATATTATCACTCGTTACAACATGAATGTTCGAAATACATATGATCTATATGTGTTCAATTATGTTTTATTATATATATATCTTGTCTATTTAAAAGTCCTTATGTCATACTCATATGCGCATAACCAATGGAGAGCTAGGGGAGCAACCCTCCAACAACCTTCAAGGTCATAACTTATAACTTATCATATCTTTTTACTAATTGAAGGTTAATACGACACTTATTCCTAACTTTTGTTAGTCTCATTCTTATTAATTATGACAATTTGTAGATTACATGCCACTATACATATATCATTATGACATAATGATTAATCAAAGTAATACCTATAACGAATATATTCATCATATCATCAAGGTAAATCATAGCAAACATAAAACATTAACAAGGAAAACATTTTGTTCCATATTATAGGTGATGTTTGTACTTACCTATCTTATGTGCTTAAACTTCCGAATTAATACCTCCTATAACGTAAATTTGGTGACTTACCCTAATTTAATAATATCTCGATATTAGAATGAATCAGGATTATATATTTATATATTTTTTTTATAAATTAAGATGCGCTTAAATTACTTGCATCATAATTAACTTCAATAATAATTCATATGAATTATTAAGCGTTAAAAAAATTGTATTAATTATTATTTAATTAATTCAATTTAATTTAATTGATTAATTAATTAATCAATTAATTAATTGTTAGTACTTAATTTTGAATAATTATAAATAAATTATCTTAATTTAATTGTCTAATTTTATTATTAATAATTAATTATGTTACTTAAATATTCTTTCTCACATAATTATCAATTATTTATTTCTTATATTAATAATTAATATTTAATTAATTTCTAATTAATTATCCATAATTATATTATTAATTTTATCAATAATTAATGATTAATTAATATATAATAATCACGCATTTAAATTATGTAGTTACTCAATATAATACTCTTATTTATACTATTAGTAATCATTTATTAACTATCAGAATTAATTAATTAATTAAATTAATTACTAATTAACCTTCTTAACATAAATAAATTTTGTTATATTTTATAGTTTATTAATCTATTTCTTAATTAATTAATTAATCTTCATAACATTGGTGACAAGGGATCACCTAAGTGTGTACTCCTAACTGGATTGTTTTCCATTTAGTATTGGGCTTGTAAGGCCCAATCTCATTAGTTATGGTCTTTAAGTTAGGCTAGTTAGTCTCGTGGTGTATATCTAGTAACTAGACGCTCTAGTTTACTTTGTCTTGACTAGTCTAAAACTTATTATTCAACTTTACAAAATTAGGGGTTCTCATAATTATTTGATCATATACTTAATACCAACTTATTTCATCAATCTTTATATCCATATATTATGATTTACCCTAGGTCACTTTTTTAATGTTTTATTATTTTATCGGTATAAGATCTTAACTTGTAAGATTTATTTAAATTTGTGTATAATTCTATTTTAGATACTTGATAACTTATTGAAAAGCCTGAAGTATCTATTTTCGGCATTTATAATTCATTTTCCAAAATTTCAAGGGTTTAGCTTAGTTGGACTTTGTCCTTAGTATCCTACAGTAAAATATCAATTTATCATATTTCAATCTAATGTTGTGTAATTTATTAAAAACTACATACTTATCCGTTTTAAACGTATGACAGCTGATTTCAAAACTTAAGATGTATAATTTACAATACAAAGTTATGGTCTTAATTTTTGGAGTTTTATATTCCATATAATGAGATTTTGTTACCATTAGTTTCACCTATGTATTATAAGCCTAGATTTATGGTTAAATTTAGAAAAATCATAATAATTCACTCACAAGTCCAAATAAGACAAAAGATATGTTATTAAAAATCACCCAAAGCATTTTTACAAAATATTATGTTTTACTAAACCAAAACGTACAAAACCTATGGTTGGTATATGGTTCCAGTAAAACCTCTCAGTTCATAGTCTTAAATTATAAAATTCACCAAAATATTACATATTTATCCGTTTGAGGTATAAGATACCTTGTTGGAAAGCTTAAATAATATAGTTTGTAGATATATAACTTATAATACAAAATTTTGGGTTAAAGGGTTCTGAGTTCAAAAAGTCCGTGGTTAGACTATACCCAAAGGATTCATTTTCTTTATAATTTTGTGTCACAACTTCAAATGCACATAACTTTAGACATATATAAACACATCAAGTGATTTCAAAGTCTAAAATGAAGCTTATCCTTTGTAAAATCTAATCATATAATTTATTTTTTATATCAAAGTTTCTAACTCATGCCATATTATCACAACAACCACAAGCTCTAACAATGTTCGTTGATCTTTCCAAAAAGGTCCATGAGTTCTGTAAGACCTAGGGCCTTCAAAGTTCTTCTGAAAACCTTTTCTTATGTAAGAAGGAGTCTAACATTTAGATTTTTACTACATAATATGCTTTATTTCTCTAAAAATGGCTAAAACATAAAGAGAACCACTAGGTTACCTCTATTAATACATCATTTAAATTCGCTTCACACTTTTTTGAACTAGGTAATAGCTTTGCTTGGAGCTTTAAAATGGAGAGAGGAGGGTGCTAGAGCAGTGTTGGGGATGAAGAATAGTATTGGTCGCTTTTTGAGCTTAGTGACGGCTAAAGGAGTTGGGTTTTTGGACTCAACCTTTGTGAGAATGAAATGAGATATTAGGGTCTCTTTTCAGCCAATATATTTCTTAAATGGGGCTGCCTTTTGAGGGGTAAAAGTGAAATTTTTTTTTTGTTTTTTTGCTGATTTCTAGCTTGAAATGGCTCCAATTTGAGGGGAGGGTTGGTGTGAAAATTGTATTCTTCAAGATGGAAGACATATGGTCCCTTTCACATGTACTTGGTTTGTGTCATATTGCTTAAACAACCCATATGATTTCTTACTTGAGGTTGCATACATACACCACATACCGCTTTTCTCCTTGTTCAAATTTCTTTTTGCTTTGACTACAAAAATCTGAATCCATCATGGCTTCCCATTTTATTATTATTTTTTTCATTTTTCTTTCTTCTAATTTTTCATCCATTGATCAAAGGTTGTCATCTTTGATCTCACCCATTGGATTCTCTATCACACTAGTCCTTGATCTAAGCTTTCATTGATCACTTAAAATCTAAATCATTGCCATTAATTTGCCTAGGATCCCTTCACATAAATTTCACATTATTGATTTCAAACCAAATCTCAACTCTTGATAAATCCTCCACCTTTAGATTTACTCCTAGTAAATACTAATCATTCTTGTCCCATTTATGTGACACATTAATTTTTTCCAATCATACTTAAATACTTAAAATGGATATGACCTAAATAAATACTAAATTCATCAAATTGACCTACTAATAATAATTAGATTTCTTCCCAAAAATTAACATTTATCCCTTTAATATGACGTAATAAATTTTTCTTATAAATTTATATATCGTTCGACTCATTTTCTATGTATATATAATTTCTTATTTAAATGAAGAAATTCAATATTGTTGATCATTGACATCATCAAACTAATGATACATATAAAATCACTTATGATCTTGAAATTTGATATTTATCAAAATAATTCATTAGAAGTATATTAATAAAAGAAATCTATGATAATAATTTATAAAATCAAGTTTATGAATTTTTAGGGCGTCACAGCTGTTGCCAGCAAGAAGGAGACTAATAGATCGAGGTCTCCAATGGTGACCAAAGAGCAGGCAAGAAAAACGTCGGGTTTTTTATTGACTGGAGATCATAGCAATAGAGATTGCGATGCTCTAATCAGCCATTGAAGGAGGTGAAAAAGGCAGTTGCTTGTGAAAAAGAAGATCGGTGCTTAATCCAATAGAAACTAGAGACCACGAAGAAGATCGGACATCAGAAGGCAGTAGGGAAGAAGATGGAGTCATTGAAGAAGGAAGAATCAGAGTCATCACCGACAAGATTGATGTTCGCCTTTGAAGGGGATGAGATGTGCAAGAAGGGAACCCAAAACGTAGAGAGGAGAGAAAGAGAGCGATGAGAGAGAGAGAGAGAAGAGGGGGGGAGAGAGAGAATTGAAGAGAGAGAAAAAATTGGAAAAGAAAAAGTGCATGTTAAAACTCATATATGTACACAGGAACAAAATGGAAAATTCAATATGAAAATTAGAAGAAAATAGATTTAAAAATATATAATGGCAAAATTATCAATTTTAATGTTAGAATGAGCAAAATTATAAGTAGGTGTCCAAATGATAGCTATTTCTCTGTTTTCTATTATTTTAACTATTTATGATCTATGACAAAAACAATTATGCATGTATGCATACAACATAATAGTAAACAAAGCTCTTTTAGATGAAGCCGCTATTTTTTTTTCTTTTTCGTTTTTAATTGATGGGCCTAGTAGTGCAAGAAAAACTTATTTATATTGTGCTATACTCACTACTATCAGATCTAAAAACTTTATTGCTTTAGCTTCAGTTTCTTCACGAGTTGCTACAACTATACTTACTGGTGGACGAACTGCTCATTCAAGATTTAAACTACCACTTCATATTGATAATAATATTAAATGTTATATTAGAAAACAATTAAGTTTAGCCAAATTGTTACAAATGGCCAAAATTATAATATGGGATGGAGCTCCAATGATGAATAAACAAACAATAGAGGCTTTAGGCAACGCATTACAACGACATAAATGAATGTAAATTACCTTTCGAAGGAAAAGTGGTAGTACTTGGAGGAGATTTCAGCCAAGTTCTTCCAGTTCTTCCTCGAGCAACGAAGGAAGAAATTATACATGCAAGTTTAGTGATGTCAATTTATGGCCTTTATTTATTAAAATAGAGATAACACAAAACAGGAGAGCAAACAATGATCCTGCTTTTTCAGATTTTTTATTCCGAATTAGCAATGGAAAAGAGAAAAAAAAATGAAGATGATAATATAAAATTACCACATACTATGATTATACTATATAAAGTTGATATTATATCATTACAATAACTAATAAATACTGTTTTTCCAAATATAAGAGAATACTTTAATAACATAAGACTAGTGACAAATAGAGCAATATTAACACCTAAAAATAATTATATATGTTGATCAAATAAATAATTCATTAATTCATCAATTTCTTGGTGATCCAATTAAATATTATAGTTTTGATGAAATATTTGACACAACTGGATATCAATTTCGTGAAGATTTTTTAAATATTTTGACACCAAATGGAATATTTTTAAATATTAAAACCTAATTGTACTGTTATTTTACTACGTAATTTAAATGCTTCGGAAGGAGTATGTAATGGAACACGCTTAATTTGTCAAGATTTCAAACAAAATATTATTGATGCTGAAATAAGAAATGACTATTAGTCTGGAAAAAAGGATTTTTAAATTTTATTTTATTTTATTTTATTTTATTTTATTTTTTTACCGTGAATACCATTAATACCAATAGAGAATAACAAATATCCATTTCCATTTAATCGTACTCAATTTCTTATACGGTTAAGCTTTGCAATGATAATAAACAAAGCTCAAGGTCAAACTTTAGATTATGTAGGAATAGAGCTGTAAATATGGGTCAGGTTAAGCGAGCCGACTCAAAGCCCGCAATTTTGGCCCTAGGGGGGCCCGGTCCTACCTGTTACATGTCAGGCCCATCCTTGGCCTACTGCAATCATTAGGGTTGGGTTGGGCCTAAATTTTGAGCCCAGCGCCCGGTCCCACCCGACTTGCCCGTTTAGCCAGCTCAGTCGGGCCGCCCAAAGCCCGACCCACCAACCCACCTTTTATTTTTTTACAACATATTATAATGATGTGTTTGTAAATTTTGTATTCTAAATCATTTCAAATATATAGTAATTTATATTTTTCCATGCCATAGTAATGTATAATTTTTTTTAAATTGTAATTTATATATTTTTTAAAAAATATAGTAATAAATATTAATATTATATTATAATGTTAGAAAATTCATATAATAATATAATATAAATACATATTGTATAATATTGACCTTTCATTTGAAAAAGAAAAAAACTGCTTTAAAAAAAAAAAAAGAAAGAAAGAAAGAAAGAAGACTGTTGCAATCCAATGGTAACAGAGAGGGGGGGGGGGGGGGGGGGAGGAATGGAAAGACTGCAACGGTTAAAAAAAAAAAAAGACCATTTAGCAAAGTTTTGGGGGCAAAGCCCAAAATTGTTGCAGCAACCAGCAAGGGGCAACGGTCACTTCAATTATCTCTCTTTTGTTTTGCTTTGTTTTTTTTTTTTTTTTTTAATTTATTTTTTTAATTTCTTTCTTTTTTTTTTTTCCTTCTTATAAACCTCCTATAGAAACTAGCATGCCCAAAAATGACCGGACTTCTTTGACAGTTTTAGGGGTGGGCAAATTGGAAATGAGTTCAATCTTAGACTGATCGACATTGATCCCTCTCTTAGAAACGAAATGCCCAAGACTATGCCAAATGGCATCATAAAATGACACCTTTCTCAATTGAGCACGAAACCTTTCTCTTCACATCTTGTCAGAACAGCTTCTAAGTTGATAAGGCATGAATTGAAGGATTCGCAAAAGACGGTCAAATCATCCATAAACACTTCTATCCATTTTTCGACTATGTCACTAAAAATGCTCATCATGCACCTCTGAAAGGTGACTGGCACATTACTGATACAAACCACGCCAACTATGTGACGAAATCCGTATTCGAAGAGGTTTCCAAGATCGTTTCTATAAACAGGTTCAATGGAAGGAACCGCGATGTGTTAATTATAAGAGGTAAGAACCTTGGTATGGTAATGACGTCACAATCAACTATGGAAGGGTTGATTGATAAGTCATTGGTGAATGTCATGGAAAATCCCGATAAGTTCGAATAGTTCTTCAAAGAACCAAAGAGAAAGAATTCTCACAATTTTCTAATTAATGATCTGTCTTATTCCATGAAAAAGGTACAATTTATAGAACCAAGTTCACGAATTTTCAAGCCTAATGCCGAAGGAAACTTGCCAAAAAAAACTTAAAGGAAAGTTTAAATATCGACCTAATTTCAGCTTCAATCAAAGGGAAACAATTCTGACTTTAATCTCTTAATTTTTAGTTTATTACAAGCCAATAAGGAAAAGAAAACAGTCAAAGAACTAAATTAGGAAACTAGAACTAAAATAGGAAACTAGAAAGTAGCCAATTCATCCAAATCAGATTTCCTTCCCAGCAAACGCGCCCAAATCCAATTAAGGAAAGTGAATAATAATTCAGCCTTTATTGACAAATCTCTTTCCTTTGTTGTAACTTGAAACCAAAAGAGATGCTGGAAAAGAAAAATTAGCACATATTCTCCTATTGACTTTCTTGAACTTGAATCATGCTTGTTAAGGGCTAGTCCACACATTCATCTCCCTCAATAGGCCTCCACGTGCATGCTTAAGCCCAAATCTCTCGAATTAGTCCATTTAACGCATTTTGGAATTTCTTGGCTCGTGCTCTTGTAACCGGTCCAATAGGAACTTGAATTGGATCTGCATTCCATGCTCTTGTGCTAGCCATGTCCTCATCAATTACACACTTCAAATGGCATGTGCTAGAAGGCATACATAACGAAAGGATAGGTAAATGTGGTCTTATTTTGATCCTCCAATGCAATCTCAATCTAATAATAGCCTAATTAGCCATCAAGAAAACAATAGAAATGATGACTAGCCACTCATTCTACGATTTGGTCGATGAATAGAAGCAGGACCATTTTACCACCACATGGAAATGAGTTTATTCTTCAAAGAACCATAATACAAATACAAATACTAAAAATAAATAAACAAATAAATGCATATATATATATATATGGAGTGTTTATATAAAGAGAGAGAGAGAGAACCAGAGGACAAGTAGACTAGAGAAACTCAAATCGTTCCTGTCCAACTCTGAACCTGTTTTTATATAAGTAAACGACATGGAAAGAAAAAGGAAAAAAGTAAACTAAATGGCATGAGTTTATTTAGACATTATTATAATATACTAAAAGAATGTGAAGTTTTAATATTTTTTCTACAGTATTACGACTTTTTTGTCTTTCATTATCAATTATTATTTTTCTTTACTATAGTGTTATGTCAATTTTATCCTTTATTTTTTTTGGTCAATTGACAATTTTGTCCTTGGATTTTAGTTACTTTTACAGCTTACTATAATATTGGGACAATTTTATCTTTCTAAATTATTTAAGAACGATTTTGCCCTTCGTTTGTAATTGCTTTTTTTGATAGCTATGGTAACTAGATATTGTTACCCTTTTAATGTGCATTTTCGATTTTGTCCTTTGAAAATGTATTAAAGTGCAATATTTGTATGTATATAATCTAACTAAATTTATTTCTTTTCTTTTTTATTTAAATAGTAAATAAAAAATAATAGAATATGTGTTTGATTTTGTTGTTTTTCTTAATCCTTTTTTTCCCTTTTGAGTTTTTTTTTCTTTCGTTTTTTTTTTTTCTGCTTTCTAGAATTTAAACTTCAAAGCTCAGTTTTTTATTCATTTTTTCTTCATATTTTCTAATTTTTAATGATTTTCGTTTCCACATTTCTGATTTCAATTTTTTTTTTTTCGATTTGTGCTTGGTTTTGTTTTTTTAAATGTTATAGTTAATTTTTGTGTTTTGCATGATATGATCTAACTGAAATGTATTTCTTTTTTTTTTTTTTTTTTTTTGTGTGTGTGTAAAAAACAGTGAATAAAAATAATAATAGATTCTGTTTTTGGTTTTGTTGTTTTTCTTTAATCTTTTTTTCCCCTTTTGAGTTTTTTTTTTCCTTTTTTTTTCTGTTTTTGTTTTTAATTATCGTTGTCATTTTAT
Source organism: Ficus microcarpa (assembly GCA_025413485.1). Classification (NCBI taxonomy): domain Eukaryota; kingdom Viridiplantae; phylum Streptophyta; class Magnoliopsida; order Rosales; family Moraceae; genus Ficus; species Ficus microcarpa. The sequence continues at coordinate 15,104,644 of CM046376.1, forward strand.
TTCTCTATCTCTATCTCTGCATCACCGAAGAAAAGTTTTTACATTACTATTATTATTATTGTTGTTGATATTATTATTATTAGTTTACATTTTTAAGATTGAGGGAGATCCTGGAAAAAAAAAATTTAAGACAAAAAAGATGGAACAAGATATAGGTATGTTCTACTTTCTTTTGTTTCGCTTTTGATTTTCATAAGCTATTTCTAGCTATTTTTTTATTCCCTCATATTTATATATTTTGTTTTTCATTTTTTGATTTATGTTAATTTGTTTTTCTAGCTTACGGTGATGATAGTTTTGTTGGGATCTATATGTGCCCTAAGGATAAAAAATTAATTCTAGGGATTTCTATAAATATGACATTTTGATATTAATAAAAAGAGGTTATTCATATTTAATAAGTTATGTCTGTTTATTTTCATTTATTAATTGTATGATTATTTTGAGCAAACATAAAATCCTCCTAAGCTGTTGGTAGTAGATCGGATTACCATATGTATATGGGGTATACATAGAAGACGTGGTAATTTGATAACAGTCTAAATAAATGGTTCGCAGTTATTCATGATAAGATTGTAAAAAGGTTGTCTACTTTCTTGGAGGGATGGTTTGTCTTGACCATCAGATAGGTTTTAAGTAGAAACTTTAATGTATACTAATATTGAGGTATGACATTGGACTGAACCTAAAGTGTTACTTAATTCGGTTTAATAATTCCGTTTATAAGAATCAGTGACACTTTGATTGTCATCCTGCATTAATCTTAATCCTGAAATGAATACTTGAGTTTGCATCCATGACTTATGCACTTTGATTCACTCTATGTGAAACACTGATAATTGATGGTCAATATACTTGTGTTTTGGGTGTATGACTTATGGATGGAAAAATCAAGATTCATAAATACGGAATCTATAGCTATGTTAATGATAGTATATGTTATATACTTAAAGGTATTATTCAGGAATTGAAAGATAATATAACAAGATCTTAGCCATCGGTTTACTTTGTGTTCTCTGATGGTTTACCGATTGTATAACTTTACAATTAGTGGTTCTTTCAATGGAGAATAATAGAACTTTAAGTTAAAATGATTGAAAAGGTAAAACGGAAAGGTCCTTAATTCAATCATGAATAACATATAGGGATTAAGCAAGCGATAAAGAAATCATGGAAGAAGCACTGTGTTAGAGAGCTTTTGTAATGCGGTATGTAAATGGGAGTTCAGCTTCAGACTTTTAGTGAAATAGTCCTGAAGTTGATAATTAATGAAAAATTAATCCGAGATTAATTTTTCACAATTATAGGAGCCTATTTACATATTTCCATTGGGTCCCTCTACTAGCTCATATAGTTCCACGAGACGTCTCGGGATTTATTCCAAATGACATTGGTAAATTAGATGGGAATTTAATAATGTCTATTAAGACATGGTACTTTCTAACATGTAATACCGAAAAATGACTGGACTTGTGAAATTAAGGTAGACAAATAATGTGATTTGTCAACATATGATTGATTGTAAATAAAATAATTATTTGTTAATTATTTTGGTTAATTAAATTTTGAAAATAAGATTACGTTTGAATTATTTAGTTTTTGAAAAACAAAATTTTTCTCTCCTAATTAGTAAGGCATGGTTTTTTAATGGATGGAGGGAAGAAGATTTTGTTTCAAAATTGTTTAAATATATTACAAATATTAAAATTATTAATTGATTTAAATAATGGAGCTTATTTGATAGATTTTCTTGAAAATCTAAAATATTTCATTTATTTAAATTAATTAAATATGAATAATGTTTGCGAAAAATATTTATTTAAATTCAAATAAAAAAATCTTATTTAAATTCAAAAGTTTAAAAGGAGTTTGAATAGGATTAGGACTTTTGACTAATCTAGGTTCTTGATTTAAATTTGAACCACTAATCAATCTCCACATTAAGTGGAGTATGAATTGTTTGAGTTTCTCCTAGCAAAGAACCATCCATAAGGTTTGAAGAACCTAACCCGAAATTTGAATGATGATCCTTTGGTTCAAAAGATTATTCAGAAAAATAATCATTAATTATTTTTCAAGTAAGAGATATTTTTGAAAAAGGATTGGAGTGTTATATAAAGGCTAGGGGTTCTTGAAAAAAGCCAACCATCATATCATACTCATAGGTGGACGGTTTTTGGGAGAGAGAAAAACACCAAAAACTAGTTTTTTATGCTTGAGAAAATTCATCCTTCTTGGGTGTGAGAAAAAGAGAGAAATTTTTATTAAATCAAAACTATGAAGAAGGTTAAGCTGAGTGATGTTTTTCATAGAAAGTTAACCGGTTCTTGTTTTGTAGTTTTGAAAAACGAACTCAGATCGAATTCCAAACGAGGTACATCGGGATTGAGAAAATGAGATTTAGACTTCGGAAGAATTACCGGTTGCTTGGATTCATAGCATGTGTGCCCACACACACTCTGAGATGTAGGGACTCGAGAATAGTAGAGAAGACATATTGGTTGACGCTCTAGCAATTCCGAAATCCGAAAAATAAGGTACGTTTGATTATGTATTTAATTTATTATTATATACAATACGGTCTTCTTTTCTAAATCGGCATAAAAATTTTAAAACTTCCACTATGTCGTAATTCGGATATCGGATCTGTTTTTCCAACATGTTTAAAATGGGAATGCAAAGAGAATTACTGAAGATCTTTTTTATTTTTTTAGTTTTTGGTTTATGTTTTTGGAAACTTATTGTTATTATATTATTTATCATAATTAGCTGTCATTATTAAATGTTATTTAATTTTCTTATTTATTGATCTATTTTTTTCCCTCTCCTGTGTAACGTATGGGCATTAAACTAGTTTGGCACTAAACCAATGACACGGCTTCCAAGTCTAGCATTAACATAACTGTGAAGAAGGAAATACTGATAGTTACTTTTTTTTATTTTTTTTTTAATTTTTGAAATGCCGTTTCAGGAATAAAACAAAATAAAAATGATGACAAGATCACTTGCAAGCTTTACAAAGGGAAAAACGACATATCATTACTAGATTATCTTATTATCGACTCTCCAGCCTACAATTATTGGTGAACTCAAGGAAGCTCAGGGGCTCGATCCTAGTTTGGTTAGGATAAGTAAAGAAGTCATGGAAGGAAAAGAAACTAATTTTGCTGTCTCAGATGAAAGTATCCTCATTTTAAGTGTAGATTATGTGTGCCTAGCAATGAAGAACTCTGAAAGCAGATTCTATTTGAGGCCGATGACACTCCATACTCCATCCATCTCGGAGCAACTAAGATGTATAAGGACTTGAATGAGCATTTTTTATGGAACAAGATGAAGAATGACGTGGCTGAATTCGTGAGTAAATGCTTAACCTGTCGAAAAGTTAAGGCAGAGCACAAGCGATCAGTTGGGAAATTGCAACCTATTGAAGTTCCAGAATGGAAATGAAAACAAATAACTATGCATTTTGTGGTCGGATTGCCAAAAATCAGTGAATGTTATTACGCCGTTTGAGTAAATGTAGACCGTTTGACTAAATCAGCACGTTTTATAGAAATTAAAGTGACTTATTCTCTGGAAAAGTTGATGAAATTGTATGTATTCAATGTCATTAAGCTACATGGCATTCCTTTATCAATCATTTCAGACCACAACAGCCATTTCACCTCCACTTTTTGAAAAAGTGTTTAGCAAGCGATGGGAACTCAGCTCAAGTTTACCACTGCTTGTCACCCTCAGACGAATGGTCAATCTAAGCGAACCATTCAAACCTTAGAGGATATGCTTCGTACTTGTGTTATGGAGACTTCAAAGGTGCATGGAATAAGAAGCTACCATTAATTAAATTCTCCTACAACAACAGCTATCAAGCGACCATCGGGATGGCACCCTATAAAGCATTCTATGGTAGGAAGTGCCGATCACCGATACACTGGCATAAAACCGGAGAGAAGTAATTGGAAACCACATATTTTATTATCAAGACCACTGAAGCAGTCAAGAAAATACGACAACAAATGAAAACAGCTCAATGTCAACAGAAAAGTTATGCTGACAAGTGAATGAGGCCCCTTGAATTTAAAAAGGAGACTTTGTTTTCTTGGAGGTAGCACCGATGAAGGGCATGATGCAATTTGGAAAGAAGGACAAGTTAAGCCCGAGGTACGTAGGACCCTTCAAGATCACAGAACACGTAGGTAATGTAGCTTACAGATTAGCGTTACCGTCAGAGTTGTCAACAGTGCACAATGTCTTTCATGTCTCAATGCTGAAGAGATATGTCTTGGATCCATCTCACATAATAAACCATGAAATAATTCAAGTTCACGAAGACCTTACTTACAAAGAAAAGCCTATGCAAATTCTAACTCGCGATGAGAAGACTCTCAAAAACAAGACCATACCCCCTGTCAAGGTGTTATGGCGAAATTATAAGATTGAGGAAGCTACTTGGAAACATAAAGATGAAATGAGAAGAAAAAAAAATATCCATCTTTATCCTAATTTTCGAATACGAAAATTTTTGTAAAGAGGGTAGACTGTGATGTCCTAGATATTGATAAACTTGATTCATGAATTATTATCATAGAGTTCCTTCATTAATATACTTCTAATAAATTATTTTGATGAATATCAAATTTCAAAATCATAAATAATTGTATATGTTTCATCAGTATGATGATGTCGATGATCTAACAATGTTGAATTTCTCTATTTAAATAAGAAATTTTAGATATATAGAAGATGAGTTAAACGACATATAAATTTGTACAAAAAATTTATTATGTCGTATTAGAAGGATAAATGTTAATTTTGGGGAAAACCCCGATTTTTATTAGTAGGTTAATTTAATGATCTTAGTATTTATTTTGGTCATATCAATATTTAAGTTTTGAGAGTATGATTAGGAAACTAATGTATCACATAGATAGAAGATGAAGAATTAGGATTTATTCTTAGAAAATCTAAAGGTAGAAGATTGATCAAGAATTGTACTTAAATTTAAAATCAATAGTATAGATTTTATATTAAAGAATCTTAGGCAAATTAATAGCTAAGTTTTAGATGATAAGTGACAAATGAAAACTTAAGATGATGATTAGTGTGATGGAACATCCAATGGATGAGAATAAGGATGATAATTTTTTATCAATGGTGGAAAAATTAGAAAAAGAAAAACAAAATGAAAATAAGAAAAAAACCAAAGGGATCCAGATTTTGTAGTCAAAAAGCAAGAAGAAATTTGAACAAATGAGGGGGAAAAAAAATAGAAAGTGGTGCATGGCATGTCTTGTTTTGGCAATATGTCACAAAGAAGAGACAAGTGAAAGTGACCATTTGTCTCAACTTTGTTGAATAAAGTTTTCAACCCAACTCCTTCCCTTAAGTGGCGACAATGAAGGGGAGAATCAGCTAAAAATTTTTCATTTTTAACCTTCAAAATACAAATCTTTTAAAGCAAATGTTGACTAAAAACAAGCTTTCAACATCTCATTTTATTCTCACACAAGTTAAGCTCAAAAAACCCTAACTTCTCTAGCCACCACCACCAATACTATACTCCATCTCCCAACATCCCTTTAGCACCCTCCTCCCTCTATTTTCAAACTCTAAGCAACCCTAGTACCAAGTTCAAAGAAGTGTGAAGCGGAGTTAGAGAATGTATTGCTAGAGATAACCTAGTGGTATTATTTGTGTTTTAGTCATTTTTGAATAATTAAAACTTGATATTCAGTTGGAATCTTAATGTTAGGCTTTTTCTTACCTAGGAAAAAGCTGTAAGAAGAACTTTAGAAGTCCAAGATCTTAAAAGATCCACGGAGCATTTCGGTAAAATCTACGAATTTTGTTGGAGCCTGTGGTGGTTGCGATAATATCGCAGGCATTAGAAATTTTGGTCTAAAAAATAAATTATATGATAAGATCTGTAAAGGTTAAGCTTCATTTTAGGCTTTGGAATCACTTGGTTTGCTTTTGTATGTCTAAAGTCATATTCATTTCAAGTTATGATACAAAACTAGATAGAAAAGGAAATTTAGGGTACAGTCTAGCCACAGATTTTATGTACTCCAAACCCTTCAGTCTCAAAATTTTAAATTATAAGTTATAAATCTGAAAACTAAATTCTTTGAGCATTCCAACAAAGTATCAAGCTCCTCAAACGGATAACTGTGCAGTTTTTGGTGAATTTTACAAGTTTGGACTACAAACTGAAAGTCTTTGCTGGAACCCTGTACTAGCCATGGGTTTTATATATTTTGGGTTAGTAAACCATAATGTCTTACAAAATTGTTCTTAATATATGAACTAGACACCATAAGATTTCGAATGACCTATTTTTGCCTTATTTGGACTTGTAAATGAATTATTATGATTTTTCTAAATTTACCTATAAATCTGGACTTGTGGTATATATGTGGGATCAACAGTAACAAAACTTAAGTTTATGATATTAAACACTTAAACAATAAAGGAAAGAACTTTACAACTATAAAATAGATAACTCAAGTTTCAAAATGAGATATCATGCATTTAAAATATATATGTACATAAATTTTAATAAATAACATAATATTATATTATAATCTGATAAACTGAGATTTCACCATAAGATATTTAGGAAAATGCCCACATTAATATTTGAAACGCTTAGAATCTTGGAAAACAAATTATAAAGATAGAAACTAGATACTCCAAGCTTTTCAACGAGTGATCAAGTGTCTAAAAAAGGACAATACTCAAATTTTAATCAAATTTTACAAGTTAAAATCCTATATCGATAAAATGATTAAATATTAAAATGTCACATATGGATAAGTCATAACATATGGGCATATTTAGTTATGAAATGAATTGACATTAAATGTATAATCAAATAATATGAAAGACCCTAACTTTATAAAGTTAAATCACAAATTTTTAAATAGACTAAGATAAGGTACACTAGAGGATAACTGAGTATATACCAAGAGACTACCTTAACTCAACTAAATTATCATAATTAAAAGGATTTGACCTTACAAGTCCAATACTAGATGGGAGGTATACACTTAGGTAACTCTTTATCACCTTGATTGGTTAATTAATTAAGAAATAAATAAATAAATAAAATAATAAATACATAACCAAATGTAATTATACTAAGAAAATTAATTAGTAATTAATAAAATAAATAATTAATTAATTATAAGAGTTAGTAAGTGATAATTAGTTGTGAAAGTAAAATTATTAAGTTGAGTGACTACATAATTATGATACATGATTTATTAGAGATTAGTTAATCAATAATCATTTATATAATAATTAATATAACTATGGATGATTAATTAGATATTAATCAAACATTAATTATTAGAATAATCTAATTATTAATTACTAATATGAGAATTAATAATTTATGATTATTATATAAGAAAGAATATTTAAGTAACATAATTAAATTATTAATAATATAATTATTAATTATTCAATTAAAATTATGTAATTAATTATGATTACTCAATTAAACAAATTAATAATTAACGACTACCTAATTAATTAATTAATCAATAAAATAAAATAAAATTGAAGTAAATAAAGTAAAAATAGTTAGATAATATTTAGTAGAAATTTATTTAACATTTAATTATTAATTTAAATTAATTGTTAAGGTTAATTATGATATAAGTAAGTTAAATTCACTTTAATTTATAAATAAATAAATAAATAATATAATATAATATAATTATAATTTTATCTAATAATGAGAAATTGTTAAATCAATTTTATTCTAATAGATAAATTGTTAAATCAGGACAATTATCAACATGAACAAATGTTTTTTTTTTTTTTTTTTTTTTTTTTTTTTTTTTTTTTTTTTTTTTTTTTTACTAATAGATCACATTAATGTATTATCATATATAATGTATAATTAAAAAAAAAAAAAAAAAAAAAAAAAAAAAAAAAAAAAAAAAAAAAAAAAAAAAAAAAAAAAAAAAAAAAAAAAAAATATAATAAAGCATAATTAAACACACATAGGTCACATTCATTTTTGAACATTCATGATAGTACATGTGATGATATGATTTCATGAAAATACTTTGTGAGATATTGTTTGTACTTACTAAGTGAAAGCTCATACGTGTGTGTTCGTGTTGTAGGTAATGGATAAGCAGCCTGTTACTTGATGTTTTCTGGACTGACGAAACTATACGAAGAGGATGAAGGAAGAGAGTGGGATACTACCACGAATTTAATTTCTATATTTGGATTTCTTAAATTATTTTGTATCAACTATATTTACACAATGTTTTTAATAGTTTGGTACTACTAAACTAATGGGAGTACTTTACAAGAAAAAGATTTTAAAGTATTTCCTTTTAACTCAAATGATGTTATAACTTTTTAAATATTATCTAAATATGAATTTGAATATGATATTTATTATCTAGGGATTTTCAATTTCCTCTACTAAAAATTTTAGTTTATTAAATCTTTAAGTATAAGTATAATCTATATGTAAAAAATATATATGTGTATTTTTAGAACCTAACATAAATAAATATTTAGACTAAATGAGTTCAGAATAAATAAGTTAGTTAATGGTCCAAAAAATTGGGTCATTAAAATGGGGGATTCACAGTTCAACGAGGCGGTGGCCTTCTCTTGATTGAAAGGGACAACACTAGATTGTTTAGTGGTTTTTGATGTCTGGTTTATATGTTAATCCTAAGGTTCAACAACCTGGGGTTCTGATACCAAATCTGTCACAATCTGAAACCAGGTTTGGTGATGGGTTTAATTAAAAATAAAGTTGTCATTAAAATTAACAAATAAATAGAACACATAATATTTAGAAATTCGCCCACACTTTTAACGAAATTTCCATTTTAACCATCTTTAGAAACCATATGAAAGTATTGAGCCATATAATAATTTGACCTAGGGTCTATTCTTTTTTAGTTAATGAAAACCACCAAGTAGCTTTTTAATTAAAATAGTGGGCATTTCGAAATATTAAGTTTGTCATGAGAAAACAGGTTTTGAAAATTCAACCTTCGGCATCATCACACAAACAAGCAAAAATAGGAAATAAAAGAAAAGACATTCAAAACCCAAACTAAGAGAGAGATTTAAGTTTACATGCCTTGAAAAAATAAAAGACTGAAAATAAAAATACAAATAGATCACCACTGAAATGCAATGGCCTTAGCATCACACCGTCTACTCGGCGCTACTTCTAGCAACTCCTGGGGGGGGGGGGGTAAACAATTAAATGTGAGCTATGAGCTCAGTAGGATATGGTTGACTCATTTAACATATTAAAGTTTCAAAAAGATTCAGCGGTTACAAGTAAAACTGAAATAACAGGATATAAATAATTGATATAAAGTAAATATTAATCATAACATAGTATATACTCACAAATAGTAGCCTGATTAACACCACCGCAATGGACTGATCAGTTACAAGATGCTATCTTAGCATCTGAACAAGTCTTACAAGCAAAACTATTAACCATTGATCTCTAATCGGACAGGGTTTGAAATTTTCATTTAACACACTTAAATGTACAAGCGAAGTCTAAAAGCATCTTACTTAAGTCTTTCAAAATAATGTATCTATGTGTGTGTATATATATACCAATACTTTTGACCCAAAACATTTGATACATATATTTATACTCTCCATTTAAAAACATTTTCATAAAACCATTTTATTTTTGAAAATGATTTTAAAATAAGGAGTTCATATAATAATATAGCAAACATTCACGAAAGTGCGTTTGTGTATACTACCTCTTCATAAATAAAATGTGATAGTCATTAGTCCCTACAAAGAAAAGATAAGCTGTGCAATCCTACATCGTTTGGGGATCAATATATGTGATAATTCATAAGTAAAGAGACCACTTCTTAATGATATGAGGCATTTCGGAGTGAGCCCAAAAGCAAAACTGTATGGGCACAAAGCCTAAAATGGACAATATCATATCAAAGGAAGGCACGGGTCCTTACAAATGGTATCAGAGCCTATACCCAACCGAAAGTGTGACCAACGAGAATGTTGGACCCTAAAAGGAGAGGTGATTGTGATAGTCATTAATCCTTAGAAGGAAAATGGTAAATTATGCAGTCCCACATCGCTTGCGAATGGATATATGCGATGGTTCATAAATAAAAAGACCACCTCTAAATGGTATAAGGCCTTTTGGGGTAAGTGCAAGAGCAAAACCGTGAGAGTATGAGATTCAAAGCAGACAATATCATACTAAAAAGAGGCACAAGTTACAAAGCTCCTCACTCCAGTCACCAAAATCTTAAATCAAACCACACAGATAGCCTAAGTATCTGACATAGTCCCCAAACCTTAATTAAGCTAAACGTCATCCTTAATGAGTGTGCTTTAAATAATACTACATTAAATATTAAGGTTTAAAACATCGTTATTTGGGTTTAAAACATCAAATTAGGGTTGATCAAATCAAAACAAAATCCCTACAGTCTCTCTACATTTGTCCAGTTGACCGGACAAGAACAGAGTGTATTGTCTTGTTCCTGGCCTGTCCGGTTGACCTATTGGAATGTCTGGTTGATCGGACCATCAAGTAACACAGATTTTGCAGTTTTGGCCCAACCTGCAAACTCAACCAAATCCAGTTCCAACAGTTTCCGGATATCAAAAACAGAAAATAAACAATTCCTAGAGCTTAAATAACTAGATTCTAACTCAGATTCATCAAATTCCAGCAAAACCCATTTCGATATTCAAGTTTATAAAACTAACGAAAATGCAAATTTCAAATCGCAAAACCAAGTTATTTGAAACATAAAACGAGTTTTAAAACAAATATGAAATAGTTAAAAGCTTAGTGGTTCATGTTTCCATGGGTTTGGGCTCCATGTTTTACTGTTTTTCTGAAGAAATTTTTGAGTGTGGGTGAGAAGAGGTTCAGGCAAAAGGAGCTCGAGGGAAGAGAGAGAGAGATGGGTGAGAGAAAATGAGAGGGCAAATTTGTGAGGGGCTCCGGTTTTATAGACGAGATTATCTCCCTTGGAGGGATATCAGCACCAAACCGTTTAAAGGCTGAGTTTAGAGGTTTGAGAGATGAGGGGCGACTACAGGACGGTTTTGCAGGTTGTAGAGATCCAATCGACCGGTGGTGATGGTCCAGTTAACCAGTCAGAGGTATTTTGGTCATTTTACAAAAACTTAGAGGCAAAAATATAATTTCACTAAAAAACTTTCAAAACCTTTAAATCAAAATTTTAGATGTGGTTTAGTTATTTTAAAACACATTTCAATATACTAATTAATCTAGTTTAGCATAATTAATCATGATTAATTCTAACGAGCATTACATTGATTGTAAGTACTACAAAAATCATGTGTATGCTCGAAATTTAATAAACCTAATTCAGTTTCTAGTTTTGAAACTTCATACACGTTTTTTCCACTTAAATGTTTCATTTAAGTTCATTGACAATACCGATTATTTATTAAAAAGGAGGTCATGTGCTTCCTATTACTTGAAATCATACTGGCCAAAATTGATGTATGTGTTGAGATTTGATATAATTGTCAAATATTGATTAAAATTATTCTTCATGATTTTTTTCCAAGTTTTAGATTGATTAATTGTAGTATAGGAGATTTAAATTTATTTGTGTTAATTTTCACATCTGGAAATAGGAAGTTTCTTAATTATAGAATATTTGACATCTTTGAGTAAGTTACCTATTTCTGTACCTATAAATTTGTATTTATATGGAGTCCATTCATATAGCTCATTATAGTGAATCATCTCTCTATTTCTAGTCCATAGATGAAACTACATTAATTTTGGCTCCTTCTATATTTTATTCTCTTATTAATTTATTTTTATTTTTCAAGATAGTATCAAAGCCAATAGAACTAATGTGAATTTAAGTTTGGGGTGTGGGATTTCCAAAGTTGTTCTCAAAGTTTTTAATTTTTGGCAGTTGTGTTGTTTGCAATTGTTGTTGGTACGGTCCCGCACGAGTTTTTTTCAATTTGGTGCCATTAGTATATTGTGTCGTTCGATTATTCGTGTCGTTTCGATTCGTGTGTCGTGTCGCGACTTATATTGCATTCGTGTCGTTTCGGGTCGTGTTCGGTCCAACCAAACAGACCGTTATTTTCGTGTCAATTTCGGTGACCGAATTTGACCCGTCCACTATTCGTGTCGTTTCGATTCACAAAATTCGTGTCGTTTTCGATTCGTGTCGTCGTGTCGCGACCCGTATTGCCACCCCTAGTTGTAATCCAATGATTAGTTTTGGATTTAGAAGATAGGCATCAACTAAAGGGGGTGTGTTGAAATTCGTGTTTATTTTCGGATTTAACAGATTTATTTTGATTGAATTGGGAAAACATATCCGCAGATTTGATTGTTAATTTAGCTTCCTAATTTCCCAATTATTAGTTTTCTAGTTTTCTTGTATAATTAGTTAACTAAGATATTGTTAATTTAGCTTCCTAATTTCCCAATTACTAGTTTTCTAATTAACTAATATATTTTGGTCTGTGTAACTATAAATTGTACCTTTCATTGATGATGAATAATAAGAAAAAATGTAGCGTTATCTTCCATTTTCTTAAGATAATATCAGAGCAACAAAATGAATCCCTTAAAAGGCTCTTTTAATAATCCATACAACCACATAGAAGGTGCCATTATTGTATCCATTGCCAAATCCGTTGTTAACCACCATTGATGTCGTCGCATCTAAAATAGATGACCACATTAGAGTCCTATGTTTTTGTAAATGTATTTGGTTGAAACTCTTAACTAAATATGTGTTCTTTATCTCAGTGCACGTGAAATTGCAGACGTGTAAATAAGAAAAAAAAACTGAAAAAAAAAATTGAGAGAGAGGGAAAAAAAAACATATTGCAAAAAGTTGGCAAAAAATTGATTAAAAAAATATTAGCATTTGTTTTTGTTTTTGGTCATATGGAAAAAAACAAAAAAACAAAAAAAAAAAAAAAACAAAAACAAAAACGACAAAGAAAAAACAAATTTGAAAAATAAAATGATATTTTTTTTATCCCTAGATCCCTTGGTCCTTGATTGCTTGATTACATTGATAAGTTAATCGTATTGATCTAATTGAATCAAATTAAAGCTTGTGTTGTGAAGCTCTTGTGAATTTGAACATGGCAAGTGAAGTCTCTAAAATTAAAACATTTGCTATAAGCTCATGTGGATTTGAGTTTGGCTTGTGAAGTTCTAGAAATCACTGTATATGAAGTTTCCAAAGTCGTTCTCGAAGTATTTAAGGTAAGTTGGTATGCACCAACCTTAGGAGGAGTGTTGAGATTTGATATGATTGTCAAATATTGATTAAAATTATTCTTCATGATTATTTTCAATGTTTAGATTGATTAATTGTAATTTAGGAGATTTAAATTTCTTCGTGTTAATTTTCACATTAGGAAATAGAAAATTTCTTAATTACAGGTGATTTGACATCTTTGAGTAAATTACCCGTTTTTGTACTTATAAACTTATATTTGTGTGGGAGTCCATCCATGATACTCCTTAGCAGTGAATCATCTCTCTATTACTAGTCCATAGATGAAACTCCATTAATCTTTGTCTTCTTCTTCTACTATGTTTTATTCTCTTATTAATTTATTTTATTTTTCAAGAATTTGTATTACTTTGATTTGTCTTTTCTCAAAACAAAAAACAAAAAACAAAAAACAAAAAAAAAAAAAAACAAAAACAAAAAAAAACAAAAAAAAAAACCAAACAAAACTAGACTAAACTAAACACTTATTAGTCATCCGGGGCATTTAGTATTTACAACAAACAGTAGTATAGGAGTACTTGATTGAAAATTTGACCCTCAAACTTTTCATATTTACAACCTGCGATAACATTTGGAACATTTCCCATTTTACACAGGTTTGGTGAAATGGTGTACTGTTGTTGTTAAAGATTAATAAAAGATGAAAGAGATGGAAAAATCCAATCTTGGTTTTGTTTTTGGATCAGGACTAACCGAACGAGGGATTCAAAGCATAAATATTTTGGTTGTTAGCACCCAAATCGATGTGTAGATTTTACAAACATCAGGGGGGAGTTTGATTTTTGTTTGTAGCTTTGTTTGTCTTACATGAAGATTTGTGTGCGTGTGTGCGTTTTTTTTCCTTTTAATTTTTTTTATACTGGAAGAAGTATCTTTAGTTTGCATTTGGTTTACCGGTTAAAAATAAAATTTTTAAATTAAAGTTGGTTGATTTTTCAAAAACTAGTTATAATTTTTATTGATTTTTCAGTAAAAGAGAAAAAATGAGATAAAAAATTATACAATTTAATTGGAGTTAAATTAAAATGTAAAACAAAGTCTTAATATCGTCTTAAAGAATTTTATTTTTTTAAAAAAAAAAGCAATTTTTTGGGTTCTGTGCCCTAAGGAAGAAATAAAAACCATTATGCAATATGTTTTATTTTTATAATTTCCATGGAAGTTTAATTTGTTAAATTATCATACTTTTTTATTTAATATTAATCAAATCAAAAAAAATAAAGGAATAAAGATTTTTTTTTTTTAAATTAGAGGTGAAGAAATTCAAACATTACATTTTTTTGATAAAATTAAATATAAACTTATTATTAGACAAAACCCATAATCACAAAATAAGAAGAGTAATCCTATGCAACGCCACCGGGTTCTCACCCGGTCCGTTTGGCGATTATAGGAGAACCCCAGCACTGATATATGATCCGCACTGTCAGTGAGCGTGGTCCACTTTTTTTTTTTCACTTAAATTTTAAAATTAAGAAAAAATGAAAGTCATCTTTCTTATTTAAATTTTTATCATTTAATATTTATGTCATATTTATTTAGTATATACGAGTTTAATACCCGTTCGTTGTACGGGAAATGAAGAAAAAAATAAATAAATTAATTAAATATTATATGATAAAAACAGTTGGTTAAGATAAATATTATAATTATAATCAATATAATTTTTCTCAAGATCTCTCCCAACAATGAAGATGCAAAATCAAAATAATAATAGAACTAATAATAATAAAAATGAAAACAAAAGCAAAAAAGAAAAAAAATCTTCTGTAGTTATACTTATTTAAAGAAAAATAAAGCAGAAAAAAAAAGAAAAAAAATCTTTAAACTCAAAAGAATCTGAAAAAACTAACCCTAACAAAAAAATTATAATAAAATAAAATATATAACTTATTTTCTTCTTTTTTTACTGTTTTAAAAAAAATAAAAAAATTTTTTATCAGGTTATATACATGCAAAAACTAAAAAACATGATTTTTAAAATATAAAACAAAACAAACAAAAAAAATTACATGCAGAATCCTTAAAAAAATGGGTCTTTAAAAAATAAAACAAAAGAAACAAAAAAGATACACAAAAAAAAATCCGAAATAAAGATAAAAAATTTAAAGTAAAAAAATTGTTTAAAAATCAAAAAAAGACAAAGTGAGCAAAAAAACAATACAACAATAGATCAAAATCTAATGTCTAAAATTTCACAGGAAAAAAAAGGCAAAATATGTGAGAACAAAACTGTCATTCCACTATAGATAAGTCAAAATTAGTACATAGGATAAGGGCAAAATTGACAGTTTAATATAAGAAACGTAGCTACTGTGCATTACTGTAGGAAAAAAAACCGTACAGCAAAAGTAACAAAAAAAAACAAAAAAAAATCACTATTTATTAAACAATGAAATATTACATTTTTTTACTATAGCAAAGCAGCAAAAATTTAAAAAAAATGTAACAAAGAAATAAAAGTTAAAAAAAAAAACTATATATCAAATAATAAAACAAAACAATAAAAGTAAAAAAAAAAACGTAACAAAAGCACCAAAAATTAAAAAAAAATACAACAATAACAAAAGTAAAAAAAAAAAAAATACAACAACAACAAAATAAAAAAGGGAAAAAAAAATCAGCAAACGTTAAAAAAAAAAAGGAAAAAAAAAACAACAAAAGTAAAAAAAGAAAAAAAAAAGCAAATGTAAAAAAAAAAAAAAAAGAGCAGCAAATGTTAAAAAAAAAAAAAAAAAAAAAAGCAGCAAAAAAAAAAAAAGAAAAAAGACAGCAAACGAAAAAGAAAAAAAAAACTGAAACTGTTCAATGAACAGTGACGCACGTCAGTGGCGGCTGACAGAGCATATTAATGAGGGCAAAATGGACAGTTCACTGTTCATGCCCAAAAAGAAGAAGAAACAGAGGGGTAATAGCGTCATTTCACTGTGTTGCACTGTTTTACTGTGCGATATTGTGCATTACTGTAGTTATAACGCCGAAAAGAAAAAAAAAAAACCAAAAAACACTGTAGAATACTGTTCTTTGAACAGTAAAAGTCCCCTTTTCTTTAGTATATATATATAATTTATCTCTTTTTCCTGATATCGGTTGGCCTCCTCATACATTAGTACTCAATTTACCAATCATCCAAACTCATATTTATATATATATATATATTCCCGGTAAGAAGCAATTTGCAAAGATAGTTTGGCACTCTACATAGATGTCCAAACACATTCATCAGAGTTTTAGCGGAAAATGAATAAATAAATAAATAAACACATTATGAAGTCTAGACATAAACCCGCAAGAAAAAAAAAATAAATAAATAAATAAAACTCCAAACCAGTACAACGAAAAGCCATGGCCAACCGAATCAAACCAAAATAACTAAAAAAATTTTTGCTAAAAAAAAAAAAAAAAAAGAATTGCTCGGAGGAAGAGAAACTCTGGAGTCAAATTTTTGGGATCAACTTCTTTTTTATTTATAATTCTCCCCAACTTGGAGATCAACTTGAACAATTGTGAATAATTGCCAAAAAAAAAAAAAAAAAAAAAAGTTCTTCTATGAGCGATTACAGAGGAGAGGGAGACTGTAGAGTGTTAGAGTGATTGATGATAGAAGAAAAATAGAGACAAGGTGGTTTGATGAGGAGAGATTCAACACTCTTTTTTTATTTTTCTTTTATTTCAAAAATTTAAAAGTTAAAGTACAATATATAAAAAAAAATTTAAATCATAAAAATCAGTGGGGGCCACACCACATAGGATCTTGGTTTTTAAAATTTAAGATTTTATTTTGTGTTTAAATTTAACTCTAACTAAATTATAATTTTTTATTTTAATTTTTGTTTTTTTAATGAAAAATCAATAAAAATTTTAATTATTTTTTGAAAAGTCAATCAATTTTAATTTAAAAATTTTAATTCAACTTACGAATCAAATACAAGATAAATGATGAAAAAAAAAAAAAAAAAAAAAAAAAAAAAACCTACATCGACCAACTGTGGGAGCCATGAATCAGTGCTAGAGTTCCCGGGTAACCACCTCTTGGGACTGGGTGAGAACCCCATGGGGTTGTTTAGAATTACTCAAATAAGAAATATTTTGATGATTGTTTAGCACCCGAAAGATTGGGGCATGTTTAGAACACGAACTGAAGTCGGAGATTTGGAAATGTTTTAATTGAAAATGAGTTGAGTTTTAAAATTTGTATTTAGTTGAAAATAAACTGTTTTGAGTTAAAAAAATATATAAAAACTTGAAATGTGTTCAGAAAATAGAAACAATATGAATCTTATTTTGTTGCTTTAATATTCTATGCAATGTGAATCTCAAGATATGAATAGCAATATGCAGTATGAGTCTTTATTGGTTCTTCTTGATTGTGAGTGATTAAAAAAAATTTCTCATTTCAACTTAATATAAGAAATTTGAACTTTTGAAATTTTAGTAACTTTAAATAAGAAAGTTATAAATTTTTGAAATTTGAGTGTGTGTGTGTGTATATATAATGGTCTTAAATCTGCTACTTGAAAATATCCAGCAATGTGAATTTCAACTATTGTGAATGTGAACTTCAATTACTACAAATATGAATTCATGCAGAAGGAAATGTAAAATAAGGGGAATTCATATTCACTTCAACTATCTTTCCTTCTACATGAATTCGCATTCCTAGTAGTAACTGAAGTTCATATTGTCGGATATCATCAGGTACTAAATTTAAGAATTTGTATGTGTATATATATAGTGAGAGAGAGGGAGAGGATTTTTACTAGGCTAATTGGAATGAAATTTTTGGAATTTGATGTACGAAAGTTAGGTTGGAATTAGTGTTCCAAACGATTCCTAAAATAAAAAGTACTTGACTCTTTTAATATAGTAAAAATAAAGCTAAATCTAAAGATATTTATAAAAAAAAAAATAATAATAAAGATAAAGATAAATAATCGTTACATACTTACTAAGCCATTTTTTTTTATTGTTATAATTCTTTTGCAATGCATGTGCAATTACCATCCCACCTATCAAATGAGTTCAACAACAATTTCCAAACGAACAACCACCATTTTAGTCTTGCCTTCAACAACGAACACTTCCAATATTTGCTTCACCCCCTACAAACACATGGCTGCCTAACTTTTACAGACTGACCAACCCTATTTCCATTTTTGCATTACAAATGCACTCCACATTTTATTTCAATCTTGAAACCCCCAAAAGGGCAATTTAAGTGATAAACATGTCCTTAAGATTCTCACAAACAATCACCCAAAAAAAAAAAAAAAACCATTTTCCTGTTTTCTTTAAGAACGAGATTGATAGCACTGTAACCTCATCTATAACCACTTTTATTCCACTCCCATACTTGCTCGTCACTCCTCACGAACGCCCCCTCCGCCATTTGCGCATGTGAGAAGGAAGAAGCAAATCAATCAGAATGGAGACCAAGAGGAGAGGCGAAAGAGAGATATCAAGCTTGTAGGGGTGTTTGGTGAATGAATTTAGTTTAAGATTTTTAAGTTTTAATAGTAATTTTTCAGAAAAGATAAAAAACTTTTTTAAAAAAGATAAAAACTTTTTCAGAAAAAGAC
This sequence comes from Ficus microcarpa, assembly GCA_025413485.1. Taxonomy (NCBI): domain Eukaryota; kingdom Viridiplantae; phylum Streptophyta; class Magnoliopsida; order Rosales; family Moraceae; genus Ficus; species Ficus microcarpa. The sequence goes on from CM046376.1 coordinate 15,123,542, forward strand.
AAATTATGATGAAAAAAGTACAGTTTAGTTTAAACTAAACTTATAAACAAACACCCCTATAGTCTTTGTTTGCTAGCTTGTAGTTTAGAAATGGAAGCCGAAGTCGCCATATCTGAATCTATGGTGGCTAAAAACTAACAACTGTTAAATAAAATGGGAGGCTCCGTATCGTTAGACAAGTTTCTCCAACATTACCATTGCCTCACTCAAACTCATCGTCGCCAAAACCGCATCCTCAGCTTCCTTCTCCATCCCCATTACCTAATACAGATTGAAAATAAACCACTCAACCACAACTCGATGAGAATGAGATGTTGTCGTTTCTCACCGGGATCATCTCCATGTTCCCTTATGGGTAATAAAAAAATCGAATTGCATTTAAACGAGTGTATCAATCACCCTAGCTTTACTCTTCAACAGTGTATGGCCGTGTGTATCACCAAATATATGCACCTCATCCATTTTGAGCCCTTGGATTTCGTCTCAGTGGCCCTAGAATGAACCCTTATGTAGCGCCCCACTAACTGCGTCTACTGCTTCTTCTCCCCATAAAATTTAAGAGGCATGTCATCACAAAACCTATAGTTCGGAAACCTCTTTTTTTTTTTCTTTTTTTTTTCTTTTTTTTTTTTTTTGAAATTGGTTCGAATATCTGTTTGATATGAGGCCAAGTTGATTTGTTTAGGCCAAAATTTTCATAATGACATTTCTCGTAAGAAATTTCAGTAGTTTGTCTAATCCAGAAACTAGGCTTCCACAGCAATCTAGTAGGTGAGAAGAACAGTCTAAACACTATATGTATAAACAAAATACTTGAAACATTTGAAAGGACTGATGCATAACTTTTTTCCCTTTTCATATCATAATCATAATAATAACACAATCCACAAACACAAACTAGATACTTCTTTCTGTTTCAGATCAGCATTGTGCCATATTCGTACAGCTTATGGTAAATTAAATCAATTTGGAGACTGAATTTGTCACAAACATGACTAACATGTGATCGACAAATGGCACACGGATTAGGTTTAATGATCATCAGCGAAAAACTGTTCACCATTTTTTTTTTCTTGTGGAGCAATGAAAAAAAATTTTTTACTACATGAAATCATCTCTAGCGCAAACTCAGCCTAACCTTGCTTCTCTTCTTAGCACCTGGAGAGAAAAAATAGTTGTTCAATGCCAGTGAGATGAGAAAATAACACTAGCCAAATATTAAACAGACAAAACAAATCAATGAGATTGTTGAATTAAATGGCAAAGGGATATCGCGCTGATTGAACCTTTTGAACAGACATCATAAACACCAGAGAACACCTAACAAAGATATTCCAAATTTAACCCAACTCAATCACAAAAAAACTCATTTTTCATCACAATGTATTGAGGTCATAACAAAACGAGACAGCAAGAACACGAAATGCATCACGCCTTCATGGCTCAAGGCATTGATCACCTGCTTTGCAGCAGTCTAATCAAACAAAAATAACTTGTACAGATTGGTTCTACAGGTTGGAATAATAATTAACTTTGGAGATACCAGTTCTAGAGGTTGGAACTAATAGATAAGCAATACAATATCTAGAGATCTTATAGATATCTTCTTGCAAATATTGCCATATTTTTGCGCTGCCTCAGGCCAGGTGGTGGAACTGGCAGGACAGATTAAAAGTTTTTTGTTTATGTTTTATATTTGGAGTAGGATTAAAGTCAAACAAGAACATTATAAGACTCCTAGTAGAAGCTGCACTAAATTGTTTGAAATCCATTCAAGCGCACACTAGTTTTTATGACAACTTTCTGTAAACACGCATAGTGATTATCTTAAAAGTATTAGGTTAAAAAGTTCGATGATGCAGTCCGAATCCCCTAAAATTCCAGAACTCGAGCTGATCCTAGTAACAACTATTATTACTTGTTGTGATAAACAACCTGATATTAGTCCTAATAGCTATTCTTTTGCGGGAACTTGTGCCAAGTTTCAACTTAATACCACATCGTATCACCATTGACCCAACGCAAAAGTAAGACTACAAACAGAGAACAGAACATAAAAGAAAAGGTATCATTTACCTCTTCAGCAAATTTGATTAAAATGGTTGTTCGAGGTCGTTGTTGACCCTCTATGGGTACAAAATGAGCTGTCACCACAGCTGGAAAACCAGCACCATCCAAAACGCCCTGCAAAGGAAAAAGCAATGTTTAAAATTGCACAATCGGGTATCAAGGCATTTTCCGTTTACGATTGAAGGCGTAAGCTTCAACATTAAGCATAAAAATAAGTAAAAAAAAATATATAGAAAGTCTAGGAGGTAGAAATCTCGTCTTCCTCAGCCTCAATCCCTATCAATTTCCTCTTCCTAGTCAATAAAAGAACAAGAGGAGAAGAACCACAAGAAGAATGAGAAGAATGCAGCAGTCAATGATGGAGGATTTTTGAACTAGGAGCAGCCAAATGACATACATTTGTTTCGGAGGATTGTCAAACTTCTTCTAGGGTTTATTTCAGCCCGAAAGATGAGCTGAACAGGTTTTTTTCTTTTTTTCTTTCTTTTTAAATTAGTCTTGGGCCTTGGGCCTTTGGTCTTTGGGTTAGAAAGTTCTAACAAATTGAGGCAATGCCTCTTCAATCACGCAATAATACCTACAATTCTGTACATGTCAACTTAAAGAGGTGTACACAATTTTTTCTGCCCTTGAGGCTTAGGCCTCATTACTTTTTTTCACCGCAATTCATGGAGGAGGTGCACCTCTTATTGCGCAATTTTAAACACTGGGAAAAAGAACTTGGTAATAAGAGAACTTTTACCACCAGATGATTACTTATTGAGGAAAATAAAGGGTGAAAGAAGCACTTACCCTTACAATTCCGGCAACAAATGCTCCACAGTTAAATGTCCCCATGTCTTTTGGGATAGAAATAAATCTACAATCCAAATTATGGTGAATTAGCTGGATAATTATACTAATTTTGCAATCCAGCAAGCAGTTTTAGTAGATTTTGAAAATCAGTGGAAAAACTGTTAACCTGTTTACGAGGAGCTCCTTCTCACTAATCATGTATTCATCTTCATGCTCGGTACCTTTCTCAAGTGAGTCAGCTACCTAATTGACACCAAAGAGAAGATGGTGAGGCCATTGCCAAAACTTAGGGAAGAAACAACTTTTGGCCTATGTATATTTATAGATACGTGTACAACTACGTGTGTCTGCATACGCACAAGGAACTATCAGAGTTGTGCATCGTGACTTAGCCCACTAGAGGACTCACAGAAGTTGGTAACGAAAAAGCAAATTGCTTACAAATTGTGACTTGTGAAACGTACGCGACTTTTTTTTTGCACGTTTAGCTCACAACTGCACCTACGTATAAGAAATAGTTCAAAGATCAAAAATCAAAGTAGAAGCTCTCACCTTCCCGAATAATACCTTCCATACGGTGCTATGCACAAAAGACAGAATACCCAACAACCGTGTCTCCCTTCTGTTTCCCTGTGGTATCAAGAGAATCCTTGTTTTTACAATGGCTAAAAAGCAATCATGAAAGCACACATAGTACACTTATGCTCAAGTTCAATGCTTCTACCTACTGTAAGTCTATATTAGGTAAAAACAAAAGGCTTATAAACACTGATAAGTGAGGATGGTATTGCTAAATAGAAACCATGTGCTTGGCCCAAGCCATAAAAATGTTTATATAAAATTTCTTCCTTTTTCAACCTGGATAATGGCACGCAGCAAATTCTCATACTAAGAACAAGATTGAGGTTTAAAGGATCCAGCAGTTAGAGTATGTTGAGTTACAAAGATTTGAATTGCTGAAATTTTCCAGGAATTCCCACAACAGGTCATGAATTCATTTTTAATATAACACTTGCATTAAAATCTATATAAATATATATATATATATATATATATAATTTTTCCTTTGAAAGTGTGTGTATAAATCTGGTGCCACCAAGTGAATACTCGAATAAAGATCGGGCGGCTAGGACATATAACATCTGAGAACTGAAAATAATAATTTGAGGCAAAGAGTACCGTGCTAAACAAAAAGGCTAGAATTGCCACGTAGTCCGTGAATAGATTATAGAACTCCAGTAAAGTACGGTACCTTATCCCTATGACAAAGGAGCTCTAGAACTCGAGCACCAACCGCGTAACCCGCATCCTCCAGCCTGCTCAGTTTTTGACACACATAATTGAAACTCAACTCTCAATAGTCAAAATAAAATGTGGAGAAATTTGAATTCTCTATGTATTCCCTGGTGTAATTCCAAGTTTACAGCTGCAAATAACTATAAAAGAAAGCAAATCGAAATCACCTCCGTTCTAACTCAGCAATGTTGTCAACTTGTGTCTGATTGTACTGCACAAGCTCTGAAAACAAGAACGCGAACGCACTCAAACTGACCTGAAAAAAACTATTAAAAAAGATTTAAAAAAAATAATTACTAAATTTACGAGGGAAAAAAAAATCCAAGATCAAAATTGCCCAAATCATCACCAACATAAAATCCCAGCCTTGGATTTAGCTAATCTCGTCTCAGCAGACGTAACTTCCATTATAATTCAACACTAGGTATCCATTTTTTAACTCGATTCCTCGATTCCCCGCTACCCGGTAACCCAATTCAGTGAGATCCGAAATATGCAAGACATTCAACCCTGTTTGGTTTCCGAGAAAATGCAGAGAAACATACAAATAAAAATGAACAAAACCCAGAAAGAAAAAAGGCCAAGTGAGAAAAGGGACCTCTTGTTTGCCCTTGCTGAGGGGCTTGTCGAGGACATTAGAGTACTGCTTGATCTTGCCAGCCCCAATCATGGCTTCCGACCACCTCTTCTTCTTCGAAAACAGTGGCTGTGCAGATCACAAAACAGAACAGAAATTATTTAGAACTCCTCTGTCCGACAAAATTGAAGCACCTTAATCTCCTCGGTCACTCGCTCGGTTTTGGTTTCGGTCGGTCGGGTTTGCTCGGTTTTTATTTGGGGGTAGCCCGGTGGTAACCCGAATTAAAAAAAAAAACTTGTGGTAAACCGGTAGCTTACATGGGTAATCTGATCGGTTTTTCAGGTTTTGGATTTTTGGGGCTTTTTTTCGGGGCAAAACTTTTGATCTTGTAAACATGAACATTAACAACAGCTTTGGCAACTTTCAGCAACCTTAAAAAAAAATAAATAAATAAAATAAAATAAAAAAAGAGCCAAACCAACAATCGATCCAAATCCAAAATTTTCTCATTTCAACAATCAAAGATTCAAAAGAACAAAACCCACATTGCATTTCAAGTTTTCAAACTAAAGAAAAATAAATGCACGTTCTTATTAACCTGGCGAAATGCCAAACGATGCCGTTTTGGTCTTGGGAAGGTTTTTTCTTTTTTTTTCTTTTTTTTTTTTTTAAATATTAAACAAATTAGAGGAGATTACCAATTAAGTCAAAACAAAAATTAAAAAAATATCCTTTTATGTAAGTTGTTGCCGGTCGCTTCGATTTGAAACCGACTCTAAAATTCAAAACCGACAACTGAGCCAAGAGGGTTTTTCTTGATTCGGTTTCCAACCGAAACTTTCGGTTACTTCAATTGGTCATCGGTAATTTGGTCGGTTTCATTTTTTTGATTTTTCAAAACAGTCCTACTCTGTAGGACTTAAAGATCCATAGGCTCTTTGGTCACTCACTCTATTTTGTGCCCAGTTTAGACAGCATGGTTCTTCACATTGTACGGTTGGGCTTCTTCGGAGCTGGAGAGGTGGGATTTCAATCTCATATTCGGCCTTAAGCTTATTTTCATGTCATGGTCCTTAAATTATCCATCACATGCATCCTTAATTTTCAATTATATATGTTACATTATCTCTTTTTTTTTTTTTTAATTATTACTCCATATTTCAAAAGAAGCAAAATTAAACACATTTAGAGCACACGAACTTTAATTATGACTTAAATCATAGTTAAATATTTTTTAAGAAATTATACTTTCAAAATGACTCTGCTAAGGCTATTATGTTTGATAAAAGCATAGTTTACTTTTAAAATATATCTGATGAAAGTACAATTTAACTTATTTAAAAATTCATGTGATAGAATAATTTAATTTCTGTCTTTTTTTTCTTTAATAGATATTGGAAGAGAGACTATTGCTCCGTTTGCCTCATCATCTTAAACTCAAATTTTTCATTTCAGTTTTTGTCTTTTTCTGAAAAGTCAACAAAAAATTATAACTAGTTTTTAAAAAGTCAACCAACTCAAACTTAAAAATTTCAACTCAAACTGTTTTACCAAGCGCACCCAAATACATACAAGGGAGCGTGCTATGTAAAGTCAAAACTAAGGATCAGCATGAGATATTGGCGATAATTCAAGGACCATTTATAAATATAACCTTCCACCTTATTGATAAAAGTTATATTTAATTGTTTCATTAATTTTTAATGATTTGATATATTAGTGTGGACGTTGATAATTAGCAAAGCTCTTTTAACAGACCTTACAAAAGATTGTTAGGGTACCAGGCCAGGTTGTAACTTGATCATGAGTGAATTTGTTGCAACACAAAATTGTTCCATTTATAAGTCATAATATTGAAATATTTATCTAAAGATTAAAATAGAAGTTTTCTCTCCTAGTGTAATTAAGAGATCTTTTATGAAAACTCTCTTTTATTAATTCGTTTTGTCTTGCTTACTAATTTAAGCAAACCAATCAAAATAAAATACTTGTAGCAAACTTTATATTGCTACAATAAATTCTTAAGGGACCATCTTCACTGTAACAAAGTTTAAAATAATAGTGCATTGAAAAAGTATAACAATAGATTAAGATAATTAAATTGTATAGGCATTTAAAGTGAGAAATTAAATTATCCCCCAAAAAATTATATTAAATAAATATCATATAATGTTTTTTCACTTTATATGTTATTTAGAATAACCATAAGAAAACTGATATATATATACACACATATATATTTCATATCAAGGCAAAATAAAATGTCGATACTATCTAAACAGCCTTCAACTATAGAAAAACAATGACCTTTATAAGAAATCGATTCCACCAATAAATTTGAATCAAATGCTCAAAAGAAATATATGTTTATCGAGCTGGACACTCAAATCGATATACCAACAACTGAACTTGATCTCTAATCTTATTTAAAAATCAAACGATAATAACTTTTTTACAGCTACAGATTTAGAATTTTAACAATTTTCATTAGATTATTCTCTGGCACGGTAATCCAATTTCTTTTAAGTTAAATAAATTTAATAATAATTTATAAGATACCTTAGAAAATGATTTTGAATGCTATCTTTATTTAAATTATCATTTTAAAAGTTGTGGTTGTAAACATAGTCTAATGGTTATTATACATCTGACTACGTCATAAAAGTCAAGAATTCGAAATCCCCACTTTTTAAGTTACAGGGAAAAAAAAAAGTTATGCCATGTTTACCTACGAAAAATATTTTGAATACTATCTTTCAATTTTTTATTTTTCCTTTTCAATTCTCAAATAAAAAAGTAAAATTAGAGGCAAAATAGTAATTTAACTTTGATATCAGGAGTTTGAGTGTTAATCCAATTGGAGGTTAAGGATAGACAATCTCCTTATTCAATCTCAAATTTGTGTGAATCCCACAAAACTTCACTCTAATTTTAGGATAAAAATAAGTAAATAAACATAGGATTGATTTACATTTCTTATTCCGATTTCTTATTCTTAGAAAGTAAACAAGCCATTAGTGACAAGTGTTGCTATTCATTGTTTTATGATACTCTTTTTACTTCAAAATTTTCACCGTTATACTCTTGCTTAACAAAATCATGACAATATTAAAAACTACATTTTTTTACCACTTTAGATTTTAGAATGTTTAAAATGGCACTAAAAAAAAAAAAAGAAGAAAAGAAAATCAAAAAACAAAAACGAAACTAAACGGGAAAAAAAAAAAAGCCAACTAAAAGATGTATTAAATGATTTTTTAAAAGTTTTTTTTTTTTTTTTGCCCTACTTTATCTAACCGTCATCTTCACAAGCCTTTCTGTGCTTTCTTCTCTTCTCTTGAATTTTAGCTTCCAATTTTGTCCACATTTTGCATGAATTTTTTCTTTTTTAAAGATTTTTATTCCAATTTCCTCCTTGATTTTGTAGCCAAGAGGTTCGAATTTTGCAAAATTTCAGTTCCGCTATAATTTTTCAAATGTATCCACTAAAGGATGGGGAATAAAATTGCAAATATATGAAGAAATTAGTTTTCATTCAACATCATGTACATTCACCTACCAAGTTATGAACTTAAACGTTTTCATCAAATTTTAATAACCCCGTATGCAATCACTTTAACAAAGTTAACAACTACTTCAAAAATAACTTTTAACTTCTATTTGACTTTCAGATTTGAACCTAAAATTTTCGTATCAGTTTTTGTCTTTTCTCTTAAAAATTGACAAAAATTTGTAACTAATTTTTAAAAAATCAACTAATTTAATATAAAAATTCAACTCTAGTCCTGTATATCAAATGCAATTTTAATGCTAACCTCTTGAAACTAATTATAATGTCAATGCAATATTTCTAGTACAAATAAATTTTCTACAAGAAATTTGAAGAATCAATCCTAAAACAAGCTACCTAATGGCATCAACCAAAGTTATGAATAACCTAATTTTAGCCTATGTTTGGTAAGAAGGGAAGAAAACAAGAGGGAAAGGAAAAATGGAAGTGAAAGAAAATAGGAAGGAGATGAAAGATTTTGTTTTTCCTTTATGGCGTTTGATATCATGGAAGAAAAGAAAATAAAAGGTTCTGTAATTACTATTTTATTTGTATGATAACCCGAAATTTTATTGACTTGTGATTTCCATAGATACAAGGAGAATCTAAGTATGAATCATGATCTAAGTTAGATATTAGTATATGTTTGAGTTCTCGTTAAATTAGCTACGAGACTCAATAGTAGTTTGTTTAGTCAAGCATGAAGCCTTTTGAGGAAAGAACAGAATAGGAATTTACGATTTTTATTCCGGTCAACGTTTGACCAAGTTTCACCCAGTTGACCTAAGTTTGACTGAGATGGTACTGCAGTCTAATAAACAGTATGGAAATTATACTGCGGAAAACCGTCATTACGGACGAATGAGCAAGAATAAGGTTCAATACCACTATAGAAAAATCAAGCACATTATTCAGGACAACAAGGGCCTAGTAGTTTTAAGTTCTAAGAAAATCCTATACGCAATCCAATTTTTACTCAGATAAATTCTGGACCGCAGTCCAGTATGACAATACTGTTTTGGTAACAAACAGTATTGATATTATCTAAGTTAATAAGGAAATGGACTGCATAATTATATTAAGGAATTTTTGGAATCAAGTGGATGATTATGCATGAATTGAAAGCCATGTGGCTCCACCCAAAACCGACCGCCTACAGGGACTAAATTACAAATATTTTGTCCTTAGGGGCTAAAGTGTAATTTTTAGAAAAGTAAGTGATGATGATGTAAGCATGATGATGTCATGATGATGTAAGCATGATGATGTCATGATGATGTAAGCCTTGTTTGGTAAGCAAGTAAACTTGGGCTCCAAGCTTCCTATAGTGGCCGGCCACCTAGAGGGGGTGATGAGCAAATATTTTGCTCTTAAGAATTAGTATGCAATTTTGGAAATAAAATTAAATCCAAAAAGAAGTTATTTTTCACCTATAAATAGGTGAAGGGGGGTGCCTTTTTGGTTCACCTTTATGTGAAATTGTCCCAAAACTATGGTCAAATTTCTCCTCACCCTTTCCCCTTAGAAACCGAGCACTAGAGAAGAAGAAAAAAAAAAAAAAAAGAGAAGAGAGAAAGAGAAAGGAGGGATTGGTGGTCGGAAATTGTTGAGAAAAATCAAAGACGGAAACCGGATTTTTGTAGAAAGCAAGGGGAAAAAGTTTGGATCCAAACCTAGCACCAACATTTGTGTTGATTAAGGTAATCCTCCTTGGTTTCTTAAGCTTTTCAATTAAGTTTCAATTCAAGATTTAAGTGTATTTCTAAAGTTGGATTGTAAGAGCATAAGCTCATTTAAATTTCTTATACCTAGCCTAGATTTTTAGGGTTGTGCTTGATATATGTTTTGTGCATGATTATGTTGATATGGTTGCATGATTTTAGAGTTGCATGAATGTTTTATGATATTAGTTGTATGTCCCCAATATGCTTGAGGAAGTTTTAGGTGATGCATGTTAGAGTGATAGTATGTGACGAATGGTGATGCAAACCCAAAAAATTTTGCAAACCCTAGCTTGGTGCAAGAATACCCAAGGGTTGCATGAGAATGAATGGTTGAATGTATGATGGGAGTTTATGTTGGAAAGCACTGCATGGTTGATTGTAGGCTCCCGGTGTGACCGGTTGAGTTAGTATGCGTATGATAGGACGTAAAATGAACTTAAGTAAGAAAACTGCTAGTTCGGGTAAAACTTGCCAGTTTTCTGGAAAGCTGATTTTGAGGCTCTTAGAGGCAGAATTTGGAAAAACTTAAAACATAAAAGTTGTAGAGAAGGGAATTCCTAGGGGGCAACTCAGACAGTTTTCAAAAATAAGGTTCTAAAGGCCTCCGTTTTTATAGAAACCCGAGTCTGGTTGGCCAGACCCAGTATGCACGGCCAGGCAGGTTCAACAAGGGATAAGGTTAAATTAAAAGCAGAATTAGGTTTTGAGTAAAACATTAAAGTTGCAGGACTTTTTGAGGTCTACAACTTTCATGGAGAAAACTTTTTCAAAATCCAAATCGATTTTTAAGATAAAACAGATTTCCAAAAACTGTGCAGGGTTCAGGAAAATTCCTGCACATGATTTCTAAAAACAGTGCAAAAGCAGGGAATTCCTGCACATGCAATGATAATCAAGATTTATGGACTGTTTTAAGCAGTTTTTAAAAGAGGGACTAAAAATCAAGCAAGGGTAAAATAGATAAGATAAGCCCAATCCAATGGTAAACAACTATAGGACAAATAGTAACCGAGAAGTTTACCAACCTTAATGGGCCAAATTACTTAGGTAATCACATAAGAAAACCCAAGCATTTGAGTTGAGCGTAAAACCCATGGTTACCAATAGTAACCTAACAGAATACGATTTTAAAGGTGACTGGGCCTTAGCAACTCAATAGGATTTTGATCCAGATATAAATTGGGCCTAGACCCAGGGTTACACATAGTAACCTATTAAGATGTTAAGCACTATTCATGTTTGTTTTGGACTTGAAGCCCTAGGGTTACATCTAGTAACCAAATAAGAAGATCATGATAGTATATGGGAGGCATATAACTAGGGTTACTCATGAATGTTGGTTAAGATACCAACATTGTATGTAATGATTTATAATAAGATAGGATGACTTTATCTTACGCTCTAATTGAAACAGGAGTAGAACCTGTTGATGTACATTGTTGGAACATTAAGTCAAGAGCGTAGGACAACAGGTAAGTACAAACATCACCTACAGTATGGAAAATAGTAAACTATTTTCAAGTATATGACATGTTTTCATGTATGCTATGTTATGTCAAGTCATGTTATGTTATGTGAAGTCATGTTCTGCCATATTATGCTATGTCAAGTCATATTATGCCATATTATGCTATGTCAAGTTATGTTATGCCATGTTAAGCCATGTTATACCATGTTAAGTCATGTAAGCCATATTAAGCCAAGATAAGCCATGATATGCCATGTTAAGTCATGTTAAGCCAAGATAAGCTATGTTATGCCATGCTAAGCCATGATATACCATGTTATGTTAAGATATGCCATGTGTATGTATATGTTATGATATAGTGACACCATGAGGTATGTTCATTAATATTAAACTACATGGTAAGAACATATTAAGTCACAAGATAAGACAAGTAAGGTGTCGTACCAACCTCCCGCCAGATCGTGGAGGATATATGTTTCAAGTTCAAGTTATGATTATCAACCTCTCGTTGATACGTGATGGTATAATCAACCTTCCGTCAGATCGTGAAGGGTTATGTTTATGATTCTCAGAATTGTTAGGGACCTTGCAAACCTTAACTTTTTGTAGAATGCGCACATTTGGTACGTACACAAGGGGCCCATATGTTAAGCAAGATAACAAGTTCACAGTTAAGTCCGTAATGGAACATAAGACATTCTTAATCAATCATAAATGGATCATGCATAAATTATATGATGTTGACGTGTTTTTGTGAGATCATGTTTTTACTTGCTGGACGAAAGCTTATTAGTATATTTCATACTGTAGGTAAGATGCCTGCAGCTTTATTTGGTGGGCGATGGAGACGATGCAGCAAGTGAAGGGCGGTGTGGGATATCACTACGTAAATATTTCCGCAAACTCTTTAAATTATGAAGTTGTATATGTATTATCAAAGAATATGTTACGTTTTACGTATGTGATGTTTTTAAGTTATGTTTTTAAATAAAGTATAAAAAAAGAAAAAAAATTATTCTGAAATTTTCTACAAGTTCAAGCATTAAAAACATGTTAAGTAAGGTAACGGCCCTACGTAGGTCGGGGCGTTACAATTTGTATATATATATTACTTTAATTTAAAAACATGGATAAGAAAGTAACTTTAATAGTCATTAGATGGATTTTAGTTTTCCTCTCACTTTTGAAGGGAATTGAAAAAGTGGATCAAGTTACAATGTTTTTCCATCTTATTTTCCATTCCCTTATCTTTTCCTTCTTACCAAACAACCAACTCAATCAACAACTAAATCAATTTCCATCCAGTTTTCCCTAAATCTACTTCCTTCCTTCCTTTTTTTCACCTTACCGTACATAGCATTAAACTCAAAGAAAATGAGAGTGATGACTTGAGCCTCACAGATAACAGAGCGAGGGGTAACGGTATTATGGGGTGGGAGCCTAGGCCCTCCTAGTGGGACGTGCAATGGCGAAGTTTCTCAGGGGCGGGACACTGGCAAGCCTGATGGTTGGTTGCTTGATGTTAGTTCTAGACCAACAAGGGGCGATGGTGAAGCTGGTTTTTCTTTTCTAATTTAAAAATTCTCATTTAGGAATGAGGTTAAAGGGTCATGAATTAATGTTTCATTCAAATTGGGGCTTTAGGTTTCCAACTAGTTGAAATGCATGCACTTTGTGCGAGCGGAATAAACAAACAAAACAAAACAAAAAATTAACAAAAATAATTTTTTATTTAAAATTGTCGAGTGTCGAGTTTATGACCTGCGTGTAATAGACAAATAAAACAAAATAAAACAAAATAAAAAAATAAAATAATTAATTAAAAATTATTATTTTTTGTTTAAAAATATCACGTGACGAGTTCAGAATCCGCCACGTGATAGCATGGGAGGCAAGGACGAAAGTGCTTTTCGTCCTTTTAATAAAGGTAATAGCTATCTACGAGCACAAGCTCAGAATATCTCGTTATGAGCCCCTGGTTCATGGCATTATAGAAAGAAAGAAGAAGAGAAGTATGCCTAAAATCTCTAATAATAAAAACAAATGACAGGGATTTTTCGATAATAATAAAAAGCATATTCACAACAAACATTGTTTTCACGAAGCATTATTCAGGATAAATCTATCTTCAAAATATATTTGTCAATAAAATTTTTACGATAAATATCATATTTATGATAAGTAATTTTATTTATGATGAAACTTTAAAAAATTCTTCTAAATAAATAATTTATCATAAATTTATTATTCATCTTAAACATTTAAAATATGTTATTTACTTTAATTTTTTTAAAATGACATTATATATATACTAAAGGAGTGTACCTTTACTGTTCACGCACAGTAAAATTACACTCCTGCCCTTCAAATTGCTGTTGCCGGTTCTTGAGCCACAGTTAAATACCGGTTTTGTCCTCATTTTAGCCGGTTGACGATTTTGCCCCTTTGTTTATGCCTATCGGTTATTTATCTACAGTAACTTTCCTCTTTTGTCCCTGTAACCCTAGGGTTTCCTCTCTTCTTCTTCTCTGCTGCCGCCTCCTCCATTTTGCATGTTCATATTATTTTTCATTTTGTTCTTCCTCTCTCTTTCACTCTCAGTGGGTTTTTTTTTTTGGCTATTCTTTTTGGTCGTTCTTCTTCTCTTTGCCGACGCCTCTTTTTATTGTTGAATGTGATTTTGGATTTTTCATTTTCCTCTTCTTCTGTCTTCGCCTCTCTGTTGTTCTTTTTTTTTTTTTTTTTTTTTTTGGCTTTCTCGGCAAAACGACACTTCTTTAAGAAGCGTGAAACGGGGTAAGAAATGGAGTTGGAAAAGGAAAGCAGATTTACAGTAGTTTTCCTCTTTTGTCACTTTAACTCTAGGGTTTCCTCTCTTCTTCTTTTTTGCTGCCGCCTCCTTCATTTTGCATATTCACATTATTTTTCATTTTGTTCTTCCTCTCTCTTTCACTTTCTGTTGCTTTTTTTTTTTTTTTGCCTTTCTTTTTGGTAGTTCTCTTTCTCTCTGCCGACGCCTCTCGTCATTGTTGAATGTGATTTTGGATTTTCATTTTCCTCTTCTTCTTTCTTCATCTCTCTGTTGTTCTTTAGGTTTTTTTTTTCTTGCCGTTCTTGGGAAAACGAAAAGAAAAGCAGATTTCTTTAATTTTCCTACTACTATATAAATATATTATATATATATATATATAACTAAAGCGATGTAGTTGACCTCCCTTGAGTGGAGTTTTTTTTCCCTGCTGAAATACCTATTTTATCCCCGAATTTTACCTTCAGATTTTTTGTGTATAGTGTATTGACTCTGCCGCTTTTCTTTCTCTCTCCTCTTCTTTTCACCTTTCTCTTTCTCTCTCTGCTGTCCTTTGCTCTCTCTCTCTTTTTTTTTAAATGCTATTTTTTTTCCTTTTCTCTCTCTCTCTGCCTCTCTCTCCTTTTCTTTTCAGTTTTCTCTTTTTTCCTCTGCTGCTGGTGATGCGTTGGCAATATGATGTTGGCATGCACATCATTACTCCAACAGATGGCTAGCTCTAATTAAATGCAACATTGATTTTTACCCCATCCTGTCTTCCAAGTTATCAACTTTGAAACTTAACGTTAAAAAAAAAAAAAAAAAAATTCTATATGGATCGTGTGAGATATTTTTTAACAAAATTCTTCAAAATTTATGTACCTACTCTGTTTCGATTAGAAACATTCATTTGATAAAATGAGTTTGAGTTGAAAATTTTAAATTTTAATAATAAATTTATGTTGACAAAAATGACAAAAAATTATACTTAGTGTTATTTCAGCCCCCAGTAACATCTTTCATCAACAGAAATTCAGATATTTTCTGTTGACCCATCCAGAAAACGCAAAAGAATCAAGATATAATTATCTATTATTTATAATTCCATATTATATAATTATACCAATTTCAATTTTATTTATAAATATAAAATAATTAGTTTTTTTTTCTTATGACAGATCTGACGAAAAGGAGAAGAAGATTAGACACA
Organism: Ficus microcarpa; assembly: GCA_025413485.1. Lineage (NCBI taxonomy): Eukaryota > Viridiplantae > Streptophyta > Magnoliopsida > Rosales > Moraceae > Ficus > Ficus microcarpa. The sequence goes on from CM046376.1 coordinate 15,139,023, forward strand.
GTTGATAAAATCTGCAGTAAAAAATGTTTTATTTTCAACAACTTAGTTTATAAATATATATCTATATATGTTTGTTTGTATATATAAACGCAACATCTGTATATAAACTTTAATGTACATATTATAATATTATCATAACAAATACTAAATAAATAGACTGCTTATAATTATATTATGAATCTTAAATAACTATTTTTATTGTATAATAATTAATTATCTCATTTTATTTTTATCCTACATTACCGTGCGTAGCACGGGTATTAGACTCGTATTTACTATATGTTTCGTTATAGAAATTCAATAGTATAATTTGTTTTTATTGATTGAAATAAATTCGTGATTCATCAACTAAATTAGCAAAGTAGTAAGATAAATTTTATTGCTATTTGAAAAATCAGAGGGTGTTAATTTAAAATTTTCCTTAAACAAACAAAAAATCAAATAGCATATTTCATAGTACTATTGAAGTTTGTATACAAGAGGTTTTTTAAAAGATCTAAATCATAACAAATATTTTCTAGAAAATTCTTGGATTTTTTTGGTAAATCCTTGAAGTTTCTTGGATAACTTTAAAAGTCTATAATTTTATCATTTTAAATCGAAATGAGATGATTTTTTTTTTCAAATTATATAGAATTTCGAGAGGAACGAAGTAAGATTCATATTGTTATTTTTTTTTCGAATAAATTTTATGTTTTTACACTTTTTCACTTCAAACAATTTATTTTTATCAAATGCATAATTTCAAAATTCAAACCATCTTCAACTTTCAAAATACCGTCTCCAAATGTGTACCCAAACGGAGCCTTCATACTCAAACATTTACTAAACTAAAAAATGAAGGAAAATAAAATTTGCTAATTCATATATCTTTGTACTTCTTTTAAGTAGCTGTTTATATAAGTAAATTTGGAACTTAAAAAGACCAATACTTATTTACTTGCCCCTAACAATGGGAATTCATTTCCTTAATTTTAGGCATACAAAATGTTTCTCATGTGTAAGTGAACCCAAAAAAAAAAAAAAAAAAAAAAAAAAACCCACGACCGTTGAATAGAGGGTCAAAATCATAATTCAAACAATAAATGTAAATATATAAGAGATAATACTTTGGAAAAAAAGCCGAAAAATAAATTTAAAACAGCTCTAACACAATAATCCGTTTGTTAATGCTAATTTGTGCATTTAAGACTTCAAAAGCCTACAAAAAGCCTAAACACTATCCAACCCAACTAAAAAGTACCACATTTCCGTTCTAATTAGCTGTGCAGCCAATCCCTACAGTCCACTTTGCCAGCCCAAACCTACTTGAGTCCCTACAAAGCACAAAGGAAAAATTCCATATTTCTTTCCCAATGTGTCTTGTCAATCGATTTGAAATGTGTTTAATTTGTTGGTTGGATATACAATTTTTAAATTAAAATTGATTAATTTTTAAAAAGTTAATCATAATATTTTTTGATTTTTCAGAAAAAACAAAAAAACGGAGATGAAAAATTTGAGTCCCTATTTGGTTTTTAAATTTAACTCAAATTAAATTATATTTTTTTTATTCTAATTATTTTTTTCTGAAAGGTTAATAAAATTTATAATTAGTTTTTGAAAAATAAACTAATCTCAACTTAAAATTTTCATTTCTAATAAATTTACTATGTGTTGGAGATGTCAAATTAAATGGGAGTTAAAATTTTTATTTTTTTTATCTTTTCTTAAAAAATTAATAAAAATTATAATTGGTTCCTAAAAATTAACAAACTTCAATATAAAAATTCCATTATAAATCGGTGCACTAAACGTATCATTAATCTTTCCTTAGACAGAAAAACTAATTTTAATCTAAAAATTTCATTTTAAACGGATACACTAAATGTATCATTAATCTTTCTTTAGAGAGAGAAACTACCTTTATATAACAATCTCTTGTGGCTTCAACAAATGAAACGGGGTTTTCACTTTTTACTTTATTTTATTTTATTTTTTGAATTTTTGCATAGAAAGGAAAGCAGGTTAATTGGGTGCAAAATTACAAAAATAAATAAATACATAATTAAACAAACTAGTTTTTAACTTTTTGGGTTTGCGAACAAGTGACAAAAAAAAAAAAAAAAAAAAAGCCTGAAACTTGTTTTATTTGTTCACTCCAATTGGTTTCTCCAAACCTCAAAACCCTTCTCTCTCTCTCTCTCTCTCTCTCTCGCTCAAACTCTTTCTCTCTCTAGGACTCCTCTTTCGTTCACTTTCTACATCTCCCATGGAAGACGACGACGAGTTTGGCGATCTTTACACCGACGTTCTTCGCCCCTTCGCGTCCTCGTCGTCTTCCTCTGCCCCGCAGCCGCACCACCAGCCTTCCGCTGCTCCGCAGCCTCTCCGCCCTCCGATCGATCTCAATCTTGGTAACGACGACGACGACGACGCCGACGACGTTTTCGGAGCTCCCAGCTCCAATCCCGCCGTTCCCGGAGTCTCCTCCGGCCGAACCCTAGCAGTCCCGGTCAAAGTTCCTGTTCCGGCGGAGGATGCGGCGAAATTGGAGGAGGATTCGAATTCGAGCTGCGGAATTCGACGCCAAGACGAGAATTTGATGGAGAAGGAAGTGACTTTCGATATCGAGGAAGGTAATTTGGGGATTGAAGAGGATCTTGGCTCGGAGCCCATGATTCCGGGGCTGGAGAGCAGCGTTCCTCCGGTACGTGGGACGGCGGTGGAGATAGAAAACCTGGAAGCTTCTAGAAGGGATGGTAGTGTTGGCGGCGATGGAGTTGATGGCGGCGATGATTGGGACAGCGATGATAGCGAGGACGATTTGCAGATAGTTCTGAACGATAGCAACCACGGTCCCATGGCAATGGAGAGAGGAAGAATGGTCGGTGGTGACGATGATGACGATGAAGACGAAGACGGTCTCGTTATTGTGGCGGATGGCGACCCGAATCAGGGGTTGGAAGAGCAGGATTGGGGCGAGGATGCGGCGCAGGCGGCAGACGGGGAGAGGAAGGAGATGGGGGAGGGTGGAAAGCCCGGTGCCGGCGTTAGCGGTGCGATGGCGTCGAAAATTGGGTATAGCAATCATGGTTACCACACGTTTCATTCTCAGTTTAAGGTTAGTGTCTCGATAAATGTTGTTACTTGAAATAGGTATAATAGCGGTTTTCTTTGTATTGTACACATGGGGTTTGTTTTCCCCTATGATGAGAAACTAGAGTCATGAAACTGATCCGGGCTTGTAATTATTTGCGGAATATGAATGGTATATCTGTTCTTTTTTTTTTTTTTTTAATTTCTTTTCCAACATAAATAAAATTTACTTCAGCATTTGCTGCGCGAATTCACGAAATGACAGCGATTTCAGCCACAAATAGTTGCGGATTGATTGAATTTAACTAGATAGCTTCACTAAAAGAAGCTGACTCAATGCCGAGATTCATTTGTAATCTCAAGTGTATGCTGTGGTTCAAATGCCTAGAGATCTTTTTCTGATCCAAGCGTATTAATTTTTCGAAATATCGTCAGCCATTATATTTTGTAATCAGAGGCTGAATGCTTCACATTCACAATACTTGAAAATTGGCTTTTCATCCCTCCCTTTTTATGTTCAACCTCTTATACTTTTCGGGTTTTTCATCAGATGCATAAACATGCTTAAAAAAAGTGTGAAGTTTTGCCAAATGCTCTATTTTTAATTGGTAATGGTACGTTTTTATGAGCTATTAATCTGTGGTTGTTACCTTAACACAAGCTACTAATCAAGGAAGAACTTTCATTTTAGTGGGAGTGTGCGAGACTTCTAAATAAAAGGATGCAGTTCAAACAACAGAGGAGAGGAACTAGTACGAAGGGAAATTGGGAAAACAAAATTGCAAACTCTGCTTATTTACAAGAAAACAAAAATACTACAGATGGTTCATTTTTATTTTTAAAACTTAACTTCCATTTGTCACCAACAGCCAGTCAATTGAGAAGTAATAGATCGCCGGATGCACTTCTTACTTTGGTTTCTTCTTAATCATAGTAGGAGTTATCCTCCATGTTTTCCCACCATTGACTGAATAATGTTTTTTGACATGTTAGAACTTAAGTAAAGATGTATTACCACATGCGTGCAATTACTCCCTTTCGTTGTTGTCGTTTTGCCTATGGAAAGCCTTTTTATTTGACATGAACTGTTAATAGTTCTTATTGTCTCACTCCATATCTCCACCCCCCTTCTCTCTCTTCTTAAAAGGAGTACTATCTTTCCCTTCTGGATGCAAATATGATAATTTTTCTTGATCTCTTCTAAACTGTTCTTTGTGCTTTGAAAGGTTATTTTACTCCCTTCCTAGGTTTCTCTTTCCCTTCTACTGGTTTTGTTCTTCATTTGCAACCCAACTAACAGTACTTTTTCTTGCTTTGTGTTGAATAACTTCTAAGGTGAAATTTTTTTGAACGTGATATGCTGGAATTGTTTTGTTTGTTGCAAGTAAACCTTACTGTAATATTTTTGTTTCTTTGTAGTATGTGAGACCTGGTGCAGCACCAATGCCTGGAGCAACTATTTCTGGCCCTGGAGGAGTGCCAGGTCAAGTTCGTCCCCTAGTCAACATGGGTCCTATGGCTGGTCGAGGACGTGGTGATTGGCGACCAATGGGCGTGAAAAATGCTACACAAATGCAGAAAAATTTTCATTCTGGTTTTGCAGCTTGGGGTGGCAATGCAGCAGGGAGAGGATTTGGCGGTGGACTGGAATTCACACTTCCTTCACATAAGTAATTTCATTTTCCTTTGTTGTTCACAACTTGTATAATGATTATGTTCATTGTGTCATTAGCTGTTAGTTACATAATCAGGCATGTTGTTGTGTGACTGTCATGCTGAATGTTCTGGTATAGATGCACAGGCACGGATGACTTCAGAGATGGGAAGTTTAGTTGGTAGGGTAGATTTCTCAGTTGTGTTTGCTATTCCTGCTTTTTAGGCCTTTTTTCTTTTGAATCGTTTTTTGGGTTGCAGTTCTTTTAAATGATATCTTTAGTTCTGTTGATAGAGAACTTAAATCCCAGAGGCGAGATTATACTTGCGGGATCATTTAGGCTTTGTGGATTGTTGTTTATTGGTCTTTTTTTGTTTTAATTATTTAGTCTCACTTGCTAATTTTTACCGGTTTTGAGGATGGTTATTTATTTCTGATCAGTACTTACACGGTCTTCATGATTTCAGGACCATATTTGACGTTGACATTGATGGTTTTGAAGAAAAACCATGGAAATATCCTGGTGTTGATATATCTGACTTTTTCAATTTTGGCTTCAATGAAGATAGTTGGAAAGATTACTGCAAACAGCTGGTAATTGTTATCCTTTACCATAAAAAGTTTCGCATATAAATGAGGATTTAGAGGATCCCTGTATTTTATTTATGCAGGAACAACTCCGCTTGGAATCTACTATGCAAAGCAAAATTCGCGTGTATGAAAGCGGCCGAGCAGAGCAGGTGATGAGTGCTTCTGTATCTCAGGACATTGTTTGTTTTCTTACTTGGATTTATGTTTATTTTTAGATGTAATATTTTGGTCTAAAGTTTAATCGTTAATTTCTTTACTCAGGAGTATGATCCTGATCTGCCTCCAGAATTAGCAGCAGCAACAGGTATTCAAGAAGTTCCTTCTGAAAATGCAAATCCTGGAAAGCCTGAGGTTGTGCAAAGTAATATACAAAAAGGGCCAGCTCGTGTTCGGCCACCACTGGTATGTACAACATTTTAGGCCTCTTTTATTGTTTTCCTGTAATATCTAACATTCCCACTGATGTTTTGCTTTTCATTCTATGCTGTTATTCTCTTGCCGGTTCTTAGATTTTTCTTCTTTTCAGTGCTCGTCGTTGTAACTTTTGTTTTTGGTTATTCTAATGGATATCTTCCCATATCACATATGCCACAATTGTTTTCTGTTTAGATTCCATACTCAATTGTTTAATTATTTTTCTTCCAGCCAACCGGTAGAGCAATACAGGTGGAAGGTGGTTATGGTGAGCGTCTCCCATCCATTGATACCCGACCACCCCGAATCCGTGATTCAGATGCAATCATTGAGGTAATTGAAGCCAATATTTCCCTGATCCTATGGCTATTCTATTACGCTTGTTTTAAAAGGATTGAATGTAGATTAAGTTGTTGGTCTTGGTGTACGTAGATTGTCTTGCAGGACTCGTTAGATGATGCTGCTTCTGCAGGAAATGAGGATCCAAACAGAGTAGACAAGGATTCCCCCAAGGAGGATTTTGGAGGGAGTGTAGCTGAAGAAGACATCACTCCAGTGGACTCTGAGTATGTCCAGGATTACAGTGATCAAAAGAGAGAGCCAGTAGGACCAAGGATTACATACCCAAATTCTGTTCGTGATGATACACCTGATACAGAGGGAGTTTTGCCATTTCCTCCAGAACCTCCCGTTCGAGCTGTTGGTCCCTCTGGACATTCTTCGGTGGATCCTGGTGGCGACTTTTCTGATGGATATGATGAAAGGTATAGAGTACTATGCATTGGAGTAATATTTAACTTTTTTCCTTGTTTCTTTGTAAGCTATTTATTGATTGATTACCTTCAGTTTGATGTCTATTAACTTCATGTCTAAACTTCATAGATACCACTTAACTCTTTCTTAACTCTTTTTTTTTTTTTTTTTTTTTTTTTTTTTTTTTTTTTTTTTTTTTATAAACTAAAACTCAGGCAACCTCATGGAAGAGTACGTAACAGATCTCCCCATTTGACTCCTAGCCGAAGTGTAAGGGACAAAATGTATCATAATAATGAGCCCGAAGACTCGGTTGAGAGCATGGATAGTAAACATAGCCCTGTGTTATCATCTCCTGCCACTTTTAGGGATGCTCATGAATCAAGTGTTGAGCCCAGAGATGTTGATGATCACCATGAGCTTGTGCCGGCAGATGGAAGCCCTGGAATGGAAAAAGATGATGCAACTTCAAATTCGATGGCTGTAAGTGATACTCTTGAGGATGGGGCAACAAAGAAACAGAAAATAAATTCTCGAGTAGAACAATCTTTCATCCAAGAACCTGATGATGGGGAAGACTCAAAGGCTGCAAGAAGTAGTGACAACAGCAGAGCAAGATCGGGAAGCAGCAGGGACTATCCCAAGCGTCGAGATGGGATTGAGGAGGAAGTTGTTCAAGGGCATTCAACTCGAATGGGAAGTGTCAAGAGGCACTTTGATGACAAAGAACAGGGTATCCATAGGAGAAATCGTGATGGAAGACAAGAGTTGGAAAGAATTCGAATGGTTGGAAAAGGGAGGGAGGACTACTATCCTCACAAAGAATTTGACCCTCTCTCGGTTCATTTGCACATGAGAACTGATGGGTTTGAGAGACGGAAGGAAAGGGATAATCCTGATGGCACTTGGCAACGGAGAGATGATGATTCTTATAACAGAAGAATTAGAAATGAAGAATCAAGGAAGAGAGAACGTGGCGATGAAATGGGATCTAGGCATCGGGGTAAGGCCCGAGAAACTGACAGGGGTGACAAAGATGAACTTGTCCATTCAAGAAAATCGATGGATAATGGCAGCTACAGGGTTCATTATGACAAGGATGTTGGCCCTCGTCACAGGGAAAGGGATGACAATTTGAAGGGTAGATATGATTATATGGATGATTACCACAGCAAGAGAAAGAAAGATGAAGAACAGCTGAGGAGGGATCATGGAGACAAAGAGGAATTATTGCATGGCCATAGGGAGAATGCCAATCGTCGAAAGAGAGAAAGGGAGGAAGTCTTGGACCAGCGGAAGAGAGATGGACCACAGAGACTTAGGGATGGTCTTGATGATCACCACTCTGTTAGGCACAAAGACGAAAGCTGGTTTCAGAAAGAGAGAAGTGAGAGGCAGAGAGAAAGGGAAGAATGGCAGAGGTTAAAACAACCTCATGAAGAAAACATGCCTAAGAGAGAAAGAGATGAAGGGCGGGGTGTTACAAGGGGTGGGCGTAGTACAGAAGAGAAAGGTTGGGCTGGTCATCCTAAGATTAAGGATGAAAGTAAAGGTTCGGACAAGGATTACCAATATAAAGAGACAATTCGGCACGGTGAACCGTCTAAAAGAAGGGACAAAACGGAGGATGAAGGTTCTCATCATGGGGGGCGTGAGGATGCTTATACACGTGGAAATCAAATGAGTAATGGGGGGGAGAGGAGATCCAGACAGGAACGGCCAAGTGTTCGCAACGATCGTTCTGTTAATGCTTCTGATGACCAAAAGTTTCATGAAAAAAAGCATAAAGAGAACGTGAGGAGGAATAAAGAATCTGAGGGTGGTGATAACAGCACTTTAGCCTCTTCCAAGAGAAATCAAGAAGACCACGGTGGTCAGAGTAATGAGACGGTATGTTCTTTGCTTGAATGTAAGATTGTAGAACTTTGACAAGGAGTACAATTTCCTTTAGAAGTCTACCATACTCCACATAGTACGGTTGGGTTCATTTACGTAAACCTTGTTTTGGAATAAATAAATTGTTTGGTGAGATGTGTGGTGTGTGTGTGTGGGGTGGGTGTGCTTGGGGGGAAGGTTGTAGAATAGTATGGGTCAAAATTCTTTATTAGCAGGAACAGTCACCAAGAGTTAGTTGCCTCAATGTAGAAAACCAGGAAATTTTCCTAATGACCGTATTCCTCCTGGTTTGCCCCACCCTCCCTTCGACATCAGGGATCGTTCTGCTATAGGAGGTTTTTTCACTGACCCTCTGTAATTCAGATATTGAAATAACTGGATCAGTTTATTCAGTGTATTATTGCTTCTAAAAATGTGATATCTGTAAATTTTCTAACTAGTAATTTAACGATTTACTTCAACAATAATTTTAGATGTATTGTTTGTAGGATGGTTAGTCCTCCGGGAATTGAATAACTTATTTTATTTTCTTTTTGGTCATACGAAGTACATTAAGTAATTATTTAGTAATTGCATATGCCATGTTTCACATCCCTAGTTACCCTCTAAATAATAGTGAGTAATGGCTACTTCCCCCTTTCTATGTCGTGTCATTGAAGAGTAGACCTACAGTCTTCATCTTTTATACTATTTTCTAACACCAGGCACTGGCATGCCAGTTAGCACAAGAACAACAGTGGTGCATTAGCGTCACTTCTGCTCCACTTCAACTTTAACATGGCGGCAGGTAATGCAGCAGTGTTATCAAGCCATCGACAAACCAGAGTTAGCATGGCAGTTTGGTGAATGTGGTAGTGACTATTGGTCGGACATAGCATTATCGTAGTTGGTGTGATTAACAGTTGGTAAATAAAATCGTACATGTTTACTTGCTACCAAATCAGTACTCATGTTGGCCAGGTTTCTTAAGTAATAGTCTTTTGGGCACAGACGCAGTCTGTAATATGCACTGACCACTTAAAAACTTAAAGAAATCTTTATTCTTACTAGCCACGATAATAAAACTAATTATGTTGGAAGTTGTCTGCTATCCCCTGAACCTGTATCGAAGGTTCTGATTCTCCACTTGACTGGTGTTTTGACTTGTTGTTCTGCTTTGTTAAACTGCTGCTGGAAAGAATAATGTGTAATACATAAATGCAGATGACTTTTGTAGCGAAACTGAATAAATAAGTAAATAAATAAAGACAAATTTATTTTGATGTTCTGACTAAAGGGGAATACTTGATCTCCCTTGTACTGCATTACTAAACGTGGTGTAACAATTAACTTATGATTTTTAAGAAGTCATCTTTCGACAGATAAGTTGATTACAATGCTTCTCTTTTGGTACTGATTACTATTTTGTGATGTTGGTAAATTAGTTTGTGGTTGTTTGAAGTGATCTTTTGACTGATAAATTGTTTGGTTTGCTTTATATTGTTTAGGCTATAGAGTGCGTTGAGCTGTGTTGATGATATGGTTCCCTGTTTTACCATTGTTTGGTTGAGGCGATCTTTGCTGATTAAAACTTGTGTTCTCAATTGTGTTAGTTCGCTTTACGTATACCTTTCCCTCTTTGGAAGTGACCGTGGAAGGGAGGGTGGTGGAACAATGATTTATTTATTTTTACTTTTTAGATTTTGCAATCTTGGGTTGGTTAAAAGGAAAAAGAACACCAAAAAAGGAATATTTAGGGATTCCAATTTCTTTGGTTTTGTTTTTTCTGCCTTTGAAACTCAACTGCTTCTTGATCCATATAAAAACTTTACCGAGTCTGTCTTTCTCCCTCTCGTTTAATAGATATTTTTATTGTTATTGTTGTCACTTTTGGTCTTTTATAGGGTTTTAGAGGAAGCATCGAGCAAGGCTTTGGTGAGCGCGATATTCCTGTGCAGCATCAGTCTTCCAGAAAACAAAAGGAAGATGCTTCTTCTGATGACGAGCAGCAAGATTCAAGAAGAGGGCGGTCGAAATTGGAACGGTGGACAAGCAATAAGGGGAGAGATTTTTCTATCAACAGCAAGTCATCATCTACCTTAAAGTTAAAAGAGACGGATAGGAGTAACAGTAGATCTCTAGAAGGAAGTAAAATCTCAGATGAACCTTCCAAGCCTGTTGAGACTGTTGATCTCCAACATTCATTGGCCGAAGAGAAAGATGGCACTGATCTGGAGGTCAAGGATGCCAGCACAAAGCCGTTGGATGATCGGCACCTGGACACTGTTGAGAAGTTGAAGAAACGAAGCGAGCGGTTCAAGCTTCCAATGCCAAGTGATAAAGATGTAGTAGTGGCCAAAAAGATGGAGAGTGAAGAACTGCCTTCTGGCAGAAGTGAGACTCCGGTTGATTCTGTGATTAAACAAGAACGACCGGCTCGGAAAAGAAGGTGGATCAGCAACTGAATCGAATCCAAGGAATTCATGCTCGGCGGACAAATTCCAGGTCTGCTTTCTAGTGGAAGGCCATCTTCGCTGCATTATTCCTCTCTAGAACCCTGGGGATCCGGTCAAGCTGTGTTCGTCTCTAAAGATTTATGTTAGGGTTCTTCAGATGGCCTTGTTCTTTGTCAGTGTGCCACCATATGGCTTTTGATTTTCATGTATAGATATGGATGAATGTAATATTGAACTGGTCACACTGATGGTGGCACATAATTGCTTCTAGGGAGAATTTATAAATGTGCTACGCAGGTTTCATCTCCAACTCGATGAGGACCGCTCGCTCGGAAATGCCATTAACCAAACCTGTTGTAGAAGCTCGGTTGTCCAGGGATGCCCAGGCACCAGTTGAACATTGACAAGCTTGAAGAACTTGTGAACCAAAAGACAAGCTTGGTTGTTGTTGAATCTAGAATTCATACTTCTTTTTTGGAATATCATACTCGTACCCTATACACAAATATATTTTTTTTAACCTCACTAGAACAGCTCTTTTTTTTCTTTTTCTTTTTTTTCTTTTTATTTTTATTTTTTAATTTGGTTCTTTGATGTATCTTTTTGTCTTTTGTTATTCAGTAGGAAAGCATGAGACGAAGAAATATTATAAAGTTCTACTCGTAAAGTAGGACAATTGAGTTTTGCAAATCACTATGAAGTACTAGAAAAAAAAAAAAAATTGATTGAATGAGAAAGAGAGAAAAATATCAGTCTTCTTTCCGGCAAGCTATTAATGTCTCCTTCTTTATGCCTTTTACAATTACTTTTGAATATTTACTCTGAATTTTATTCTGAATCCACCTTACGGTTCAGGGATGATAATAAGGTGGAGCAGGGTGGGGTTGGGTTGGGGTATCCTTCCATGTCTCTCACCCTTCATTTGGGATTTGAGAAATTAACGAGTAATTCATTTATTTTAATTAAAGTGAAATCATTCTATTCGGATTTAAAATTATTTTTTGAAAAATTAAACAGGCTAGGTTTGTGATGAGGGTTATTGGTGGGGCACCTAATTCCATACCCCGCCAAAATCTACAATGAGCATAACACCTAAACCCCGAGCCCGAACCTGATCCAAAAAAAGATTTGGTTTCTCTCACCATATTAGGGTTAGATGCCATTCAAGTCTTGCCCAATGGCTCAAGCTTCCATATTCGTGAGGATAGGGTTTTGTTCCAATCCCGATTAGATATGTTGGTCGAAAGTTAATGGATTCTCTAACTTCGCAAGCTATTAATGTCTCCTCCTTTATGCCTTTTACAATTACTTTTGAATATTTACTCTGAATTTTATTATGAATCCACCTTATGGTTTAGGGATGGCAATAGGGTGGAGTGAGGTGGGGTATCCTTCCTTGCCTCTCACCCTTCATCTGGGATTTGAGAAATTAATGGGTAATTCATTTGTTTTAATTAAAGTGAAATCATTCCATTCGGATTTAAAATTACTGTTTGAAAAATTAAACAGGCCAGGTTTGAGATGAGGGTTATTGGTGGGGCACCTAATTCCATACCCCGCCAAAATCTATAATGAGCATAATACCTAAACCCCGAGCCCGAACTTGATCCAAAAAAAGATTTGGTTTCTCTAACCCTATTAGGGTTAGATGCCATTCAAGTCTTGCCCAATGGCTCAAGCTTCCATACTCATGAGGATAGGATTTTGTTCCAATCCCGATTAGATATGTTGGTCGAAAGTTTATGGATTCTCTAACTTTTTTCATGACCGTTTCGAGTGTTTAGTATAAGATCATTTATTTATTTATTTGGATATTCTCTATTTCTGATTTTTTTTTTTTTTGGATATTCTCTATGACGACGCAAAAAATCATTTCTCCTTCATTAGTTGGACTAGTGTTAGAACTTTGAGCTTGATGAATGATTTTATTTGTTCACACATTAACAATTTTATTAGTAGGAAAATTTTTTACGTGTTAGTTCATAATCAACTAAGAAACCAATTACAATCATTAGCTAAATTAAATTTTTTTTACAAGTTACTAGTTAAAATAATTGCAGTGATGAACGTATTGCATTGTATTAATAGGACAATTATACAACATACTTTTTTTTTTTCTCTCTTTTTAGAAAGACATGTATTTATGACTAAGCTTATTATGAAAGTTCTTGAGTAGGGGTGATTTCTCTACTCTCCCAATAGACTCTAAAAACATCAACGAATAAATCTATTGAATCTTTGTGAATTTAGGGCCTGTTTGGCACTTGAGTTTAACTCAAGTTAAACTGTATTTTTTTTGTATTTTTCTAAAAAAATTTTTTGTCTTTTCTGAAATTTTTTTTTGTCTTTTTTGAAAAGTCAACAAAAATTATTTTTAAAACTTAAAAATCTTAACTCAAACTCATTCACCAAACACCTCCTTAACCCGGGAATTAATTGGACCTACACAATGGAAGCTCTAATTTATAAAAACAAAAAAGAATAGTTTCTAGTAATTGAGAATTGTTAGAAACTTTTCTTTTGACCCCTTACCTTTTGAAGTTTATATTTTGGCCTTCAAAATTTCTGAAATTTGCAAAAAGTGCCCAGACTTGAAATCTGACCTTCGTTCTCACTCGACTTACTGCTTTGTTTCCGAACTGAGTCTCCTCTGGCCTAACACGCTCTCTCTCTCTCTCCACCCCCTCTCTCTCTCTATTCACGCAGGCACAACCCAAGCTTAGTATACTGAGTCGGAGGCAAATTTCTGCAGAGAAACTTTTTGGAGCGAGGAGATATTTCAGAGATCTTACGATTTTTAGGTACGATTTTCTCTCTTGATTTACCTTAATTTGGAATTTTCCCTTTTGGATTAGTTTTTCTTTCTCGATTTCAATTCTGAGTGTGCTGAAATCTCTTTGCTCATTCTGGTTTTACACCCGAAAAAAAAAAAAACCCTGAATTAATATGATTTATAAATACATAAAAAAAAAAAAAAAAACCTGACTAGTTTTCAAAATTTTGTGACTTTTATGGATAATTAGCATAACCTAATAAATCACCAATTATTTTCCTTTTGGAATTCTCCCGGTAATTGAGAGTATTTTAGGCAATAATAAGTTGTCAAAATCCTTGAAAAAGCTCTAATTTTTCAGTCCTGAATTTTACTCTGCACAAAATCCTTGTTTTCAACCTATTTTTTTGCTTTTGGGATAATCACAGGGATTTTCGTAGTCATTGAGAATTTGAGAGTGAGTTTTGTTGATTGGGTTTTTCAAAATCCTTCAAAAGAGGTCTGAATTTTTTAGGATCAGCTCTTTTTGTGTTTTAAAAAAGAATCAATGTCTATCCGAAAACCGCCACTCCCAAGGCTTCTTCTGAAGAATGTTTCTTGCATGAGAAATGCCCAGCAAATCCTGAGACATGTTAATGTGACGCTTTATGATGGAGGGTCTCTAGTGTTGACCGGCACAAATGGGTCGGGTAAGACGACTTTCCTCCGAATGTTGGCGGGGTTTAATCGTCCTTCGGCCGGTGAGATTCTCTGGAATGGTCACGACATCACAAAATCGGGAATCTTCCATCAGTACAAGCTTCAGCTCAACTGGCTTTCCTTTAAAGAGGCAATAAAAAACAATATGTCCGTTCTTGACAATGTTCAGTGGTTTGAGGTTCTTGAAGGGAAGCAAGGGAAGTCTATGCCGGCTTTGGAGCTGATGGGGCTTGGAAAATTGGCCAAAGAGAAGGCAAAGATGCTGTCCATGGGGCAGAGGAAAAGGCTTCAGCTCGCCAGGTTGCTGGCGATCGACAGGCCAATATGGTTGCTCGACGAGCCTTCGGTTGCATTAGATGATGATGGGGTGAAGTTGCTCGAGTACATCATTGCAGAGCACAGAAAGAAGGGTGGGATCGTGATAGTGGCAACGCATTTGCCGATTGAGATTGAGGATGCTGCGTACATGAGGCTGCCTCCAAGATTTCCAAGGAGAATGACGTTGGTGGATATGCTTGATCGTCGAGACTTCTGAGTTCTTTAGGCGCTTTCACAAACTTGGAGGAACAATATAGAAAACAATAGGAAACAAAATTTGGTTATTACTTTCTCAATTTGAGAGTTCTCATTTCTTTATCCATCCCAATTTTGGTTTTCAGAAACTTGTTGGAATAAGATAGAAAAGAACAGAAAAAGAAAATCATGTCGTCATGTTTTGGTAGTGTACATTACGTTGTTATAGCATGGCTCAAGCTTGGCCAAACTTGGAGGAACAAGATAGAATAGAATAGAATAGGAAATTCAAATGCTTTCCTAAGTTTGTTTTTTGTTTTTTTATTTTTGTTTGTATTTGATAGTGTAATGGCAGAACCATTTTTGTAAGTTCTCAAGTTGTCCATTTAGAAGTGAACTGTCAATTGCAAGATCACTCTTTTTTCTTTAGTAAATCCTTTTCTGCATCATTTTGAATTTTGATAGTAAAGTTTAGTACCTTTTTTTTTCCCCTAATTTTGTTTCTTTGTTATCCGATTAAGCCGATGAATTAAGGTTTCAAGTTTTTCACATAGTTTTACCCCAAAAGAAGAAGAAGAAGAAGAAGAAGAGGAAGAAGCAGTTTTCCAACGAATCTCTCAATCCAATCAGGAGAGAGAGTCTCTTTGAGCTTCATGAAAATGCGACAAGCAAGCAAACTATCCGAACCAGCATGGTGAGACCAATTCTTTGCACCCCAAGCATACCAGCGACCGTGCTTAACCCAGCGTAAAGATGGAAATCCTCTATCATCTGCTTGATAACGTAAACTACGGGGATAAAAATCATCATCAACTGGAAGAAATCCTCTTGTTCCGCTGGAAGATCTTTTCAAGTAAGGAGCTTGAGAAGGTACCTGAAATCAAACCAGCCGTGGAACACAATCCAATCCACATCTCTCAGACAATCTTTCATCACAATCCCTGAAGACATCAACAGCTCACCAAACCTATGAACGTCCACTCCCTTCTCTTTAAACTTTTTGAATTAATGCCATTGTCCTTTTAAAGCTGAATCGAGTCATGGGCATAGGCCTCTTTTTCCTCATCAAATTTGCGGAAATTGAATTGCCAAACACAGTATTTGTCAGTCCCACAAGTGGGGAGATTTCCTTTCTCATTGAAGAATGTGAGACCCAATTGGATCAACTTGGTGCGATTCACACTGTTCTTGAGAAAGCTGTACGATTCTTCTGAGAGCATCTTCGAATTCTGGTCTCGCTTATAAATTTATCCTGGGAACTCGGTGTCCATAGCTACATGTTGAAACCATCCACGATTGATCTTATCATTGCACACTTTTCTTCAAGATTGTCATTCCAATCATCCCTTATCTGAACTGAATTTTTGGTTATCGAATTTGCCATTTCTTCTTTCTGTTCAAAGCCAATGACCAAACCTCCCTTACCAAGGAAAACCCAAGAACCAACAAAACAGGATCAAAAAGGAAAAAAGAAAAAAAAGAAAAGAAAAAAACGACAATAAGATAACATCCCATGATATCGAAAGGGAGACAAGCCCCATTTCTTGAATTTCAGTTAAAAAAAAAAAAAAAAAAAAGATTCAAGTCATTACCTGCTAAAGCAAGAATTCCCAGTTGAAGATTAGGGAAATAGCGAGTCTCCGACCGATCACTCATCAATGAAACCGACTCTTTTTATGCAGTTTCTTTAAGAAGGCTGGGATGGCTTAGAGAACAACAAACGAGGGTTTTATTGATGATGAGAAATGGGAGTTCATTTTTTTTTTTTTTTTTTTTTTTTTCAAGGGAAGAGGAAGAAGAAGAGACAGAGAAACAGAAACAGAAACAGAAACAGAGGGAAAGTTTTGTTTTGTAGTCGTTTATATTTTCTTTAATTTTGTATAAAAAAAATTAACAACTGTGTTTCTTTAAAGTATTCAGTCCCTGTCCAACTTCAAGATCATGCAAAATCCCAACAAACTTCTCAATCGAACCAGGCAAAGTCTCTTTAAGCCTCATGATTACAAGACAAGTGAGCAAACTATCTGAACCGGCTGGGTGAGATGCACCAATTCTCCGCACTCTGAGCGTCTTCGCAACCTGTCCCAACCCACCGTAAAGGCCGTTGATGTATTTTGTCACACGCTTGACATCGTAGAATTCAGGGAAAAAAAGTCCTCAACAACGAAATGAAAGTGTCTACAGAAGATTTTTGCCACTAAGGAGCTTGACAACGAACCCGAAATCAATTGAACCATGGAACACAATCTAACGTACGGAGAGAGAGAGGGGAAAAAAAAAACAACAAAATGATTTACAGAAGTTAATGAAACAAACCAACGAAAAATGCTTAGGCTTGCTTCACAAACAAGCTTCATTGAAACTGGCTTGGCGGGAAATTAAAGGCCTGGATTTGTTAATGGATAAGAAACAAATAAATAAAAAGTAAAAACCAGAGAAATATTGTTTTCACGAATTGTCTCTTAACATCTACCATCAAAGAAAACTCATATGTTACCAAATGCTTAGAGGACAAGCTGGTGTGTAGGGCGGCTGTTCTCGTAGGATGAATGAAGGGCCTGACAAATAGAATTTATGACACGCCCTTTATTCTGTGAGTGCCTAGTCGTTTGGAGTCTCAAAAAAATCCAATCCTCGCTCAGCCCCATCTCGAAAGGTATAATATGTAGGCAGATTTTCTGGTAGGTTGAGTTGGCCAACTCAAAATCATTGCAAAAGGGCTCTTGCAAAAGGAAAGACCTTTGAACCTGCGGAGTCGCCCCTGTAGCTGACAAGGGACAGGATAATGGGGGAACTCAGTCGAGCTGGGGAATATTCAAACCATTCTCAGCATTCAACGGAAATAGCTACCCCATGACGGATGGCATGTGTCGTGTACTCCGCCGTAAATGTTGTGATCTGGTGTAATCAAGAACGTCCTAAACACTAACTGCACTCTCCCAACCGTCATTTGTAAGTTAAGCATGGGAAGTGCCAGTGGCCAGCACCATAACGGAATCCAGCTTCCGTGCTTGTGGAATCTCTTGTGTCTTCTATTAGGCCTTCCGTGCATGAATTACAATATTAGAATTCTCTGAAATCAGGCCGAAACATGTACTTCACGACATTGTCAATGATTAGGCGAAACAACTAGATTTGGCACAAACGATAAATCTAGAATAGATTTGTTTCGCGGGTGATATGGTTACAGTTAATAAGATTTACATGGAGAGCTCCTCCGCCAAGAAAAAATTACCCGGTTTCTTGCAAAAGAACGATCACCAAATCCCAGCAGAAATATCTAGTACAGACTCGCTGGATGTCCTTGCTTAAATATTGCAGTTCGGATCAAAAGAACAGCCTGTCATTGTTGTGAGAGCTGGGATCCCAAAACCTACAATTTCATTAGTAAACAAAAGGCACATTATTTTTTAGCATTCCAATATCAAATACATTAGAAGAAAATCAACACAAGACACTAATATTGTGAGTTCTAACGCCGATGTACTCTCGAGACAAATTTCATAGCAGACAGCTAGTATAAAGAAAAGAAGTACATGTTTTTATTCTTTCATAATTGGGATCTTCTTAATTCGCCATTGGACTTGTAATTGATTTGTTTAATATATACACATATATGGAGAAGAAGAAAATGAAATTAAAGTGAAACAAGAAGTGATTGAACAGGATAACGTGTTCATTCAGGCAAAACGATTAAAGTAATTTTGCTCATTGATTTTAGAAGAGGCAATAAGAAGTTTACTCAAATTATGTGAAAAACAAGCTTTTCATTGTAATGATCAGCAGTTCCAAATTTGAAGGGACTTTGGTTTTCCAATAGTAAGAATCATAACCAACAAGGTAAAGTTTTTTAAAGTTACACAACCGAAATGTCTTGAGTCTAGGACAATAATCTACATTCAGTAGTTCAAGAGAAGGAAAGGCTGTTACCATTTGCTGAGTTCCCGGAAGTGCAAAAGTTTGTAACTTGTGCCATACTTCTAGTATTTTCAACGAAAGGAAGCAGTCTGGTAAGCACACATTTAGCTTGGGACATTCATAAATACGAAGATGCTCAAGACTCAGGAAACATCCACCATCTTCGTGGCCTTTAGGAAATGACCACTCTTTCCACTCTGACACATCTTCAAATTCTTAGAAATTTAAAGACCTAAATGGCAATTGAGTTAGTTTCCGGCATTCTGATAATAGTAGTGTCTGCAATTGATATAGGCTACAAAGCGTGTTGGGTATCTCTGCAATATCATTGTATGATAGATCCAAATACCTCAGATGTTTTATATTGCCAATTGAATCAGGCAATATTGGGAAACGAGATCTAGATAAACAAAGAGCTCTTAAGCATCCTCCTACTGACAGCAATAGTTTCCATCATGGAAAATATCGCAGCAATGGTAATAGTGAGCGAGTGCAGAGACTCTTAGGTGCAAATAAACGTTCAAAAATCTCAAACTCGTCAGTCTTGGAAAATGAAAAATGGCGAGTTTTGCTAGAAAATTTAGTCTTGACACTGTCGTCCAACCTAAAAGAAAATTCACCAGATATAAACACCGCTAAATCATGCATCAGTTCATGCATTGAGATAGTTGATTTATCCTTACTCAATGGTTTGAAAAATGACCTTGATACCAGATCTTGGTAGTACTCGTTCCCTATATCCTCAATTTGTTTCAACCTCTGCCCAGGCTGCAAAAGGCCTTCCGCCATCCATAACAGTATTGTCTTTCTTTTTTCCGCTTCATTTTATGAAATATCGAACAGTAGGCAAAGCATTGCTTTAGGTGTATAGGTAGATAATGATAGCTCAACCATGGAGACGGTAAAATGTTGTTACTCTCATTTCCTTGCAACTGCTACTCCCATATTTCACTATTCAGCATCCTTATCCATTCCTATGGATCCAAAACTGAGCGAAGGAGTCCAGCAGGAGACTTAACAACTAAAGGAACACCCTTACACTTTTTAATTATGACCTCACCAATCACACGTAATTCTTGATATGTCTCCAGATTTGCATTTGTAAACACATGCTCCACAAATAACTTCCAACAATCATTGTCAGGTATTTTCTCAAGGTGATGTGTCAGCACATTTCCGTTTTTCTTTGCAATAGTATCAGTACGTGTTGTCACAATGATCCTGCTTCCATGTGCTGCAAACTGGAAAGAACTAAACAAGACCTCCTAACGCTCATAGTTCTCATTCCATACATCATCCAGAACAAAGAGAAACTTCTTGTTGCTCAAGGTATCTTTTAACTTAGATTGAAGTTGATAAAGGCCGTCAGTTCAACACTTTTGTGAGGTAATCTCTTCAGGGATTTTTTTAGCTATTATTGAAATATCAGATTCATCTGATACAACAACCCATGATCTGATATTAAACTGACTCCTCACTCTTTTATCCTCTCACAATAGCTGAGCAAGGGTGGTCACCAACTACGGGAATCACAGAGATCTTGTCGCTACTACTGCCACTATCGGACAGCAATAGCTCATTGATTTTCTCCTTATCACCATTCTGTCCACAAACAAAAGAGTCATCCGCCAAAGGAGCTGGTAATCTTTGTGAAGCTATGCTTTTGACAGCTTGTTTTAGACCAAGGAGATCCTTCTGTTTGACAATATATTCTAGCCTATCAAGGATCTCCTTTATTGCTTGGTCAAATGTAGTGCCAGAACTAGAAAGACTAGATTTGAGTTTCTTAAATCTGCTTCCAGATTTAGGCTCTGCTTAGCATTCAAGTTTAATTTCAACTAAATTGTACTTTTTCATATCAGTTTTTATTTTTTTTTTCTGAAAAGTCAATAAAATTTATAACTAGTTTTTGAAAATTCAACCAACTCCAACTAAAAAATTTCATCTCCAACTGGCGAATCAAACGCAAGCTTAGATTCAACCTCGTACCTTAAAGTTTCATAGTTGATGTCGTCCCGCGACTCTTCTTCAACACAGATGGCTTCTTTGAGCTCAAAAAGGCACTCTCTCGCATTTGGAATGTGAGTTGTATCCAGGACTTGATTAGTAGAACACAACATGATCTTCATGAGCTTCTTGAACAACCGGTCATGGAGCTTCAATCCTTAGAAAAAGTTCAGGTACTTGGGAGAATCCAGTTTGTCAAACAGCTTCCCAAACAAAGAAGAGAGGAAAGCTCCTCCCACCAGTTAAGCCGCCATGTTTTCTCGATACTGCAGTCACAGAAGTAAGGAAGAAAGAAATGAAGAGGAAAGTTTGGTGAACTCTATTACGACTCACAAGCAGGTCAAAGAAAGGCTCTGAACGATAGAGTAAAACAAATGGGCAAGCACAGAATATCCAATTAGTGAACAAAATGGGGTTTAGCAAAGACGTGTTTCTCTAAAACATAAAACTAAAAATAAGTACGTCCATAAACTTTTTACTTAACGGGGTTCACCTAATCTGATTCCCATTTTTTACTCCCCTAATCGTTGGATTCAGCGAAACCAGCGTATTGTTTCAGTGCAAATGTACATTGAAAGAAAAAGTTTTTAAGGGGATTTATATAGAGATAATTAATTTTTAATGAGGACAAAATTAGAAAAATATACAAAGTTTTTAAAAGTTTAATTGATAAAAAAGAAAATTCTCTGAGACAGAACACCATGGGAGTTAAGTTTATAATAACAAATTAAAAACAAACATGTAGGCATTAAAAACAAAAAAAGTTAACATGTGAAATTGGATAATAGAGCTTCTCACATGACTTGTCATTGGGTTCTGCAAAGCGTGCGAATAATTGAAGGTTTTTTATACAAAAAGAATAAGACACTAAAAAGAAGAATAAGGCATCAAAAAAATCAGGATAAAAATTAAGGGATTTGTTACACGCCTAACACAATTAAAAGACAGAATGGTAAAACTATTATAAATAATATTAACATAGCTTAATATAATTTTTTTTAATACTCATCAAAAGAGTGAAAATTAGGGTTTCATTTAGGTTTCAAAATAATAAAATTTGTACGGTATTTATTTCACGATTTGACATGTTGGTGTGTGTGAAAAGAAAAAAAGGATATCATTAAGTTTCTTTTTTTTATAATAAAATCTTAATGTCATAATTAAGTCTATAATAGTTAACATCATTTCATGTTATTCCGTTTGAATTTTTTTTTTTTCTTGTAACTAAAAAATTTAATTAATAGAAATGTATCAAAAGTCAAGTTTTGATGGAGGATTAGACATAGTACGCGTCAACTAAGATATGTTATTATTTCAGTTCAATTTGAATTTTCAACAGTTTCCCTTTATTTCAATTAATTTAGAAAGTTTGAAATTTAGTAGTTATCTTTGTTATTTTCAAACCTAAATAGGATTATGAAAGGACTACATAAAGCCTTCACATTATTTGATTAATGAGTTTAGTTTTATTAATAAAATCATTGAGAATTCTCTTAAATATCTTACATAATCATCGGTATTTTCTTAAAATCAATGAATTTTGTGTATTCGCTTGCGCTTCTGCTATGTCATTACCTTTGTGCTCCGATAATCCCAAATTAATACCTGTAATACAAAAAATCTAATCCGAGTATACTTGAGGCTAGGGGTGACAATTCGTATCGTGTTCGGGCCCACGGGTCCAACCCGAACATGACATGTTCTTTTCCGTGTCAATTTCGGGTGACCCGAATTTGACCCGTTCACTATTCGTGTCGTTTTCGATTCACAAAATTCGTGTCGTTTTCGATTCATGTCGTCATGTCGCGACCTATATTGCCACCAGGGGTGGCAATTCGTGTCGTGTTCGGATCACACGGGTCCAACCCGAACACGACCCGTTCTTTTCCGTGTCAATTTCGGGTGACCTGAATTTGACCCGTCCACTATTTGTGTCGTTTTCGATTCGTAAAATTCGTGTCGTTTTCGATTCGTGTCGTCGTGTCGCGACCCGTATTGCCACCCCTACTTGAGGCTAGGCCTTTTTTCAAAGGCAGGAAATATTCTTAAAAAAAAAATTGTCAGGAGCATCATTTTCTTATTTCTTCACTTTCTTGTAAATAATCATATATCTTTTTTTTTTCCCCCTTACGTTTAACATTTTATTTAGTTTTACAGTGAAAATAATTATCAGTGATTATTTTCTTAAACAATGAGTAAAATAAAGAAATACTAATTAAGGAACTTTTCAAGCTGTCATCTCTGGTTTATCTAATTATTTTTACACTAAAAATTCCATGCAACCGATTTCCCTTTAAACAAACAAATTTCTTAGTTTGAACTAGTGAACTGATTTCTTTTCGAAACTTTAAACAAACAAAATTCTTTCATCTATACTACTGCCAAGGACCTAGTTGGATAACTGTACAAAGTACATTTTCCTTCCCACCAATATTTCCGAATCTCACCACTTGGGGCTAACTCAAGTGTTTGGTGTGTGAGCGTATGAGGGTATTAATTGTAAAAAAAAATAATAATAAAAAATAATAATAAAAAAAAAAAAAAAAAAACTCTTATAAGCGCTTTTCCGGTTTATTCTCTCCCCCCCCCCCCCCCCGGTTTCTTTAATATTCGAACTATATGCTTATTGAAGTCTTCTTTTCCAAATTTTTTTTTTCTTGCTTTAATCAAATCAAAGGCGAAATCACTTTTCGGAACAACTTTGAGCTCCTATTGTCATTAAAATTTTCTTCTGTTCAAAGGTTCGAAAGTTCCACGGTTTAATGTCGTGGTCAATCAGCCTACACAGATATAAATATAAATATAAATAAATATATATATATATATATATTATTTTCTTCAATATTCATACAAGTAGTCCTTCAAGTCAGCCTATTACATTGCTAGTTTTTTTTTTTTTTTTTTTTTTAATAATTTTTAAAAGATGATGAAACTCTATTCTTTTATAGCAACTTCTAAATTTTACGATGACCAAGATGCTTAGATTAGATGTTGTCTAAAAACGAAGTCTAAAGGCCAACTTGGGTATATATTTGCATCCAATCACCAAAAAATAAAAAATAAAAAAACGTAATAAAAAAAAAAATTGAGCCAACTTTGTTCTCGATCGAGTAAATTGTGCGACAAGGATAAAATGTGGAATCTATGTTTTTCTTAATTAAATTGTGTACTTTGAATCCTTTAAAGATTCTACGCCCGTCTATATATTCACTACAACCTTCATAGTGTGTGTGTGTATATATATATCAACATGAGGCTTATATTATGGTTTCTTCTCCTCTTGCTCTGCATCATTCTAATTCTCTTCCATCCTGTCTAGCTAGCTCGAGAGTTCGGTAATTGTAAAACATATATAAAATATATAGTTTTTATCCATAAATTCTTTTTTAAGAGTATGTAAATCCACTTAAATCAATTTTGTAACGGAACATGTAATAAATCGAAATAAAGAATTTCTTTTCTATTTTTTTTAATATTGTGAATTTAATAAATACAGATATATTCTCTATCTTGTAAATCATCTCTCCTTTTTTGTTAATCAAAATCATTTATCTTTTTTTGTGCTCTTTAATTACCAACCGATTGGACCACTTATAATAATAATATTTCTATCTTGTTTTGACACTTATTTTTAATCATAGCATTGTAGTATTATTTAGAAAATTCTATCAATTATCCATGTACTGAGGGTGGCCATCAAATTTTTTTTTTTAACAAAATTTTTGGATATTTATTTTTGTTATATATTTAATTAAAGGGATTTATATTTTTAAACCATCTCTTTTGCTTTTATATAGAGGTATACCTTACATTTTGAACTTATATATATATATATATATATATTTTAATCAGATTGCATTTAATTTATAAATCTCTACCTTTTTCTCAATAAACACTTATTTTGACCTAAATTGTCCAAGATACCTACTACCAAAAATACAAGAAAAATGCTTTTGAATATCAGTATTAAACTTCCCAATCAAATGAAGATAGGACCAACAAGGTGGGACCCATATTACAATACTTACCTTCTCTTAGTGTATGATATTTAACAAATTGTTGCTCCCTAACATTATTCAAACTTCATTATAGATTATTATCCTTTTATATCATTTATTTTGCTTTCATTCATAAAGTATGTCATGCATTTAATTTCATTATATCACATTTAATTAATAAATCAAACCTTTTTCCTAAAAAAAAAATTAATCAAACTTTTTCTCGATCAATACTTTATTTTGACCTATAAATGTCAAAAATAGCCTTGAAAAAAATATGAAATGACAAACCTTTTAATTTTCGCAACAAAATCTTCAGACTTTCAAAACCCACCCTTATAACCACGATGCCCTTTCTCACCTCGCCGTCATGCACCCCTTTTGACCCTACCTCATCCCCTTAAAAATTTGAATGTCTTCAGTTAGTTGTTGTTTTTTTTTCATAGTATTTTGGGTATTTTAAATGTTAAAATTAAGTGTTGACCATGAAAGTTTATAAATTTCGTATATTAAACATAAATTAGATGGTCTAAAAGATAAAATTTCAAAACATGTATAGTATACTTTATGAATAAAAGTAAAATACATAATACAAAAATAGAAATAACCCTTAATTACAGACTGCAATCAATATTTGTTAGTAACTTCAAAAATTTTCTTTTTTGTGGTTTTGTACAGGTCATTCCATAAAGGTCATATAAATCATGGCCGAAACGTTTCCCCCCGCAACTCGTCAGTGTAATGACATGACCTAATTGCAGTCGTTAATTAACCTACTTAAGCTTAACTACTTAAATGGATCTTGAATTTGATCACCAAAATTTCAAATAATTTACAACAAAAAAAAAAAAAAAAACTTAAATATATCAAAGCTTACTTGAGGTCTACGATCATCCTATTGTAGATTCAAAACAAAATTACACTTTTTGAAAGACCTAAATCTTAGAAACATTTTTTAAGAATCTAAACTTGATTTATTAATAGGCATAAAGCGAATACAATCTTTAAAAAATCAGTATATCAAATCTACTTATTTAAAATTAGAATAGATATAGTTTAAGTTTGGTTTCTTGTGAACCAATCTACTTAATCAAATAAATATATTATAATCGTTCAAATACTATTAAGCAAAAGAACAAAAAGTGCATTTTAAAATATTTAACGTGGCTAAACTTGCTTATTTTAAATTAAACTAAGCATTCCTTTCATTTGGGTCCAATTACTTGATAATAATTACATTAATAGAATACAAATTAGTTTAACATAATTTTAGAAGAATTTCATAATTTGTGGAATTTATAGTTTGATGACAGTATCCATAACCCATACCTCGATTGTCTCGATTCAGTCCGCGAGTCCATTGAAATCATGTACTGCCTACGACATGTACCAACATTAATGAGTTTTCGCTCAGTAAGTACAAACATAAGACTCACATAAATAAGATGCATATAATAATGCATGACATTTTATGAATCGTATAATTATGTTGGTTTCTTGTTTCTTGTTTCCTAACTTTTTATTTTGGACCCCATATGTGTATGAACCCATAGCGCAACCAATGGGAAGTCGGAGGAGTAACCCTAATCCAACATACCCAAGATCTTAAAAATGAAGTCATAAATATCCTCACATGAGTGGAGGTTGGTACGACATTTTAACTTTCTTTCACTTTCATTAGCCTCTAACTTTCTTAGGGCGAGCATGCAATTATGATCCCATAAACATCCATTCAAATATCATGATATACACGGTAGTGCATGACATTTTATTCATAGTTAATTTGTGCTTATTATCTTCTTAAAGATTCAGATTTTGAACTTGTGAGATTTGCTGTTGGCACTGCGGCCTCACTTTCTCGCGTTGCAGTGCTAAAGGCTCTACCCCAAAATGGTAAATACTGGTGCTGCGGCTCCACCAGATTCTTCAAAAATTTGAAATCGCAGCGCCACGGCTTCAGTTTCTTGGACCCTAATTTCAAAGGTTCTGCCAATATGGGCTTTTCTTCATATTTTTGGCACTGCAGCTTCATTTTATTGCACTGTGACTCCTGACTTTGGGCCAAAACACCCTTTTTTTGCCTTCCGGAGCCACAGCTTCGCCTACTAGCGCTGTGGCTTCAATCATTTTTCTCTAAAATCTCCATTTTCGCACCAAGTTCATCTTCAAAGCAATCCAATTGCACCAAAACATAACTTTTCAATCTATCCTACACATTAAGAAGGAAAACAGATTAAACTAACAAAAATGCTCGAAAAACCGACAAAACATCGATTCAAAGGTACTCAATTTGCAAGTATAAAACTCACTTATCACTCATTTGCGATTCATCATTTTTAGCTTCTTAAACGTTCGATCGTTAGGTTTTAGGGTTTAATACTGTGACGGTTCTCAAAAAGCGCTTTGGCTTGTAAGTTTCAGATTGTTACTTGAGAGCTTGAGCTCCTTTCATGAGTGAATACCCTAGAGAACGATCACAGTTGTCGCCTTCTTTCATTAGCTCGTCTGCTACATTACTTACTGTTTAAGGAGAATTACAATAAGGAAGAGAGGGCTTGGAGGGACGAAAGAGGACATGAGGATGTGTAATTAAATTGTCATTTTGAAAAAAAAGGGAATAATTTTCAAAAGGTTTTTTGGATCGACATTCAGAACACTCATTTGAAAAATAGGTTTTCTAACAAATCTGATAAAACCTTAATGTCCTTATTAGTATTATGTTTCTCAAAGGAGTATGATTAAAAGAAGAATAATCTTAATCAGTGTTAAAATGAAAAAAGTTCTGACATTTTAAATCTTAAGTATCGAGGTGAAAGAAACATTGCAATCCGAAATATTGATTTGCGAAAAGCTTATAATGGATGGCTACTTTCACAAATAAACCCTATTTTCATTTTCATTCTGAAATGAAAAAAAATTTCACCTTGAAATGTGGTTACTAGACAACATTTTCATTCTGAAATGAAAGTAAAATAAAATAAACCTACAAAACAAGCAGGGGGTTGAGAGTTTCCCAACCGGATCATACCATTTTCCTGTTTCAAGAAGAATGAATGAAAAAAAGGATAATTATTTATTTTAATCTTGAATTCTGAGATTACAAAAAGTGTAAACTATATTTTGAATGGAATAAAAAAAAAAAAAAAACCTAAAAAAACCATGTTAAGTTTTAATCTCGTATTATCACTTGTTAAATCATGTTAAACCATAATTGTCAACTGTTGATTTTGGCTCTACAAGGGTATATCTGTCAAATAGTATTTGATTATTAATTTATCCACAAGTATGAAAGGGAAAATTCATTTTACTTCTGAAAAAACGATAAATTCATCTATTTAGAGAGGTTAATAATCACTTGTTATCTTAAATCTCTGGGAAAATAAAATTAAACTAAAAGAATACAAATAGGATATGGTCTTTAAAGTTTTGAATGCATTGTTAAAAAAAAAAGGTCTAAGACGTTGTATATATTTTTACATTGTAATGTTATAACCCTTTCTGTAAGTTCTCAAGTAGTCAATAAGTGATGATTTGAGTGCAAAATTATTCTTTTGCCTTCAGTAAATTTAGTATTTTTCAGCTTTTGAGGAATTCTGGAAAGAGTAGTGATAGGGGCACAATTCTACTCCCAATTTTTTTAGTACCAATTTATGTGTCTTTTTTTCATCAGTGGAAGCAATCAATTGATGTGGCAATGTTTTAACTACTTATTAATAAAATAATGACAACTCATATACCATATAGGTTGGTATTTAAAAGTTAGGATTAAAGTTGGAAAAATGCTAGGGAATATCAATTATGTTCAACATCACATTAATAGAGAAGTAGATCCCATTGGTGGGCCCCATATTGTGCGACCCACCCTTTATTTGTAAATGATGTTAAATGTCACTGATATGTTCCTTAGCATTGTTCTTAGAGTTGATGTTTTTAACATTTTTCTTATGCAAATGTATTCTTCGACCTCCCTTAAACATTCGTTTCAAACTTAAACAACTAAGGGCCCATGTGCAACACAATTGGAGTTGGAATATTAGAAATGTTTTGATTGAGCTGATTTCTAGAAATGTGCAGTGGAGAAAAAAATTATTTGGAGTTAAAAAATTTAAAACTAAAATGGATTCAGGATGAAAAAAGATCAAAATGGATTTTGTTTTGTTCCTCTCGTCATTCTACGCAATTAGAGGGAAAAAAATTAAAGCATCTCATTTGGACTTGATAAATGAAAGTAGTTATGGATTTTTAAAATTTGATTTTTCTTAAAATTTAAAAAATTAAAATGCTTTAGGAAGGAAAAAAAAAAAAAAAAAAACAAAATAGACTTGTTTCATTATTCTCATTATTCTAAGCAATTCATAAAAAAGTTAAAGCATCTCCTTTCGACTTGATGTACGAAAATTATGGACTTTTAAAGCTTTGAATTTTCTTGATAATGAAAGTAGAAAAGAGATTTAGATACGTAAATAGGATTAGTTTTGAAGAAAAATGATTTTTTTGAAAAGAAAAACAAGAAAAACTTGATTTGGAGTTAATGCCCAAAACGGCCAAGATACCTAAGATCATGAATTTGTCTCATGAATATAAGTTTTTCATAGTTCTGCTCACTTTCTTAAACTTATGCATATTCCCATCAATTTGCATTTTAGTTGCAAAAAACCAAATAAATGTAGAAAAAGAGTAGGAGAATCTTCCAATTGAAGTTGAGAACTATTAAAAAAAAAAAATTGTGCCTCTCAATATACGCAAAAATGACAATTCTCAATAATTATAAGCACGTAGAAAGGAAATGCATCGCTTATAACAAGATTCAAGAGGGGGAAAAAAAGAAAAAGGAAAAAAAGATGTACATTCATATAGCAAACATAAATAACTTACTTTTTTTTCTTGAATTTCATATAA
The DNA here is from genome assembly GCA_025413485.1 of Ficus microcarpa. Lineage (NCBI taxonomy): Eukaryota > Viridiplantae > Streptophyta > Magnoliopsida > Rosales > Moraceae > Ficus > Ficus microcarpa. The sequence continues at coordinate 15,168,651 of CM046376.1, forward strand.
TAGAAGTGCACAATTATGTCCAATTCAAAATTTGAGCATACTTCTCAATCTTCTCAATCTTATAAGTAGAGTGACTCTCCTTGAGCTCCATGAATACAAGACCAGTGAGCAAACTATCCGAACCGGCTTGGTGAGACGCACCGATTCTCGGCACTTTGAGCTTATTCGCAACGTATTGCAACCCGCCTTGAAGGTTGGTGAATTTGATCACATGCTTGACGTCGTAGAAATTAGGGATATAAGTCTCCAGCAACTCAAAGAAACTCTCTTGTGTCTCCGGAAGACGGTCGCCATGGAGGAGCTTGACAACGTACCCGAAATCAAACGAGCCTTGGAACACAATCCAATGCACCTGATTGAGCCTCTTGGGATCTTTCATCACAATCGCTGAAGACATCAACAGCTCACCAAACCTATGAATGTCCACTCCCTTTTCCTTAAACTTGTCGAACTTAATGCCGTGTTTCTTTAAGAGCTCGATCGATTCAGGGGCGTGTTTGTCTTTAAGTTCATCGAATTCGCGGAAATTGAATTGCCAAACGCAGTAGTTGCCAGTCCCACAAGTGGGGAGATTTCCTTTCTCATCAAAGAATGTCAAACCCAGTTGGATTAACTTGGTATGATTCACATTCTTCTTAAGAAATTCGTAGTATGATTCCTCCTTTGGGTTTCTCTTATAAACGTTTCCTGGGAACTCAGTGTCCATTGCTACATAGATGAACTTGGGATCTTCAGCGATTGATTTTATCATTTCAAACTCTTCGTCAAGATTTTCATTCCAAACATCCCTTATCTGAACCGAATCTTCGGTCATTGGGTTCGCCATTTCTTCCTTTGGTTCTGAGCCGATGATTGAACCTTCCATACTAACGAAAACCCGAGAACCACAAAACTGGACCAAAAAGAAAAACAGAACAACATCAAGAAAAATGTCACCGAGAAAAACCCCATTTCTTGAAATTCAGAAAAATAAAGATTCAAGTCATTACCTACTAAAACCAAGAATGCCCTGTTGAAGATTTGGGAAATGGCGAGTCTCCGACCAATCACTCGTCTATGAAACCGACTCTTTTTGTCTCGTTTCTTCAAGAAGGTTTCTTTGATGATGAGAAATGAGAGTTCTCTGTTTTTTTTCTTTTTCTTTTTCTTTTTTTTCTTTTTCAGAGGAGAGGAAAAAGAAGACAGAGAAACAGAAAAAGGGGAGGTTTTGTTTTGTAGTCGTTCATATAGGGGAGGTTGGATTTGAGCGTTTGTAGTAAGCCTTGTTCTGCTTCTTAAGTTGTCACAATTGCATGGACACGGATGTTTGAAAGACGCTTCACGTAAGCTTTTTACTGGCCATATATATATATATATATATATATATATATAATACACACACACTCTCACGAATATGTATATATATTCATTTCTTTTGCTAAGTACTTATGTTATCTACGGCCTGTTTGTAATTTGGGGAATTCTATTGCTATATAGTCTACTTCACTAAACGAATTTAAAGAATGGAGTCTGGTTCTGTCAAAGAGCAAGAAAATCGAAATATTATAAGAAAAATGATTATTTATTTATTTATTTTTTATTTTTTGATGACAAAGTTTGAAAAAAAAAAAAATCGCTAAAAGCAAACATGCATGATTTTATTTTATTTTATTTTCCCCTTTCCTTTTATGCTGTCTCTCTTCTTCTTCTTCTTCTTCTCTTTTTTTTTTTTTTTAATTTTATTTTATTATTTTTTTATAACTATATGAAACAATCTTATTCCCGCTCTCTTATTTACAATATCTTAGTAATAGAAAATATATCATCTTAATCACAAAAATATTTCTCTAACTTGATAAGAACATGAAAGTAAGTTCGTGTTTAATTGGGGAAATAAGTGCCAATGGGGAGTTAGAACTAGCATTTTTTTTCTTCTTTTAAAAAAATAAATCCCTACATCATGTTGATCCTCCTAAATTAGTAAACATCTCCTCTGTTGAATATATATATATATATATATATATATATATGTATGTATGTATGTATGTTCAGGCAGAGATAGCTCAGTTACTTAAATCTCAACTTCAAATCAATGCACTTTGTGATTAATTTGGACTTCATGCTTCATTGGCACTACTTAAAATCCTTTATCATAAATTAAAAAAATAGGGGAAAGAAGTAAAAAACAAAAAAAAACAAAACAAAAACAAAACAAAAACAAAAAAAAACAAAAAAAATTCAGAAAATTCCTTAAAAAAGAAACAATTTTCATAAAATAATTAAAGTAAATAACAGGTTTATAAAATATTAGAATAAAAAGTAGATTTATCAAGTAAATGATTTATTTACGTATTGAAAATATGCCATTTACGTAATAGATTTTCTGTATACCTAATAAATGTGATATTCACTTTAAATATTTTAAAACCTTGTTATTTACTTCAATTAGAAAAAAAAAAAAAAAAAAAAAGGCTATTTACTACAATTTTCGTAAAGAAGGGGTATTGTACATTAAAAAAAAAGAAAAAAGGAAGGCTTTAATTGAAACAAACTACCCCGCCATTGCTAGATTTTGCGACCTTCCCATAACCGAGCCGAATGTAAGTCCAAACCTGAATCCAAAATCGAACCATCCTCTCCATTATTCTTCACCTTATCATTCTCCTTATGCTGGATATGGTACACCGTACACCAGACATGATGATCTTTTGATCTCCTTCAAACCCTTTGTGATCAAACACCACGAGCACCCCGAATCATGAAACATGTTGCCTTCGATAGTTACGGCTTACAAAGCTTACTAGTATCGGCATTGCCGCGGGCTCGATCAGGAGCGCAAAATTAGGGTCAAGATAGGGGAAATTTGGGAGGTCATAATTGAGAAGTTGTCGTCAAGAGGCTTACTATTCAAGGTGAATTGTAATAAGGAAGCACTACTACAAAAGCTGGCTTACACGACGGAAAATACACGACGGTTTTTGTGAAACCGTCGTCTTAAACAAGATTACACGACGGTTTTCTTGGAACCGTCGTGTAATCCGGCAGCATTTCAAAAAAAAAAGAAAAAAAAAGGATTACACGACGGTTATATAAAACCGTCGTATAATCCTCCGAAAATTTTCAAATTTTTCAAAATTTCAAATTAAAAAAAAAGGATTGCACGACGGTTTTTATAACCGTCGTGTAATCCTATAGGATTACACGACGGTTTTGAGCAAAACCGTCGTGTAATCCTCCAAAAATTTTCAAAATTTTCAAATTTTCAAATTTTCAAATTTTTAAAATTTTCAAATTAAAAAAAAAAGGGATTACACGACGGTCCTAAGGACCGTCGTGTAATCCGAGGATTACACGACGGACATTATGTCCGTCGTGTAATCCTCATGTATCGAAGGATTATACGACGGACATAATGTCCGTCGTGTAATCCTCGTGTAGTCTAAGGATTACACGACGGACATAATGTCCGTCGTGTAATCCTCGTGTAATCCTCGTGTATCGAAGGATTACACGACGGACATAATGTCCGTCGTGTAATCCTCGTGTAATCTAAGGATTACACGACGGACATAATGTCCGTCGTGTAATCCTCGTGTATCGAAGGATTACACGACGGACATAATGTCCGTCGTGTAATCCTCGTGTAATCGAAGGATTACACGACGGACATTATGTCTGTCGTGTAATCCTCGTGTATCGAAGGATTACACGACGGACATAATGTCCGTCGTGTAATCCTCGTGTAATCTAAGGATTACACGACGGACATAATGTCCGTCGTGTAATCCTCGTGTAATCTAAGGATTAATCCTCGTGTATCGAAGGATTACACGACGGACATAATGTCCGTCGTGTAATCCTCCGAAAATTTTTAAAATTTTCAAATTTTCAAAAAAAAAAAGGATTACACGACGGTTTTAAGCAAAACCGTCGTGTAATCCTCCGAAAATTTTTAAATTTCAAATTTTCAAAATTTGAAAATTTTCAAAAAAAGGATTACACGATGGTTACAAAAACCGTCGTGTAATCCTCCGAAAATTTTCAAAATTTTCAAATTTCATGCTTTGGAATTCGCACGAAAACCCATTACTTAAATACACTTTTCTTTTCATTTATCATCATTTTCATCTTCAACACTTTAGACAACTCAAACTTTTCTCCTCCCCACCTCCTTCGCCCGCCCCCCCAACTTAAAATCCGGTCACGCCGGCGTCACCACGTCAAACTTGTCCCAAACCGCCGCCGCTATCGTCGCCACCACCTCTCTCTCCCCGTGTTCCCATCAAGGTCGTGACTATTTTTTTTTAAAGAAAAGCAAGGTGACTTCCATATTACTCAATTTCTTATTTTCTAACAAAACTACGAACACACAATACTTTAATAACTTGCGTGGTGTGTAATTTGTAGTGTTGTGGTTTTGGGAGTCATTGACCCATGGGAGGACCTCGTCCTTTATTTTGATCCTTTTCGAGAGAAGAAACGAGACGATTTTACCGAACTCATAAACATGTAAGGCAATTTTTGTATGCTAATTTTTTTTGTTAATCTTAATTATATGCATATTAATTAGCTTGAACTTTACCAATTTGCTAGGGCCCTAATGGATTGGAAGATTACGGTCGGCGAAGGAATTAGAAGGAGACGAGATTGTAAAACGAAAATCTCGAACCGGCCTTGTCCTCTCCAAGAGGGAAGTGTCAAATGTGATTATTTCATTTTAGGTTTTATGAGGGAAATAGTGTTTAATGGAATTTTCACTTCTGATAATTTGGATTTGATTAGGAGTGAATGGTGTGGTCATGTAATGGAATTCGTTGATTATGACATTCCATCTTTGTAATATATAATAATTGGTATGTTTTTACCTTGATCAATGTTGTTCATATCTTGAATTGTCTCTTGATTTTTGCCATTTCACGATATACTCCGAAACTTTACACCACGGTCTTCTATATGTCCGTCGTGTAAAGTGGACTTTACACCACGGTCTTTTCGATGTCCGTCGTGTAAAGTCCGCTTTACACCACGGTCTTTTAGATGTCCGTCGTGTAAAGTCCGCTTTTCACCACGGTCTTCGATATGTCCGTCGTGTAAAGTCCGCTTTTCACCACGGTCTTCGATATGTCCGTCGTGTAAAGTCCGCTTTACACCACGGTCTTCATATGTCCGTCGTGTAAAGTCCGCTTTACACCACGGTCTTCATATGTCCGTCGTGTAAAGTCCGCTTTACACGACGGTCTTCATATGTCCGTCGTGTAAAGTCCGCTTTACACCACGGTCTTCATATGTCCGTCGTGTAAAGTCCGCTTTACACGACGGTCTTCGATATGTCCGTCGTGTAAAGTCCGCTTTACACCACGGTCTTCATATGTCCGTCGTGTAAAGTCCGCTTTACACGACGGTCTTCATATGTCCGTCGTGTAAAGTCCGCTTTACACCACGGTCTTCATATGTCCGTCGTGTAAAGTCCGCTTTACACCACGGTCTTCATATGTCCGTCGTGTAAAGTCCGCTTTACACCACGGTCTTCGATATGTCCGTCGTGTAAAGTCCGCTTTACACCACGATTTTTCTACTTAAATACGGGATTACACGACGGGTGTTAACCGTCGTGTAAATTTAGATACCACGACGGTTCATATAACCGTTGTGTTATCTTCCACGACAATGGATTACACGACGGTTCTGTAACCGTCGTGTAAACTTTGCACGACGGTCAAAAACCGTCGTGTAATCCCCTCTTTTTAGTAGTGAAGAGAGGGCTTAGAAGGGACGAAAGAGAACATGAGGATGTGTAATTAAATTGTCATTTTGACAAAAAAGGAACAATTTTTTAAATGGTATTTGGGTAGATGTTCCAAACACTCATTTGGAAAAAAAATGATTTTCTAACAAATCTAATAAAACCTTAATGTCTATAACATATTTAATAGGGTATGTGGGTGCGTGAGTATTTGTTTCTCAAGAGAGTAATGAACACATTAAGAGAAGAATTATCTAATCAGAGTTAAAACGAAAAAGAAAAAAATTGATATGAAAATCTTTTTTGTAAATATCATGAGTGGCTAATTTAAAAATAATTTTCTAACAAATCTAATAAAACCTTAATGTCTATGACATATTTGATAAGGTTTGTGGATGAGTATATGTTTCTCAAGAGAGTAATTAACATAATAAAAGAAGAATTATCTTGATCGGAGTTAAAGCGAAAAAGTTATGACATTTTGAAATTTAAGAAGAAAAAGAAAAAAAAACATTTTAGGATGAAAAACACTTTTCATGAGTGGCTAGTTTCACAAATAAATCCTAACTCATTTTCATTTTGCAATTAAAAAAAAAAAAAAAAAGCACCTTGAAATGTGGTTACTAAACACCATCTTCATTATGAAATGAAAATTAAATAAGATAAATTTAGAAAACAAATGGGGGGTGGAAAGTTTCACAACGGAATCATACCACTTTGGAAAATTTCAGGGTTTGTGATTGGGGCTCTGGAGAGTGTTTGTTTCCTGAGAAAATAGAGAGAAACTGAGAGACACTGTTGTGTTGAGAGTTCCAGTGTTCTTGCGAGAGATTGAGGGTGTACAAATCTTCAGATTATTGGATTGGACTAGGGACGACACATCCCTGCCTTGGATATAGGATCAATTCGATCTGAACCGAGTAAATCACTTGTTCCTCTTCTCTGATTACTTTCTATTGTGTTTTTCCTTTAGATTGCTCTTTCTCTTGTTTCGGTTTTCTGCTGTGTTTTGTTGATTTCAATTGCAGGAGTCCAAGGCCAATTCCTAAATATTCGTTAATCAATGATTACTTAGTGATTGACTATAGTCGGCCAGTAAAAACATATAGAATCACTGATTAACCATACTTAATCAATAATTGACTAGTTGGTATTTTATAAAAAACAGTTTTCTTAATATTTCAAAACTTCGGTCATTTATTAAAAAAATTCTTAAAAAAAAAAAGATCATTTACCCACAAATGTTTTGTTTCTTTGAAGCCGAGAAAAGCTTTTTTGAGGAATTATGGAAATGGAATCTTCAGCCTCCTCTAAAGATCCTGAATTAGGCCCATGATTGAAGGGGTTCATGTTTTTACATTGTTCTGCTTCATGGGATTTGGCTTCCTCAAGATCTTTCTTAAACTTATGCATACTCCCATTTATTTGCATTCTAATTGCAGGAAACCAAAGAAACGTAGAAAAAGAGTAGGAGAATCTTCCAATTGACAATAAAAATAAATTTGTGCCTCTCAACATACGCAAAAATGACAATTCTCAATAATTATAGGCACGTAGAGAGGAAATATATGGCTTATAACAAGATTAAAAGGGAAAAAAATACAGAGAAAAAAGATCTCATCGTGCACTTTCATATAACAAACATTAATAACTTTTTTTTTAAAAAAATAAAATCCGAGTATATTTCTCAATCCTATCAGTAGAGTGACTCTCCTTGAGCTTCATGAATACAAGACCAGTGAGCAAACTATCCGAACCAGCTTGGTGAGACGAACCAATTCTCCGGACTTGGAGCTCATTTGCAACGTCTTGTAACCAGCCATAAAGGTTGTTGGTGAATTCGATCACATGCTTGACGTCGTAGAAATTAGGGATACGAGTCTCCAGCAACTCAAGGAAACGCTCTTGTGTCTCCGGGAGACGTTCGCCACGAAGGAGCTTGACAACATGCCCGAAATCAAACGAGCCGTGGAACACAATCCAATGCAACTGATCATTTTCCGGCCTCAAAGTATCTTTCATCACAGTCACTGAAGACATCAACAGCTCACCAAACCTATGAATGTCCACTCCCTTTTCTTTAAACTCATCGAACTTAATGCCGTGTTTCTTTAAAAGCTTGATCGATTCAGGGGCGCAGGCCTGTTTGTCTTCAAGTTCATCGGATTTGCAGAAATTGAACTGCCAAACGCAGTACTTGCCAGTCCCACAGGTGGGGAGATTTCCTTTCTCATCAAAGAATGTGAGACCCAATTGGATTAACTTTGTGTCATTCACATTCTTCTTAAGAAAATTGTAGGCATTGTTTCATATTTGAATTTAACTTCAACTAATCTTTACTTTTTCATATCAATTTTTATGTTTTTCTGAAAAGTCAATAAAATTTATAACTAGTTGTTGAAAAATCAATCAACCTCAACTTAAAAATTTCATCTCCAACCGGTAAACCAAATGGACGCGTATAATGGTCCTGTGATTTGGAATTGCTGATGAACATATCCTGGGAACTCAGTGTCCATGGCAACATACTTGAACTCTTTATTGATTTTATCATTTCGAACTCTTCCTCAAGATTGTCATTCCAAACATCCCTTATCTGAACCGAATCTTCGGTTATCGGGCTCGCCATTTCTTCTTTCGGTTCGGCGCCAATGACTAAACCTCCCAGACTTGGGAAACCCCAAGAACCACAAAACTGGACCAAAAATAAAAACAGAACAACATTAAGAAAAATGTCTCATTATATCAAAAGCGAGAAAACCCCCATTTCTTGAAATTCAAAGAACAAAAGATTCACGTCATTACCTACTAAAGCCAAGAATGCCCTGTTGAAGATTTGGGAAATAGCGAACCTCCGACCGATCACTCGCCAATGAAACCGACTATTTTTATGTCGTTTCTTCCAGAAGGTTGGGATGGTTCAGAGGCCAACAAACGAGGGTTTCTTTGATGATGAGAAATGAGAGTTCTATTTTTTTTTCGCCCAGAGAACAAGAAGAAGAAGTGACAGAGAAGGGAGAAACAGAAACAGAAAAGGGAAGGTTCTGTAGTCGTTTTACTCGTTTATATATGGGGGTTGGATTTGAGCGTTTTTCAGTTGGCCTCACTTCTGCTTCTTACGTTGTCACATCTGCATGGACATATATACACACACACACAAATATATATATACACACATACATATTATATGTTTCATTTATTTCACTAAGTACTTACGATCTGTTTATGATTTGCTGATTTTTATAGCCCTTTTGTCTACGTCAATTTTAAAGAATGGAATCTGGTTCTGTCAAAGAGCAAGAAAAATTGAAAGATTACTGGGAAAAAAAATTTTCCAAAGTTTTGAGGACAAAGGTCCAAAAAATATATTTGCTTGAAGCAAACCTGTGCGTTTGTGTTTAAAATTGGAGTCGTACTGCATAAATATTTTATTTTAATTTCTAATTCCCTCTCTCTTGTTTACTGAATTTAGTAATAAAAAACTTTATCAATTTAATTACTAAAATATCTTCTCTACTTCTACTTGATGAGGACAAGTGGACAACTCAAGTATATTTCGTGTTTATTTGTGGAAATGAGTACCTTGATCCACTAAAATAGTAAACATATCCTTTTGTTGGGGAAAAAAAAAATCCACACAGAGACAGCTTATATTTGTAAATATCAACTTCAAATCAAATGTACTTTGTGATTTCGATTTGATGTTTCATTAGCACAACTTCAAATCCTTTATAGCATAAAATGGTGTTGTGCATTGATTAATGTCCAAATATGCACTGATAAAGCGGTCGATTGTAGCATAGATCGGACGGTTGTATTTATAAGAAGGCGACAACGAAAGCGAATAATATTAATAGAGATAAACGTTAAAAAGACAATAAATAAAATAATAAAAAGTGAATATGTTTTGATTGATTTTTGCGATTGAGAAAATAAACAAAATATGAAAAGGATAAGATTTAGTTAGAGAAAAATTCAATAACAAATGACGCAAAACGTTGTGAATCCTTCATATGCTTCGTTCTTTAATTCGAATAAAATCTTCAATTTATGATTTAATTACAAGTTTCACATCCGAAACAAGCAACCGAAAATATGGCATTAAAAACCAATAAATAAATGTGTTTCGGTGGATTAAATTTCAATTTTGAACCAAACGCATTTACCGTTACAAGCTATCCAATATCAACAAAGAATTAATTTTAGCAAATTGCAATAAAAGGTAGCTCATAAAACAAATCATATCAAAATAATTAAAATGTGACAATATTACATAAAAAAAAGCATGACTGAATTTATATAAAAGATTGGCACACAATATTTTGAACAAAAATAGAATGAAATGAAGAGATTCAATACACTAAAACTTATAAAACTTTAAAAAACAAAATGAAAATCAAACCCAAATTATTTTACTTCACACATGAGTTCATTACTAGCCTTATTAAAGTGTCTAGCCTAACTTGCAATTCATCTCACAAAATTCTAAGTAGAAAATATGTGATGAAAAATGCAAGATATAAAGAAAATACAAGAAAAACACACTCCAAACTTAGCCAAAAAATGCTGAGGGAAATATGTTCTGCCCTCCTGAGAAGCCACGATTATATAGCCATGAAGTCCAACATGCTAAAGAGAATTTTGGCGCAACAAATCCACCACCCCATCTGGTAAAGCAGTTGGAGACTCGTGGAAAACCAGCTAGGGCTAAGGATCAAATAAGCTGGAGACAAGGCCCGTGATTCGTGGGCTTGAAAGATGCAGCCCAGAGATCCTGATGGGCCTGAGTTTCGGCCCAAGAATCAAGCAAGAAAGCTCGCACACGGGAAGGCGCACTAACCTGCGCAAAGAAAGTAGAGCAAAGAAAGGGAAGAAAAATAGAAAAAAGAAAAAAGAAAAAGAAAAGGAAAGGAAAGGGTAAATAAAATAAACCAAAATAAGTAGAATACTAATAAAATGGATTAAAATCAAATATTTCCAAATTAAAATATTTTGAATTAAAATCATAAAAATACTCAATTAAAACTTAAATTATTTAATAAATTAAATCAACAAAATTTCATTTTCGTGCCCTTATCATGCATTAAGAGAGAGAGAGAGAGAGAGAGAGAGAGAGAAAGTAGAAACAAATTACACGAGGAAATGAGGACATCTCTATTTGAGATTTATACAAAACTTGTTGACAAATTGAGAGAGGTTTTCTACTCAAGGTGAGTTAGAAATAGGGAAGAGAGAGGACTTTGAGGATGTGGAGAGTTTCCCAATTCAATCATTCCTGTTTCCTGCTCAAGAAAAACGTATAAATTCCTCTCTTTTTTCTTTCTTTTTTTTTTTTAATGAAAAAATTTTTTTCTTTTTTTTTTTAATGAAAAAAGTTTTTTTTTTTTTGGTGTTATTTATTGTTTTAATGTTGTATTTTGAGTTTATAACAAGTATATTCTATTTTTTGAATGCAGCAAAAAAAAAAATATTCTACTTGTAAAGTTAAGAATCATTTTAAATATTGATAGTGTTTTATCATGCTAAATCATGCTAAACTATACTTTATATTTAGGTCAATTGCTAATTTTGTGTAACGACCCGCCTTGCACAGGCCGTTACACTGCTGCTTACTTACTTACTTACATACTTATAAATTAGCTCAAAATACAGCGGAAATTTTTTTTTTTTTTTATACACGAATTAAAACGTGTTCCTTAGAAAAGGTGTCTGCATAAAGTATAATTACATAATTATAAGAACTCAAAAAGGTCAAAACGCGTAGCGGCATAAAGTCCCACGATTTCACAGCTTGCCTTGCCACGCCTTGCCACGCCTCGCCACCTTAAATCATGCATTGCTGACAGGCTGCTTACCTACCGCATAGATGTAAGACAGTGAGCTTTCGCTCAGCAAGTACAACTGTCTCGTCTGCGACTTACTTATACCCATATCGAAATACATTTCTAACTTAACTTACATAGCCCTTCATAATCACATAGCATCATTCATAATAGCATAAACTAACAATGCATATACATGCATGGTCCAGTTATACTCGTATTTACTTTCTTTGCTTATTTTTCTTTTAGGGCCCTTACATTGATGTTCGTACCCGGCGCGCGACTATGGAGTGGTTGGGGCGGCCAGCCCATTCTAACTCAAACCATAGTCCTACCCGACCTCGGACGGGTGGTACTACACCGGCAAGCTCGCTTGCCTTATTATCTTTTCTTAACTCGATCTTGAGTTCATTCGTCTCATATGGATTAGTGAACATGCAACGTGATGTCTCACAATCCTAATTCATGCTGTCATGAAAATCATACTTAATCATGTTTTTTATACATCATCATATAACATGACATACTAATACTTATAGCATGGCAATTTACTTATAACACATCATCGCATAGCATACAATTTCATACACCTGTAGCATTTATCTAATCTTACTTTAGTAAGCATCAACTAGAGCCTATGCTGTAGGCGGAGTTGTACTTACCTCTTCTTGCTAAATCCTCACTTTCGCTGTCCGGCCTTGGCGTACAGCTACAAGTCCTCTCCTGCTTGAGAAAGGACATAAGTGAGATTTTGTCTCTTGTATAGAATGTTGGTGCCCTAACCAACATACCTACTAAACCTAGTTGTATGTCCCCATCAAATAACTGACTTGTCCAAATTGGCCTTTTACTGCTGGGGATTAATTTGAACTTGATTAATCCCTTAACAGGCTACGTTGGATAACCTCGTAAGCTAGATCTTGGTTTACTATTGGGCATTTCTCCTTAAAATCTTGGGCTTTACTATTCTTATTGGGTCAATGGCCTTGACCCACTTTTCTTGGCCCATTTCACATTTATGGTAGTCCTTAGGGTTATGTTGGATAACCCTTAAGGTTACCCTTACTGATTGTTGGGTCAATCAAAGTTGACAATTGATCAACTACTGGTCAACCCTTGTCAATTCTGAGCCTTTTGGGCCTAAGCCCGGTAACTCGGGTCCTATTCCCGGCTACGGCCCGTAAGCGGCTTGATTACCATTTTTATCTTGAAAATCTATTCTCTTAACTTAAACTTCATTTTCTTAACTTAAAATCACATTTCTTTTCTTCTTGCACTTTTACACGATTTTTTCTTAAAAATCCTTAAAACTCTTGGTAAAATTCCGATCTTTGAAATAATTTTTTGTAAATGTCGTTTAGGGTCAAAAACTGTTTTTGGAACAGTTTTCGCAATTAAAATAATGGTTTAGAACACTTTATAATTTTTTGAAAACATTTTGTAAAACTTTGGTGCTGGAATTTTCAGATTCCTTGCGTACTCCTCGTAAAACGTGCCCAATTTAAAAATCCGTTAAGAATTTGAAAAACTTTTCTCCACGAAAGATGTAGCTCTCGAAAAATGCTAAAACTTTTATATTTTGCAAAAAATCTAATTCTGCCTATATTGATACCGGTTTTCATTTGAAAACGGCTGATCCTGAAAAATCTGGGTGAAAACTGGGCCCAGGGATCAGCCACGGTTTTTGCTGAAAACGAAGGATGTTGGAGCCTTATTTTGATATTCCGTTCATGCTGTCCTCTAGGAAAAATTGTTGTGAGAAACTTTCATGTTTCGTGTTTTACCCCATTCGGCCTCTAGAGGCCTTAAAATTTCACTTTTCCAAAACTGGTCAGATTCTAATCCAAATCTGGGCAGTTTTGGGTTTACGTTCGGTTTGCGTCCTATTTTGCGAATCTAACTCGACCGACCACTTTGGAAGCCCACGATTCAAACACACAACGTTTTCTAACGTCTCATTAAGCCCAAAATCCGATCCTTACAGTCCATGCAACCCACAAATTAAAAACAAAACCCTAGGGTTGCTTGGTTCTAATCTAGCATTCCATCACATACAACCATCACAAAATCAACTCTAGATTAGCATGCATTTTTGGCTGCCAAAGGGGCAGATTTTTGGCCACTAAAGGGGACACACAACCTACGGTTTCTAGCATGAAATTCATACAAAAATCAACACAAGTCAAGCAAGATTTAAAGCCACATAAACCCTAGAGCTAGCAACCAAGCATACACCAAGATTAGGACACGAAATTGAAATCGGACTTACGTTCTTACAATCCAATCGAATCCTCAAATTGAACTTCAAATTTAGCTCAAAATAAAGAGGATTAGGGTTTGAGAGATTACCTCAACCAAAGCCAAGTTTGATTGCAAAATTTTCCTTTCTTCCTTGTTCACCCTAGTCCCACGGCCACACCTAGAAAAATGGGGATCCAAGAAAAATTTGTTGGCTCTTTCTTGCACCTCCAAGCCGAGCACTTCAAGAAGAAAAGCCCCAAAAGAAATTTCAAGATTCACTCACATTTTTCTCCTCCTTCTCTTGGTCGGCCACACTAGGAAAAATGGGCACCAAAACTTTGTTTTGGCCTCTTGGTTTCTCCTCCTAGAAACTGGACTCCACTTAAAAGAAAAGCCCTCAAAAATTTCACTTTACCTCACCCTTTCTCCTTCCTCTCAAGTTCGGCCACAAACCCTAAAAACCCACTAAAATCTCTCAAATTTTTCCTTGCTCTCACTCTTGAAAAACCGAACCCAAGAGATGAAAATTTCAAGAGAATTTCTTTAGCTCTCTCTCCTCTCCTTCTCTCCCTCTTGCTGCCGAACCTTTTGAAGAAAAATGCAAGAGGTTAACTGCACTTTTCAATAAAATGTATAGGGAATGTGAGGGTTTTTTGATGGACAAGAGTGGTTGGTGACTTGCCTTGATTTAAGGCTTTTCTCCATCCCTTTTCTTTCCTTGCTGCAGCCGAATTTTGGGGGAGGGTAAGGCTCCACATGAGCTAGCTTTAGGCTAGTGGAAGGTGACATCATAGGCATGGGCAATAGTCCTTAGCTTAGTTAGGCTTGTTTGGCTAGTTTTGCTCTCTAAAGCTCATTTTTTCTTTCTTTCGTGCTACACAGATAATTCTAATATTGTGATTCCTCAAAACACAATATTTTTATCTCATACCGAAGTACAAAATTCATCTGTGTGAATTTTGGATCAAAAAATATTTCTCTTTAAATTTTTCCGAACCCTTTTTGCCCTTAAACTCTAACTCGGTGTGCTTGATTTTCTAGGGACGTTTTCATGCTTATTCTTGCTAACTAGTTCACAAAACTTATTCTCGGAACTCGTTCCGTCCTGAACTTGAAAAATCTTGAAAAGTCAACCCTTTAACTTTTTGTCGGTCAAATTTTGACTTTTTCGGTCAAAGTTGACTTTCGCAAAATTTTGCACTGTTGCGGTCCTCTCGACTTGAAAGGTCCATTTTCGAGCTTAGAAATCAATTTTGAGTCTTCTCGACCCATTAAAATTCACAAATCCTTTCAGAAGCCCTAAACCGAGCTTTTTCACAAATATTTTCGTAAAGTGAAAATAATTCCTTTAAAAGGAAAATGTACATGGAAAATTCGAATATTACATTTTGGCTCTTAAAATAATGAATTTACTGTTAACTTACAAATAAATGAATAGTTAAGCACAATTAGGCGTTGAAAAATCATAAACATATAATTTTTAAGTATAAGTACAAGGGTATACCTACTAGCAAAAAGTACAAGGGTATATCTGTTAATTAGTGTTTGATTATAAATTTATACATAAGTTAGAGAAGGGTTCATTTTTCTTCTTAAAAAAAATAATAAAGTCATCTACTTAGAGCTTAAAATCACCTTCTTCTTTTTTTTTGGCCCTCAAAATAGAGGTTAAAACCACTTGTTATCTTAAAAACTAAAAACCAAAAAAAAAAAAAAAGGAACGAACGAGCTTAAACTAAAAATGACAAAATTTTGATATGATTTTAAAACTTGAAGTGTGATTTTTAAAAAATGACTAAAATGTAATATATAATGTTTTGATGAGACTAAAATACTAGGGGAAAAAGGAGTAAATAGCAGATTCTTGAAAACATTCAAGTAAATAGTAAATTTATTAGGTTAATAGATTATTGTATGAAATAAATAATCTAGTTCTCTAATAGATTTGTTATTTCTGATTTCAAATATTTTTTTTTCTTTACTTGAGAATGTGAGAATTCAAAATCTTCATTTTATCGTAATGTCACATATGTAATTATCACTATGTCATGCCTACAACCACTCTAGAACTTGCTATTTACTTTCCTTTTGCCATGTAAAAGTGGTATTTACAACAATTTTCGACTTTGTACAGAAACAGCCCCAAAATATGCTCAAGGTCTTTATTTTTTTTCCTTCCCTTAATACCAGTTTGGAGTTTTTACACTAGACTTTTATTTCCCCCTTTGCTTATCCACTAAGGCCTTGTTTAGTACGCCAGACTGGATTGGATTGGATCGTGTATAATCATGTCTTGCGTTTGACATACTATAGGATTGGACTAAATTAAAAGTTAATTTAATTAATGTTTGATAAAAATTAAATTAATTAATGAAAGTTTTACCAAAACACATACACAAAAAAATTACTAGACTACAAATTACATTGAAATTTTCCAAAAATTTTCCAAATCCAGCAATTGAGGAGGGGGAAAAAAAAACAAACAAACAAACAGTAGTGGATAGGAAATGACAATCTCTTCCTGCCGAGGGTGGGTTTAGTTGTGCCTGGGTTTAGACAACGGCGGCGCCTGCGTTTCGCAACAACAAATAATCTCCTAAAATAATTAAAAATAATTAACGCATAAGAATCCTAAGAATGATAGTAAATAGTTACAAAGAAAAATTAGGTAGATAGACAAGGAACAATTAGGTAAATAGACAGTTTTTGACAACGTATTTAAAAAAATTGATATATATATATATGTATATATTTAAGAAAATGACTAGTGGTCATTAAAATAACCCATATAATTAGTTAGTGATTTTTTTTTTGGGTTAAAAAAAGGGATCTAGTGGTGGTCCGTCATTTCTTGTTTTTAAGTCTACACAGGCAAGGACACTCCCCTGAGTTGACAAGAGATTCGAATCTCTGACCTAATTGATAGGTGAGATCCTAAGGTTGCCTTCCGTCCCAACTCATCCAATTAGTCAGTGATTGACTATAGCATATTGATACTCGTTAATTAGTCACTAAATCACTTATTGACCTTTTTTAGGGGAAAAAAAACCTATCATTTTTTCAATTTAACAAAATCTCAGACATTTACTAAAAAAAAAATAATAAAATAAAAAATGGTCGTTTACCAACATATCCATAATTATAAATAGGCCTCCAAATGAGAACTTTAATGGAGTGGAATTTTATAATAAAAATCAAAACACGCTAGCGTGCAAATAAAAACCAAATAGACATTGCCAAGTTCTAGGAATGCTCATGTGTGGGTGTGTAAATGCCAAGTCGATATACAAGCGCATTTCTATTTACTTATTAGAAATTTTAAAACTATTTTGGATCGTAATTAGTCATTTAACATCATGATCTATAGAAAAACCACAACATTTAATCCTTTTTATTTTTTATTTTTTTTTTTTTGGATAATAGAAATTATAAAGCAAATGTTGAGCTAAACGAATTCAAAGATTTTCCATTATTTATGTCCCACAATTCAAATATTCTCCATGTCCCAGACTCCCGTCGTCATCTCTTGGATCTCCATTTTATGCTTCCCAAGCCCTTGAAGCTGTCAAAAGGATTATTGAACTTTAGAACAACATTAACAAGACAGTAAAATGTTGAGATGGCGTAAAAAAATTTAATAATGAGTTAAACAAGTAGAGTAGGGGGTGCACATGAGTGCTTATCTTTAAAAAAAAATAATAAAAATAAAAATAAAAACCATACTAGCAAAGCGTACTTTTTTTTTTTTTTTTTTAAGTTGACTTTGTTTTATATAATTACCTCATTTTTAAGTGTTTATTTTTAATCAGTTCAAAAAGGATAAATAAAGGTATGACTGTTTGGTAAGTGTAGAGTGAAATTAATTAGTTTTGTTACGACGAAAATCACCTCTCTCTGTATCAAAGAAAGCTTCTAAGAATCTCAAAACTTCGGAGATTCAAGTAAATACTTACAAATAGATGCCTAAAAGTGAAATTGAGAGGTGGGTAAATTCTAAAGTATAAATCAAAACACGTTAACCAAAAAAAAACAAAAAAACAAAAAAAAAAAAAAAAAAAAAAAAAAAAAAATCAATACACGTTAACAAACAATTACAAGCTAAGTAATAAATCCCAAATTCTAGCATTGCATGTGCAAGTAGTTCCCCCTCTAATTAAAATTTAATGTGTGTTAAGTGTGCAAATGCCAAGTGCCCATTGAGCTTTACTATAATGTATTCTCTTAAAAAATTTGAATTCATTTGACATCCGAGTTTAACTCTAACTAAACTATATTTTTTAATCTCAATTTTTGTCTTTTTCTTAAAAGTCAACAACGTTTATAACTAATTTTTAAAAAATCAACTCAACTCAAATTTAAAAATTTCATCTCTCAAACTCAACTCATTCACCAACCGGACCCTTAGATCTTTAAGTTAAAAAAACACGCTTAAAACAGAGATGCAAACGGATTTTTTTTATCAGAACTAACCTTGTCCAGAGAGGATCATATCGCTGTCGGCACCAGCGTGCCAACCAAAGTAACCAAGCAATCCCCTGTTCTTAGCGTAAGAAACCTTTCTCGATATACTCTGCTCATCATCATACCCAATCCATGTCGTCCCGGCATAGCAATAGTCCGTCACAACCGTCTCATTAAATACCGTTTTCCCAACATTCTGATTATCAGCGATGAATTTCTTGATCTCAGTATACCCCAATGTCGACTCGCCGGCAAATGCAGACCCATTCGCCGGCGCGTAAAGTCCGTTCGTATTCGCATCCACGAGACGCCAGGCGTAGCCATAGAAAGGAAGCCCCAGAACCATCTTATTCGCCGGAAAACTCTCATTAATCCACGTCGAAACCCCGTCATCGCCTCCGTATCTTTCCGTTGCATCTTTGTACAGTGAAGCCGGTGGTTTCGTCAATGTTGGCGATGAGTTTGGTGCGGGAGTGTAGAAGTCATAAGCCATTACGTTGATCCAATCCAAGCTTCTTGCAAGCGCCGGGACGACGTAGTGGACCGAGTAATAGTCCGAGGAGTAGAAGACCGCTGCAGCGAGGAGCAGCGGGGAGCGGCCGGTGTCGTTCGCCTCCTCGGCAACGGCCGTACGCCACTCGTCAACGAGGTAGCCGAATTGGGTCATCTGGGTGTCGTCGGAAGGGTACTCCCAGTCGAGGTCGAGGCCGTGGAAGTTGTTTTCCCTCGCCAGCGCTATCGACGACTGGATAAAGGCCTGGCGGCGGTTCCAGTCACTTGCCATGGCGATGTAATCGGTCTTGTTCGCGTTACCGCCACCGATCGAGATGAGGGTCTTGACGGACGGGTTTCTTTTCTGCACTGTTGATGTGAAGTTGGCGAACTTTTGAGTAAGCTCAGGTGGAATGTAGACTTGGAAGGTTTGGTTGTCGAGGTGGGCGAAAGCGCAGTAGAGGACGGTGAAGAGAGAGGAGTCGATGCTGTCGGCGGGGAATTCGAGCTCCGAAAACCAGTAAGCGGCTTTCACGTCTGTGGATTGGGCGGCTGAGAAGTGGTGTTGTTGGAGGAGTAAAATAGAAAAGAAGAAGATCAGGCTCTGTTTTAAAGCCATGGTTGAGAGAGGAGTTTTTGCCTAGTTTCTCCTTATCTTGGTGTTTAAAAGGACTTGGGCTTGAAGTGTACATATATCAATGGCTTTTGGGAGGCGTGTAAATTACTACTCAATGTCATCAATTTGTCAGTTTTGTCATGCGGATTAAAAATAAGTTTGGTCAATATTTTTCTGATACGACTTTCGTTTATTAAACAATAATAAAACTAGTTTTAGATTTCGAATTTACAAGTTTCTACTCAAATTTAACGCTGTCAGGGCGTCATATCAAACTTATTTGGATATTTAATTTATGTCTCCCTTACATTTCTTAGATTCACACCCATTTCTCAGATTCACATCCATTTCCATATTGGTGGCCATAATAGTGGCGTTACCTGTAGGGTGCTCTGGCAGACGGTATTGGAGGTAGCTAGCCCACTAGATTTATGTCCGTAACTCAATAAACTATTCCAACGACTAAACCCTTTGGACGGAATAGGTATGGATATTTGACACCTGATTATTGGCTAAATTACACATACAATATTAGTAAATACCCCAACCTAATAAATGTTTTTTTTTTTTTTTTTTAAATAATAGTTTGGTTTTCATTTTTCTCGCTTCTCCTCTTTTTCTCAAAATTTTCATAAACTAGGGTTTCCCTTTGTGCGGAACTTTAGCCGCCGTTGCCGCCGCCGCCGCCACCATGGTTGGTGAAGGTGATCAGCAGTTTGATGATCTCTGTAAGGATGGAGACAGAAGGTCCTAATTGGGAATTTTTTGACCAGATCTAACCGGTGAGTTTCTGGCGATTTAGGACTCGATGAGGCCTTGGTGATCCAGTGATCTTTTATCTCCAATCTAATCAATTGATTTCCTCTGAGTTGTAACATGCAGTGGAGTGGTTGTTTCACATAGGGCGAGAATTTTACGGGTGATGTTATTTTATATTCATGCTTTGTTTTTGTGTTTAAGTTTTAGTTTTGTAATAAATGAAGTAGTTCTCTCACCTTCGGCTTGTTTTTGTGTGTGTATTTTGCTTGAGTTATTTTCTAGTGGTATATGTCTATGGATTTCATTAGAATTAAGGCTATACGGAGTTTGCTGCAATCTTTGTGCAGTAAGTGACTATCTTTTAATCCATCGGAATATTCCATCGATTGCAGATTTTTTTTTAAAAGAGCTTTATACATGCTTAATTATAGGATTGCCAAGGAATTCAGAGAATTTTGCCATCACTGGGTCTTGACTTATGTCTTCCTCACTGAGTTTCATTTAATTTTACTAATGGAATCAATCTTAATCAAGAGTTATATCTCTTGTATCACATAGTTGTTTCATCTTTAATATTGGTGTTTGTATCTAATTTTAATTTAAAGGATAATTTCCCTTTTAAAAAAAAGTTTTTTAATATGAACATAGTGAAATTTTCCTTTTATATATACTTTTATATAATAAATACTAGATTTAGCCTCTCATGTACCCACTTCCATTTTAATTTAACTATATTTTTCTTTGAAAGTGAATTAACTATATGAAGAATATAAAAAAAAAAAAAAACCAAATAAGGAAAAAAAAAAAAAACAATTTCATTCTCAAAAAGGAAACATTAAGAATCTCTAAAAAAAAAAATGACACTCTTTTGTGCCAACATCACTTCCAACAAAATGACTTAAAATTTAATCAAAAAAAAAAAAAAGAAAAAGAAAAAAACCCAACCTTAATAATAACTTTAAGACAAGAATAAAAACTCAAAAAATGTCTAAATTAAAATTTTCTTTTGTGGTCAAATTATTTACATATATAATTAATGTGATGGATGTTTTTTTATTATTATTTAGAAAGAATATTTCTATTTGTGTGTAATTGAGCGTACGAGACTTCTTAATGGGTTTAAAGGTAATTTTATTGTAGAATAAAAGTATGATAAGAATTTTTAATGATTTTATGTGAGTATTTATTAACATTTTGGGTGCAAATAAATTCTCCCTTTCTAAAATTTTGGCACTTTTATCTCAAAAAATTACTACAAACTAAATTGTTTAGAAAAAAAATCAAGAATGATGTGTTAACCCATAAAAAAAATTTAGAGATATATTTACAGACAAACCTATTAAATATTTGGGAAGGATTACTAAAATATATATATATATATATATTTGGGAAGGACTTGTTGCTTTTCCTCCTATTGAAAAACATAACATCTTAATTAACATCGAATCATGATTACAAAAGTAAAGCTATATATGATTCAATCAATACGAATCAGATCAAGTAATATTTTAGTATCTTAGGGAAAATAAATTCTAAATTCAGGGAATTAAACGAGTGAAAAATATTACAATCTTATAAATAAAAAAAAAAAAAAAAAAAAGAATTCATGAATCAAACGCGTTGTCAAGATAGGAAGAAGTTAGGAATTTTTATCTACAATTTGGAAAGGTATGGAATTAGGTTGTTAATTGAAAAATCTATGTACTATACCTGAACAGGTACTATACGTTTCTTTCTTCTTCTTATTATTATTTTTTGGCTAATTAAGGGCTCGGGGCACATATTCAGATGGTATTTAGCCATGTGCATTTCAAAATTCTAACTTTAAATCAAATTTTTCCTCTCTTCCATTTTCGAAAAACTCAAACTTTAAAAGTCTATAACTTTCTTATTTCAAATCAAAATAAGATGATTTTTAGGTTAAAATGCTCGTATCGAGGAAACTATTAAAAAAATTTTTTTTTCCCGAATACATTTGAAAATTTTACATTATTTTCTATATTACATAACTTTTCCAAAAGCTTTCCTCCCAAACACGCAATTCCAACTCAACCTTTAAAACACCATCACCCGATGTCCCCAAAACAGCCCTAAAAGTTTGTTTGTAACGTCTCGAAGGTTGGTTTGAGTCAAATCTTGTTAATGTGTCATTGGGTCATTTGTTGTTGCTATTAGATCTTTTAAAATTAAGCCAAAAAAAAAAATTTTTTTTGTTTGAACTTTTTTTGGACCCTACTAATTGACTTTTGTTATTAGAGAAATAGAATTTTCTTCTACCACTCGTCACCAATCCTTGTTTTCTTCAAAGTCCTTTAGTCCGTGGACTAAGTCTTTGGGAAATGACAAGTCATATAAAAACAATCCATTACGTTACAGGACCCTTTCTGTGATCTTTTCTAGACATATATATATATATATATATATATATATTTTGTATGGAAAGATAGTGATGAGAAATTTTCTTTGCTGCAATTTACGAGAAAACTATGAATTTCCTACTAGAGCCGTTTAAGACTTATCCTTTGAAGTTTACAAGTTAAATTCGGTACGCATCTCTTCTATATTGCCATGTCTTTATCTTTGACTTTGTTGATGATTTGTTTTATGGACTCATCATATGTTGAAACTTTATTTTGATTTTTTTATTTCTATTTCAAGATCATACCAAAAGTAACATAACAAATTTCCATGGCGATCAAGATAGTTATGATCATTCTTGTTCTCGTTTTCTGTTTCTCGAAATTTCGACCTTCAAGAGCACAACCTTGGATCCGAGCAGGGTATTGGGTACTATGACACTGATCTCTCCAGTTTGGACATAAATTCAGCACTCTTTACTCACCCCATTTGTGCTTTTGCTGATATAAACTCTTCTTCATATGAGCTCTCCTTCCCACATGAGCGAAAATTCTCTACTTTTGCAAACAATGTCAAACAAAGAACCCGTCAGTCACGACACTTCTGTCCATTGATGGCGGAAGTGCAGACTACTCGGTTGTCTCCAACATGGTCAGCGATTCATCTTACAGAAAGTCTTTTATCGACTCTTCGATAGAACTGGCCAGGCTTTATGGTTTTCAAGGCCTTGACCTATGTTGGGTTCCAGCAAACACAAGCTCAAACATGGCAAACATGGGAACTTTATTCGAGGAATGGAGAGCTGCTGCAAATTCCAGCCAGCCAGAACTTATATTGATTGCCGCGGTTCGGTATTCACCAGATGTTGAAGATGCCTCTTTTCCTGTTGATTCAATTCAACTCTTCTTGGATTGGGTGCATGTCATGGCCTATGACTACTATACACCCGAATGGGCACACTTCACTGGTGCTCATGCTGCTCTATTCGATCCTTCGGGTGGGACTAACACGGATTCCGGTATCAGGGCATGGATTGCTAGGGGACTACCTGCTTCCAAATTGGACTTGGGATTCCCTTACCACGGCTATGCCTGGACCCTGGCAAATCCCGATAAAAACAACATTGGAGCGCCAGCAACAGGTCCAGCTACTTCCGAAGATGGATCTATTGAAGATGGCGGAGCCATGAGGTTCAAGCTCATCAAAAGATACATTGAAAAAAATAATGCTGACGTGAAATACAATGCTACTTATGTGGTAAACTGCTGTGTTGTTGGGTCTACTTGGATCGGTTTTGACGACGTTGAAGCAGTTAAAGATGAGGTTTCTTATGCGAAGCAGAACAACTTGCTTGGGTATTATGCCTGGCATTTGGCAAATGATGACAATTGGTTGCTTTCTCTTGCGGGTAAGAAAGTAGCATAGTTTCTTCGTTCAAATATTTCCCCACAAATCTAGAAATTTTTGCTTTTCATTTTTACAGATAATTTGGAATGTTTTAGCCAGCAGAAGGAAAATAACAATCGTTGAATTTTGATCAAATTACCAAGTTTATACTAGTATCAATTATCAAAACGTAATGATATGGTTTGAAATGACTCCCCGTGCTTTACATTCGAATAGGAAAATAGCTGAATGTATAATGTGCCTTTAGGAAAAACATTGAGGCTATGTTTGGCAAGAGGGAAAGAGAATAGGAAGAAAGAAAGATCTATAATCTACGTGAGGAAAACAGAGAGGAAGGGAAAGACGTTTCTCTTTTTTTGATGTGGATTCCCTCCTGTAATAATGAATGAAGAGATTAAAGTCAAGGATTTTTTTTCGAAGGATTCAAAATTATCCCCTCCTCTTTTCTCTCCTGCCAAACGGCCAGGGATCACAAAATCCTTCTACCAACCTCCTCAACTTTCTCCCGGGCATCTTTACGCTCCTACGGGACAAGCTCTTTGAGAATTTCCATTAAGACCAGCATTCAAACAAAGAATGTTGGCCAAATTGTCCGTTTAAAATACAGAGGTTGAATCAACATTGAAAATTATTAGTTCATGCCGATTATTATTTCATACTTTGTCTCTCTCTTGTGATTAAATTAATGATCTTCATATAGCTCAAGAAGGTGGACGAAATAAAAAACACAAGTGGAGATTGTTGGTAATCATTTTGGCAACAGCAGCTACATCTACTTTCCTCGTAGTCACCCTGCCGTATTTCTTCCGGAAGCGGAAGATCGTGTCAAAAGGTATATTTTTATAAAAATAGATGGCCAGTTTTCAGCTTTCTATATCTAACATATTTTGCTTTACCTTCGCTTCTGCGAAGGACATATACCAGCTAAAGCATCAAAGGTTAAGGAAAGCTACGTAGAAGGTGCAGGAGATTTTAATAACAATGCTCCTGATATGCAAGTCTCTAGCCTTGCCAACATTGAAGCAGCTACAAACAATTTTTCAATTGAAAATAAGCTTGGAGAAGGTGGATACGGCCCTGTTTATAAGGTAATTAAGCATTTACAAATTCTAAAAATGAAATTCTAAACATTTGATTGGGCTTGTCTTAAAATAATGTATGCATATATATAAATGTTTCTTTTGAGTGTACTTGCTAGGGTATTTTGCCAGATGGACAAGAAATAGCTGTGAAGAAGCTGTCAGCTTCTTCTACGCAAGGGTTCGAGGAATTCAAGAATGAGGTTGTCTTGACGGCCAAACTTCAGCATGTTAATCTTGTCAGGGTCATGGGATGCTGCATTGAAAGAGAGGAACAAATGCTGATATATGAATGCATGCCAAACAAAAGCTTGGACTTGTACCTCTTTGGTATGGAATTTTGCCGATCTTTTCAATTATAGTTAATGATCTAATTTCACTACAACGAAATTTTCATCAAAAGGCCAATATTTTTTGAACTTTCTTAAAATAACGTTGGTCAAATTTCACTGATAAAAACATAAACCAATGTTGAAAGTGCCGTACCAACTTAAAAAAGGCACAGTAACGCAAACTTTCAAAGATAAAACCAACGGTTAGTGTCTATGACATATGATCTGACAATGGATTTTTAAACTGTTCAAAACCACTTTTTCTACTTGTATTTGTTTCTTAAGTAATGCAAGATTAGTGATAAAACATAGGAAAGCTTTACTCTTTTATGGAAATATTTAGTAGTTACCAATTTTCTATTTCGTTTTTAATTTAATCCCACTTGTTTTCTTGACGTTATGACATGATGATAAAATAATCTGAATATTCATATCCTAACTAAGTATTTGTAGATCCTATTAGACAGTGTCTTCTTGATTGGAAAAAACGAGTTGACATCATTGAAGGTGTAACTCAAGGGCTTCTTTATCTCCAAGAATACTCAAGAGTGACAATAATACATCGAGACCTGAAAGCTAGCAACATATACTTGACAATGATATGAAACCAAAGATATCAGATTTCGGTTTGGCCAGGATTTTCACAAAAGATGTAGTTGAAGCAAACACAAGCCGGATTGTAGGGACATAGTAAGTAGTAACTTGTCTACCAAGTAAAGCTGCTTCCAGTTAGCTCAAAATTTCGTTGGATTTTTAATAATACCGTCAACATGTTTAACGATAAATTGCAGCGGCTATATTCCTCCTGACTATGCTAGGCAAGGTTTATATTCCACCAAATTAGATGTTTACAGCTTCGGAGTTCTCCTTATCCAAATCATAAGTGGCAAGAGAAATAGTTGCTTTTATGGTTCAAATGAAGATTTAAGCCTCCTAGAATATGTAAGCATATTTACTGAAGTCTTAAATTTCTTTTTCTTTGTCTATGAATCAAATTATATCTTTTATTTGTTGGAAAAAAACAACTTTTTCTAATTATTCACAATACGAAATGGATAATATAAACGTAACAATTTCAGGCATTTGAAATGTGGAAAGAAGGCAAAGGGATGGATTTTATGGACAATTCACTTGACGACACACTCTCGTCATGTAAGTTACTGAAATGCATGCAAATAGCTCTCTTGTGTGTCCAGGAAAATGCGAACGAGAGGCCATCTATGTTGGAAGTTTCTTCGATGCTAAGAAATGAAAATATTGCTATGGAAATTCCCAAAAGGCCCACTTTTTCAAGCAGAAATGAAGCTCGTGAGGCAAAAAACGCTAAACTTCCACAAGATAACTCATCTTCGGTCAATGATATAACAATGTCCGAGGTTGGAGGCCGGTGATAGTGACGTGCTTTTTGCCCAAGGAAATCACGAATCGATCTACAACATACAAGGACAATTTATTTTGTAATCGTAGAAGGAAAGTATAAAGTGGTTATACAGCATGTTGAATATGTAACTACTGTAACATAGAGGTTGTTGTGTAACAGGCGTGTAATGTTCATTGCAATGTTCTTGTATTTTATGATCATCAATTTGATGAATTAGTTTCAGGATATAAGGCCAATTTCTTATAATAAAAGGTTGCTCAAAAGGATCCCAGCTTGTTGTTCCATTAAATAATCCACTTTTACCCCAGAAACTCAAGTTCACAAATTTTTGGGATGCTACTATTTTCTTATTGTAAGCTTACATATTAAATATATACTATCCAATTTAATATGGCTAAATAAGTGATCTATTAGTTGGGCTCTAAAGATATCTATTGGGTATGAGTTTTAATATATAGAAACTCAATACTAATTAAATTAAGGTTTATGGGAATCTAATTTAGGTTAGTGTAATACGTCATATTTGCTCTCCTCCTCCTTCCCCATTAAGAGTTAGAATCTATCTAGCATCTTAGGAACCTAAGGAGATTTGATGGTGGAAGACTACATCCTTCTCTAATTTGTCATCATGGATTCAGGTATACTTTCGATTAATTTATCTTGATGGTTTAATGTGATATTCTAGATTTGGTGATAGTTTATATTAATTATAGTTTCCCCAACAAATGGTATCAGAGCCACTTATGTTGAATCATTGAGATATATGTGTTATGTTTGTTTTTTGGGTATTTTTTCAAATTCAACGAGTTATGGTATTAATTGTTGAGTTTGAAAATTTTGTGATTGTTTTCATTTTCAGATTCAACTTTTGGATATATATATATATACATATTAGAGATTCAGTTTTTGGGTGAATGAACATGGCTGAAGGATTTTGCCCACGTTTTTATTTTATTTTATTTCTTTTTAATTGAGGGATCGATTTTCAAAAAAAAAAAAAAAAAAAAGAAGAAATAATTACGGTTTTCTAAGTTTTCCGGGCTTGAGCCCATAAGGTCTTAAGAGGCTTAAAATTAGGTCAGTTGGGCCTTGAGCCCATTATTCTTGGACTGAGGGTAAAAGATCCAGGGGTTGGTTAAGGATCCGGATTTGGTTAACCCGACCTGATCTAGCCTGACCCGGTCAATAACAGATTGGTTGACTAATGGATTGTAGCCAATGATTGATTGTTGACCATTGTCTGTTGACTATGACCATTTGGTTTGACCCAAATATATACATATATATTGTCAGATATTTTAAATAAATTGATTGGAATCATATTTTGTCAAAATAACCTCTATAATATAAATTTGTTTATTTTGGAATATTAAGATGTGTATATTTATTGTTTATGTGAATAATGACCAGTCCAAATGAAGGTTATTGTTGAGCCAAATGATAGGCATACCTGTGGTAATAGATATGTGACGATTGTTAGCTTTTTTTCATGTGAGCAAATGAGTTGGTCCAAAGAAAGGTTTATCGCTTGACAGGATTAATTGTCAATATTTGATTACTGCATAGAGAGTATCACTTACAGTTGACATTTCTGTCCAAAGACTAAATGTCAATGTTGTGCTAGGTATCTTGTGTTATGACCCACCATTATGTGAATTATTTGATCATGTCATGTATGGATTTGTTAATTGAGTATTCTTACTTTGTGACATGATTATTGATTGTGAGCTTGTTATTTTGTTTTGTTCTTTATTTTGTTATTGCTTCTGCTTCAACGATATCTGCCAAAATTAATTCCACTCCTGTGCTTAATGGAACAAACTTCAAGATTTGGAAATAGAACGTTATGATTGTTCTCAGTTGCATGGGTCTTGACCTTGTGCTTCGAGAAGAACGGCCTGTACCTCTAAGTGAAAAAAGTTCCTCTAATGACAAAGTGAACATGGAGATGTGGGACTGTTATAATCGCACGAGTCTTATGATCATGAAACGTTCCATTCTGGAAACCTGTAGGGGATTTATGTTCGAAGAGAAGAATGCTACTAAATTCCTTGAGGCAATAAAACAGCGTTTTGCAAAAAACAAAAAGACTGAAACAAGTACCCTTTTAGCTAATTTTGTTTCAATGAAGTATAAAGGAAAATGGAACATAAGGGAGTACATCATGAAGATGTCTCATATCGCTTCCAAACTAAAGGCACTAAAGTTAAAGCTGTCTGAGGACTTACTGGTGCACTTAATTTTGATTTCTTTTCCTATACAATACATTCAGTTTAAAGTGAGTCATAATATTCAAAAGGACAAATGGACTTTTAATGTGCTCAAATCGCATCGTGTGCAAGAAGAGGAAAGGCCGAAGCGAGAAAGAACTGAAAGTGCTAACTTAGCATCTACCTCTAAGGACAAGAAAAGGGAAAAAGGAAAAGAAGCTGTAGTTGAGACATCACAGCATAAGGTGCAAAAGAAACAGGATGAGAAGTTTACCTATTACTTTTGTGAGAAAGCTGGACACAAGAACAAATAATGTCCCAAGTATGCAAAGTGGCATATGAAGAAAGGTATGCTTCTCATTTTAGTTTGTTCTGAAGTTAATTTAGCTTCTGTACCTAGACACATTTGGTGGATAGATTTTGGTGCTACTACTCACATAAATGTGTCTATGAAGAGTTGCTTGTGGAGCCGACAGCCAAGTGATGCTAAAAGATTCATCTATGTGGACGATGACAAAACAGTTGCATTAGAGGCTGTAGGAACTTTTATGTTATTGTTAAAGACTGGTAATTTTTTGAAGTTGGAAGTGACTTATGTAGTACTGTCTTTTAGACAGAATTTGATTTCTATTTCTGTTTTGGACAAATTCGTTTATTCTTGTTCTTTTGGAAATAATAAATTTAGTATTTTTCTAAATTCGAATCTTATTGGTATTGGTTCTTTATTTTTGTATGATAACCTATATTTGTTGGATACAATTGCCTCATTTAATTAAACTTTGCATATAAGTTCATGTGGTACAAAACAAAAATTACTTGATAGGGATTCCGGCACACTATGGCACAAGCGTTTAGGTCATATCTCTAAACAGATAATTCAGAGACTTATGTCTGATGGGATTCTTGATCCCCTTGATTTGATAGATTTCCAAGTCTGTATTGAGTGTATTAAGGGGAAACAGACAAACATATGGAAATTAAGTGCCAACAGATGTTTTGATGTCTTAGAACTGATTCATATTAATATTTACGGATCATTCCCTACAGTTTCTTGAAATGGTCAACATATTTTATTACATTCATAGATGACTATTCAAGGTATGAATACCTATATTTGATTAATGAGAAGTCTCAATCCCTGGATGTATTTAAGGTTTTCAAAACTAAAGTTGAAAATCAACTTGGCAAGAGAATTAAAGTTGTCAAATCTGATGTGGTGGTGAATACTATGGTAGATATTATGGATCCGGTGAACAACGTCTAGAGTCTTTTGTAAAATTCCTAGAGGAATGCGGTATTGTCTTATAGTACACAATGCTAGGAAAACCTATCATGAATGGTGTTACTGAGAGACGAAACAGAATGTTTAAGGACATGGTAAGAGGTATAATTAATTATTCTTCTTTACTAGAATCCCTCTAGGGAGAAGCTTTAAAGACTGTAGCATATATCCTGAATAGAGTTCCAAGCAAAGTGATAGCTAAAATCCCTTGTGAACTATGAACAGGTAAGAAGCCTAGTATTAGGCATCTACACATTTGGCGTTGTCCAGCTAAGACAAGGCCTTACAAGCCAAATGAAAAGAAATTGGACTCAAGAACTATAAGTTGCAACTTTGTTAGATACGTTTCAAATTTTACGATCCCACTGCTAGAACATTTTTCAAGATGGGAAATGCAAGATTTCTTAAGGAAGTTGAGTTTGGAGGGGGAGATAAAGTTAATGACATTGTTTTTAAAGAGGAATTCGTTTCTTTTCTTGCTGTTGCTATTGATAGTGATCAGGTTCCTATTCCTGACATTGTTCAAAATGCAAATTCGAAATATCAAGACAATGTAGAAGAGCTCCGTGTGCAAAATGAAGAAATTATACCTGAAGTGCAAGCTCAACAACCCCAAGAGGATATGTCATAGAGAAGATCCACTAGAGAAAGGAGAAATGTGGTTCCGAATGACTGTGTTATTTTTATCCAAGAATATGAGGTTGATATAAGAATGGTAGAAAATGATCTAATCAACTTCCATCAAGCCTAGGAAACTTCTAATTCTTAAAAGTGGATTGATGTAATGACCCGCCTTATATAGGTCATTATCATACTTACCTCACTTAGAAACTTACTCTTATCTTATGTAAAAATACAGAAATATTATTTTTTTTAAAAAAACTTACTTTAAATCCCAATTTAATTTCATACTCATATATGTGTACTTGATCAAGGCAAGTACTAAGTCTTTAAACCATCTTAACACATCTACAAAAAATACTAATTATTAGATATTAGTACCATCAAACTCTCATAACGTAATGTTGATATTTCTGTACATTTTTTTTTTCAAAACGCGTGGCAATGTCCAGCCTAGAGTTTCACATTACATTGTCCCATCTTCCACAGTCTTGCATCACACATTACCAGTAGGCTACTTACCTACAACATAAACATAAGTTATGAGCTTTCACCTAGCAAATTAAACTTTTTTTTTCCCGCCAAACAATTTTTTAATAAAACAATGCATGCACCAATTATGCTTTTATTATACTTTCTTATATTAGCATATTTTTTTGGGCTTTTTACATTACATGAGTGTACGTACCGTGGCGCGCAGCCATGGAGTAGTCGGGGTGGCCAACCTAGTCCAACTCAAATCATGGACTAACCCTGCCTTCATGGCAGGTCGGTACGACACAAGAAAACTTTCTTACCATCATTCTTGAAAACAGTTTCTTACTTGAAAATAGTTTCTTACTTGAAAATAGTTTCTTTCTTGAAAATAGTTTCTTAAAAACAGTTTCTTACTTGAAACTTGATCTTATTCTTACCATGCGATTTATCATTAGTGAGCATACTTTCATAATACCACTACATAGAACATAAAACATATGCATCATATACATTAATGCATGAGTTTTGAAAAACATGTAAAGCAGTAAAACATTTTGCCTATGCTTTAGGCAAAATTGTGCTTACAAGTTGTCCTACGTTCTTGGTTTATCGTTCAATGAGACACAATAATAGGTTACACTCCTGTTTCCAAACAGGACGTAAGATAAGAATCGTTCTAGCTTAACATAAACCAGAACATACTTAATTGATATCCAATCTGATTACTCTTGGTAATCATAGATACAAGCCTTATTATAATAAATTGGTATTCTATTCGATTACCTTTAGTCCTGTAATTGTTACCATATTCTAAGTGACTTGGGCTTATTATTTCCTTGGATCCTAATTTGGTCTCCAAACTGATTACTATCCGTCACAGAATTGTTACTTGCATTTTTAAGTAACTTTGGCCCATCTTATCCTTTTTGCCTAGAATAACTTGTTTTCTTGAAAAATATCTTGACTTCATAAATCAAGTATTATCTTGATTTATTACTTAGAATTACTTTTTTTAAAAAATTACTTGTGAACTTTTTAATGGATTAAAACCTTTTAAAACTGTTTCTCATAAAACCATAGTTTCTTTGTAAAAGAAGTTGTAAAACTGTAAAACTTTCAAAACTGCCTTTTAATTTGGTTGAAAGTACGTGTGCAGGAATTTCTTATACCCTATACAGTTTTAAAATTCTAATTTTATCTTTAAATCGGTTTAGAATTTGAAAAATTTTTCTTCATGAAAGTTATAGTTCTCGTTGAAACCTACAACTTTTGTTCTTTACCCAAAACTTAATTCTAGCATTATATCGGAGAGGCCGTTTACTAAAAAACAAATATTTGATGTGGTGATGACATTATTAACATATTATATACTTTAATATACTTCAACTTGAATGGACAATTATGAGTTATAAACAAATTACCCTGGAAGAGTCTTCTTCAACACCCCTTTATTGATCCATTCCCTGAACTCCTGTAGCGTTTCAACCGGAGGTTCATCTGCTAGACCTGGTGGGAGGGTACAAATAATCTGACTCGGTTCACGCGACGGGGAACCAACCTCAGTCCTAGATCCGGTCGGCCGTTGACCAAGCCTTGATAACCTGGCCCTCTTCTTCTTAGGGACCTATAAATGACATATGAAACGAGTTAAAATTAAGGATTACTCTAATAAATATGTATTTTTACTTTATGGATCTTTGTAACAACCACGTCACTGGTGGTGGCCTCTTTGGCTAGGCCTGCAGGCTGTACAACATCCTGTCTACTGATGATGATTTTATCATCTTTATCCTCTTTTGTTTCCTTCTCCGAGTGAGGCATGCTCTCCTCTTTGATTTCATCAAGTGGATCAGTTTATACCATCTCTTTTCCCACATTTCCTTGTAAAGTTGCTTCCAACTTTTTCTGTGTGGATTCATAACATGTCATATTATAAGTGAAAACTACCTTGTTACTGTTTTAAACAAAAATTATCATTTGCATCTATATATGGTAAACTCAATTTTAAATTACTCTCCTCCTCTACATGTTGATGGGAGACAATAACTTTATCGCCAGTAAGAAACTCCATGGCTGCTTGCAGCCCAATATCAGCAATGGAACCAATGTCATCGGAGGTAGTCTTCGAAGCATCCGACTCATTCGTTGGAACCTTAATCGGTTGCCTGCTGGTGGCTGGAGTTCCGGGCTGTACCTTTCCCTGGCCCTGCTGATGCATGTTGGCGGTCAACATTTTGAGAACCCGTCGCAACAGTTTGTTGGACTTCATCTGGTCCTTTTTAAGAACCCAAAGACTTTTGTTAATTGAGTCCACCTGTGCTCGGATCTCTTCTTTAAACTCCTGCCACTTGGAGTTTGTACCGGAGGTCGATCGGGGTACAGAAGGCTTGGGAAGTAATTGAGGCACACCTTTTGGGTTCTTAAAAAATAACTGCGCAACCCATGGGTCCTTCAACTCTTTTTCGGTGGGCATTATCTCAAAACATTTCGGCTGCACACATAACAGCAATGAGGTTTTCAGATAACTGTATAAGGTATACGGACATTCTTGGAATGGACCATCCGATCATTAGGTTGATGACCAAGACGAATAGAAGCATAAACAAGGGTGGTCATAACTGTTATAACCAACAGGTCATTACTGTTATGACCGCCCGGTCATAACTGTAATGACCACACGGTAATAACTGTTATGACCACCTGGTCATAACAATCATGACCAGGTCCTAACTATAATTGACCAATTACGGCATGATCAACATATAAATGATGACCAACAATTTGTGCAAATCACACAACTTAGAAAGATAAATTACCTGATTTTCGTCAACTGCGGTAAAAGCCCACATAACATCATTAAACTTGATGTTATCCGCGGTCATCCACGACAGCATACGCGGCATAGCCTGCTCGTAATTGGTGGTGAATTTGGATGCTATACTTGGGATGCTCTCATATGCCCAAACTAGTAAGGCATGGGGAAAGCCGCAGTACTGTAATGAACTTGCTGAGCTTTTTTCAATGGTCTTATCTTCGAAGACTGTGACGTCCCGACCTACGTAGGGCCGTCACCATTCTTACTTAACTATATCTTACTGAAAAATTTGAGAATAAATTTTTTTTTTCTCGACATACATATATATATAAATAGACTAGTCTATGTAAGTACGCTTTTTGACTACACACATTACTTATTTATAAAAACCCATACATACTCTTTATATGTTTCGAGTTTTCAACTTCATATATACAATATAACATCATTCATTCTAATATGTATAAATATATACACACATATACTTTTGCTCAAAAGAACTTGCGGAATAATTTAGCATAGTGGTATCCCACACAGCCCTTCATTTGCTGCACCGTCCGCATGACCCATCATCTAGGCTGCAGGCTTTTTACCTGCAGTATTGTAATACCCGGAATTTTCATGGACTTGTGATTTTCTTTTTCCTAAGAAATTAGAAGTCCGCATGATGTGTTTACAAGGTATTTTCATGAAAAATTATGAATAGCAATGAGAAATTCATAATTTTATTAGCTGATGTTATAATTTTTATTAAATCGGCTATGAGACTCAAAATAGGATGCCGAGGTTAATAACGGCATTTTGAGTCGAAAGGAACGAAAAAGGATGTAATTTTACGAAAGTCAAAGTTTGACTAAGGACGGGTCAAAAGGTTGACCTTGCAAGATGATGAAATGCAGTACAAGGAGAGATTGCGAACACTTTTTATGGTCAAGAAAGCAAGATTAAGACTTAAAAACCACCCTAGAAATCAAACACACCAAGAAAAGATCAAGGGCAAAAAGGTCTCCGAAGGATAGGAGAAAAAAAGTTTTTCGGTTCGATTTTACAAGGAAGAATTTTGGACCGAAGTACAATATGAAAATACGGAACAAAGTATTAGAAATAACTGTGTGGCACAAGAAAAATGAATTAATTTGGAGAAGAAGACAAGAACCAAGCAAGGCCTTAAATGAGTTAGTGGAAGATGACTACATTGCAATGACCTCACTTCCCACTAAGAAGTTTGCACCTGTAGAGTTCTCTCCTCCACTCCATGAAATCCGGCCACATGTCCCCCACCCTCCATGAAATTCGGCAACAACAAGGAAAAAAGAGAAGGAAAAAGCATAAAATTAAGGGAAAAAATGTGAGCTAAGCTTGGTGAGGTGTGGAGCCTTCTCCACCACCCAAAGGAATGCCACATGCCCTCCCGTTGGCCGGCCACAACAGCAGCCAACTCCTCCCCCTTTGGCCCCCCAAATCTTCGGCAAGCACATGGGAAAGAGAAGGACAAAGCCATATTTTAAGGGCTAAAATGTGAGCTAAGCAAGGACACATGCCCATGCCTTTGACTTCACTCTCCACTCACCCAAACTAGGACCATATGGAGTCCTATCCTCTCGCTTATTTTCGGCAACCAACACCCTTTCTCCCTCAATTATTTCGGCAAGCACATGGGAAGCAAAAGGGGAAAGCCAAAGTTTAAGGAAACAAAGCCTAAATTCAAGGAAAAGCAAGAGAAAAGCCACAATTTAAGGAGAAGCAACCAACCACTCATTCTTTGCATCATTGGCTGCCACATGTCTCCCTTGTCCCCCTTGGTCCCCAAAATTCAGCAGCCAACACTTCCCCTCCCCCAAAATTCGGCAGCCATATCAAAGCATGGGAAAAAGTCATTTTTTGAGGAAAAAAAGACCAGCCAACACTCTCCCTTTCCTCTATAAATACCCCCTCATAAAACCCATTCATTTTCTTCAAAAAAGGCAGCCAAACTCTGCCCATTTTTCTCCAGAACACCCGTGGGTGAGAGGGAGAGAAGGAGAAGAGAAATCAGAGAAATTCTAGAGGGTTTTTGCTTGTGAGTTGTTCGGGTTTGCTAGGGAGAAACAAGGAAAATTTTTGGAGACTTGGAGACCCATTTTTGGGCACCAAAACCGTGGGTTTGGGGTGAGAAAAAGGAAATGAAATCTGGAAATTTTTTAAGGGAAATCATGGGGTTTGAGTTCGGTTCTAGCAAGGAGACCAAGAGAAAAATTTTGGTGCTCCACTTGGATCAAAACCGTGGGCTAGAGGAAGCTAAGGAGATTTGGGGATTTTCAAACCCTAACTTGGGTTAAGGTAAACTGTTGAACCAAGCTTGAAATTAAGTGCAAATCTAGCATTTTTATGGTGATTCAAGTTGGTTTGTAAGGACATAAGTCCATTTTATTTTTCACCCCTAGATTATGGTGTATGTGCTTGATTAGGGATTAGAGTTTGGTTGGCTTGATTATGATGTTTGCTTGCATGATTTTATGCTTGAAAAATGGTTAGGATGCATGCTAGATGTGATGGTAATGTCCCCTGATTTTAGTCACAAAATCTGCCCTAAGGAAGTGGCTGATTTGGTTGCTAGCTTAAGGATGAAAGTTTGATGAATGTGTGATCATGATGCTAACTAGGAACCACGCAACCCATAGATTAGGGTTTCGGTTAGGGCTGCATGGGTATGATGGATTAACATGCTTGAATGTGTGGAACATTAGAAACGCTGCTTGTTTCATGTATAGACTCCCGATGTGATCGGTCGAGGTAGAATCCACGAAATAGGACGTCAACCGGACTAAGCAACTGAAACTGCCATTTAGGATTCGAAACTGGCCAGTTTCGGGAAAGTGGAATTTTAAGGCCCTTAGAGGCCGAACTGGGTAAAAGTTAAAACACGAAAGTTGTTCGGAAGAGTTTTTCCTAGAGAACTGCATGTACAGATTTCTAAAATGAGGCTCCAATAGCCTCCGTTTTTATGAAAACCCGTAGCTGATCCCTGGGCCCAGTGTTCACTCAGTTTTTCAGGATCAGCCAGTTTCAAACAAAAACTGGCACGAATCTAGGCAGAACTGGATTTTTTGTAAAACATAAAAGTTTTAGCATTTTTTGAGGGCTACAACTTTTGTGAAGAAAAGTTTTTCAGATTATGAACAGATTTTTAAACTGGGTTTGTTTTACGAAAGGTGCGCAGGGAATCTGAAATTCCTGCACCTTAGTTTTACAAAAATGTTTTCTAGAAAAATGTAAAGTGTCTCTAAAATGTTATTTTAGCTACGAAAACTGTTCTAATTGCAGTTTTCAGTCCTTAATGATTTTATGAAGCCCTGTTTTAAGAAAATGAATTTTTACAAGTTAAAAAAAGAGTTTTTGGGATTATTCACCCAAAGTTTTCAAGTTGAAGAAAAATGAAATTTTCCAAGTTAAGGGAAAATAAGATTTTTCAAGTTAAGAAGAGAAGTGGAATTTTAAGGGTTCGGAGTTGAAATTCTACATTTTTCCAAGAAGTAAGGAAAATGGGATTTTAGTCAAATATTTTTAAGATGAAGGAAGTAAGAGTTTTTACAAGCAAATAAAAGGATTTTTAGAAGATAGTTATACAATGTTTTCCAAAAATCAAGAAAAGGAGTTTTAACGTAAAATTGGTAATCAAGCCGACTACGGACGGTAACCGGAATTATATCCGAGTTACAGGGCTAAGCCCAACTTTAGACCCAAAGGGGGTTGACCTTAGTTGACCATATGTTGACTTCGGTTGACCAAAAGTTTGACCTTTAGGGTTACCCAATATAACCCTAAAGGATATCAAGATCAATGAAATGGGCTAGGACCTAGGGTTATTGATGAGATAATAACCCAATAGATTACGGATCGAGTAAATGTAAAGTATAAGCCCGTGAAGAAGGAAGTGACCAATTAAGTTTAACAAGAGGTTTTAAAGGGGACATACAGCACATACATCTAGGACTGCTCATGGATGTTGGTTAGGATACCAATATCATATGTCACGATTTATGGTAAGATAAGTTAACCTTATCTTACATCTCCATTGAAACAGAAATAGGAACCTATTGATATATCACGAGGAATGTTACGTCAAGAGCATAGGACCTAAGGTAAGTACAAGCCTCACCTGTGGTATGGAAAAATAGTAATGTATGTTCAAATATGCAATGCTATGTTTAAATGCTATGTTTTAAAGATGCTATGTTTTAAAGATATCATGTTTTAATGAGGTCATGATTTAAAGAATTTCAAGTTTTAAAGAATGCCATATTTTAACGATGCCATGTTTTAAAGCGGCCATGTTATGTTAAAATATGTCATGTGCATTATAAGATATGATTTTGTGACATCATAAGGCATGTTCACTAATGATAAACCACTTGGTAAAAATACACAAGTTAAGTGTCGTACCAACCTCCCAAAGGTGGAGAGTTTTTCATGTTCAATTTATGGATTCGCCCTCTCGTTGATGCGGGAGGGTGTAATCACTCATGTTTTCCCAGAGCAATTAGAAACCTTGCAAACCCTAACTGTATCTGGAGGCGCGCTATATGTTAAGGGTACGTACACTATAAGGCCCATATGAAAGATAAGTTCAAGATACAAAGGAATGCATAAATGAACATAAATGGTTCATGTATATTATATGATGATGTATGTTTTCAAGATGTTAAATGAAAAATGTTTTTGTGATATTAAAGTTTGTACTTGCTGAGCGAAAGCTCATCAGATATGTTCCATACTGCAGGTAAGATAAAAGGCCTGTAGCCTTACTTGGTGGGCTTGGAGACGATGCAGCAAATGAAGGGCGGTGTGGGATACCACTACGCATAATTCTCCGCAAATGATTTAAGTTATGAAGTTTTACACGTATGTTCAAGTTTCAAGTTACGTTATGTATGTATGTAATGTTTTCAAGTCATAATTTTAAGATGAAGTCTTAAGTTTTAAAAGAAAGAGAAGTTCAAGTTTTCAAGTTTCAAAAGAAGTTTAAAAAAAAAAATAAAAAAAAAATTTTTTTCCGAAATTTTCTACAAGGTTAAGTCAAGCAAGGTAAAGGTAACTGTGACGGTTCCGTTTCCCCCGCTCGCGTGGTCGGGCCTACGTGAGTGGTGGTTCGGGGCGTCACAAGTATGAAATATCTGAATGAGATTTACGCTCCGCAAATACAAACATGATCCCACAAAAACATGTAAACATCATATGCATGAACCATTTATGATTATTTATGAACTTGAACCTATTATCTTGCTTTACTTGTGGGCCCCTTGTGTACGTACCAGATGCGCGCTCTCCAAGATAGAATTAGGGTTTGCAAGGTCCCTAACAATTATGGGAATATAAACCTTTACAGTTTTATTTTTGAAAGGTCTTAATAACTTGAACTTGATTTTGAGCTCATAACCTTCATGATCCTCCACCTGACGGGAGGTTGGTATGACACCTTACTTGTTTTGTATTATCACTATTTAATATTAGTGAACATGCTTCATGATGTTACTATATTGTAAGATGTAACATAACATAGACATGCACATGGTATATCGTAGTAATACATGGCATGTCATAGCATTATATAGCATATCATAGCAATACATAACACATCATAACAATACATGACATTTATGAAAACATGTCATATTTGAAAATAGTATTTACTATTTTCCATATTGTAGGTGGGGTTTGTACTTGCCTGGTATGCTATGCCTGAGGTTGGGTTGCTCCAAATAAGATGGCAACTGCAGGTCACTTCCTGCTACATAAAAGAATATAGGATAAGAATCCTATTATAAAATGTTGGTAACCTAACCAACATTCCTACGTGCTCTTAGTTATATGTCCCCCTAACATGCTTATGATAACTCATTAGGTTACATCGGGTAACCTCGGTTACTAAGTCCATACTTTCATGAATAGGATTAAGTTATTATCCTAACCTTGGGCTTATGTCCTAACGTTCTTAGTCTCCATAATCCATTGGGTTATTACCAATAACCCTAGGTCTTGGTATAATATTAAACTTGGTATCTCGTTGGGTTACATTGGGTAACCCTTAAGGTGGTCAACTCTAGTCAACCAAAGTCAACATTTCATCGGGTCAAACTTGGTCAACTAAAGTCAACAAAATTGGTCAACTTTAGTCAACGTCCTATGGGGTCAAACCTGGGTTTTGGGCTAAGCCCAGTAACTCGGGTATCCTTCCCGATTACCATTCGTCATCGTTTGGTTACAAAACTTTGGCTTTAAAATTCAACTTTCATTGTTCTTGGAAAACTTGGTAAATTTTAATCCAAAAACCTTGAATCAACTTTATAAAATTCGTGGCTGTTGAAGTGGAGTCTTATAGAAATTGTTAAGTGTTGAAAACTACCATTGGAACAGTTTTCACAGTCAAAAATGGGTGTTGGTGCAAAAATACAGTTTTTCTGTTTTATTTTAGAAAATCCTGTGCAGGAATTTCCTGTTCCCTGCATAGTCTTTATAAAAACGTGTCAGATTATAAATCCATTTTGAATCTGAGAAAGTTGTCTTCATGAAAGTTCTAGCTCTCGAAAAATCCTAAAACTTTCGTGTTTTACAAAAAATTTAATTCGGACTCTAACAGGTTCATATTCTCGGTTGAACTTACCTGACTGTGCATAAAACCTGGGCACGGTCAGGCTCGGGTTTTCATGAAAACTGAGGCCATTGGAGCCTCATTTTGAAAAATTGTTCACGTTTTCATGTTTTACGTTTTACCCAATTCGGCCTCTAAAGGCCTCAAAATCGACTTTCCAGAAAACTAGCCAGTGTTCACCCGAACCTGGCAGTTTCCATTCTTAAATTTGTTTTACGTCCTATAGTCGCAAACTAACTCAACCGAACACGTGGGAATCTAGATAGCAATCATGCAGAGCTTTCTAATGTCCCACTTTAACATTCATGCAATCCCATCGTGTCTATACAGCCCATCAACCAAACTGCCCTAACCTAGGGTTGCATGGTTCTAGCTCCAAACATTCATT
Organism: Ficus microcarpa; assembly: GCA_025413485.1. Classification (NCBI taxonomy): domain Eukaryota; kingdom Viridiplantae; phylum Streptophyta; class Magnoliopsida; order Rosales; family Moraceae; genus Ficus; species Ficus microcarpa. Next base: position 15,209,742 of record CM046376.1, read on the forward strand.
CCATTCATTCACCTTTCATTCTAGCAACATATCATACATCTTGAATCATGCTTGAGCATCTTTGGGGAACATACAACATATCCACATCTAGCATGCAATCCTAGCAAGCATAATCAATCAAAATTCATATGCAAACCACCCTTAGATCTAATCAAGCATACACCTAATCAACCTAGGGCAATAGAATAACTTTGAGCTTATGCTCTTACAATCATGACTTGGAAATACACTTAATTTTCAGATTTAAACCTCAATTGAAAAAGATTAGGGTTTAGAGCTATTACCTTGATCAATCTCAAAATTTTGGGGCTAGGGTTCGGCTCACCAAATTTCTCCCCCCTAGATCCTCCAAAACCGGTTCTAGCTCCTCAATTTGACACCCAAAAGTTTGGTTGATCCCTTAACCCAAAACCGAGCACCACTATCCTCAATTTTTCCTCACTTTTTCCTCCACTCACAGTCGGCTCTTAGTCCAGAAAATGGTCCCAAAAATTTTCCAAATCCTCACTTAAAGTCACTAGAAGAAAACCTAACACCTAAGCACTAAAACCCCTTAAATTCACAAATTTTTCTTTGCTTTTTCTCACCCTTGGGACTTCAGATTTTTGGAGAAGAGAAAAGGGCAGAGTTTGGCTGCTTTTTTCTGAATTTTTCCAGCCAAAAACCGACCCCCCTTGATGAGTATTTATAGTGGTAGAGAAACTTTCTAAAAATTGCATAAAAGCCCCTCAAAAATCAAAATTTGCACTTTGACCCCTCATAGGTGGCATGTTGGCTGGCCATTCCTTGGTCTCCAAGGCTTGCTTATCTCATCAAGGTGACATCATCTTGGTGACATCACTTGCTTACATCACCAATTTTCCAAAAATTACATTTTGGCCCCAAATGATAAAATCTTTGCATTTTTGCCCCCTAGGTGGCCGGCCACCTCACTCCCCTTCTAGAATCTTCCATAATTCTTTCTATCTTTTATTTAATCAATTATGATGTCATAAATCTATGGTGAGGTGATGTCATCACCTAAGGCCTCGTTTGGCTATTTCTTTAATACGCAGTCCATTTTTATGCTACACAGATAATTTTAATACTGTTATCCACTAATAACAGTATTTAATACTGTACTACAGTCCAAAATTTATCTGTGTAAAATGGATAGTATAAAATTTTTCTTATTTTTCTAAACCCTTTTTTGCTCTTTATTTCTAACTTGGTGTACTTGATTTTTTTATGGTGGTTTTATACTTAATGCATGCTACCTCATCCGTAATGACGGTTTTCGCAGTATATTTTCCATACTACTCATCTCTTGATAGTACCGTCATACCTTTGACTCCTATGGTTAACCTTTGACTTTTTGGTCAACTTTGACTTTTTCCGGTCAAACTTTGACCAACATAAAATCATGAATTTTTCTAAGCCTTCTTTCATAAAAGGCCTTATGCATGTCTAAAAATCACTTATCGAGTTTCATAGCCAATTGACTGAAACTCAAACATTTACTTATAAAATTATGAATTTCACATTGATATTCATAATTTTCATGAACATTTCATACACACATAATATGGACTTTGATTCCTCATGTATAAGGAAATCATGAGTCCATGGAAAAATTCGGGTCTTACAAAGACGTCCTGTTGTCAACTGTGACACAGATTGCAGCCCGGGTTGCCTCCCATGAGAGCACGCCCCAAGGGAAATCATTGAACTCATCCAATTTATCGGCGAGGGCAAAAAACTTCAGGTCTATCTTGACGGAGTTTGCATTTGATAACAGAATGCAAAAAATAATGTACAGTAGACTAAGCTTGATAGCGTCTTCGTCGTTGTCAAATTTCGCATTCGACATTTGCAACTCCAGATTTTCCCTCGACACACCTCTTACAGTCAGGAAATACCTTCTAATTAATCTGGGTTCGGGCATCGGTGGGATATGAGTAGACCCAACACATTTCATTCCGGTTATGAGGCCAAATTCGTTGATGGAAAGCTTCCCCAGCTCTTCACCAACCTGAAATCAAAGAGCATCACCATTGTCACTGTGATCCGTTAGGCGCATTAGGATGTTGTGGAACAGCTGGCCAGCCTAACCAAGTGTATTTAGGTTCAGAAAGTGTTGAATGCATTGCTGATGGATGACCAACTCATACTGTCGGGGAGATAACCAGTTTCTCAAATTATTACATGTCTCCTTAATGTTAATGAAGGTATTTATTTTCGCCCTGGTAATTTTACCATCGGGTACGCGTCGATTGTACTGAACCTGCATTAATGGTAAAAATGAGTAACACAGATAGTTATGACTAACAAGTCATAATGAAAATGACCGACCGAAATAGCAAATTACCCAGGTCATTTTCATTATGACCACTAAGTCATAATGAAAATGACCATCTCGAAATAGAAAGGAACCCAGGTCATTTTCATTATGGCGAACAGGTCATAATGAAAATGACCATCCCGAAATAGCTTTCAACTCAGTAATATATGACCAGACAAACTTCCAGGAAAATACATGCTTAAAACTAACCTTATCTAGATAAACCAAAACACTAAAATTTATAGGGAAACCTAAACACTAAAATTTACAAGAAACGAATAAAAATACTAAATTTATGTATTTTAAGCAAATTCTTTTGAACAGATCGAATACAAAAGTTGGATATCATCAAGAACACACTTAAAAATGAAAACTTTTTTCCTCTAAAGCATTAAAAAATGCACATTCGTAATGAGAAATATTAAAAAGCTCAAATTTATAAACATAAAAGAACTTATTTACCTCTTCAGCTTCGGATGTCTTCTCTTCTACGACACATGTCAACTTCTTTGAGTCGTCTAAGTCGTGCATGTTGATTTCTCCATGCTTTCTCTTCAACGATTCATCGGACACCATTCTCTCCATCTCTGGGGCTGGGTTTTTGGAAGTTTTTACTCTGGCTCCGAATTTCTCCATGTTTTTCTTAGACATTTGCGTGGGCATAGACATGACTTGTTTTTTAAATTTAAACGACGTTGACAAAGTATAGTGCAGTTTATAAAAGGCCTTGGTGGCGGTTTAGGACGGTTTTCCGAGCAGTTAGGGGGTGGTACAAGAAATTGCAACTCTTTCTCTCTCTATAACTAGATTTTCTCTCTCTAAGAAACTGTAGAATGTGGTTGCACTATTTTTTAGGGCATTCGAGGGGAAGGTTAATTTTGGGCGGGTTGGAGAAGATGGAAAATCTGAATTTTGGCCTCATTAAATGTGCGGGGCCCATCGTTATGACTGTTGATATACCTACAGAAACAGTCACTTTAATAATGACCGGGCGATCATAACGGTTATGACCGCTACTCTATAACGTGAGTCACAGTCATAACGGTTATGACCACTTGGTCATAACCGTTATGACGCCTTTTCTACATCGTCAACAAATGACTGTTAGTATTCCTACAAAAACGGTCATAACCGTTATGATCACCCGGTCATAACCGTTATGACCGTGGTTCTTGTTGATGATATAGAACCCTATCATAAACGTTATAACCTGACGGTCATAACGGTTATGACCGGGGTTCTTGTTGACGATGTAGAACCCGGTAATAACTGTTATGACCGCCCGGTAATAACTGTTATGACCGCCCGGTCATAACGGTTATGATCGTGATTCTTGTTGACGATATAAAACCTGGCAATAACCATTATGACCGTCCGGTTATAATGGTTATGACCGTGATTCTTATTGACGATATAGAACCCGGTCATAAACGTTATAACCTGGCGATCATAACGATTATGATCAGGGTTCTTGTTGACGATATAGAACCCGGTAATAACCGTTATAACCACCTGGTCATAACGGTTATGACCGTTACGCTAAAATTCAACGTCACGTGAAAATTACATGCTTATTGTGTAGATATCTGAAAATAAAATACCATAAATGAGCTAAAATGTGCTAATAACATACATGCTTCTTTAAAGAACATAAATATTATATAATTGCAAATGTCCATAAACACCCATTACCCGTACAAGGAATAAAGAACATAAATGGTTATTTAATGTCAAATGTGCTAAATTTGGTATACAACATAAAAGTAAAATGGCTGGAAAAATCAACACATTTACGAACTGGGAGTTGTGACCGATGTCTAGGGCCTTTTTGTTTGATGTATTCATAAGGGTACTGAGTTTGTACAAGTTTGTCGGTTGTGTCCATAACTATCACATCTACCACACCGAATGGGATCAAGTTCTTCACCCTGGGACAAAATCCTACGAACCTGTGGCCTTCCGGGCCCACGCTTTGGCTTTGGCGGATTGACAATTTGCAATCTGACTTCTTCAGAAACATCCCAGCCCTCTGCGCTGTCAATCGGATGGACTACATGTGCATAGCATGCATATAGAAAATCTTTAGTGTGGTAATTAGAGCAATAATTGTATGGATCAATTCGTCGGTGGTTACACATGGCCATTGCATGAGCACAAGGAATTTGATCGACCTGAAATCGTCTGCATGTACAGGTCCGTTTGCTCATATCGACAATAAATATTTGGGCTGCGTTGTTCGTGATGGGGTACTCAAACTGATCGCCGGCCGCGGCAGTAAGAAATGGGATTTTAAGACGTTAGTTTATTCGATCTAATATAATTTAAGACAAAAAATTGAGCAAACCGTGCGTCATGATGTGGTCTTTATCACATACCGTAATAGTTAGACCTAACGAGAAGTTTGTTCGAATCAATTTCTTTGCATTTGGGGCCAATTTCGATGTTATTTTCAGGGCCTCTTCCTGTTTTTGGACAAACCATCTTTGTAGTAGTTCCCTTAACCATTCCACCAAGAATCTAACTGACATCAGCCTAGCTTTCTAATCCACATTGTTTAATGATTCCGCAATGTTGGTTGTCATGATTGCATACCTCTGTCCGCTGAAGTATGTGCTCGACCACTTTGTAGGATCGGCCTGTAGAAGGTATCGATGCATGTCGGCATTACGATTACGGATAGATTCCATATGCCGATTGTGTTCACTTACAAGATATGATCTCGCTGCACCGTCAAAATAGGTCTTCAGAGGGCTTTTGAAATCTTTATACCTAGTCTTCAAGTTTGCAGCCAAGTGTTGGACGCATATCCCGAAGGCAGCATCTGGAAACATGAGGTTGGCTGCATATTTGATACCCTTATGCCTATCAGCCACAATAGCGAGGGACTCTCGCGTGCCGATTGAATCCCTTAGCTTCTCGAAGAACCATTGCCATGATTCATTGCTTTCCGACGAAACGATACCAAATGCAAGTGGAAATATGGAGCCATTTGCGTCGTGACCGCATGCAGCAAGCAGTATTCCTCCGAACCTGACCTTCAGTGCTGATCCATCAACCACAATTACTGGACGACAATAAGGCCAACAGTGCTTTGAAGCTGCTAAGCACATGAAAAAGTATTTGAAACAATTTTCTGAGTCTGTCTCAATGTGAAGGTCGGATCCATGATTTTTCCTTTTAACCATTTCAGCCCATACGGGCAGACCTGTAATTATTAAGAAATCAATATCATGTTGTAAATATATAAGTTATAATGCCAGTCAGGGGAATAACCTTTGTATGACTCTGCATCATCGCCCCTCAGGCTGGTTAATGCAACTTCCTTCTCTCGCCATACTCTAAGATAGTTGAAAGACACTCCAAATTCGGCCTACATGTTTCGTATTATTTCTCGAGGTCTATATGAGGTATTAGTCAGGTTCAAGTATTTTCTCTTAACACACTTGCCAATCATCCAACTCTTGATTTGACGATGATGACCTTGAACAAGTATGGATGTCGTCGTACCTCTTCACAACAAAAAATTCACTATCTCTCATCCTAGTTGCACACAATTGTCATATTATCTATACATATCACGTGTAATAGAGTAGAGTTCGACCTCTTCACCTTGAATTGATAGTGTTTAGTCATGACATCGTGATGAAGATGGTATTGCAGTAACTTTTTGTTCTCAAAAATAACATTTATGTGCATTGTGACAAGTGTAAAATCAGCAACAACTACTGGGCCGGAAAAACTGTCACTGCTTGGTACATTATCAGACTGAGAGCGAATATTATTGGTAATAGAATGGGCTCCATTGCTTGGTGTGATACTCTTTTCGTTTGAATGACGAGCAACATCTGCATCATTCAATCTCCCGGCATTACAATCATCATGGGATGTGCACAAGTCATGATTCAATACATGATGTTGCGTATCAATTCTATGGTCATTGTGCAAATCCGAACGTACTATGGGAGAATGGATATGAGGAGGAAGGGTTATGAGATTACTGTCATTTATAGGTTGGATGGCTTCATCACTCTGTCCACCCTCCCTAGAAGGTTGAACGTCAATGTGGTTGCTTTCCCCTACATCCGGTGGCATGGCTTCCGCCGCAAACTCATCTAATACATCGATGGTAAGTGGAAATTTGCTAAGCACATGAACATCCTTCTTCTTCAATTGTATGTAAAATTTAACGTCAGCATCACATTGTACTCTGATGGGAGGCATCCCAGGTTCAACAACGTATCTCATGACAATCGTCTTGTCTAGGAGACTATTTCTAATAACACTTCTGACCAACTGAATAAGATCAATATATGTTGCGGTCTCGGGCACCAATATTCCCTTCATTTCGCCGCCAACATATCTCGTAGTGCCGTCCCATTGACCATTAAAGTTGACGAAAACACATACCTCATCCATTCCTGAACGAAATAGCAAGAATATGGTCATATTATATTTGCGTTACATGGGAAGGAAGACCAGTTTTGTTATATATAGGGAGTTGACTTATATAACAAAACCGGTCACAATGATAACGACCGGATGGTCATTATGCAAATGATTAGTTCTCTTACATATAGGGAGTTGACTTATATAACAAAACCGGTCACAATGATAATGACCGGATGGTGATTATGCAAATGACCGGTTTTGTTATATATAGGGAGTTGACTTATATAACAAAACCGGTCACAATGATAATAACCGGATGGTCATTATGGAAATGACCAATTCTCTTACATATAGGGAGTTGACTTATATAACAAAACCGGTCACAATGATAATGACCGGATGGTCATTATGCAAATGACCAGTTCTCTTACATATAGGAAGTTGACTTACCAGAAGACCGATAGAACCCCAAAAAGTTTATCAGAGAATCATTTTTTAGATTATAATTCAAAACCCACACCCATTTAAGGCATATAGTAACAAATAAATGAAAATAAGAAGCAGCATTACCTCGGATTAAATATTTGAAGTGGGAAGATCTCTACTCAAATGGAGTACGAGCAAAGCTGGCCTTTCGGGTTAGTTGAACAGAGTGAACGAAGATGGGGTTAGATTTGATGGACTTAGAGTAAGTTTAGATCAGTGGGTTATGATGCAGAGAGGGTTAGTGAGCCTTCAGTGATAGAAAAGAGAGAAATACAAGGAAATCAGAAGGATAATTTCAAATTTAATGCTACTGTGACTTATATATTGGGGTCGGTGGGGAGGGGGGTGAGGGGGGCGGGAAAATGGGGAAAAATTCAGATTAGGGTTGTCTGAGGGCATATACGTATTTATACAAAGTTTCTGAAATTTTTATTTTCATTTATAATTTGATAATTTAATGACCTGTTATACCAATTAAGTCATAGGTATGAGATGCATAAATTTTTATTTTAATTTATAATTTGATAATTTAATGACCCGTTATACCAATTAAATCATAGGTGTGAGATGCATAAATTTTTATTGTAATTTTTTATAATTTGATAATTTAATGACATGTTATAGTAATTAAGTCATAAGTGTAAGATGCAAAAAATTTAATTTTAATTTATCATTTGATAATTTAATGACATGTTATAGCAATTAAGTCATAAGTGTAAGATGTCAAAATTTTTATTTTAATTTATCGTTTGATAATTTAATGACCTGTTATAGGAAAAAAGTGATTATTAATTCGAGGAGTTTGACACAGGGAGAGATGTCATAACTGTTATGACCGGATGGTCATAACAGTTATGACCGATACTCTGGTTCACGCTAATGTTAGATGTCATAACCGTTATGACCACCCGGTCATAACAATTATGATCGTTACTCTTGTTCACGATATACAGTACCGGTCATAACCGTTATGACCATCCGGTCATAACAGTAATGACCGTTACTCTAGTTCACGATAGGGAGAGAGGTCATAACTGTTCTGACCACCCGGTCATAACACCCGGTGATAACAGTTATGACTGTCACTCTAGTTCACGATAGGGAGAGAGGTCTTAATTGTTATGACCACCCGGTCATAACAGTTATGACCGTTAGTATAAGGAGAGAGGTCATAACTGTTATGACCATCCGGTCGTAAGAGTAATGACCATTACTCTAGTTCACTGTGGGGAAAGAGGTCATAACTATTATGATCACCAGGTCATAATAGTTATAACCTTTATTATAGGGAGAGAGGTCATAACAGTTATGACCACACGGTCATAACAGATATGACCGTTACTCTAGTTCACGATAGGGAGATTTAAACGGATTCTCTCTCTCTCACTGTCACCCGATGAGTTAATCCATTCTACTGTCGAGATTCACATAACCTTCTGAGCACCGTTCTGTGGCAAACGTTAGGTCACCATCACAGTTTTACCATCCTTTCTCTTGTTTTGTTCCCTCTCTGCCTAGTAAAATTCGGATTTTTAATCGAAATGGTTGAGTCTTATTAAAGTTTCTAGAGATGGAAAGTTGTTGAGCCATTCGCAACTAGAATAAGAATATCAAGATTGGGTTCTTCAGATGCACATGCAGTATGACGAAGAAGTTGATCATAGTGAAGATGAACCAATTATTGTCGTCAGCCCTATGAAAGCAAAAAAATTGGAATGTTCGGCTGCCAAATCTCAAATCCGACAGGTAATATTTAACCAAAATCTCAAATTTGGCAGCCGAACATTCCAATTTCTTTGCTTTCACAGGGCTGACGACAATAACTGGTTCATCTTCGCCATGATCAACTTCTTCGTTATACTGCATGTGCATTGAGAACCCAATCTTGATATTCTTTTTCTAGTTGCAAAGGGCTCAACAACTTTCCATCTTTAGAAACTTTAATAAGACTCAACCATTTCGATTAAAAATCCGAACATTACTCGGCAGAGAGGAAACAAAACAAGAGAAAGGAGGGTAAAACTGTGATGGTGACCTAACCTTTGCCAAAGAACGGTGCTCAGAAGCTGATGTGGGTCTCCACAGTAGAGTGGATTAACTCATCGGGTGACAGTGAGAGAGAAAGATTCCATTTAAAGCTCCCTATCGTGAACTAGAGTAACGGTCATATCTGTTGCGACTGGATCGTCATAACAGTTATGACCTCTCTCTCTATACTAACGGTCATAATTGTTATGACCTGGTAGTCATAACTGTTATGACGTCTTTCCTTATCGTGAACTAGAGGAACGGTCATTACTGTTATGACCGGATGGTCATAAAGTTATGAACTCTCTCCCTGTACTAATGGCGGTAACGGTCATTACTGTTACGACCGGATGGTCATAATAGACCTCTTTCCCTATACTAACGGTCATAACTATTATGACCGGGTGGTCATAATAGTTAAGACCTCTCTCCCTATCGTGAACTAGAGTAACGGTCCTAACGGTTATGACCTCTCTATCTATCGTGAACGGTCATAACTGTTGTGACCGGGTGGTTATAACAGTTATGACCTCTCTTCATATCATGAACTAGAGTGACGGTCATATCTGTTATGACCTGTTGGTCATAATCAAAATGATCATCCGAAAATACTTAAAACGAAGTCATTTTCATTATGACCAACAAATCATAATGAAAATGACCATTCAAAATTATTAAGAATTGGTCATTTTCATTATGACCAACAAGTCCGAATGAAAATGACCATCTGAAAATCATATAAAAATACTAACTTTATGTATTTTAAGGAAATTTTTTTCAACAAATCATTTTGAAAGTTGAAATCTTATCAAAAACACATATAAAAATGAAAACTCTTTTTTTTTTTTTTTTTACATAATCAATAAGAACTTTACATTCTTACTGAAAGATATTAAAAATGTAAACTTTATAAACATAAAAACAGAAATCAACTTCTCCTTGGCCGATGGGCTTTTAGATGCCGAAGCCGATACTCAGACAGACCTTTTTTCCGGAGTTGTGTTTTTCTCAGAAATTTTCGTGGGCTTCGACATGGGGAGTTTTTTTTTTTTTTGAAGATTTCCGACGTTAACACACTTGCAAGCAGTTTGTACAAGGCTTTTCGTGGTGGTTTAGGACGGTTTCCAAGCAGTACCTGCCGGTTGCAACTCTTTCTCTCCCTAGAATCAGAGTTTCTCTCTCTAAAATACTGTAGAACCTGGTTTGAAATAGGATATGCGATAGAGGGTGACTCTTGGGCTGCGAGGGAGATGAGGGTAAACCTGACTTTTAGCATTCATTTAATGCTGCTGGGCCCCACAAAACTGACGTGACAGTGCTAAAAATGAAGGGAAAAAAAGTAATGCTGTATTTAATATAATTTATTTTAGAGGTGCTATTAATGAAATTAGCCCCTTTTTTTTTTTTTGGTCCTTTAGGAAAAGAGACTCAGGAACGACACCTTTTAATTCTTGTATTAGAAACATTCTAAGAAAAAGCAGGTGTCTATTAGTTTGATGTAGATGATAATTTCAGTCCCAACGACTTGAAACTATTTTTCAGTTTCAATAAGCTATAATGCTCAAGGTCGTTTTTAGTGTTCCTTAGTTTGGCATCACCACTTTTACAAGGGAGTGGACCCCATAAATAATCATTTAACTCCTCAGTTTTGATGACCGAACCCCAAATTAATTTGCTCATATTTTAGGGCTGCACGTGCCTATTTGGGTGCGGTCCCATCCCAAAAAAGATCAAGAAATTAAAAAGACGTTTCTAAAACAAGTCCAGGATAGTTTTTTTTTTCCCTCCTGAAAATGGCAGGCTTACTAGTAAATAATTATGAACATTTTTAATTAAAAATATCCTAACAAGGACATATCTTCTATCATGAGTAATGCCATTTGGGCACTCATAAAATACAAGCGAAGTATATATAGTTATATTTATATAAATTATAAATCATCATTTTCTTCCTCTCATAGGGTTTTTAATTGATCTTTTTCTTATTATATATTAATGATGCGCTTCTTATAGTTGATAGATTAATTAACGGATTCAACTAAAGTTATAACTTAATAATTGTAGGAGCTCATACAAGACAAATATTGGGATAGGAAAACATAAAGCAATGACAACCATATTATAAATAATTAATGAAGCAATATATGATAGCTGCGTATCAAAGTGTCCTGTTGATTTATCCCTCAACATATAAATAGGAAGATGATAAATTTCTAAGAATTACAAAGGTTACATTTAGAATGGTTTCTTTATGTCAGTTTTATCTCTTTTCCAATTTATTTTATATTAAGTGCTTAACCATATTAATCACCATAAATATTCCTTTTGAATCTCCTGTATCAATTATCTACTTCAACTACTATATTATCTTATTAATATAGTGAAACCCATTGCTAGAAAAGATACATTAAATGACGCTTATTAGATCACGGTTTCTAAAAACCCGTCATCCAATCTCTGAAAAAAAAGAAGAAAAAAAAAAAAAAAATTTCTTGCAAGCCCCAGTTCCCCTAAAAATCTGACCTTCTCTCTTTGCTCCTCACACCCCCGGACCTTGATCTTCTCTCTCTCCGATCCAAAACCATGCTCTTCTCTCTCTATCTCTCTGCCCCCACTCGTTGCCCACCCGAACCCATCCTCCTCTATCTTACAGCGCAGCCCTATTACTACCCTCTCTCCGCTGCTATTTGCTCCTGCTGCAATTTTCGTCGTCACCCGGACTGATTCAGACACAAGATAAGTCGTGAACAGGTTTATCCTCCAGATCTAGTCTTATTTTCATTTGGGTTTGGTTTTGGTCTTATTTGGGGGGGTTTTTTTTTTTTTTTTTAATCGGTAATATTTGGGTTTGTTCAAGCTTAATTCTATATTAAATCGCAGAAAAATCTTAGGTCTTAAAACCCTAAATTTTGCTTAAATTATTTTTAGCATTTTCGATATGCATTGATGTATATAGAATTTGCTTTAATCTTTTCAATTTAAACTTGTTGTGTTTAATTTAGTCCAGTTTGATATCGTGTGTGTGTATATATGTACACGTATATATTTATAAATTCCTTTCATGCTTCCTTTTTAGACCATTTTGATTTTGTATATATCACATTTTACACACACACACACACACACACACACACACACACACACTGGTGTTCTTTTGGTGTTAGAGCAAATAACCAAATGGAAGGATGGTGTTCTTTACGAGTGTGTCTGCACTTTCTAAGCTTCGCTCTCTGCTTCAAGTGCAGAGCTCCTAAAATTTTGTAAGTTATTATTTTTTTCCTCGGTTTGTGATTGACCTTTTCAAAAAAGAAAGAAAAAGAAAGGGGTTTCAGTAGCTTTATTGTGATTTTGAAGTAGTAAATGATTATTATTTGATGTCAATTTTTTGTTTAGAGTTTTATTTATTTACTTGGATTAATCAAACATTATTCAGAAATCAAATAGTTAGTTAGATTTGAATTGCTCCTAGATTTGTTCTGCTCTCCTTATTTAGCAAGTGGCTTTGTTATTGAAACTAACATAAAGCTCATATTTTGACGTTTATAAAGGATTTCTCCTATCATTTATGACTTTATCGAACTGTCCAGGATCTGATTACTTCTGTGGTCTATCCTTGAGGACTTTATATGATATTGCCTGACAAGCATAAAAAGATTTGTACATGTTCACATGTGAGGGTTGGGTTAAATTTTTTCTTTGGCTATTTTCTATTTCTATGTGTATATATATTTTCGTTATAGGATCTTCATTCTCAGCTCAAGGAATTGACTCCGGAACAATATGTTTGAGTTACTAGTATTTATGATATATATAATTGATTTCTAATCAGTTGTCTCTTATCCCATTCCTTTTGTTTTCAGAAATGAGTTCTATTTGCAAATTGCCGTTGATTTGTAGTTTATGATTTTGGTGTAGTTTTATGTTTCGTATCTTTTTACATGACTGGGTTCATTAGTTGGATGGGTTAAGCATTCTTGAACTGCCATGCCATTTATTCCTTTCCCAAATTCATTTTTTGCAACGAGACTAGCTATTTACATAGGGAGATCATAAATTTTTCCGTATGAAAGAGTACTTAAGAATGTTTTTTAGATCAAAGTTAGTTAACCATTTTATGTTTGAAGAAACTGATTCTTTTTTTTTTTTTTTTTTTTTTTTTTTTGGTTTGCGAACACTAAAAGGAACGTTGGAAGAAAGTGAAGTCTGAACATGGAAAGGTTCAGTTGGGATATATTACTGTTAATATAGTAAATAAAATCTTCAGTCTTCATTTCTATTATTTGTGGAAGCAGTGAGTGATCATAGGCCTTCGACATACAGAGAGTTGTGCAATTGTAATTATTCTTCACTTTTTTGCAGTCTTGAACTGACACATGTTATGCCATATTTATGTGGGAAGGTAATTTGGAAATGAAAGGAATGATTGGACTGCTATGGGAAACCTCGTTACTTGACCCTGACGAGGTATAAATTCGATTCTTGAAGGACTCAGTCTTGATATTGTGGGTTACAGCTTATATAATTCATTAGAGCTTTGGTCAAGTTTTCGGTTGTAATGTTCTTATCTCTTTATTTGTTTCTTTAGCGTATTTGTTTTAGGGGTCTTTTCTATTCTGGAGTGCCAAAAAGTACCACCGGTTGCTAAGCATGATGGACAAGTACCTTTGCATGAGTGCCTTCTGTGGCTCCTTATAATAGGAAAGGTAAGTCCTCTCTACCCTATGTTTTAATTACAATCTATTTGAATGGCGTAATAGGAAAACAGAAATGGAAGAAGTCATCTTGTTGAGTGGCTAACGACAAGTGATCTGTTCATTCTAGCTGAATCTTGTGAAAGATATTTCTAATGGTGAATTTTAATGCTTAATGCCCAATTTCAACCTTGGATGAAATATGAGCTCATAATTCTCTCAGTTACCAATTTATTTAGTATTCTTCTTCTTCTTTTTCCCCTTTGCAGAGTTGTTTTCCTTCTAATAATTAAAAAATAAATAGAAAAACTTTTGTTCCTCTTCTGTTTCAAGTATCAACAAAAGATCAAATAGATGCATTATCCAAGGACTTGCATGCTCGTGCAGTAGTTATAGGTTACGGCTTTCTTGTGTTTGTTAATTTTTTTTTTTTTTTTTAAACATTTTGTGCATGATTTAGAGCAACTTATACATCATTAGCCTATTGTTATTTAACTACTTATTGCAATGATGGTTTTAGAGTAGAACACAATAGTGTGCATCTAAGAATGAGAAAGTAATGTTCAGGTTTTTGAGTTTGTAGATAGATGGGTCATTCTATAATTTGAGCTTTGTATATGTTGATTTTTCTCAATGTAAGAGTGGTTGTTTTCTTCATTTGCGTTTTTTGTTTTTTTTTGTTTTTTTTGTTTTTTTGTTTTTTTTTGCTGAAAAGTTTCTTCATTTACAATATCTTTATAGATGTTATTTCTTTCTTATGAAATAGTTTTTGGCCCTGCAAATTTAGCATGTAGTTAATTTTTTTTATACAAGGCACATACCACAACAGTTTTTTAGGGAAACCATTGCGGAAAGTCCACATACCACGATGGTTTTCCTGGAAAACCGTCGTGGAAAGTCGAATTCCACAATGTTTTTCTGGAAAACCGTTGTGGTAGATTTCACGCCTATTCAGATATAAGAAGTAACATATCGGCCTTCCACGATAGTTAATGACCGTTGTCGAAACTTTGAACGACGGTTAAAAACCGTCGTGGAATCGAATATTTCTACTAGTGACCATAGATTGCATGCATATATGTGTGTGTGTGTGCAATGTGTGTGTGCAATAACGAAGGTAAGAAAATTAAGTTTATATGACTGGAAAACCTCATGTAGGAAGTTAAGTTTATTTGACTGGAAAAACTCGTGTAGAAAATTGTATGATCATATATATCTCTTTTTGTACAAATGAATTTTCCGTTCCAATCACATCCACGTTCACTTGATTGAGATACACAAGTCCCAAAAATCTGCAACCCATGCGTCATTTTTTTTTTTAATTAATGATCAACAATTAAGATTATTGCATATTATTTATAGTAATCAGGATAATTAATATTGTGGTAGTTACTAAGACGCAGCAAAAGAAAATAACAAAGATGGGGTCTCTCTAGAGTTTATGAGAAGTGAAATGTTGAGAAAATCTCGCTTGCAGATCCGAATTGAAGAGAGCCAAAGCTAAGTCTAGCTAGAGACGTTAAATCAAGCGCTTCTTGGGAGCACCCCAAGCTCTATCACCTTAATTTCTTTTAAAATTTTCTTTTAGTTTGCTTTCATTTATATGTCTATATAGTTTTGTGTGTTACTTGAGTGATTTCTTAGTATACATATATATATTTTTTCTTTTTTAGGTGCTCATGGGCAATTGGAGTCATGGAAAGTATTTAGAAGCGTTTCGAGAAGTTTGGGAGCAATTGGAGAAGTTTGGAGGCAATTTTGTGCTTCATCTTGGTGTTCAAAAAAGGGGAAGGCGCGCTGCAGCGCGCCACTAGGTGTCAAGCAGACCTGAGAGGCCATATTTTGCAAGCTGCAGCGCAATTCTAGCCCGCTGCAGCGGAAAAAGAGAAAAAAAAAAAAAAGGTGCTCTACTGCGGGCCTATTAGGCGCTGCATTGCGTGCCACCAGACCCGAGAGGTCGTTTTGTACAGGCTGTAGCGCCAAGAAATCTGCTACAGCGGGGATCATTTAAATAAAAAAAAAAAAAAAAGGGGAACACGCGCTGCAGCGCGAAAAAGTTCCGCTGCAGCGCGTGTTCGCAGGGCACATTATAACCTGTAAGTTTTTGCCTCAAATCTCACTCTTTGTTCTCCAAACCAAAAATCTTCATACCAAAAATCTCATTTTCACCCAAATCTCATGCTCTCTCTTCTCCAAACCAAAAATTTCCCCCCAAAATGTCTCAATCTCACTCTCTAATCTCTATTCTCCCAAATATCTTCATCCCCATTTTTCACTGTTTTTCATCTTCTTCATCCTTTTTTCTCTCTTACTCAACCTCCATACCTATTTTCATTTTCTACATCAAAGGAGACTTCACTCTTCTAGGAGCACGAAAGTGGGACCTCTCACTCTTCATCAACATCAAGGTAATCAATTTGTGCCTCCCTTGGATGATTTGTGGAAGAAATGGCATTGTAGACAATGTTGGTTATTTGGGGGCTTGATGGGTTGGCTTGTTTGATGTGAAAAATGGAAGATTTTGATTGTTTTTGGTATCATATTGTGGGTTATTAGTTTGATTTTGTGGAGGTGATTAGTAATTGCGGTTTGGTTGTTTGAGGTTTGGTTGTTGTTGGTTTGGTTGTTTGCGGAGGTGTTTGAGGTTTGGACGTGGTTTGGTTGTATTGTGGGTAAATTGTGCTTTCTAATAGTTGGTGCTTCCTATTCGGTGCTGGGATTATTTGGTAATTGGCGTTTGTGTAAAAAAAAAAAAAAAATGCCGGTGAAATCTGTTGTCAAAAGAAAAAGGGGTGAGAGTTCCATAACTAAGGATACCGGGCCTAGTTTGAATATCTTTGTTTTAGTGGCTGCGGATGAGCAATAGAATAATTTCAATAAAAATAGAGCTTGTATCCGAGAAAGGGGTTTCTCTATTTTAAATAACCCAGCTGTTGCTCTTTTTCAAGAAACCATCCAAACCCATGGATGGGCGACGTATTGTTGGCCCCCAAAGGATGGATCTATGATGCTCGTGCGAGAATTCTATGCAAATGCCAAGGAGCATCGAAACCATAAAACTAAGGTTCATGGCATGGTAGTAAGGTTCGATGAAGAGACCATCAACCGGCACCTTGGCCTCGTGGCGCCGGAGGAGGACGACCTCGCCAATTATACCAAACACGCTGACATGCAGCAGGTCATGGACACCATTTGTTTCAAATGAACCCAATGGAACATTTCAAATGGTGTTCAGGCATCTTTTGATTCCAAATATTTGGAGAAAAACATGAAGGTGTGGTTCAACTTGATCAACGTAAGATTGTACTCGACAACGCATGTGTTTAAATGTTCAAGAGAGAGAGCTTTAGCTCTTTTTGCCATTGCTAAGGGAATGAGAATGAATGTTGGGGCTATTATCAATGCCTCTATTCTCCACGCCGTCAACATCGATAATGTTGCATTGCCATTTCCATCATTGCTCATTGCATTGTTCGAGAAGGCAGGAATCAACACGAAGGACAATTTTGTTTGCAAACCCATCTGGGCCCTTGATCCCAATGGCATAATTCGCATTTGGAATAACCATGCGGAAGAGGGAGAGGACGAAGTGAGACCTTCAAAAGCGTCGGCTAGGCGAAAAAGTAAAGCCTCAATCTCGGACCTTCATGAGATGTATCAGCATCATGACGAGCGACTCGATGATATTCAATCTCAACTTGCTTATGATCGTCAATGGTATCTAGAGCATGCAGAATATCAAACCTCCTGTTTCAACACCATGGAAAAAATGTTCTACCATTTCGGCTTGAGTTTAGGCCAAGCCATGACTAGATTTCCTTAGATGCCGCCTTTCCCCGACCGCCTCCGCCAGCCTTATCAGCGACTCTCAGCCACAAGAGGATAGCCAAACCAATATTCAAGAAGATAACGAGTAGGAGGTGAGACATCATGTCTTGCCTCCTAGGTAACTGTTCTCATTCCTTAAATATTACGGATAATGTTTTACTTTAATTTTGGGGGTGAGACACATAGTTGGTCTTATTGTTCTTATTGTTGGGTCTTCTTGTTGTTTTGGTACTTAGTTGCTCATGATTTCTATGGTTTTTTTTTTTTTTTTTTTTTTTTGGTTTATAATCTTCTTTGTAGTTTGTGTGTTAATTGTTTCTTTTTACGTTATTATTTTTGTTTTTTGTGTTGTGGGGGGGGGGGGGGGGGGGGCGGGGACACGCGTTGCAGCGTGAAAAAAAAAATTTGAGTTTTTTGTTGGCAAAAGATGACCATGAATTGATGACAGTGACAATTGTAAATTGTTCTCTTGAGGTCGTTTGTAACGTCTTTCAATTGTGATTTTTGTGTGCTTGACACTCATGCTAGCTAGAGACATTTCTGACTCTTAATCACTTGAGCACCAAAATCTTAGCCACTCACTCTTTTTAAATAACTAGAGAACATTTATGCATTTAGCTAGGTTCATGGTCTATCAAGGGCTCTAGAACCCAAGTTGGTGAAACTCAAAGCGAAATCCTAAGTTAGGTAACATGGAGAAAGGATTTAGGCAAATTTTTTTTCGACCGTTTGAGCCGTTCTAGCCAACCTTTAGAAATTATCCTTCGTTGTCCCCTTTTTAGCCTTTAAGCCAATTTCTTTTTCACCCACATAACTTAACCAATCAAAGAATTCACCAAACACTTAACCCATCACTTTAGGCACGAATTGCATTCCACATTGTATTCGAGTGTATTTTGGTTCAACATGAGCTTGGGATTGGGGTTTGGATAATTCTTTGTTGGTTGTATTTTATCTATTTTCGTTGTCACTTGAATCCAAAAAAAAAAAAAAAAAAAAAAAGAAACCAAGTATTCATGTAAATAAATAAGTTTGGGGGTGTAAAAAAAAAAGTACAAAAAAAAGAAAAAAAAAACAGAGAAAAGAAGAGAAGAAGGCATGAAATATTTTTTTGAGTTTGTTTGCTTTTATATCGCTTTTATGGAGTGAAAGGGTGATTGATTGATTTGATGTCAAAATTGGGTATTTTGGGGTTTTCCATTGAATGTGTGTGAAGTCGGTGAAGTGCAAGGTGTGCTTAGGGTGATTTGAGCTTAAAAATTTCCTTTTTCACCTACCTTTTACCTTAACCTTACGTGACAAGCCTTGCAAAGTCCTATTGATCTTCGGTGTTACGCTAACCTACATTAGTGGAGAGTAACACTAACTTGGGCCTATGGTAGATCTTAAGTTCATCATTTAGCGATAAGTCCATGAACTTCCTGAATGCATAAATTAATCCGGTGTTTGATCGCTTGGGTGGTTTTGGTCTTCACACACACACACACGAGAGTCTTGAGTGGATTTGTGCTAGTATTAAGTGTTGAAATTCTAGATAATCACAATGCTTGATTTTCCTTTCGAGCTTAAGACATTTGTAGATTTTGAGGTAAAATTCATGGTCGTCAATTTTGTTGCTTAAACTCACACTGTGTTTTTATTGTTCTCTTAGCTTTTTCTTGTTTTATTTTGGCTTGAGGACTAGCAAAATTCTAAAGTTTGGGGGTATTTGATATAGTGATTTTATCGACATTTATTCTTAGGCATTTTGTTGGTTTTTGAGCCCTTTATTAGTATTTTTATTATGTTAATGTTGTTTTGAAGGTAAATTGCAAGAATGGGCAAAAAGGTACCAAAAGAGGAAAGCACATTATGATTTCGGAAGAGCCAATGTACCAACTAAACCACGTCCCGCAAGGCAAGAAGAAAATGTAAGTGCCGTATTTGTTATTAATGATTTCTACATCCATTGACCTAATCATTACAACTTATGATTTAAGATGTTTGAGAAAACCACACAGACTATTTATTTGCTGAATCCGAAGAGCAGTTGCACCACAATGAAAATCAACCTGTACTCTAGAATTCAGGTCAGTTGGACCACAATATTTTTTGCAATTAGAATATACATTTACAAGTTAATATATATTTTTAGTAGTGTGTAGTGTTCGAATCACAAATTCATTTGATGTTATATTCTAACATAATGAAATATGCACATTGGAATCTCATATATTATATTTAAAAACAACTCTATTTTTAACTATATACTAACTAATTTTATTATTTATCTATTCTTTTTTATTTTTATTTTTATTTTTACCAATCACATATTTTAATATCAGAGTTTGTATCGTTTGTACATTGATTATTGATGTTTTTATCAAAAGAAAATGGTCCATGGGAAAAAGACCAGTGTTGAAGCTCTCCAATCCGATTGGAAGAAGAAGAAAAAAAGAACTTACGGTTTCTAGGTTGACAATCAGAATATGCAATTACAAGTGTTATAGATGTACATATATTTTAAATAAATGAAAAAGAAAGGATGCGTAGTACTATTACATTAGAGATATGCATCCTAAAATTGAATAACAAGTGACATCCTCCTCCCAAATCCCAATACTAAACCCTCCAATATTATAAATCCCTATCTATTATTAGTGTATTTGAATTAAACATTCACTTGATATTGTATTCCAATACAATGGAATATGCATTTAGTTCACCATATATTGAATTTCAATACAATTTTATTTAAACACACCAATACTATTTACTTATTCTCTTTTTTAATATTGAAGTTTGTGTTGTTTGTAAATTAATAGTTGATATCTTTATCGAAAGAAAAAGACCCATGGGAAAAACACCAGTATTGAAGCTCTCCAATCCGAATTTAAAAAAATAAGAGAAGCGTAAGGTTTTTAGCTTGACAATCAGAATATGTATATATATATATATATATATTTATGCAAGTTATATATATATATATATGTATTAAATAAATGAAAAGACAGGACATACAGTAGTAAGGATATATATGCATGCTAATTAATATATACATCAACCTGTACTCTAGAATTCAGGTCAGTTGGACCACAATATTTTTTACAATTAGAATATACATTTACAAGTTAATATATATTTTTACTAGTGTGTTCGAATCACAATGGAATATGCATTTAATTCACCATATATTGAATTTCAATACGATTTTTATTAAACACACCAAATAATTTTACTATTTACTTATTCTCTTTTTCTATTCACTTTTACCAATCACCTATTTTAATGGGTTTTGCTAAATGCGCTACTGAATTAAGGGTTTGGAGCAGGTTTGGCAGCCTTCCCGGAAGACTCAGGAAAGTGCAGGAGCAGCTAGAGAAATTGTACCACCGTGCCTCTACTAGCGAAGATTAGGAATTAATCAGAAGCTTGGAGAAAGAAATGGACCAGCTATTGGTGTTGGAGGAACATTATTGGCGCCAGTGGGTGTGGGCTGATTGGATAAAGGCGGGGGACAAAAATACAAAGTTCATCTATAGTGAGGCATCACAGAGGCGTTTAGAAGATGCTAGTGGCTCTTGGAAGACAGATGATAATGACGTTGGAGACATTGTGGAAGACTTTTTGTGAGATGAATAATTATTTGGATGAGCCTTTCACTGATGATGAGGTCAAACGAGCTCTTTTTGATATGGGAAGGAAAGCTCCCGGGCCTGATGGTTTCCATGTGGCTTTCTTTCAGCGCAATTGGGATGTGGTAGGGCTTGCAGTTTCTAAAGCCTGTCTTGGAGTTCTGAATAATGGGGCTGATGTGGCGGCATGGAATTAAACATATGTATGTCATATCCCTTAGATTAAAGCTCATAAGAAGGTTAGTGATTTTAGGTGTAATGTGATTTATAAAATTGTCACAAAAACACATGCCAATAGGCTTAAAAAGGTACTTAATGAGGTGATTTCGCCTTCCCAAAGTGCTTTTGTTCCGGGTCGACTCATTACAGATGATGTGATAGTAGCTTTCGAGCTATTTGCATTGTTTGTGTAGAAAGGGAAACGGAAGGGGAGGTTGGCTTGCGCTCAAACTTAATATAAGCAAAGCCTATGATGGAGTTGAATGGGAGTTTTTGATGGGTATGATGAGGAAGATGGGATTTGGGAATGATGGATATTACTAGTAATGCAGTGTATTTCCACTCCTAAGTTTGCTTTTCTCTTCAATGGTGAACCAGTGGGGAAGGTGCGCTCTCAGCATGGTCTGCGACAAGGATGTCCTTTGTCTCCCTATTTATTTCTGATTAGTGCTGAATGTTTATCTGCCTTAATCAAGAAGGCTGATAGGGATGGTTGTATTACTGGATTGGCTTATTCTCGCTATGGGTCTAGAGTAACCCATTTATTTTTTGCTAACTACTGTTGATGAGTGCAGGAAGGTGAAGGATTTGTTGCAACTTTATGAGAAATCGGCTGTTACCTATAGCCCGAATGTGGGAGAGGATTTGAGACGGGATATTCAAGAAGTCTTGGGGCTAGATGCAGCTTTGGCCCATGAGCGCTATTTGGGGCTTCCAACTTTGGTTGGAAAAAATAAAAAAACAAACCTTCAAGGCAATTAAGGAAAAGGTGTGGAAAAAGTTGCAAACTTGGAAGGGGAAGATGTTTTCTCGAGAGGGGAAGGTTTTGATTAAGGCTATAGCTTTAGCTATTCCATCTTACACCATGAGTGTGTTCAGAATTCCGTGTATGTTGTGTGACGATCTCCAAAAATTGATTGCTCGGTTTTGGTAGGGAAGTGATGTGGATATTAGAAAGATGCACTTGTGCTGCTCTTGGATCTTTGTCACCCAAAGATGGAGGGCGGGATTGGATTCTGGGATCTCAGCGTGTTCAATCAGTTTCTACTTGCTAAACAGGCTCGGCGGCAGGTGCTTAAAGCTAGATATTTTCCAACTAATTCCTTTTTGTAGGCATAGCTAGGAAGCAATCCGTCGCACATTTTTCAAAGTCCTCTTTGGGGGCGAGAAGTTTTGGATATGGGGTTAAGGTGGCGTGTGGGAGATGGCAAGTCAATTAGGGTGTTCAAGGATCCATGGCTTCTACGACCAGTCTCTTTCAGGCCTATTTCTCAGCCGAGTGATGTCATGAGTAACCTCTTAGTTGCTGATATCTTAAATCTGCCTTCGAATTCATCGCCAGGTTGGAATACACAGTTGCTCAAATCAGTTTTTAATGCTATAGATGTAGACTATCTTAAGCATTCTGGTAGGTGTTTTTCGGAAGGATGATAGTCTGATCTGACATTTTAATGCAAAAGGAAAATTCACTGTGAAGTCTGGTTATCATGTGGCAATGAATGGTAGATGTACAACAAGTTCTTCGACTGGGAGCTCTGATAGGAGATGGTGGCAGTTTCTATGGAATTTATCCATTCCTCCAAAGGTGAAGATTTTATTTGGAGGACTTTTTCAGAACATTTTGCCTGTTTATGCTAACTTGGCTAGACGGGGAATTAATTGCTCCGGAGGATGTCGACAGTGTTCAGAGGCCAGAGAGAGAACTTTTCATGCTGAAGTCTGGTACAAAAGCGCTTTCTGGCAGGTGATTGTTCATTTCTGTGGTGATATTATGGATTCGTAACTGTTACATTTATTTAAAGCTCTAAAGAAACTCACAAAAGCTTCTTAACGAAACAAGAGAACACCCCTCTTTCCTTCTTTTTTTTTTTTGGTTTTGGCCCGGGGGGGGGGGGGGGGGGGGTTGTTGGGTGGGTGGTGGTGGTGGGGTGGGGTGAGGAGGAGAATGAGAAGGACAAGAAATCTGGGACTAGTGAAAAGTTGAAAAATATATATATATATATATATATATTTATTGTTTGGAAGGGTTCTCTCTTTTTTAGCCGGTGAAGAAAAGCAACGACAATAAGCATGTCGCTGCTAAATGTGTCACACATTCACAAATGACATTTGTCGTCATGCCAAATTGAGAAATTTAGCAACCTTTCAATGATCACACATTATCATAATATACTAAAAGGATATACCCGGATGAACAGTGTATGGACCGTTATGCCCTTTAAATTTGGGCTTTTTGGACCGTTGGGCATGGGTTTAGTTTTGCTGATTTGTACAAGTATTTTTGGTTAAGTAAAAACTACTATTACGGATATATCATGCAACAGGATTATTTGGATCACTGGTTTTGGTTTTCGTGAAGGAATTTTGTGCTTTTGAAGTTGTTGTTGTTGGATAATTTGGGTTTGCAGGAGTTCTCAACTGCTTCATGCAGCCAGGAGTTGTAGAAGGAGATCTACATTCTTAGTTGGACAAAAAAAAATTTTTTCTCGGGCCTTTTTTTTTTTTTTTAAACTATTTTTGTGTCTTTTTCTTTTAATTCTACCAATGGTTTTTTTTTTTTTTTCCTTTGCTGTCGTTTCTTTTTGTTTTGAGGGTTCTAAATTTTTTTTTTCCTTTTGTTTGTTCCTTTGTTTTGTTCGAAACTCTAGATTTTTATTTTGGGGGTTTTCGATTTT
Source organism: Ficus microcarpa (assembly GCA_025413485.1). Classification (NCBI taxonomy): domain Eukaryota; kingdom Viridiplantae; phylum Streptophyta; class Magnoliopsida; order Rosales; family Moraceae; genus Ficus; species Ficus microcarpa. Next base: position 15,233,992 of record CM046376.1, read on the forward strand.
TTTGTAGTTCTTTTGAAAAACATTTCAGAACAAAATAGAGAATAATTTATACTCTGTTCGGGAGGCAAAAAAACAGCAAGAAAAGAAACAAAAAAAAAAAAAAAAAACACAGAGTCAACCAAACAGAACTGGAAACTAACTTTTAATAATGAAAGCAGTGAAGCATAAACAGAGAACAAATAGAGCACAAATAAAGCTAAACAAACAAAAAGGTGAAACACTATAAACAGTATAACCGGCAGCCATACTTAAAAAGAGAGAAACATTGACGGAGCAAAATGAATCCATGAATCCAAGATCAGTAGTAAAAATGCACAGATTAATAAACATCAGATACAAAATTAGTGAAAAAAACAATTGCGGATAATATTATTATAATAAATACTAAACAAATAGACGACTTATAATTATATTATTAATATTAGAGAACTGCATTTGTTGTATAATAATCAATATTTCATTTTATTTTCTCCTTGCATAACCGTGCGAAGCACGGGTATTAGACTCGTATGAACTATATAGAACCATTGTGCCTTGATTTTCGTGCTGTTGACCTTTTTTTTTTTTTTTTTTTTCTTCTAATAGGCATTCACAAAATCGCTCAAGGGGTTTAAAGTGGGGTTAAAAGTTTTTTCGCCTTCTTGTTGACAGAAAAATGTTCTGTTGCAGAAAAATGTTCTGAATAGGGGTGGTAATTCGTATCACGTGTCGGGTTCGTGTCGTGTTAGAGCCGTGTTGAAATTTTTTTTCTCCGGATCCGAATATGACCCGCGACCCGAAAATGACTCGAAACCGTGACACGAACACGACACGAACCCGTAACGGGTTGACACGATACGAACTGAACTTGACCCGCGACACAAAATTGACACGCGACACGAAATTCAACCCGCGACACGAAATCAACCCGAAATTGACACGAATATTGACTCGAAATTGACGCGAAAAAAAACGTGTCATGTTCGAGTTCTGCGGGTCTAACCCGAACACAATCCGTTCTTTTCCGTGTCAATTTCGGGTGACTCAAAATTAACCCGATCTTTATTTTTCCTAACCCGAACCCGTGAAATTCGTGTCGTTTTCGAATTGTGTCGTCGTGTCGCAACCCGTATTACCACCTCTAGTTCTAAATGCATTCTGTTGCATTCCAGCTGTCCCGCACCCTACGTCTTCTCGCTGACAGAATTTCTGTTGCATTCCAGCTGTCCCGCACGTAGCCCTACGTTATTTACCAGTCTTTTCTTCGTTTTGTTTGTGAATATGTTTTTAAATTTAAATAGAATTTATAAATTGATAGTTTGATTTTATGATTTTTTTTTTTTAGTTATTCAGTTAAACCAATGATTTGATATTGTAGCAGATAATCCAATGGCGTAATGGAACAGCTTTGAAAACTATGACAATAACATCTTTTTTTTTCAACTTTGATTTGATCCAATAGCATTCCGTTAGATGAGCAAGATATTTAAAAAAAAAAAAAAAGGAAAAAAGTCAATTCAGTTAAAGGAAAAAAAAAATAATATAAAGAAAAAATAAAAAATAAAATGAGAAAAAATAAAAAATAAAATAAAATGAGGTGCAAGGATGTCTTAAGATGTAATAAAGAACCCATGATTGAGACTATATCCATCAAGAACCCATGATTGAGACTATATCCATCAAGAACCCATGATTAAAATACAGTGCAAATAAAAATAAAAGACGGGAATAAAAGACGGAATAAAACACTGATAAGACGACGTACTTTAAAACTTTTTACTGAAAACGACTAAAGCATCATATGAGAGCATCATATTTAAAAGAATCATGTACAGATGTCAAAAACTGAGAAATAAAAACGGAAAGACATCCAATACCTTATCCGTCTTTACGTCATATTTAAAAGAAAATGTAAAGACAAAATGGGAACACAGACAGGATTTCTATTATGTGTTCGATGGATTTTCAATGACCTCGACATGCTATAAAAATGTCAATGACCTCGACAGAAAATGAAGGCAAGAAGAGTGATCTCATCCTTTTTTTTTTTTTTTCTCAGAAAAAAATTACTCTCTGATCTACGATCAAGCAGTTGCGAATTGACCAATGGAGCAGGCCAACCTTGGGGTTTATGAGAAAGTCCTGTCGGAAACAGACGTAACTGAGAAGATGTCGGTGCCGACTCATTGGGTGGGGGAAAAGAGTCTGCTTCCAATGCCGAAACCAGGAGAGCTAACAGAGCTGCTGGTTAGGGACCAGAACGGCAACGACACCACTTTACGATTGGCGGTTCGGCAGCGCAAAGAAGGCCAGCGAAGCTATCACATGAAACCTTATTTCATGTCCAAAGAGTGGAGGGGTCTAGTGGATGCTTATGATCTTAAGAAAGGTGAGAGCGTTTACTTTTGGCCGCAAGGAAAGTATCTCAGGGTTAGACGCACTCCGCCTCGTGAGATCAAGTTATTCGGTGCCTGCATCGGCTTCAGCGAGTTCTGATGATGACCAGGTCATAATATATATATTTGTGTGTTTGTTTATTCGCAGATTTGGTTTTCTGTTGTTTGCTTTTATTTGTTTGCTATTTACAGATTTGGTTAATATAATAAGTTGTTATTACTTCATAGTTTTCGGTACACAGTACATGATGTAATCGTCTTGTTGTTAATCTGTGAGTTTCCCTTCAAAGCTCGTCAAAAGCAGGCAATTATTCAATCCCTGCCTTTCCCCCACACCACGAGCAAAGGACGATCTAAAGGACCGTACTAAAATCCCACAAGCATGAGTGCAAGAATATGCATCGAAGCAAGCAATCCATGCAATTTGCATATTATGACTTTAATAATGCAATAATGATATCAAACTTCATTAATTATGAATTAGGTCCTTTCTTCTACTAGTTCAAATTACTTTTCAGAAATTTTTCTTCACGAAATAAATTTATTAATTTTAGAAATAAATTTGATCTAGCCACATATATCTTCGTCTTTTTCCCTTATTTTTCAGCCACAAAATGCATGGGAGATCTGAAATTGAAGCAAGTTTTTCAAATTATGGCTTTGTAATTTCTAAAAACATAAGGATAGATTGAGAAATAGTCAAAATCAGGAGGGCTAGTTATGTAACAACCAAAAAAAAAAAAATTATGGCATAGTTTTAAGATTATTTATCTTTTTACATCATGTACTTTGCTTTTAATCATATATTTTTAAATAGTCAAAAAGTATAGCCAATATTTTAAAGTTTGGCATTTTTATATAATCATATAATGTTCAATATACAAAAGATACCGGTCGTCACTTAATTTTGACCTTAGAAAAACACACAATACCCTTGAAAACAAAAAATTAAAATTAAGCGTTATTTATTTTTTTAAATCTAGTATTTTGTTTTTACCAAGAAAATATACTGCAAAATTTTAAAGTTTCATATTTTTTTATTTCTTTTGATTACATTTACAATATAAATCTTTACATTTTCTCAATCAATACTCAATTTTGACCTCAAAATATCTAATAAACTTTTTCAATTAAAATTAAAAAAAAATAATTGAAGAAATTCTAATTTACTTTAAACTAAAAACTAAATAAAATCCTAACCACATTTTTATTAATATTTTTTAGTAGAAAACCCTTATGATTTATCTCACCGAAACCTTCGCACAGGCCCACATGACTAGCCTATCGCCGGCACATACACCATCTCATCTCTAATCGTTATCATTTTCTTTTTAAAGTACTATGGCAATCTGGGTACTAGGGGTCAAAAGTTGGCTTTGCACAGCAATGTGAGAGAGAATCCCATTTTAGTACATGTCGTCCCACTGGGAATTTTTAAAATTCTCGTTTATTATCTTCTTTTTGGAGTGCTTTTTCTGATGCCTTTTCAATAAATCTCCTTTCCGGAAAAAAAAAAAAAAAAAAAAAACAAAACAAAAACCATTTCAGTGGGCCCATTAGTCATTTAAGCATTTTTGTCTAGGGCAATTATATAATGATGTAAAGGTTTTTACCCCGTCAATGGGTAAAAATTTTTGACCATTCGATTGGTTTTGGACGATTTAGATTAAAAAGATACGCTTAATAATTATAAGATTGATTACTTCATTAAAAAAAAAAAAAAAACACTAAATCTTGCCTTGAATCTGCAAGACCTGACACCCTCCATGATTCCCGATAACCATTAACCGATAGCAAGCGGGGGTTTGGTGATCATAATAAGTTTATCATGGAAAATAAGACATCTATAATTAAATATAACTAGATCATGTCTTAATTTCATAAAGAAGCATAAATGGATTACGCATCCATATATACTATGCAAAATTTACGTTTTTACTTACTGAGTAAAAGCACATTTGTTATATTCATATTGTAGGTGATATTACCTGTAACATAGTACTTGGAGGGCAATTTGCGGATCAAGATGTGGAGCAAATGAATGCAATGTGAGATACCACTACACAAGTTTTTCTGAAAGATATTTTAGATTATTAAATTAATCATTTATATATAAAGTTAATTATGTAAGACTCTTTAAAAATATATATGTGTATATGTTTGTAATAAATACGTAAGATAAAAGTTTGTGTTATAAAAAAATTATTATAAAATTTTTAGTACCCAAGTGTAATGGTTCGTTTGGTGGATCATTTCAACTCAAGTTTTTTATTTTAATTTTTGTTTTTTTTCTGAAAAGTCAACAAAATTTATGATTACTTTTTAAAAAGTCAACTCAATTCAAACTTAAAAATTTCATTTTATCTCAAACTCAACTCATTCACCAAATGGACCCTAAGTATTTATAGGTAATTAAAGATGGAGTTTAAATTAAGTAATTAAGTAGTTAAGTAACGACTCGTTAATCCCATTTTATTACATGTCTTCCCAAATGGTCAAGTAGTTGGTCCACTGGGAATTTTTCTTGTTTATTATCTTCTTTTTGGAAACTTTATCCTCTTAGGTGCTTAATTCTTTGAGTAGTACTCATTTTAGGTTTTCTGGTGCCTTTTCAATAAATCTCCTTTCCGGAAAAAAAAAAAAAAAATATATATATATATATATATCCATTTCAGTGGGCCCATCAGTCATTTAAGCATTTTTTGTCTTGGGCGATTATATAATGACGTAAAGGTTTTTACCCCATCAATGGGTAAAAATTTTTGACCATTCGATTGGTTTCGGATGGTTTAGATTAAAAAGATATGCTTGACAATTATAAGATTGATCACTCCATATCACAGGACCAAAAAAAAAAAAAAAAAAAAAAAAAAAAAAACTAAATCTTGCCCTAAATTTGCAAGACCTGATACCCTCCATGATTCCTGATAACCATTCACCGACAGCAAGTGGGGGTTTGGTGATTAGAATAAGTTTATCATGAAAAATAAGACATCAATAATTAAATATAACTAGATTATGTCTTAATTCCATAAAGAAGCATAAACGGATCATGCATCCATATATACTATGCGAAATTTATGTATTTATTTGTTGAGTAAAAGCTCATTTGTTATATTCATATTGTAGGTAATATTACTTGCAACATAGTACTTGGAGGGCAATTTGCGGATCAAGATGTGGAGCAAATGAATGCAATGCGAGATACTACAACATAAGTTTTTCTGAAAGACATTTTGGATTATTAAATTAATCATTTATATATAAAGTTAATTATGTAAGACTCTTTAAAAATATATATGTGTATATATTTGTAATAAATACGTAAGATAAAAGTTTGTGTTATTAAAAAATTATTATAAAATTTTTAGTACCCAAGTCTAAGTATTTGTAAGTAATTAAGGATGGAGTTTAAGTTAAGTAATTAAGTAGTTAAGTAACCGCTCGTTACAAAGAGAAACGTTATGAATTGATTTTAGTGTGTGTGTGTGTATATATATATATATATATATCATGAAAAAAAAAAAAGTGAAACTATTGGGTTTAGTTTGTGAAATAACTTAAGAATGAATCTCGAAGAGAACCAATTAGTGATGAAGAAGAAAAGTCGGAAGTGGTACTTGAGAGGTAGACTCGCAAACCAAAGGTGATTTTATCCATTTCACGGACTGCTACCACCTTACGCTCCATTTCTTGCAACTTTGAGGTACAATCTTCTTCTAATCCATTTAACATTGCTATCAAACATATAGTTACATAATTGGTTTAGAATTCTACTTCCACATTCTTTCACAAATTGTTTGAAATATCTACCATCTTTTTCAATTCACTATAACATTTCTTCGCATATAAACTTACATTTCAAAAATGTCGATGTACCATACATGTCTAAATTACTGCAACTGATTAACCACATTAATCACTATAAATATTCCTTTTAAATCTCCTGTATCAATTATTTAGTATCAATTATTTAACTTCAACTATTATATTATCTTATTAATGTAGTGAAACCCATTGCTAGAAAAGATACATTAAACGATGCTTATTAGACCACAGTTTCTAAAAACCTATCTCCAATCTCTCAAAAAAAAAAAAAAAAAAAAAAAATCACGGATGATATACGAAGCAAATAGCAGCGGAGCGAGGGTAGTAATGGGGCTGCGCTGTAAGATAGAGGAGGGTGGGTTCGGGTCGGCAACGAGTGGGGGCAGAGAGAGAGATAGAGATAGAGAGAGCATGGCTCCGCGAGGGGGGGGGGGGGGTGTTGGGAAAGAGAGAGAAGAGCATGGTTTGGGGTTGGAGAGAGAGAAGATCAGATCATGGTCCAGGGCGTTTGAGGAGCACAGAGAGAGAAGGTCAGATTTTGAGGGGATTGGGGCTTGCAATATTTTTTATTTTTTTTAAGTTTATACGTGACGGTTTATGAAACCGTCTCCTGCTGCAATTTTCGTCATCACATTCAGACACAAGATAAGTCGTGAACAGGTTTATCCTCCAGATCTAGTCTTATTTTCATTTGGGTTTGGTTTTGGTGTTATTTGGTTATTTTTTTTTTTAATCGGTAATATTTGGGTTTGTTCTAGCTTTATTCTCTCTTAAATCGCAGAAAAATCTTAGGTCTTAAAACCCTAGATTTTGCTTAAATTATTTTTAGCATTTTCGATATGCATTGATGTATATAGAATTTGCTTTAATCTTTTCAATTTAAACTTGTTGTGTTTAATTTAGTCCAGTTTGATATCGTGTGTGTGTGTATATATGTACACGTATATATTTATAAATTCCTTTCATGCTTCCTTTTTAGACCATTTTGATTTTGTATATATCACATTTTACACACACACACACACACTGGTGTTCTTTTGGTGTTAGAGCAAATAACCAAATGGAAGGATGGTGTTCTTTAGGAGTGTGTCTGCACTTTCTAAGCTTCGCTCTCTGCTTCAAGTGCGAATTGAAGGCGATCCGAATTGAAGAGAGCCAAAGCTAAGTATAGCTAGAGACATTAAATCAAGCGCTTCTTGGGAGGCACCCAGCTCTATCACCTTAGTTTCTTTCAAAATTTTCTTTTAGTTTGCTTTCATTTATATATCTATATATTTTTGTGTGTATTTGAGTGATTTCTTAGTACATGTAACACCCCACTTACATAGGACTGTTACCTTGCTTACTCTATTAAGTACTTATATTACTCATTCATGAAAAAGTACTGAATTTTTTTTTTTTCAAAACCTTATACTTATATATATATATATATATATATATATAAGTACATACATAATTAATAAATATGGTTCAAATCTTCATGACATATCTCATAACTCATACCAATTATTAGATACCCTTAAACCCACAGCACATAATATAATAAATTTTCAAAACACGTGGCGGTATTCAACCCAAATTTCACAGTCCGGAGTGTCATATCTATAATCTTGTATCATACATTACTAATAGGTTGCTTACCTACAGCATAAACGTAAGTCATGAGATTTCGCTCAGCAAGTACAACTTATTATCCGCAAAACAATATTGACAAAGATATGCATGATCTATTTATGCTTTCTTATCAAATCCTTTATGCTTCCTTATGTTAGTATCTTTTTGGGCCATTTACAAAACATGAGTGTATATACCGTGGCGCCCAGCCATGGAGTGGTTGGGGCGGCCAGTCCAATCCAACTCAAATCATGGACCAAACCCGACCTTGAGCGGGTCCGTACGACACAAGGCAACTTGCTTGCCATTATATTTAAAAACTTGTTCTTGTTTTGAAACATATTTGAAAAACCACTTCATACTTAGAAAACCATATTACTAATAGGTTGCTTACCTACAGCATAAACGTAAGTCATGAGATTTCGCTCAGCAAGTACAACTTATTATCCGCAAAACAATATTGACAAAGATATGCATGATCCATTTATGCTTTCTTATCAAATCCTTTATGCTTCCTTATGTTAGTATCTTTTTGGGCTCTTTACAAAACATGAGTGTATATACCGTGGCGCCCAGCCATGGAGTGGTTGGGGCGGCCAGTCCAATCCAACTCAAATCATGGACCAAACCCGACCTTGAGCGGGTCGGTACGACACAAGGCAACTTGCTTGCCATTATATTTAAAAACTTGTTCTTGTTTTGAAACATATTTGAAAAACCATTTCATACTTAGAAAACCATTCCATACTTGAAAAACAGTTTCTTACTTGAAACTTGATCTTATTCTTACCAGGTGATTCATCATTAGTGGGCATGCTTCATGATGCCATAATGGTACAACCAAATCATATGCATCACATACATGAATGCATGAGCTTTGGAAAAACATACAAAGTAGTCAAACAATTTGCTTACGCTGTACGTGGAGTTGTACTTACAGGTTACGCTATGACCTGGGTTTGTTGCTCCAACAGGTTGCAACAACAAGTTATATTACTGTTTCCAAAAAGGACATAAGATAAGGATCATCCTATGTTACCGTAAATCATTACATTCAATGCTGGTATCCTAACCAACATTCACCAATAACCCTAATTACATGTCTCCCACATACTACAATGATATCTTATTCAATTACTAAATGTAACCCGAACGTACATGACCCAATTATCATCAAACAGTATCTTGTTTGATTACTTAATATAACCTGAGATACAAGGCCTAATTGTACTTAAAATAGTATCTTATGAGATTACAATTAGTAATTCTAGGTATAAGACCAATTATATTTAGACTAATACCCTATTAGGTTACCAAGACCCAATTACTTTTAAAGTAATACCCTATTAGGTTATCAAGGCCCAATTATTTTTAAAGTAATACCATATTAGGTTATTATTGGTAACAATGGGTTTTAGGCCCAACCCAATAGCTTGGGTATCCTATATGGTTACTAATGGTCATCATTTTGTTAATTTATTTTCAAAATCATTTTGGCCTATGTATTTATTTTTCTCAAGACTTGTCTAATTTTTTTTTTTCTTTTAAAAGTCTTTTGTAAAACTGAAATATTCTTTAAACAAGGATAATAAAACTGAAAAATTCTAAAAACTATCTTTGAAAACAATCAATAAGTTTGGTTATCAGTGCATATGCAGGAATTGCCTGTTTATGCATTGTTTTGAAAATCCTGTGCAGGAATTGTCTGTTTTCTGCTCAGTTTTTAAGATCTAGTTTTTTCTTAAATCTGTTTTGAATTTGAAAAAGTTTTCTTCACAAAAGTTATAGATCTCGAAAAACCCTATAACTTTTGTTCTTTACTCAAAACCAGTTCTACCTTTAACCTATACCTTTTCCTCTTTGAATCCTCCTGGCCGTGCACACTGGGTATGGGCAGACTAGGATCGGATTTTCATAAAAACAGAGGCCTTTAGAGTTTTATTTTTAAAAACTGTATGTGCTACCCCCTAGGATTTTCGATTCTCTACAACTATGTAGTTTTGACTTTTTCCAAATTCGGCCTCTAAAGGTTTCAAAATTCCATTTCCAGATTACAGTGCCACTTAATCCGAAAATTGGCAATTTGTTTTCGGTTGGTTTTTACATAAAATTTTGCACACTCTACCTCAAATAGTTGAAATCGTGAGCCTACGACAAACATGCAGCGCGTTACGTATGGTTTCCATCATCATGCATTGGTTTCCCATTCTTACAAACCCAAATGGTAACCTTTACCAAATTAGGGTTTTGGTCATACATTATCATCATCCTCATTATCATTCATACAATATCTCTTTTGAGTATGTGGGGATATATTACAAACATACAATAGGCATTCACACGTACTATATAATTTCTATCACATAGTATCACAAACATGCATCAAATCATAAATCAAGACCACTAAACCATAATCAAGTACATATCAAGCAATCTAGGTTGTTGCATGGAAAATAAAATCTGAGTTTATGCTCTTACATACCCAACATGAAATACACTTAAATCCTTAATCAAACTTAATTAAAATACTTAGAGGATGAAAAGGATTACCTCTAGGTCTAGGAGAGTGGATCTATCTTTTGGTTGAGAAAATTTTCCTTCCTTTCCTTACCTTCACAAAACCGGCCATTCTTCTCTTTTTTTTTTTTTTTTTTTCTTTGGTGTTCGGCTCCTAGGGTGGAAGAGAGAAAGAGTTGGAAATGAACTAAAGTTTTGAAGTGTAACTAAATACTCCAACACTCCCTCATCATCACCTCTTTATAGGTGAAAATTAATTTCTCTCTAGAATTATTTTTATTTCTAAAATTGCATATCTAACTCCAAAAATAAAATATTTGCTAACCAATCCCTTGAGGTGGCTGGCCATAAGGGTGCCATTTTGCACTCAATAAATGCATAATTATCCATTAAATTTTTAATTCAAAAATTGCTTGTTTATCTTGAATGAGGTGTCACCCACTAAGACCATGTTTAGCACTTTCCTTAATATGTAGTCCATTTTCTTAATAACTCAAATAGTGCTAATACTATTTTAAACTAATAACAGTACAGTTGTACTGGATTGCAACCTAAAATTTATTTGCACTTAACTGGACTGCGTGTAGGTTTTTCTTAGGACTTGAAGTTACTTAGTCTTTACTGCTCTAAATATTGTGCTTGATTTTTCTAAAGTGGTCTCGTACCTTATTCTTACATTTCCATCTGTGATGACGGTTTTTCACAGTATAATTTCCATACTGTTTGTATACTGCAGTACCTCATAATCATGCCTTGAGTCATTCTGGTCAAATGTTGACCGGAATAAAATCATAAATTTTTATTTTGCCTTTTTCTTCAAAAGGCCTAATGCTTGGTTAAGCAAACTATTATTGAGTCTTATAAGACTATAAGAACTCAAATATAATCTGATAAATTCAAATTAGACATTTTACATAAACATTCATATTCCTTAACAAGGAAATCATAAATCAGCAAAAAGGGCAGCTATTATAGTACACATATATATATATTTTTCTTTTTTAGGTGCTCATGGGTAATGGAGTCATGGAAAGTATTTAGAAGTGTTTCAAGAAGTTTGGGAGCAATTGGAGAAGTTTGGAGGCAATTTTGTGCTTCATTTTGGTGTTCAAAAAAGGGGAAGGTGCTATAACGCACCACTAGGCATCAAGCTGACCCGAAAGGCCATATTTTGTAGGTTGTATCGCAATTCTAGCCCGTTGCAATGAAAAAAAAAAAAAAAAAAGGTACGATACAACGGGCCTATTAGGCGCTGCAGCATGTGCCACCATTCTCGAGAGGTCATTTTCTACAGGATGTAGCGCCAAGAAGCCAGCTGCAGCGGGGACAATTAAAAAAAGGGGGGAACACGTGCTGAAGCATGAAAAAGTTCCACTGTAGTGCCTGTTCGCGGGGCACATTATAACCTGTAAGTTTTTGCCCCAAATCTCATTCTCTCTGTTCTGCAAACCGAAAATTGTCCATACTAAAAATCTCATTTTCACCCAAATCTCTTTCTCTCTCTTCTCCAAACCGAAAATTTCCCCCCAAAATCTCTCAGTCTCACCCTTTAATCTCTATTCTCCTAAATATCTTCATCCCCTTTTTTCACTATTCTTCATCTTCTTCAGCCTTTTTTCTCTCTTACTCAACCTCCATACCCATTTTCATTTTCTACATCAAAGGAGACTTCACTCTTCAAGGAGCACGAAATTGGGATCTCTCACTCTTAATCAACATGAAGGAAACCAATTTGTGCCTCCCTTTGATGATTTGTGGAAGAAATGGCATTGTGGACGATTTTGGTTATTTGGGGGGCATGATGGGTTGGTTTGTTTGATGTGAAAAGTGAAAGATTTTGATTGTTTTGGGTATCATATTATGGGTTATTAGTTTGATTTTGTGGAGGTGATAAGCAATTGCGGTTTGGTTGTTTGTGGAGGTGTTTAAGGTTTGGATGTGGTTTAGTTGTTTGGTTGTATTGTGGGTAAATTGTGCTTTTTGATAGTTGGTGCTTCCTATTTAGTGTTGGGATTATTTGTTAATTCGCATTTGTGTTAAAAAAAATGCTAGTGAAATCCATTGCCAAAAGACAGGGGTAAGAGTTCCATAACTAAGGATACCGGGCCTAGTTTGAATGTCTTTATTTCAGTGGTTGCGAAGGAGCAATAGAATAATTTTAATAAACATAGAGCTTATATCTGAGAAAAGGGTTTCTCTCTTTTAAATAACCCAGCTTTTGCTCTTTTTCAAGAAACCATCCTAACCCATGGATGGATGGGTGACGTATTGTTGCCACCCTAAGGACGGATCTATGATGCTCGTGCGAGAATTCTATGCAAACGCCAATGAGCATCGAAACCATAAACCAAGGTTCGTAGCATGGTAGTAAGGTTCAATGAAGAGATCATCAATCGGTACCTTGGCCTCGTGCCGTTGGAGGAAGACTGTAACGACCCGCCTTGCATAGGCCGTTACCGTACTTACATACTTACCGGCTTAGCATAATTTAACGGAAAATTTTTTTTTTCACAAGCGTATGAACATACATACTTTAATTGACTTAAGATGTTTTGCATACGCATATACAATAATTAAATAACTTTGTTTTATTTGAAATAAAATACTTATAAAGACAAAACGTGTAGCGGTCACTTTCCCACTTTTTCACAGTCGACGCTCCCCTATCATTACATCAGCCGCTGCTCATAAGTTGCTTACTTACAGCATAAACGTAAGATTGAGCTTTCGCTCAGGAAGTATAACTATACATCCGCGACACATAACTTAACATGATAAATTACAACATTTCATAACATAACTGCATAGTATATCTAATCATGTATGAGTCATTTATGCTTCATTATGCTTTCTTATACTTGCATAGCATGATTTACATCTTGCCTTAACTTATCTTGCTTATGGGCCACTTACATAAGTGTTCGTACCGGGCGCGCAATTATGGAGTGGTTGGGGCGGCCAGTCCATTTCCAACTCAAACCATAGCCCAACCCGACCTCGAACGGGTGGTATGACACAGGCAAGCTTGCTTGCCATCTTACTTGTTTTTTTCATAATCTCTTTCTTGATCTTACTCATATCTTAATCATTGGTGAACATACTTCATGATGTCACACCTGCTTAGTCATATTCTAACATGCCTCGTATCATATCCATGATCTTAACATTTCATATGACATAACATAAGCGTACCTCAACCTAGCATATCATATAGCATAGTATACATCGTATTAAACATTAACCACAAGCTTGGCATATCACATAGCAAACAACATACATCGAACAATATCACATACTAACATGCTTAAGTAAGCATCACAACAAAGCCTATGCTGTAAGCGGAGTTGTACTTACCTTGATAGCTACGTCCTACGTGGGGCTGCTCCTGGTTAGGATGTCGCTGCAGGTTATCTCCTGCTTCATTGAAAGATATAGGTAAGAGACCCTAATCGTTATAGTATGTTGGTAATCTAACCAACATTCATGCATGTAATCCCAGTTATATGTCACCCTCATAACACATAGTGTCTTATTGGGTTACTACAAGTAACCCTGGTGGTTAGCATTACCAATCTTGGATCATACCTTATTAGGTTACATAGGGTAACCGTGCATACATGCTTAGGGCTAGATCATTATCTAACTCTTGGGTTTTGTCATAACCCATAACTTACTATGTTATTATTGGTCACCTTAGGTCTTACCATCTTGATACAATATTGGGTAACCCTTGGTCTTATTAATTCGATACCATGTTGGGTTACTTTGGATAACCCTTAGGGGGTGTTTGGTATGGGGTAATCTTTTATAAAGGAATGGGAATCTTAAGATTATTGTGTTTGTTATGAGATTATCTTATTTTAAGATACCTGGGAATCTGAAACCCATGGGTTTTAGATGCCCTTATAAAGGGGTAATCTGAAACCCACCTCCCCCCTTAGGTTTCAGATTACCCCCTATCTAAATATCATAGTAATCTTAAAATTTAAATAATTTAAACACAATTATCCTTTTAACTTTTAAATAATCTACAGATTTAGAGGATTAAAAAAAAAAAAAAAAAGCCCTACATATATAATATTTTCATCCCATCATGTCCTCCTCTTTCGTAGCCTCCTATTCACTGCAGCCTCCTATTCATTCATCATCTCCTCCACAGGTAATCATCATTCCTCTTTGTTTTTTTTGTTTCCTAATACACGACATATATATATATATACCCTGATGTTTGTTTTGTTTTTTCTTTTTTCTTTTTTGTTTTTTTTTTTTTCGTAATACGTATATATATAATCAATATTGTTATGTGTGTGGCTTTATATGTTATATATGTGTATATATATGTATATATTCACGCATGAGAGATTCAGATAAATTTGGTTCGATAATGGAACGGATGTTTTCCCATCGCGGCCTTTTATATATATTATTTCATCTTCTTATTCTTGTGCGGTCGCGTTTTTTTATTTTATTTTATTCTAATTTAATTTAATTTAATTTGATATTTATTTTGTATTTTTGTGCTATTATTGTTTGTAGAGTCACCCTATAGCAAAAGGTTTAAGGAACAAACTTTTTCGGTATTATGATGAGTTATCTGTTGTATTCGAAAAAGATCGTGCTAATGGACATGGTGCAAGGGGGTTGGGTGATATGATTGATGATATAGATATAGAAGTTCTGAATGGTGAAACAAACCTGGTTGAAGAAGAAAACAATAATGAGCAAGAGCCCGAGGATGATACCCAGACAAACACACCATCACCCCCAGTGCAAAAAGACAAAAAGAGGAAAAGGAAATCTAAGTCTGAAGATAGTTTGGTTGAAACCTTAACTGAAACAATTAGCAAATTCTCAGATATGTATGCCCTTTCTACTGATAATATGAGTAAAATTGCTAATTGCTTTCAGAATGAGGTTGAGTCACATACACGGAGGATGAATGTATTTGCTGAGTTGAAGAAGATAGATGGATTGACACAAGAACAAGTTTTGCAAGCCGGTCAAATTCTTGTCGAAAGTCATGACAAGACCAACTTTTTTTATACTTTGGATGATGAATATAAGTTAGGTTACATTCTCATGTTATTGGGATGATAAAATAGAAATAGGGTAATTAGACTTTTTTCTTTTGTCACTTTCGTTTGCTACCCGTGGACTAGTAATTTTAGTCAATTAGTTTTATTTATCTGTTATAATTTGAATTTAAATAAGATTAGGATTAGAACCAAGGAATCGTTATTAAAATTTTTTTTTTGTTATTTTGTTAATAAAATCTCTTTAAGAGTTCTCTCAATTTGTCTCATATACATTTTCATGTATTCTTAAAGAATCAACGAATTTGTGTTTTAAGATGAACATTTTAATTTTACTAATTCTTGAATTATAATTTTTAATTTGTGTTATTGCAATTTGATTTGGCCGAATCATAAAGTTATGTTATTGTCCTTATATTTGTAATTAATTGCTATTGAAAGTATATATTCATTTAGTAAAGGATAATTTTGTCCATTTATTAAGAAAAAACAACATTCATGTTCACAACCAAACATAATAATTTAACATTCTCGGGAATCTTACTAAAATGGTTTATGTACAAACCAAACACTATAATCTAATATTCCCAGGAATTTGATTACTTTAAAAGATTGTCAGGTATCTGATTATATTTGATTACCTTTAACCAAACACCCCCTTAGTCTTACTAATCTTGGCGTCACGTTGGGTTACATTGGGTAACCCTTGGTGTGACCTATCCTGGGTTATCTTAAGTTAACCCCCATTGGGTTACTAAGGTCCAATTATGTGGTAACCTATTAGGTGACTATTGGTAACCTTGGGCTTTGGATCCAGTCCTATACTTCGGGTATTCTACTTGGTTATTGGTGGTCATCCTCTAGATTACCCCAATTTTAAGAAAACTTAAGTCTATAGTTCCACTTGTTTTCTTTGGAAAATATAGGTGTTTTTACCACCTTTTTATAAAAATCCTCTTTATTTTTCTTATAAAGATTTGAGTTTTCTTGACAAAATATTTGAAAATATTATTAAGGGTTGGAACTGCCTTTGGAACAGTTCCTGCAGTCAAATTATTAGTTTTGGTTCAAAATTACCAAATCCTTACATTATTCTGGAAAATCTTGTACAGGAATCTACTATTTCCTGCACAGTCTTTATAAACTCAGTTATACTTTAAAATCTAAGCAGAATTTGAAAAAGTTGTCTTCATGAAACTTTTAGATCTCGAAAAATTCTAGAACTTTTATGTTTAACGAAAAACCCAGTTCTGACTCTAACCCCTTCGTTTTCCTCTTGGAATACAACTGGACGTGCATAGAGGTCTGGGCACGTCAGTTTCAGGTTTTCATGAAAACGGAGGCCATTAGAGTCTCATTTTGGAAAACTTTCCATGTTGCCCTCTAGGAAAAACTGTTCTGAGCAACTTTCATGTTTTGAGTTTCTTCAAATTTCGGCCTCTAAAGGCCTCAAAATTCATTTTTCAGAAAACTGGTCAGGATTTACCCGAACCTGGCAGTTTTTCGGTTTGAAGTTTGTTTTATGTCCTAAACGTGAAACCTAGCTCAACCAACCACCGCGGGAGCTCTAATATACACATGCAGCGGTTTTCTAACGTAAATTTTCTTTAAACACAATTTCTAACATCACCATGCAAGCCTTAATTGACATTGGATCAACCAAGGTTGCATGGCTTAGGTTGCATCAAGCATATCAAGTATTATCATTAAATTCTAGCAACTTAACATAAAATTTTCCATCCATCCACACCCACAAGCAGATCAGGGGACATACCACAAGCTAACATTTAGCATGCAAATCACAAATTTAAAGCAAGCATGCAAATAGAAATCAAACCACCCTTAATCTAGTTCAAGCACAAACCCTAGGTTCTAAATTTGGGCACAAAATAAATTGAGCTTATGCTCTTACAAATTCAACTTGAAATGCACTTAAATTTTAAATTGAAAGCTCAATTGAAAGAGATGAAGGTTTAGAAAGGTTTACCTTGATTTAAATTGCAAGTTGGAGTTAGGGTTTGGTTCACCAAAAATTCTCCCCTTAGGCCACCCTATGGCCGGTTGTTGGCTACTCCAAAAGGGCACCAAATTGTGTTGGTTGCTTGGTGTGAACTTGCACCAAAGCCATGCATAAGTAACCTTAGATTTCTTACTCCCTCACTCCCCCTTCACAGCAGGTTATTGGCTCCAAATTGGTGCACAAAATCTACCCAAAATTTGCTTAAAAAAAACCAAGAGGAACCGAACACTATGGGCAACAAAACCCCTAAGTTTTCTCAAATTTTTCTTCACTCAAACTCACACTTGGATTTGCAGATTTTTGGAGGAGAGAAATGGCAAGAGTTTGGCTGCTTTTCTTCAATTTTTCTGCCCAAAAACCGACTGCCCATGGGGGCTATTTATAGGTGAGTTTTGGGGTGGTTTTGGAATTATTTTTAGTTCTCCTTTTAAATAAAACCCCATGAGTTACTCTTAATTAAATTTTGTCCCAAAATGGCCGGCCAACAAGGAGTGAGCTGTCAAGATTATCCAAAATTTTTAATCATTTTTCTTTAATTAAAAAGCTTAATGAGGTCATAATTCCAACTAGGTGACATAAGCCTATTTAAGGCTTTATTTGGCTTTTTCTCTTAAAAGCAGTCCACTTTAAAGTCCACACAGATAGTTTTGGTACTGAACTCACTAATACACAATACTATGGCATAGTATAGCAATCCAAAATTTATATATGTAAAAATGGACAGTACAAAAAATTTTCTTTTTGCTTAAAACTTTTTGGCCCAAAAATGCCTATTTATTGTGCTTGATTTTTCTATGGTGATTTTATTTTTCATTTACATTCTCATGCCCATAATCTTGGTTTTTGCAGTATATTTCCCATACCGCTCATCATATATCTGCGTGGTCAACCCTTTGATCACCTTTGGTCAACTTTTGACTTCTTTGACCAACCTTGACCTCCTTGGTCAATTTTGACTCATTTGGTCAAATTTTGACTTTTTTTGACTTCTTGGGTCAAAGTTTGACTTTCTTGATCAACTTTGACTTTTTTGGACAACTTTGACTTTCTTGGTCAAACTTTGACCATTCGTAAAATCATGGATTTTCTTCCCTTTTTACCCAAAAAGGTCATTTGCCTAACTAAACATTTCATAATTGAGTCTTACAAAATCAATAAGAACTCATAAAATCACTCAAAAACCCTAATCAGGATTTTGCATAAATACCTTCATGGTTCAACATTAAAATTCTCTACAAGAAGTTGTATCAAAAAAAAATTTAGTTATACAAGGACGACCTCGCCAATTATACCAAATAGGCTAACATGCAGTAGGTCATGGACACCATTCGTTTCAAACGAACCCAATGGAACATTTCAAATAGTGTTCAGGCATTTTTTTCATTCCAAATATTTAGAGAAGAACATGAAGGTGTGGTTCAACTTCATCAACATAAGATTGTACCCGACAACGCATGTGTCTAAATGTTCAAGAGAGAGAGCTTTAGCTCTTTTTGCCATTGCTAAGGGAATGAGAATGAATGTCAGGGCAATCACTATTCTCCACGCCGCCAACATTGACAATGTTGCATTGCCATTTCCATCATTGCTCACTGCATTGTTTGAGAACGTAGGAATCAACACGAAGGACAATTCCATTTGCAAACCCATCCAGGCCTTTGATCCCAACAGCATAGTTCACATTTGGAATAATCAGCCGAAAGAGGGAGAGGACAAAGGGGGACCTTCAAAAGCGTTGGCTAGGCAAAAAAGTAAAGCCTCAATCTCGGACCTTCATAAGATGTATCAGCATCATAATGAGCGACTAAATGATATTCAAGCTCAACTTGCTTATGATCGTTAATGGCATCTAGAACATGCGGAATATCAAGCCTCCAGTTTCAACACCATGGAAAAAATGTTCCAACATTTCAGCTTTAGTTTAGGCCAAGACATGACTGGATTCCTTCAGAGGCTGCCTTTCCCCGATCATCTCTGCCAGTCTTACCAACGAGCCTCACAGCCACAAAAGGATAGCCAAACCAACATTCAAGAAGATGATGAGTAAGAGACGAGACATCATGTCTTGCCTCCCAGGTAAGTGTTCTCATTCCTTAAATATTGCGGACAATGTTTTATTTTAATTTTGGTGGTGAGACACTTAGTTGGTCTTATTGTTCTTATTGTTCGGTCTTCTTGTTGTTTTGGTACTTGGTTGCTCATGATTTCTATGGTTATTATTATTTTTTTTAATAATCTTCTTTGTGATTTGTGTGTTAATTGTTTCTTTTTATGTTATTATTTTTTGTTTTTTGTGTTATTTCGTATTTAAAAAGGGGGGGGGGGGACACGCACTGCAGAGCCAAAAAAAAAATTTTTTGTGAGTTTTTTATTGGCAAAAGATGACCATGAATCGATGATAGTGACAGCTACAAATTGTTCTCTCGAGGTCGTTCGTAACATCTTTCAATTGTAATTTCTATGTGCTTGACACTCACGCTAGCTAAAGACTCCTTTGACTCTTAATCACTTAAGCACCAAAATTTTAGTCACTCACTCATTTTAAATAACTAGAGGATATTTATGCAATTAGCTAGGTTCATGGCCTATCGAGAGCTCTAGAACCTAAGTTGGTGAAACTCAAAGTGAAATCCTAGGTTAGGTGACATGGAGAAATGATTTAGGCAAAGTTTTTTTCGACCGTTTGAGCTGTTCTAACCAACCTTTTGGAAATTATCCTTTGTTGTCCCATTTTTAGCCTTTAAGCCAATCTCTTCTTCACCCACACTAGTATAACCTAACCAATCAAAGAATCACCAAACACTTAACCCATCACTTTAGGCACGAAATGCGTTCCTCATTATATTCGAGTGTATTTTGGTTCAACATGAGCTTGTGATTGGGGTTTGGATCATTCTTTGCTAGTTGTATTTTATCTATTTTCGTTGTTACTTGAATCCCAAAAACAAAAAACAAAAAACAAAAAAAACCAAGTATTCATGTAAATAAATAAGGTTGGGGTATAAAAAAAATAGTTTTAAAAAAAATAGAGAGAGAAAAGAAGAGAAAAAGACGTAAAAATTTTTTTTGAGTTTGTTTGCTTTTATATCGCTTTTATGGAATGAAAGGGTGATTGATTTATTTGATCCCAAAATTGGGTATTTTGGGGTTTTCCATTGAATGTATGTAAAGTCGATGAGGTGCAAGGCATGCTTAGGGTGATTTGAGCTTAAAAATTCCTTTTTCACCTACCTTTTACCTTAACCTTACGTTACAAGCCTAACAAAGTCCTATTGATCTTCGGTGTTACACTAACCTACACTAGTGGAGAGCAACACAAACTTGGGCCTATGGTAGTTCTTAAGTTCATCATTTAGCGATAAGTCCATGAACTTCTTAATGCATAAATCAATCCACTATTTGATTAGTTGGGTGGTTTTGGTCTTCACACACACACGCGCGAGTCTTGAGTAGATTTGTGCTTGTATTAAGTGTTGAAATTCTAGATAATCACAATAGTTGATTTTCCTTTCGAGCTTAAGACATTTGTAGATTTTAAGGTAAAATTCATGATCGTCAATTTTGTTGCTTAAACTTACACTGTGCTTTTATTGTTCTCTTAGCTTTTTCCTTGTTTTATTTTTGCTCGGGGACTAGCAAAATTCTAAGTTTGTGGGTATTTGATATAGTGATTTTATTGATCTTTCTTCTTAGGCATTTGGTTGGTTTTCACTTTTATTAGTATTTTTTTATTATGTTCATGTTGTTTTGAAGGTAAAACGCAAGAATGAGCAAAAAGATACCAAAAGAGGAATGCAAGAAGCACGAAGTAGGCTGCAACGCACTAGACATCTGCTGCAGCGCGCTAAAGCTTCTAGGCCAGAGAGTTGAGGCCACAATGCACATAAAACCCGCTGCAGCCTGCCCATCCCCTATTTCAGGCACACTGCAGCGCATAAAAAGCCCACTACAGTGCGCCTCCTAAGCGCATGTAGTCGCCATTTCATCCGTTGCAACGCCCGCACATGTGGATGACTGAATTTAAGGCGAAAATTTTTGGAGCATAAAAGGGAATGGTGCGAAAAAGAAAGGGAGTTTTTTGGTAGTTTTTTGGGAGACCGTAACCTTAGACCAAAAAAGAGAGAATGAGAACTGTTGGGTTAGACTTCGTTTTCCCATAACACCGTTAGTCTTCGATCGCTCATCAAATGAACAACGAACTCCTGATCACTGTCTATTTGATATTTTAGTATATTTGGGCCGGACCCACTTTATGATCTCAGTTCGTTCAATCATAAACAGTAATCGGTCGCACTCAATCGGCGAACCAGTCAGTTTAAAAATGGATTGGGTAAACGTTAGAATTTAATATAAGCCACGAACGGCACAATAAGAACTGGGTCTTTTTGACTAATTGTTTCATCATTCGTCATTCGCGCTTGACGAATGCTATAAAGGCTAAACCCATTAATTGTCAAGCCCACGATCGATGATGATGTCATATCAGTTCACCTTGATAACTGCTAAGTCCACGATCTATGATCAAATTCACCCCGATAACCGCCAAGTCCACATCATGACTTACGTTCTTACACATGTCCCAAAAGACATTTTTGCAAAAGTCGCTCACCACAAACTATGGATTCAGACCCATTATTTTTCCTCTATAAATAGAGGAATACCCCTTTCAGACAAGGGTCTTTTTTTTTTCTTTTCTGAACTTGGCCTGCCCTTATGCTGTCCAGATATACTTAGAAAATTGTAACTCACTAACAGTCATATATAGTGAAGAAGCCTCTTCTTTACCACTTCCAAGTATTTGTGAGAGATCAATAGTGCTGATGGATTTGCTTGGTAATCTGTTCTCTGATCCCAATACTGGTTCAGAGCCTATTCCGCTTTCATTTAAGGACGAGTGGGGGAAGGAGTACACGTTCTACTTGACGGTTCGGTCTTGGAAGCCTGGTCAAATAAGGTATGACAAGAAGACTGAATTCATGCTAAAGGGCTGGCATGCGTTCGTTGTAGAGAAAAAGCTCAAGATCGGTGAGAGGATCTTCCTTTGGATGCATGACTATGTCCATTTTTTTATTTGAAAGTTACTGGTCGTGTATAAAACTAGGACCGGTCATGTTTAAAAACTCAATAAAACAGAGGTCTTTGAAACCTCTTTTTCAAAAACTGTCCACGTTACCCCCTAGGGTTTTCCAATTTCTACAACTTTGTATTTTTTTGACTTTTTCCATATTCGGCCTATAAGGGACTCAAAATCAGGTTTCCTAAAAACTGTCCAATTTATTTTTGAAAACCGGCAAGTTGTATTTTGTTGGTTTTCGTTTAAAGTTTCACATACACTACCTCAAATGGTTGAAATCATGATCCTATATCAACATGCAGTACATTGGATTTGTTCTTACCTTTCAACCATATACTTATCTTCTTACTTAAAAAACACAATATGGATAATCTTACTAGCTTACCAAGTTGTGTTTGTAGCTAAATTTCTTAACCCACATACACACATCATCATCATCATCGTCGTCGTCGTCGTCGTCACAAAATTTCCCTACTCAAACATGTGAAGGCATATCCACAAACACTTGGTGAGCACATGCAACCTTAAAACCCATTATAGAGCATAAAAATTAAATTCATGCTTAGGGCTAGTAATCAAGATATCCTAAGTATAAATCTATCATCACTAACATTATAAAAACCATAACATAAAAAAATAAGAAACATGAGCTTATGCTCTTACAACCCATACTTGAAATACACATAAATCCCCAAACTAAAATTTAATGGAATTTTTAGTTAGAGGAGTACCTCTAAAGCTTGGAAGGTTGTTATAGATCTTGGAATGAGAACAATTTTGCTCTACCACCACTATACCCACAATCGGCCACCTTGCTTTCTCTCTCTCTCTCTCTTTTCTCTCTAAGGCTAGAGAGGAAAAGTTGAAAGAGAACCAAAAATTTAGGGTTCCAACTAAGTGGTTTTACTTCTACCACCTCACCCCTATTTATAGGTGAAAAATCTTTAATTTTTCATAATTATTTTTTTTAAACTCTCCTTGAATTACTTAATTGGCCTTAAATACAAAGTTTTTTGCCTTCTATACCCCTCAATGGCCGGCCATGTGGAGGCTTAAGCAATAAAAAAAATATTTTCATGTTTATCCACTAATTCTCCATAATTACTAAAAATTTCCAAAATTAAATAATTATCTTTGATGAAGTGTCCTTCAATTAAGGTCGGCACTCCCTTCTAATATGCAGTCCATTTCCTTAATAATCTAGATAATACTAATACTGTTTTAACTAGCAACAGTACTGTAATACTGGACTGCAGTCTAAAATTCATTTGCACTTAACTGGACTGCATATGGATTTTTCTTAGGACTTGAAACTACTTAATCCTACTTACTCCAAATATTATTCCTGATTTTTTTAAAGTGATCTCATTCCTTATTCTTCATTCTGTATCCACAATGGCGATCAAACATAATATAATTTCTATACTGTTTATTACACTGCAGTACCGTCCTAGGATAGAACAAAGTCATAAATCATGATTCTGCCTCCTTGCCAAAAGGCCTCATACTAACATTGAGTCTTATAACTTATAAGAACTCAAACATATTCTAATAAATCAAATCACACATTTCACACAGGCATACATAGTACAGGCTTAGATTTCCTTAGTATCAAAGGAAATCACGAGTTCGTCAAAAAGTTGGTCATTACAATTAATGCCATGAATGATGAGAAGAAATCCATGAAAGACAATGATATTTGGGATCTCGTTGAATTGCCTAAAAGTGCAAAACCCATTAGTTACAAATGGATATTTAAGACCAAAAAGGATTCAGAAGGCATTGTTGAGAGATATAAGGCTCGTCTAATTACCAAGGGTTTCACTCAAAAGCAAGGCATTGATTACAAAGAGACTTGTTCTCCGATTTCAACGAAAGACTTTTTCAAGATCATATTGGCACTTATGGCTCATTTTAATTTGGTGCTATATCAGATGGATGTAAAGACTGCATTTCTCAATGGTGACATTGACAAAACAATATACATGGTGCAGTAAGAAAACTTTGTATACGGTGACCCAAAGAAAATGGCCTGCAATTAAAGAAATTAGTCTACGGTCTCATACAGGCTTCTTGTGAATGGTATTACAAGTTTCATCAAGTCATTATCTTGTGTAGTTTTGAGGTAAATAAAGTTGATGATTGTGTATATCATAAGTTCAGTGGGAGTAAGTTCATATTCCTTGTATTATATGTCGATGGCACACTGCTTGTAGTAGTGATACAGGCTTATTGCATGAAACCAAGAGATTTCTGATTAAGAATTTTGGGATGAAAGATCTTGGGGACACATTTTTTGTGTTAGGCATACAGATACATCAAGATCGCTCTGACGTATTCTTGGGTTATAACAAAAGATCTATTTCGAAAGAGTTCTTGATAGATTTGGCATGAAAGGTTGTGCACTAGGAAATACCTCTGTCACTAAGGGAGACAAGTTCAGTCTCAGTCATTGCCCCAGAAATGAGTTAGAGTGGAAAGAAATGTAAAAGATTCCTTAAGCATCAGCTGTAGGAAGTCTTATGTATGCTTAAGTATGCAGGCATCCAGATATTGCGTTCATAGTATGAATGTTAAGCAGATATTTAAGTAACCCAGGGATGGATCATTGGAAAACAACCAAATGGGCTTTGCGGTATTTGCAGAGAACAAAAGATCATATGCTCATTTATCAGAGATCAGATCATTTAGAGATCGTTGAATATTCTGATTTTGACTTTGTTGGATGCCAAGACAGTAAAAGATCCACTTCAGGCTATATATATTTGTTAGCTAGAGGAGCTATTTCCTAAAAGAGTGCTAAGCAGACACTCGTAGCTTTTTCCACTATGGTAGCTAAGTTTAAGCTTGTTATGAGGCATCTAATTATGGGATATGACTACAAAATTTTGTAACTGTGCAACGAATTGTGGATGGTATTGAAACACTGTTAAAGATATATTATGACAATAATCCGGTTGTGCTTTATTCCAACAACATTAGAAGTTCTGTGAAGTCAAAGCATATAGACATCAAGTTTTTCGTTATTAAAGAAAGAGTTCAGAGTCATCAGGTGGCTATAGAACATATTTGTACAAACTCCATGATTGCGGATTTGCTTAGTAAAGGTTTACCACCCAAGGTCTTTCATGAATAAACTGCTCATATGAGTGTTGTTTTATTTGACGATGTACATGTTTAGTGGAGTTTGTATTTTGATGTTCTTTGTTACAAACTCGTTTTGTAGTTATTTTTTGTAGAATAAAGTATATGATTCATTTATCAACTCTGAATGTTATTCGTGTTTGATCTCATTCAAGAATAAAGCTGGATCAGTTAGAAATAGGCATGTTTAGATCACATTGTATGTAATTTCCGTGCTACGCATCCATAATCAATCTATGTCATTGACTATATTGGTATGGTGCCTATTAATGGATTTAGTTACGAACATATGCAACGAAGGTCACTTTAATCCCATGCTAATATTGTAGATGAACTTTTTTGCCCTTCGTTTTTCGTTGTTTTTTTGGATGGCTACAGTAGTCTGACGTTTTTACCCTTTGTTTATAGGTTTGGTTGATTTTGCCCTTCAAAATTGTTTAATATTGTTTTGTGTGTGCAATGTATGGACGAATATGCCCTTAAACCGTAGGATGTCTTCTTGTTGTCTTCCTCTCCATCTTTCATTTTAGATTTTTCTTTCTCAATCTACTTCACCTTTTTCTTGCATATTCACTTTCTCTCTCTCAATCGTCCATTTCAGTTTTTTTTTCCCCTTTCTCTAACTCGCTGCCTTTCTATATTATTCATCTTCTCTTTCCTTCTGATCTTAACAACTTTTCAGGTCTGCTTTCTTAATGTTGTGCATCTTTTACTTTGATTTAGGGTTTTTTCTTTTGAGGTTTTTTTTTTTTTTTTTTGGGCTACTGCTCTGTATTGTTTATGTTTTTCTTCGAACCCTAGTTATTGGTTTTTTTTTTACTACTATTTATCTTCTTTTTTTCTTTCTTTCACTTTTTGAAATTCAAATTTTAAAGTTAAGTTTTTCATTCATTGTTTCTACGTATTTTTGGTCTTTTTTAATTTTTTTTTAATGATTTTTTTCTGCAAATTTCTTGATTTTGTTTTTCATTTTATTGTTTTTATTGTTTGATTCTCTTTTTTCAGTTGCTGGCTTTTTTTTTTCTTTTTCGTTTGTTTTGTTTTGTTTTTTAAATGTTAAAATTATTTTTTTACGTTAATTCATTTTGGTGTGAACGTGCTATTTTTTCCTCATGCAGATTGTATTTAAATAATTATTTATGTAAATATCCTGATGTTAGTATTTTGGATTTTGTTATGTTATATGTGTAACCTATTTTTGATTAGGAGTTTAGATTGTATTGCTTGGTCTTATCTGAATGAGTTTTTAAGTCTTCTTACTATTTAAGTTTCTAGATTTTTTACTTTATTTGTTATTGCAGTTTTTGCACTGAGATATTTCGTTGTGTTTGTGTTGAATTGTCTCAAACATTTAATGCTCTTAAATTGTCTTATTTGATTTGTAAGTTTGTAATTCATTTGAATTCCTTCATTTGTGTTGAATTCCTTGCAACTTGTCATCGTTTTTCTTGGAGTTTTATGTTGTTTAGTCACGGCTAAAGAAATTGTTTGAATTTTGTATTGTTTATGTTTGTAAATTGATGATGTTGTTTCTTATTTGCAGCTTTTGTACTAAGATATTTTGCTTTGTGTTTGTTGATTTGTACCTATTATTTAATGCTTCTATACTATCTTTTGTGATTGGTAGATGTGATATTTGTTGTGAGCCTGTCATTTGTGATGAGTTATCACCGTTTTTTCTACAACTTTTTACACATGTCACTTTGTTATTAACATACTCGATCTACATTTTCACCAAGGTAGATCGAGTGCTTCTACCTATCATTTGTCAGTGGATAAGTGCTTTTTTACCAAGGTACTTTTCTTATTTATGTCTTTTTCTTGCTATTGATGATTGATTTTTCATTTATGTCTTCTACCTATAGTTAATGATTAGTTTATTATGTTATGATGATTATGTTGTAATTAATATAGTTGGTTCTTATGATTTATTATTGATGATTATTTAGGTTAGTATAATAATAATATTATAATTGAGATTCATACTAGTTTTATGTTTTTAGTGTTAATCTTGACAAAAAAAATGTTAGTTTTCTCTGTTAATATTATTAATTTTGTTATTACTTCCTATTATGCTTTGGTTTTTTTAAACAATTTATTTTTTGTTTTATATGTCGTTTTTGTTTCCTTTTATATTAATGGATCTTTTTCTTTACAGCTATTGATAGTTGTTTTCCTCTTTCTGTTTTTCTTTAGTTTAGTAATAATTTTTTCGTCTTTTTAATTTTTTTATGAAGGTGATCTATCAATTTGCTTGATGACTTCATATTCATTCTAGCTATTGTTTATCTACTTTTTAAATATTTTTCCTGCTTTCACTATGATTTTACAATGACTATTATTATTACTAATACTATTAATACATATACGACATATTAAGAGGATGTGAAAGTGTAACGCCTCAAATGCTACCTAACAATAATGTTAGAAAATTAACATTTGTGACGCCCCGACCTACGTAGGGCCGTCACCTTCCTTACTTAACTATACATTACTTGAAATTTTGAGAATAATTTTTTTTCCCTCAATATACATATATATAAATAGTTTAACCCATAGCAAACTTGTCATACTTACATATTGGAATAGAAAGATTAATCAAAGTCTTCAACACGCCATACATACTATATAACATAATTTGTTTTTGGGGTTTATACATATATACATAAACACATTCATTCAAAAGAGATTGTGGAAAATATGCGTAGTGGTATCCCACACCGCCCTTCATCCGCCGCATCGTCCACATATAGCCCACCAATTAAGCTGCAGGCTTCTTACTTACAGTATGAAATATATCTGATGATCTTTCGCCCAGTAAGCACAAACGTAATCTCACAAAAACATGTTAACCTCATGAAATTCATACATGAACCATTTATGTTCATTTATGAATCTTTTATAATCAGTTATTAACTTGAACTTATTATCTTCGTTTAACATGTGAGCCCCTTGTGTACGTACCAGATGCGTGCTCTCCAGATAAAGTTAGGGTTTGCAAGGTCCCTAATAGTTCTGGGAATCATTGAACTTTAACATGAATAACCCTCCACCTGATGGGAGGTTGGTACGACATCTTACTTGTGTGTTCTTACCATGTGGTTTAACATTAGTGAACATACCTCATGATGTCACCATATTATGTCGTAACTTGACATTTCATCATATCATGGCATTCTTTAACACTTGGCATGGCATTCTTAAATCGTGGCATGGCGTTCTTGAAAACATAGTATTTCTTTGAAACATGGCATTTTCGTAACATGGCATATTTGTAAACATGGCGTCTTTGTAAACATGATATTTTTGAAAACATGGCATACCTGAAAATATGACATTTTTGTAAATATGGCATATTTGTAATATAGCATCTTCGGAAACATGGCATTTCTTTGAAACATGGCATTTTCGTAACATGGCATATTTGTAAACATGGCGTCTTTGTAAACATGATATTTTTGAAAACATGGCATACCTGAAAATATGACATTTTTGTAAATATGGCATATTTGTAATATAGCATCTTCGGAAACATGGCATTTTTATAAACATGGCATATCTGTAAATATGGCATTTTTGGAAAACATGTTATTTTTGTAAATGTGGCATATTTGTAAATATTGTTGGAAAAATCGGATCCGGTATTGGAGTTACGGCGCAGCGGAAGTTTTAAAAATTTTATGCCGTTTCCGGAAAAGAAGCTCATGATGCATATAACAATAAATTAATTTATGATCAAGCGTACCTTATTTCTTGGATTCCGGAATTGCTAGAGCGTTTGACCAACGTGTCTTCTCTACTATTCTCGAGTTCCACGTCTCAAAGTGTGTGTGGGCACACGTTCTATGAATCCAAGCGACCGGTATTTCTTTCCGAAGTCTAGATCCCTCCTTCTCAATTCCGATTATCCTCGTTGAGAATTTG
Source organism: Ficus microcarpa (assembly GCA_025413485.1). Classification (NCBI taxonomy): domain Eukaryota; kingdom Viridiplantae; phylum Streptophyta; class Magnoliopsida; order Rosales; family Moraceae; genus Ficus; species Ficus microcarpa. The sequence continues at coordinate 15,263,521 of CM046376.1, forward strand.
ATCCAACTTCTTTCTTCAAAACTACAAAACAGAAACCGGTTAACCTCCTATGAAAATAATCACTCGGTTTAACCTTTCTCGCAGTTTTGATTCAATGGAATTTTCTTTCTTTTTCTCTCTCACAAGAAAGCCGAATTTTTGATGTGGAAGAAAAAAAAAAATTTTTTTAATTAAAAAAACGTTTTTCCCTTTTTTAATTATCAAAAATTGGTTTTTCAAGAACTCCTAGCCTTTATATAGTATTACAATCCTTTTCAAAATTTATCTCCTACTTGAAAAATAATTAATAATTATTTTCCGGATAAATCTTGAACCAAAAGATCATACAACTTTAGGGCTAGATTCATTGAACCTAAAAACAAATTTCAAGAGGAAATCCCCTTTAAAATTCGGCCACAAAGTGAGAGAAATCTTGATTGGTGGTTTAAATTTTAAATCAAGAATCTAGACTAGTCAAAAGATCCTAGTCCTATCTAGATTCAAACTTCTTTTAAACCTTTTCGAATTTAAATAGGATTCACATATTTGAATAAATATTTTCATAAACATTATCCATATTAATTAATTTAAATTAATGAAATATTTCAAATTTTCTTTCCTCACAAAAACCATGCACCTCTTTAATTAGGAAAGAAAAATTCATGAAATAATCTCCATTATTTAAACCAATTAATAATTAAATGTTAGGAATATATTTAAATAATTTTGAAACAAAATTTTCTTCCCTCCATACAATTAAAAAACGTGCACCACTTTTAATTAGGAGAGAAAAATTTTGTTTTCCAAAATTCAAATACAATCTTATTTTCAAAATTCAAATTAACCAATCACATGTTGACAAATCATTTGTCTACAAATTTCACATGTCCAATCCTTTCTGGATTGCATGTTAGAGAGTACCATGTCTTAATAGACATTACAAAATTCCATTTACAATTTACCGATCTCATTAGGAACAAATCCCGAGACGCTTCGTGGAACTATATGAGCTAATAGAGGGACCCGATGGAAATATGTAAAGAGGCTCCTATAATTGTGAAAAATTAATCCCAGATTAATTATCCATCAATTATCAACTTCAAAACTATTCCACTAAAAGTTTGAAGCTGAACTCCTGTTTACATACCGTATTACGAAAGCTCTCTCACGTAGTGCTTCTTCCATGATTTATTCATCGCTTGCTTAATCCCCATATGTTATCCATGATTGAATTAAGGACTTTTTCCGTTTTACCTTTTCAATCATTTTAACTTAAAGTTCAATTATTCTCCATTGAAAGAACCACCAATTGTAAAACCATACAATTGGAAAACCACCAGAGAACACAAAGTAAACCGATGGCCAAGATCTTGTTATACTATCTTTCAATCCCCGAATAATACCTTTAAGTAGATAACATTTACTATCATTAAGATAGCTATGGATTCCGTATCTATGAATCTTGATTTCTCCATCCATAAGTCATGCACCCAAAACACAAGTATGTTGACCATGAATTAACAGTGTCTCACCTTTAGTGCATCAAAGTACATAAGTCATGGATGCGAACTCAAGTAATCATTTCAGGATTAAGATTAATGCAGGATGATAATCAAAGTATCATTGATTCTTATAAACGGAATTATTAAACCGAATCAATTAACACTTTAGGTCCAGTCCAATGTCATACCTCAATACTGGTATACATTAAAGTTTCTACTCGGAACCTATCCGATGGTCAAGACAAACCATCCCTCCAAGGAAGTAGACAACCTTTACAATCTTATCATGAATAAGATCCCCAAATCTTATTCCGTTGATTGCGGACTATTTATTTAGACTGTTATCAAATTACCACGTCTTCTATGCATACCCCGTATACATATGGTAATTCGATATATTACCAACAGCCTAGGAGTATTTTATGTTTGCTCAAAATAATTATACAATCAACAAATGAAAGTAAATAGGACACAACTTATTAAACATGAATAATTTCCTCTTATTAATATCAAAATGTCATATTTACAGAAAATCCCTAAGATTTTCTATCCTTAGGGCACCTATAGATCCCAACAATCTCCCACTTGCCCTAAGCGAGTAAATGTGACATATTACGCATCCCCATGCCTTCGACGTGTTCTTCAAATCTTCTGGCCACCAAAGTCTTCGTGAACGGGTCAGCAAGATTGTCCTCCGATGCGATTTTGCAAACCGTCACATTTCCACTCTCAACAAAGCCTCTGATAATGTGATATTTTCTGTCAATGTGCTTACTCCTCTTATGATGCCTAGGATCCTTGGTATTAGCTACTGCTGCACTGTTGTCACAGTAGAGCACCATAGCTTTATCCATACCAGGAACGACCTCAAGGTCACTAAGGAACCTGCGGAGCCAAACCACTTCCTTTGATGCCTCACTGGCTGCCACATACTCGGCTTCCATGGTCGAGTCAGCAATACAAGATTGCTTAACACTCCTCCACACAACGGCACCACCTCCAAGGGTGAAGACAGATCCTGAAGTCGATTTCCTTGAATCCCGATCTGATTGAAAATCAGAATCAGTATATCCTATAGGAACAAGGTCCTGACCGGAATACACTAGCATATAATCCCTCGTTCTCCGTAGATACTTGAGTATATGCTTGACCGCAGCCCAATGGTTCGGTCCCGGATTCGACTGATATCGACTTACCATACCAACCGCAAAACAAATGTCAGGCCTAGTGCATAACATAGCGTACATAAGACTACCTACTGCTGATGCATAAGGTACATTTTTCATACGCTCCCTTTCTTCCGATGTCTTGAGACAGTCATCTTTAGAAAGTTTGATTCCAATCCTGAAAGGTTGAGCACCTTTCTTGGAATCCTTCATAGAAAACCTCTCAAGTACTTTATCAATGTATAAAGCTTGGGAGAGTGCTATCGTTTTGTTCTTTCTATCTCTAAAGAGTTGAATACCAAGAACATAACTAGCTTCTCCTAAGTCCTTCATGTCAAACTGTTTGGCTAACCAAACTTTGACAGATGATAGTATTGCCACATCGTTTCCAATAAGCAATATATCATCCACATAGAGTACAAGGAACACCACTTTCTCGTTCTTGATACATTTATAAACACATGGTTCATCAATGTTTTTTTTTGAATCCATAAGTTTTGATCGCTTGATCAAACATAATATTCCAAGAACGAGATGCTTGCTTTAATCCATAAATGGATTTAAGCAACTTGCATACTTTGTCTTCTTGGCCTTTTGCCTTGAATCCATCTGGTTGTATCATATAGATATCTTCTTCAAGAGAGCCATTTAAGAAAGCTGTCTTGACATCCATTTGCCAGATCTCATAATCGAGAGCAGCCGCAATGGATAAAAGAATGCGGATTGACTTAAGCATTGCTACAGGCGAGAAGGTTTCTTCATAGTCGATTCCTTCTTTCTGCGTATAGCCCTTCGCTACAAGTCTTGCCTTGAAAGTTTCCACTTTCCCATCCACACCTCTCTTCCTCTTGTATACCCACTTACACCCAATCGGTTTTATGCCTTGGGGTAAGTCTACAAGTTTCCAGACTCCGTTGGAATCCATAGATTCCATCTCGGCGTTCATAGCCTTTTGCCAAAGACTAGAATCAACATCCTCCATAGCTTCCTTGTACGTAGCCGGATCATCAATATGTTCTATGGATTCTGCTTCATAAACTTCACCACTAACATGTACCTTTCAGGTTCCCTGATAATCCTCCCACTACGACGAAGCTCCTGTGGTTGTTGATTCTTTAGTGATTTTTCCGCAGGGTTTTCTGTGACTTTAGGAACATCCAAACCCGAAGTCATCTCCTCAAGCACTACTTTGCTACGAGGTTTAAAGTCTTCCATGTAACTTTCCTCAAGGAATGTTGCATGTGTTGAAACAAAGACTTTATTTTGCTTTGGATTATAGAACAGACCACCTTTTGTCCCTTTTGGATAGCCAACAAACAAGCACACTTCTGATCGTGACTCCAATTTCTTCGCTTCCTTATCCAGGACGTGTGCCGGACAACCCCAAATTCGAATATGATTCAAATTAGGTTTCCTACTCGTCCATAACTCATAAGGAGTTTTAGGAACCGATTTGGAGGGAACGTTATCCAGAAGATAGCATGCAGTTTGTATGGCGTGCCCCCAAAATGATAAAGGTAAAGTGGAATAACTCATCATAGACCGGACCATATCCAATAGGGTCCTATTCCTTCTCTCAGCTACACCATTCTGTTGAGGAGTACCAGGTGCAGTCAACTGGGATTGTATCCCATTCTCTATCAAATATCCTAAGAACTCATCCGATAGGTATTCCCCACCTCGATCCGATCGAAGTGTCTTAATGGACTTGCCTAATTGTTTCTCCGCTTCAGCCCGAAACTCTTTGAACTTGTCAAAGGCTTCACTTTTGCAGGTCATTAAATAGACATATCCATACCTTGAGTAATCATCAATAAAAGTGATATAATACTCATACCCACCACGTGCTTCTATGTTCATGGGACCACAAACATCTGAATGCACAAGTTCTAAAAGTTTCTCGGCACGACCATCCTTGGCAGCAAAGTGCCGTTTAGTCATCTTGCCCTCCAAACAGGATTCGCATTGTGGCCAAGGTTCAACCTCGTACAAGTCGAGGCATTCATCTTTTACCATCCTTTGAATTCTGTTAAGGCTTATGTGACCAAGTCGTAAATGCCAAAGATATGATTTGTTAGAGTGAGAAGACTTATGTCTTTTAGAGTTCTTTTCCAATTCTGTATCAAGCAGTGAGTGCATCTTAGGTTTGATAAAATAAAGATTTCCATGCATCCATCCATTACAGATAAGAGAATTGTTTTTCCTAATAACAACTTTATTATTAAAAGAAACTGAATAAGAATCTTTAATTAAACAAGCTACCGAAATTAGGTTCCTCTTAAAATTAGGAACATAAAAACAATGTCTCAAAACAATAAACCTAAATTCATCAAAATAAAGATGCACTTCTCCCACTGCTTCAGCTCGCACCAACGTCCCATCGCCGGTTCTTAACGTAAAGTCCTCCTCATGCAGACTTCTCGTTACCTTGAACCCCTGTAGAGAAATACAAACATGGTTAGTAGCTCCAGAATTTATAACCCAATTGTCCTTAGATTCTTCCACTAAACAACCCTCAAGATACAGGACATTGAAATTACCTTTCTGCTTTTGCAAAGCCAGGAAATCTCGGCAATCCTTCTTGAAATGTCCTTTCTTCCCACAGTGAAAGCACTTAACCTTTTTGGGGTCCACCTTTTGCTTCTTAGTCTTGGTAGACTTCTTAGAAGCAGGTGCATTCACCGCAGGCTTATTCCCCTTGTTCTTCCCTTTTTCCTTCTTCCTTTTGGGATTAGGAACAGACGAACTAGGTTCAGCCAAATTTGCCTCAGCCTTAGATCCAGAACCCTTAAAAATGTTCTCAAAGGCTTGCAACTCTTTCATCAATTCCGTTAAAGACATCTCCTTCCGGTTAAGGTTGTAGGATGCCTGAAACAAATCGAAATCCTTGGATAAGGTTTGAAAAACCATAACCAGTTGAGTTGCAGCATCGATCTCAGCCCCATTTGCCTGAGCTTCAGACAAATAAGCCATGACTGTCATCATGTGCTCCTTGATGGGAGTTCCAACCTTCTGCCTGCAGTTCATGAGACCTTTGATAGCATCGGTCTTAGCCTGGATAGTTTGTTCACCAAACATTTCCTCCAGGTTATCCATGATTTGCCTAGCAGTTTGATGTTCCTCATGCTGTTTCTGGAGCACGTTAGACATGCTCGCCCGAATATAGCACATGGCACTAAGGTTGGAATTGTCCCAGCGCTCAAGCGCTACAAAATCCCTATCAGGAGCATCGATCGTAGGCGTAGGTGGTCGAGGTTGGGTTAGGACAAAACTGTGTTTCTCAAAATTTAGGACGATTAGCAAGTTCCTTTTCCAGTCATTAAAATTCTCGCCAGTTAATTTGTTTTGCGTAAGTATCACAGATAAAGGGCTTGACATTTTGATCTATAATAAGAAAACATGTAATAAGTATGAGCAAGCATCCTATCAGTTTATAAAATATGATTTTGTAATGAAACAAAAAGATCTATATGCAATCTAAATGTTCATGTGTAAAACCCTTAAAACACATACCTTACAACGACAATTCCTAGCTACCGCTTTCTAAGCTACCGAGGGGTAGTCATAGAATAACTAGCCAAGAACACGGATCCCTTCCGATTAATACATATTCATCCATGGAACAAACTCCATTAAATATATATTAACTATCGTTTATTTGGCCACTAATTTACATAACAGAGCCTCGAGGGAGGGTTAATAAATAAAGTAGTATGAGTGTGTAACCATCGTTTCCAATTTTGAATCCATATTTTACATCCGCCACCGAGGGGTGATCTAAACATAAAATATGCCCAAAATTGTTATCCTTTCGGAAATCCAAATCAGTGTGCGCTCTAGGTAAGATACCTATCCGAAGGGAATTCTCGGATCGAAACCGAGTAGTAGGCACTACCATGCGTAACTATTGGACCAACGATGGAGGCCGTAGGTCTTAGTGTGTAAAACCTTCTCCCACTCAATCTTTTAAATTAGGGTTTTTGTTTTTTATGCATAAACAATATTTATTGAGTGGCACTCCCTAGTCTATATGGCATGTTATCAATACATCATGAAATAGTATTACATATTCATATAGCAAGTCATCATCCATGGTTTGCAAAATATGTAAATAGCCGTGGATCATGATTCCATCCTAGAGAAAAGAAAATTACAAAATTTACAAAAATTAACCGAAACATATATCAGCCTTCATTTGTAGATCCATGTCGTGTATCCTTCTTCAATGTGTCTTCCTTCTCCAATGTCACATCTTTTTAAATTTAAAATTAAATTTAAATTTCAAAAAAGATTATATGTGATTTTTAATTTTAATCAAAATTACAAAATATCAAAATTTAAATTAAAAATCCGGTTTATTAAATTTTAAAATTTCCAAAATTTAAAATTTGAAATTTCCAAATTTCAAATTTAAATCACAAAATTTTAAAATTCATAATAATATCCATTAAATTTAAATTTAAATTTTCAATTTTGATTTCCAAATTATCAAAATCACATATCATTGGAAATTAAATTTTCAAAAGATTCTTGTGATTTTTTTTTTTAATACAAAAAAAATTTTTAATTAAAAAAAATTTCCAAAAATAAAAAAAATCACATCCTTTGAAAATTTCCATACCTTCGTTCATCTTCAATCTCCTTGAATCCATTGTAGCCCGAATTTTACAAAAAAATTCCTACGCCGTTTCCGGCTTACAAAATTTCTAGGAATTGAAAGAACGACCTAGCGGTGATTATAGACCGCATCTATTACACTTGAAAAACCTAGATACAAATTCTAACCTCTATGGAATCATGACCGGCAAAATTGAACAAGCATCATATATTATCAAAATAATATAAAGCATTCATCCATACATCCATTCATAATATATTTAACATACTCAAAATAAAACCTAGAGTGCCAACTCTCTAAAATATTTCATTAATGCATAGAGAGAAATTTATTTGATCAAATAATTTATGTTATATGCATGATCATGAGTTGGCTCTGATACCAGTTGTTGGAAAAATCGGATCCGGTATTGGAGTTACGGCGCAGCGGAAGTTTTAAAAATTTTATGCCGTTTCGGAAAAGAAGCTCATGATGCATATAACAATAAATTAATTCATGATCAAGCGTACCTTATTTCTTGGATTCCGGAATTGCTAGAGCGTTTGACCAACGTGTCTTCTCTACTATTCTCGAGTTCCACGTCTCAAAGTGTGTGTGGGCACACGTTCTATGAATCCAAGCGACCGGTATTTCTTTCCGAAGTCTAGATCCCTCATTCTCAATTCCGATTATCCTCGTTGAGAATTTGATCCAACTTCTTTCTTCAAAACTACAAAACAGAAACCGGTTAACCTCCTATGAAAATAATCACTCGGTTTAACCTTTCTCGCAGTTTTGATTCAATGGAATTTTCTTTCTTTTTCTCTCTCACAAGAAAGCCGAATTTTTGATGTGGAAGAAAAAAAAAATTTTTTTAATTAAAAAAACGTTTTTCCCTTTTTAATTATCAAAAATTGGTTTTTCAAGAACTCCTAGCCTTTATATAGTATTACAATCCTTTTCAAAATTTATCTCCTACTTGAAAAATAATTAATAATTATTTTCCGGATAAATCTTGAACCAAAAGATCATACAACTTTAGGGCTAGATTCATTGAACCTAAAAACAAATTTCAAGAAGAAATCCCCTTTAAAATTCGGCCACAAAGTGAGAGAAATCTTGATTGGTGGTTTAAATTTTAAATCAAGAATCTAGACTAGTCAAAAGATCCTAGTCCTATCTAGATTCAAACTTCTTTTAAACCTTTTCGAATTTAAATAGGATTCACATATTTGAATAAATATTTTCCATAAACATTATCCATATTAATTAATTTAAATTAATGAAATATTTCAAACTTTCTTTCCTCACAAAAACCATGCACCTCTTTAATTAGGAAAGAAAAATTCATGAAATAATCTCCATTATTTAAACCAATTAATAATTAAATGTTAGGAATATATTTAAATAATTTTGAAACAAAATTTTCTTCCCTCCATACAATTAAAAAACGTGCACCACTTTTAATTAGGAGAGAAAAATTTTGTTTTCCAAAATTCAAATACAATCTTATTTTCAAAATTCAAATTAACCAATCACATGTTGACAAATCATTTGTCTACAAATTTCACATGTCCAATCCTTTCTGGATTGCATGTTAGAGAGTACCATGTCTTAATAGACATTACAAAATTCCATTTACAATTTACCGATCTCATTATGAACAAATCCCGAGACGCTTCGTGGAACTATATGAGCTAATAGAGGGACCCGATGGAAATATGTAAAGAGGCTCCTATAATTGTGAAAAATTAATCCCAGATTAATTATCCATCAATTATCAACTTCAAAACTATTCCACTAAAAGTTTGAAGCTGAACTCCTGTTTACATACCGTATTACGAAAGCTCTCTCACGTAGTGCTTCTTCCATGATTTATTCATCGCTTGCTTAATCCCCATATGTTATCCATGATTGAATTAAGGACTTTTTCCGTTTTACCTTTTCAATCATTTTAACTTAAAGTTCAATTATTCTCCATTGAAAGAACCACCAATTGTAAAACCATACAATTGGAAAACCACCAGAGAACACAAAGTAAACCGATGGCCAAGATCTTGTTATACTATCTTTCAATCCCCGAATAATACCTTTAAGTAGATAACATTTACTATCATTAAGATAGCTATGGATTCCGTATCTATGAATCTTGATTTCTCCATCCATAAGTCATGCACCCAAAACACAAGTATGTTGACCATGAATTAACAGTGTCTCACCTTTAGTGCATCAAAGTACATAAGTCATGGATGCGAACTCAAGTAATCATTTCAGGATTAAGATTAATGCAGGATGATAATCAAAGTATCATTGATTCTTATAAACGGAATTATTAAACCGAATCAATTAACACTTTAGGTCCAGTCCAATGTCATACCTCAATACTGGTATACATTAAAGTTTCTACTCGGAACCTATCCGATGGTCAAGACAAACCATCCCTCCAAGGAAGTAGACAACCTTTACAATCTTATCATGAATAAGATCCCCAAATCTTATTCCGTTGATTGCGGACTATTTATTTAGACTGTTATCAAATTACCACGTCTTCTATGCATACCCCGTATACATATGGTAATTCGATATATTACCAACAGCCTAGGAGTATTTTATGTTTGCTCAAAATAATTATACAATCAACAAATGAAAGTAAATAGGACACAACTTATTAAACATGAATAATTTCCTCTTATTAATATCAAAATGTCATATTTACAGAAAATCCCTAAGATTTTCTATCCTTAGGACACCTATAGATCCCAACAAATATAACATTTTTTGAAAACATGTTATTTTTGTAAATGTGGCATATTTGCAAATATAACATTTTTGAAAACATGGTGTTCTTGAAAACATGGCATGGCCTTCGTAAAACATGGCATTTTTAAAGCATGACATTCTTAAAGCATGACATTCTTAGAACATGGCATTCCTAAATATGACATTCTTTAACATAGCATTCATAACATAGCATTCTTAAAGCATGACATAATCAACACAACATAGCATACATGTCATAGCATACTTGAAAATAGGTTACTATTTTCATACTGTAGGTGAAGTTTGTACTTACCTCGTGTGCTGTGTCTTGAATGTTGCTTTCTTAAATTGGGTTGCAACAGCAGGTCACCTCCTGCTATTTAAAAGAATATAGGATAAGAATCCCATCATAAAATGTTGGTGACCTAACCAACATTTATACTTAACCTTAGTTATATGTTCCCCTAGCAAATACATGATCATTTATTAGGTTACATAAGGTAACCTTGGTTACTAAGCCCACATACATACCATTAGGGTTAGGTTACTTTCCTAACCATGGGCTCATATCTTAACATTCTTAATCCCTTATTGCTTTTGGTATCCTGTAGGGTTATTTTGGGTAACCCGCGTGATGACCAACTTTGGTCAACCTTGGTCAACCCAAGTCAACTTTTGGTCAACTTTGGTTAACCCTCTATGGGTCAAACTTGGGTTTTGGGGCTAAGCCCAGTAACTCAGATATCACTTTCGGTTACTATTCGTAATCATCTTATTTACTAAACTTTGGTTTAAAATCCATTTTTCATTTATCTTCAAAACTTTGGTGAATTTGAGTTTAAAATCCTTTACTTTAACTGATAAAATTCGTGGATCTTAAAACGGAATTTTATAAAATCATCTAGTATTGAACACTACCATTGGAACAGTTTTCACAGTCAAAACACTGGCTTTTTAAAAAATTTCAGTTTTCTGCATTGTTTTTAGAAAATCCTGTACAGGAATTTTCCTGTTCTGCACAGTCCTTAGAAACTAGTGTCAATTTAAAAATCCAATTGGAATTTGAAAAAGTTGTCTCCACAAAAGTTGTAGCTCTCGAAAAATCCTAAAATTTTCATGTTTTACAAAAAATTTAATTTGGACTCTAACATGTTCATTTTCTTGGTTGAATCCACCTGACCGTGCATGAAACCTGGGCACAGTTAGGCTCGGGTTTTTATAAAAACCGAGGCCATTGGAGTCTCATTTTGAAAAACTGTCTACGCTATCCCCTAGGAAAAACTGTTCTGAACAATTTTCATGTTTTACGTTTTTCCCCATTCGGCCTCTAAAGGCCTCAAAATTAACTTACCAGGAAACTGGGTAGTTTGAATCCGAACTGGCAGTTTCCATTCTTAAATTCATTTTATGCCCTATTGCGCAAAATCTAACTCAACCATTTCATTCATTCCAATCTTACTCTAGCAACCTAACATACCATTTTGAATCATGCTTGAAACATTCTTGGGGAACATACAACATATCAAGCACCTAGCATGTAATTCTAAAAATCAATCAAAGATCATAAGCAAACCACCCTTAAATCTAATCAAGCACACACACCTAATCAACCTAGGACAATAAATAAATTTGAGCTTATGCTCTTACAAACATAACTTGAAATACATGTAAATTTCAATTTTAAAACTAAATTAAAAAGGGTTAGGGTTTAGGGCAATTACCTTGATTAATCCTAAGAGTGGGTTAGGGTTTAGGGTTTAGGGTCCGAAAATTCTCCCTCCCTAGATCTCCTTCCAACCGGTTTATCACCCTCCAAATGGCACCAAAAATTTTTCTGGCAACTTGCTCCGTTCAACCAAGTTCGGCCACACCTCCTCTTCCCTTTTCCCTTCACTTTTTCCTTTCCTTTCCTTCTCTCCCACAACCGGCCACTTGGCCAAAAATGGGTATCAAATTTTTTTTTTTTCCAATCTTTTTCTTGGCTCTTGGTGAAAACCGAACACCCACCTAATTCTCCCTCTTGATTTTCAAAATTTTTCTTTCTTTGGCTTGCTAGCTTGGGTTTGGATTTTTGGAGAGAAAAATGGCAAGAGTTTGGTTGATTTTCTGATTTTTTTTTTCCAGCAAAAACCGACCCCCCTACATGGGTATTTATAGTGGTGGAGAAACTTTCTAAAATTTGCATAAAAGTCCCTCAAAAATCAAATTTTGCACTTTAACCCCCTTAGGTGGCATGTTGGCCGGCCATCCTTTGCTCTCCAAGGCTAGGCTTACCTCATCATGATGACATCATCTTGATGACATCACTTGCTTACATCACCTATTTTCTAAAAATTATATTTTAGTCCTAAATGACACAATCTTTGTATTTTTGCCCCCTAGGTGGCCGGCCACCTCACCCATGTTCTAGAAAATTCCATAATTCTTTCCATGCTAATTTTAATCATTTATGATGTCATAAATTCATGGGGAGGTGATGTCATCATCTTAAGGCCTCGTTTGGTTATTTCCTTAATACGCAGTCCATTTTTATGCTGCACAGATATTTTTAATACTGTTATTCACTAATAACGGTATTTAATACTGTACTACAGTCCAAAATTTATCTGTGTAAAAATAAATAGTATAAAATTTTTCCTATTTTTCAAAGACCTTTTTGCCCTTTATTTCTAACTTGGTGTGCTTGATTTTTCTATGGTGGTTTTGAATCTTGATTTTGTTATCTTGTCTATAATGACGGTTTTTCGCGGTATATTTTCCATACTGCCTGTCATATAACTGTACCATCATGCCTTTGACCTCTCGGGTCAACCTTTGACTTTTTAGTCAAACTTTGACTTTTTCTGGTCAAATTTTGACCAACATAAAATCATGAATTTTTCTAAGCCTTTTTCCATAAAAAGCCTTATGCATGTCTAAAATCACTTATTGAGTTTCATAGACAATTGAATGAAAACTCAAACATTTACTGATAAAATTATGAATTTCACATTGATATTCATAATTTTCATGAAACATTTTATAAACACATAACATGGACTTTAATTCCTTATGTCTAAGGAAATCATGAGTCCATAGAAAAATTCGGGTCTTACAACATTAGATTTAATATAGATAATATGATGAGATTGAAATTTCTTAACTCTAATATTATGTTGAGTTAATTTTATTTACAGATGACGCGACGAGAACTTGATATGCTAGAACAAAGTTCATGCCAAATCAATAAATTTTTTTTATGATGATTTGATGAATTTATGTGACAATTTTTTTAGTATATATAATATGATTTGTTATATAAATAAATATGTATATGTGTATATCTATATAATATATTATAATTATATTCTGCTAGCTATATACATATTTATATATAATTAGTTATATATATATGATATGTAGTATTTGTGATGAAATCAATGTTTAATTTATGAAAAAAAAAAAGAAAGGGGGCAATGAGAGGAAGATAAGTAGCAGCAAATAAATAAATAAATAAATATAAAAGGAGACAAGGAAAGTGGGTAATTCGAATGAGGAATGGAGGAAACAAAAAAAAAATTATGTTCTTAATTCCCGTGTAATTCTCCATTTTATCTGATAATTTTCCTACCCAAAATAAGGAACTGACAACCTTTGGTCTCATTATTCCAACCAATTAACATTCAATTGATTCTAATTTGAATCCACAAAGTCTGCAATTGCTTGTTTCTTTTTCCAATGCTCACTCTTTGCATCTCTCTCCCTCTCTTGCTTTCTTTATTCCTTTCACACGCACAAGCCAAAAAAAAAAAAAATAAAAATCTCTCCAAGACTATTCACTAAACCTCCAAATTCTTTCAAGCCAAAATCAAAAGATTTCAAGATATGTTTTGGTATTGTTTGATGATGGTGATGATTTTGTTATTTGTTTTAGTTTGGGATTCATCGAGAAGTTAGATGATTTTCTTGATGTGTGTCTTCATGTGAGTTTGAGGAGATAATAAGAAATATTTATCGAATGATAATTGAAAGAATGGCTATATGGTTGATTTTGTTAACAAGATGAATTTAGAGTTTTTGATTTCTTGATTTATGATTTCATTAGTATGGTGATTGAATAATTTTATATGTTAGAAATATGCTTTAGGGGTTTCGTGTATATGTTTATGTATGAATCATATACATTGTAGTGATAATTTTTTTTAATATTTTTTATATGATTTTCAGATTTGATCACTGCCACTAGAATTTGCAGATTTTATGATAAGTTTTCCAAACTGTTTTTAAGTATGCAAACAAACTCCATTTTTAACAAATTTGGTATTGTTGGAAAACCCTAGATGTCTATTGTTATTTGAAGTTTTTCATATTGTTTGGAGATATATGTGAATTTTTATGATTTTTCAAAGAGGCAGAGGTCGGACTGCTAGATTTTGTAAAATTTAGTGATTAGTGTTTGAAACTGTTTTTGAGGATACAAACAGTCACTGTTTTTAAAATTTTTGATATTTTCAAGAAACTATGGATGTCTACTTTCATTTGGAATCAGTTTCAGATCATTTGGAAACATATGTGAATTTTTGTGATTTTTCAAATAGACAGAGGTCTGACTGTCAGTTTCTGTAAAATTTTAATAATAAGATTTAAAACTATTTTTGAGGGTCTAAATGGTCTCCATTTTTAACGAATTAGGTACTACTAAAAAGATCTGGATGTATACTTTCGTTTACAATTAGTTTCAAATCTTTTGGAGCTCTATATGAATTTTTATGGATTTTTAAAGGGACAGAGGTCTGATTGGCAGTTTCTGTAAAGTTTTTATAATTTTGTGAAATCGTTCAATTTTTGTGTTTTGATATTATTAAATGATGAAAAAGCTCCTAATAGGCACTGTTATGATACGATAGATGTGTTTGATAAATTATTATGATCTTTTGTTGATTTTACTATATTTATTATCTATGGCATGAACGGTGCTAAAGACGAGCATCCAAGACCTCAATCGTGCATCACTATCTAAAATTTAAAAAGGTTAAATAAGGCGTTTAGATAAGTACACTCTCACCTGCAACATGAATTAAATATTTAAGAAATATATGTTTTGATATTGATGATGATATTATGATGTTCTTAAACGATACTTCTCCTATGATGACGTTTTAATGAAAATTATTATATATATTGTATGTATGTGTATTTTATGTTTTAAAATGGTGTTGTACACCTTTGATGATGATAATGATGATTTTATCCAGTGAGCGGACTTTTTGTCACCGTTGGTTTGAGATTTGCTACCACATTCTTTCCATGATTAGCGCGCTATGATGGTACAACACCATGCCTAATATATAACGGTTTTAAAAGTTAAAAAGTTTTTAAATGATATTTATATTTATGATGATAAAAGAAAAATGACTATTTACGTTTGTGAGATTTAAGTGTCTTACTAAACTCTTGCTTATATTAAGTTAATTTATATTGCAGATAAACGAAATGGTAAGATATAGTGTTAGAAGAGCTTGGAGTGGAAGCAGGACGATATGTGATAGGAAAACGGAGAGGAACGATCATGAGATAGACATTTTTAATTTCAAATAAAAATTTTGAGACTTTAGTTTATTATTATTTGATTGGATGATTTATATAGATTTAAATTTCATTTCATGAATTGGGTTTTAAAAATATATATATATATATTAATTATGAAAGTTATTTTGATATAGTTTTAAAAAATTTCTAGATTTTCTAAAATTATCTAAGTAAAGTTTTACATTTTATTAAGTTTTTATTTTAAATTTAATATTTTTTTTGTAATTTTATAAAAAATGAATGATTAAATAAGAAGTCAACTTTACGGTTTGTGAAGGGTTGTCATAGAAGGGTTACTGTTCTTTCTACAATGTCTAGACATTTTTTTCCTTATTATTGTTACTAAGTGCTATACTAAAGAGGTTTAATTTCGTTATTGTATTTTCCTTTTTGTTTTTTTTTACTACTGCTTCTTTTCTGGACAGTTTAACTTGCATTTTTCTTTGCTTTTGGTTCTTAAACTTTAGATTTTAAAATTTTTATTTTGTTTTTTTTTCCTCACTGTTATTTTGGTCTCTCTCTCTTTTCTTTTTTTCCCCCTCTTTTAGGGTTTTGGTTGATTTTTGTTGGTTGTTCTAATGATTTTACTGTTGTTGTTCTAATTTTCTTTCTCTCCAACAATGCCCGTGAACTTCTTCACCTCCGAACCAGTGAGCTACATCCAAAAAAACAAAAAGCAAAATCATTAGAACAACAAAATTATCTTTTGCTTTAATAAGCCAAACATTTCTATTAGCAATTTGTCCTTTCATAAAATTTAAACAAAACATGGTCCTCAAGTAGACTTTTCACCGATAGCCTACATCATACCAAAATCATGGCAGAGATAGATAGAGAAACAACCACAATCTCCGAAAGTATGAATATATAATTAGATCATAACAAAACAAAATTAAGCAGAGAACACAAGACCTGGCTACCAGATAAAAGCAAGACTGTCAGCCTTCTATCTGAGATGGCTTTCAAGCCCATCTTCCACCATCTCTCTCTGTCTTCGAGCGTCTGTCGCTCCACTATCTAGATGTGTTTCTTCATGTTCGGAGTTTTGAGCTTCTGCACTCTAGGGTTTCGTTGGTTCTAAGATTTGGAAAAGGGAATTTTGTGCGACGACGTTTTCAATTCTTTTTTCTTTCTTTTTTATTTATTGTAAGATTCAAAGGGTATTTTGGTCTTTTAACTTAAAAAATTATCATGTGATTGCTCACATATGTGATTCCGTTAGAAACTTAACAGATTTGAATAAAAATGATCAAGATTACTAACATTTAAAAAGTTTACGATTTTTTCAACCAAAATTTAAAAACAAAAAAAGGACCAAACCGTCACTTTTTAAAGAGTTTAGGTACCATTTAGGTCAAGTACTCTATATAAAAATCTAATAGATTACCAAAAGTAATATGGTAAAGTAATTCACTAAATTACTCTTTGTTGACTAGAACCAAAGATGGCCGGCAGTTTCGTATTGTAAATAAAAAGTGATATGGTAGATTATCAAAAGTAATCTATCAGAATACTCCTGGATGAATAGAGACCTATGTTGATTATGGTGACATCTGATAGATTACGGATACAAGTTGCTTTTTTGATGAACTAGGGGTGATTTTGAAAGAAAATATTATGTTGATATTTGACTTATCTTATGGGAGATTAAATATCCTAAAATCACTATAGATGTGGCAACTAGGTATGACAACGAGACAGGAGGCATGGTCAAGGGATGCTTTCCCGTCCTCATCTCTGCCCCTAAACCATTCCCATCCTCGTCCTTATCCCCACCTAACTAGAAGCAGAGCCAAAGACAAGGATCTCCCATTGGAGGGCCTTTCTTTATACTCACCGCATTTTCCATTTAATTATAACTATCCATTTGGAAAAAAAAAAAAAAAAAAGATTAGTCCTCCTTTTAGTTGAAGAGAAAATAATTAAGCTTGATTAATACATTTAACATTTGTAAATTAAAAACCTCCTTGGATGTTGGATAGAGAGTCTATTATTTATTTTTCAATAAAAAATAATAATGTTTAAAGATTATTATTTATAATATCGGATATAAATATGTATATATATTATAAATACATACATCACACACACATATATATATATATATATATGGGCGAAGGTGGGATAAGGAGTGCTCTCACCGTCCTTGCTCCGTTAACCTTCAGGGATAAGATTTTATCCCCAATCCCATCTCCATCCTAGATTATTGTCCTTCATTCCCATCTTATTTAGAGCGAATCCCAACAAGATTTTGTCCTCTAAATAATACTGCTATCCCTAGTGATAATACTATAGAAGTGTGTTATTTAAAAGATAATATTCCAGATCACCCATTACCTAGTAAATTTATCATTTATAGTATAGATATTTTTAAATGTTATTTACTACAATTTTCAATCTCATATTTAAATAAGAATATCCAAATTCTTAGGGGGAAAAAATAGATAATCTCCATGAGGGAAAAGTACCTGTATCATACAAATTTAAAAATTATTGCATGAAGATAATATAAAAAATTGATACTAGATTAATATGATATAAAATTAAATTAAAGTTAATTATAATTTATATCATGTTGATTAATAATATAGAATTTATATCATGTTGATGAGTAAATAAAAAAAAAGGTAATTATTTAGATAATTTTCTCATCTTTGGCAATGTGGGCTAAGCAAAGCCCAATTATCCATCCTTGCAGCCTATTAAATTCGAGGCCCATACTAGCAAAGGGTAGTTTAGTAAATGCAGAACTAGACTAGGGTTTTAGAGATCATAAAGATTCCTCCTATAAGAAATCCTCGGTCGCCTCCTCTCTCTCTGTTCCTCCTCCGTTGCTTCCGGCTCTGAATCTTCATCCCATATCCACAATTTTCTTCGAGGTCAGAAAATTTTCTATTTTCGCATTTAATTTCTGTCAATTTTCTTCATGTTTTTCAGAACCAGAGAGAAATTTAGCCGAAAAGCTTTTTAAATTGTTTCGGACTTTGACTGACCAACAATATATATTTTTTTTTACCCTCAATTTTTTATTGGGAGTTTCTGATTTCAGAGTTTTGGATCCATTTTTTTTTTCCAATTTTGGTTGACATATTTTCAAAATTTTTTTCCCTATGTAAACAGAGCTTCTGATCCGAACATCTTCGCCAAAATGTCAGGGTATGTTTTTTTTTTCCCTCTCAAATTATTGAATTTCTATGAATTATTGTTTTAGAATGGTTGTTTGTTTCATCATATATATTTATATATTTATACGTTAGTAGAATGTATGAGGTTTTGCAAGTGTGCCAAAGTAGTATTTGGAAAATTTCAGAACTTGAAAGAATTTGGTAAAATGGTGATATTTGCTAGTTTAGTATCGCTCAAGTGTTCATTGAAATTGGGTTAAGATTGTATCAAAAAATGGGTCTTGACTACTTCTTTAGCTTGCCCCAACAAGACCCTGTTTTATTTTCGGGATTTCAAATGTTGCGGAACTTTATACGCTGATTAGTGTATCAATGTTTTTACTAAATCTAAGGAAGCCCAAGATTAAGGAGTTAGATGTACTATGTACCAATTTCGATAAATGCTGTTATGGGCCCTGGCCGGTGCGATGATAATTTTGATAGTCACAGTACTATTGGTTGGTTATTGATTGATAGTCATAGCCCTTCTGATATTAAGATGCCCCAATTTCAGAGTTATTATTCCTTTGCCGTAGTTGTAGCATTTTCTTTTAAGCTTCATCTTGGAGTAATTTTGTTAGCCCTTTCGTTGATGACATCACTATGCCTATGATGTACACGTACCATGCCTCCGATCTTAGCTTCACCTTGAGGACATCACTAACCACGCCCTGATGTACGCTTTTTTAGAACAATTTATTTAAATTTTTGGTTTTTATCCAAAAAAAAAAGAGGGCTGTTATGGCCCTGGCCGGTGCGATGACAATTTTGATGGTCACAGTACTATTGGTTGGTTCCCTTCTGATATTAAGATGCCCCAAGTTCAGAGTTATTATTCCTTTGCCGTAGTTGTAACATTTTCTTTTAAGCTTCATCTTGGAGTAATTTTGTTAGCCCTTCGTTGACGACATCACTATGCCTATGATGTACACGTACCATGCCTCCGATCTTAGCTTACCTTGAGACATCACTAACCATGCCCTGATGTACGCTTTTTTAGAACAATTTATTTTAAGTTTTTGTTTTTTATCCCAAAAAAAAAAAAAGGGCTGTTATGGGCCCTGGCCAGTGTGATGACAATTTTGATAGTCACAATACTATTGGTTGGTTATTTATTGATAGTCATAGCCCTTCTGATATTAAGATGCCCCAAGTTCAGAGTTATTATTCCATTGCCGTAGTTGTAACATTTTCTTTTAAGCTTCATCTTGGAGTAATTTTGTTAGCCCTTTCGTTGACGACATCAATATGCCTATGATGTACACGTGCCATGCTTCCGATCATAGCTTCACCTTGAGGACAGCACTAACCATGCCCTGATGTACGCTTTTTTAAAACAATTTATTTAAGTATTTGGTTTTTATCCCGAAAAAAAAAAAAACAGGGACACCACTAACCATGCAGTGCCATTTTTTGTGATGTCGTTAAACCCCCTTTTGCTGGTTCTTTCTTCTAGATTCACACTTTGTTGTCTTCTGGATTAAATAGTTATTTAGCATCGGTTAGTGATGACATTTTTTGTTTGGATTTTTTTTTTCTGCTGGTTGTTTAATCATGTTTTATGCCTTTTTATCTTCTGGGTTGTTTGATAAATTAGCAACCGTTCCTTCTATCCTTGTTGCTTTAGTTGCATGTGTTTACATACTTTCTTGTATATATTGCAATACAGAGAGGAAGGAGCTGTTCCAGTTGAGACCGCCCCAGCTGCGGCCCTTGGTGAGCCCATGGACCTGATGACAGCCTTGCAGCTTGTGCTGAGGAAGTCATTGGCTCATGGTGGCCTCACACGTGGACTCCATGAAGGAGCGAAGTCCATCGAGAAGCATGCTGCCCAGCTCTGTGTGTTGGCTGAGGACTGTGACCAGCCAGATTATGTGAAGTTGGTCAAGGCACTTTGTGCTGACCATAATGTTAAATTGATTACAGTTCCTGCTGCTAAAACCCTTGGTGAATGGGCGGGGGTAAGAAGATTATTTCTTGTTATTGTTTCAAGAAAACCTCGTTATAAAGTGACAGATCTCTCTCTCTGAAAAAGGATTTCTGAATTGCAGTCTAAAGTTGCTAGACTGAATTATTTTCATGTTCTAAATGGTATTTTTGTTTCCTTATTCTGATAGCTGTGCAAGATTGATTCCGAAGGAAAAGCAAGAAAGGTGGTTGGTTGCTCTTGCGTCGTTGTGAAGGTATGAACAAATCCTAGAGTACATTCTTTTTAAATATTTCCAAGGTCATGTCTAGGATCGATAACAAAATCTTGAATCAATCCATGCATGTTATTTTGTATTAAGAACAAAAACTTTACATGAATGAAAAGTTGAGTTCTCTTTTCAAATTTAGTCTTCTAAACTTTTCTTTCGATTGTTTTGCAGGATTTCGGTGAAGAGACCGAGGGTCTTCATGTTGTTCAAGAGTATGTTAAGTCCCATTAAATTTAGTGAAAATGGAGAGTGAGAGCCTTCTCTTTTAGGAATTTTGAGTTTCTTTCTTCTCTGTTTATGTTTTCATTTAATGATACTCTACACTTAAAAGACATTCCTTGATCAAGGTTTTTGAGTTGAGCATTATGGTTGTCCAACTTCAGATGTATCTCTTTAGCAACTCGCCCTTTAAATTTATAAACTATCTGTTTCGTAGTACATGAGATGTTTAATCTATGGCGCGGAGCTTCCAATTCACTCTTTTTGATTGCTTATTAGAGATTATCTGTGTATTTTAAGTTGGTTTTTTGTTGAGAAAAATTACAGGTCTTGGAAAGTGGAGAGCTAAAAGAACTTGTGAAATATCTATATAGTGATACAACAGATTGGTCGAATTATGAGTGAGATTCTAGTTAGTATGATTAAGATCAATTGCTCTTACAGAGGGTGTTCCGATCGTTGAATAAATATTCTGTTATTTTGTTTGGAAGCCATAGATAACTATGTTGCAGTTACCAAACTGACCTGGAATTGTTACATGACATTTCGTAGTTTGTCCTCCGCATGAGAAGCAGACCGATTCTTCCATGTAGGATGCCTCATCTTATGTGGCACAAAATCTAGACCCGATTTGGGAACGGTCTTCTGGAGGTTGGGATTGTTGGAGTTGAGTTTTGAAAAGGCTTTTTTGTATTGGTGCATCTTAAATTTATCAAAGGGTTGCAATTGTCATCTTGAATTTTTAATTTTGACAATTTGCATCTTAAATTTAAAAATCTATAGCAATTTGCATTCCATTGATAAATAATATTGATTTTTTTGATGAAAATTGATACTTACTTGCACATAGATTGTTAATTAAGAGCATGATAGTTCCTTTTTTATCAATGTTAACCCAAATTAATGTTTGGAACAAAGTGAATTCAAATTTTTATATTTTGATAAAACTTAATAAAGATCTTTACTTTGATAAATTGGGGTTAACAATTTATTTATGGGGTAAATTTCATTAATAGCACTTCTAGAGAAAATAATATTAAATTCAGCACTACTTTTTGTTTCATTCAGTTCTAGCACTGTCATGTGAGATCTGTGAGGTCCAGTAGCATTTAATGTATGTAAATTTTCAAGTTTACCCTCATCTTCTTTATGTGCTCCTAAAAAATTTTCAAACCAACATCTAATGTATGTAAATTTTCAAGTTTACCCTCATCTCTTTCATGTGCCCCTAAAAAATTTTCAAACCAACATCTACAGTGTTTTAGAAAAAGAAACTGAAATCTAGAGAGAGAAAGAGTTGCAGTCGGCTGGAACCGCTCGGAAACCGTCTGAAACCACCACGAAAGCCCTCTATAAACCGCTTGGAAGTCTGTGAACGTCGGAAAATCTTCAAAAACTACCCATGTCAAAAGTCACGAAATTGATTGAGAAAAACATTACTCCCGAATGTTTGCTTAAAATACATAAAGTTAATATTTTTATCTGATTTTGTAACGTAAAATTAGTGTTTTGATTTATATAAATATTTGGGTGGTCATAACCGTTATGACTGGGTGGTCATAACCGTTATGACCGCTACTCTATATAATGAACTAGAGAAGCGGTCATAACTGTTATGACCGAGCGGTCATAACCGTTATGACCGAGTGGTCTATATAGTGAACTAGAGAAGCGGTTATAACCGTTATGACCAGGTGGTCATAACCGTTATGACTGCTACTCTATATAATGAACTAGAGAAGCGGTCATAACCGTTATGACCGGGTGGTCATAATTATGACCGGTCATAACCGTTATGACCGGGTGGTCATAACCGTTATGACCGCTACTCTATATAGTGAACTAGAGAAGCGGTCATAACCGTTATGACCGCGTGGTCATAACCGTTATGACCGCGTGGTCATAATTATGATCGGTCATAACCGATATGACCGCGTGGTCATAACCGTTATGACCGCTACTCTATATAGTGAACTAGAGAAGCGGTCATAACCGTTATGACCGGGTGGTCATAATTATGACCGGTCATAACCGATATGATCAGGTGGTCATAACAGTTATGACCGCTTCTCTAGTTCACTATATAGAGTAGCAGTCATAACGGTTATGACCACCCGGTCATAACCGTTATGACCACCCAAATATTTATATAAATTAAAACACTAATTTTATGTTACAAAATCAGATAAAAATACTAACTTTATGTATTTTAAGCAAACATTCGGGAGTAATGTTTTTCTCAATCAATTTCGTGACTTTCGACATGGGTAGTTTTTGAAGATTTTCCGACGTTCACAGACTTCCAAGCGGTTTATAGAGGGCTTTCGCGGTGGTTTCGGACAGTTTCCGAGCGGTTCCGGCCGGCTGCAACTCTTTCTCTCTCTAAATTTCAGTTTCTCTCTCTAAAACATTGTAGATGTTGGTTTGAAAATTTTTTAAGGGCATATGAAGGAGATGAGGGTAAACTTGGAAATTTACATACATTAAATGCTACTGGGCCCCACAGATCTCACATGGCAGTGCTAGAACTGAATGAAACAAAAAGTGGTGCTGAATTTAATATTATTTTCTCTAGAGGTGCTATTAATGAAATTTACCCTTATTTATATCATGAATTAACAATTTATGAACAAATCACATATCAATTTCTTTTAAAAGATTATTGTTATTATTACTAGGGTATAAATTGCTACATGTTTGTAGGTTCAGGGTGTAAATTGTCAAAATAAAAAATTTAGGGTATAAATTACAACTTTATTATAAGTTTAGGATGTATCAATGCAAAAAAGCTTTTTGGAAATTTAGGTTTGGGGTAAAAACTTTTAGAAAAAAAAGTTGTTTTGGAGTTTTGTGTTCAGTGAAAGAATAATTGGAAAAGAGATGTTTTGAGATGCGTGTTTTATTGATTTTTATCTTAAAAAATTGTGGAATAGTAAATTTTTGGAAATCCAAAAGTTTCCAAGTAGTCCCCCCAAACACCATTGGCAAACCAAATGGTGTTTTACCATCTCGAAAAGCGCATCCCCAAACGGACCCCTAATGAATGAAACACACAAAGCAAGCACAAGCAGTGGAAAGGAAGGAGCTAAGCGCATATGAGGCGCAAGTCCTTGTGGTAGTGAGATGTCGCAAGATCTGTTTACGGGAAAGATAGAAAAGAACAAGGATAAAAATGTTATGTTAAAAGAGAAAAGAAATTAAAACATGAGTTTTGGGACACTAGAATATAGAGAGAAGAAGAGGAAGGAGTACGAAAAATCCAAGAGAGGAAAAGGAGAAGAGAGCTAACCATATATTGAGGCTTGGTGCACATATGATGGGCAGACAATCACTTAATGAGAGAAAATTGACAAAGTACGAGAAAACGACTCTATTATTTACATAATAATAACAACAATTAATAATAATAAATGAGGATCCAGATATCACGTTCATGATAAGTTGGTAACTATATGTATTAGAAAGCTCGATTTCATAATGCGATTGATAATAGCTCGCACAACTATTCCTCCTAATATGGTGACAAGAATCGACTAAGGTTTAAGAACACGAGAATGTAACTATGTATAATTGACAAAATTGTTCCATCCATGCTCTAAAAATAAAAAATGTTTACCTTATAACATTTTTTTCTATGTTAAATAGTCATTCGGAATTTTAGTTTAAAATGAGATAACGAAACAAACGAAACCTTAATAAATGCCTTCAAATAGCCCGGCTCGGTGCACACACGTGGGCATGCAATTTCGTAACGAGAGAAATAGACAAAAAGTACATAATAATAATAATTGAGTGGGGATTCAAAGGCCATACTCGTGATACTTCGGTGCAATATGCACCTAAAAACTCAACTTAATAACGCAATTGATAATAGTTCACACAAACTATTCCACCTTATCATGGTGACAAGAATGGTAGTTTACAACTGACAAACTGTTTCATTCACTACCTACAAATGAAAAATGTATACCTTATAATATTTTTGCCTATTCTTATTAGTCCTTTTATCGTACGAAAATGGTTGAAAATAGTAGTTTTCAATAAAATCCGTTAAATACACTGACTCGATGAACACATGGTGGGCACACAATTACATAACAAGTGACAGATCCAAAGTACGAGAAGCAGACTATTATTTACAAAATAATAATAATAGCATCAATATTATTGCTAATAAAAAACGAAGGGCCTCTAAATGTCACAGTCGTCATAATTTTGGTGATTATACGCATCAAAGTGGTCAACTTAATAACATAATTGATAATAGTTCACACAAACTATTTTTTTATCAAGGCGACAAAATCAACTAAAGTTTAACATCAGAATATTACGATTTATTCTTGGACAGTCTTTTCTATTTACTCTCCAAATGAAAAATATGCACCTCATAACATTTTTTCCTGTCCAAATTCACACTTGGGCAAAGACAACTGACTTTAGAAGCGGAACATGAACCGATTTCCGCTATTTTGGGTTCTTAGTTCTACCTTTGCGTAGTCTCGGTCCACAGTGGAAGGCTCTGCACCTGAGCCTCGTTAGACTCAACGGAAGTCTAAGGTGTAAGTAAAGAGAATAGAAGAGATGAAGTCCGTTCCTTAGCCTAGTCCATATCTACAGCTGACGCAACTCCATACCGACTCCTCACAACTAAAAAATTAATTAATGGCTAAGCGATTTCATATAGTCCTTTTATCTTGTGACATTCTTGCTCACTGTTGAGTCGTTTTCTTCGGTCTTTGTGTAACATCGAAGGCAAAAGATAACAACCCAATTGAAGAGGAACATGGCCCACAAGATGACTGCAGGTCAGGACCATTAAATTGAACAGCAAAGTGAGTGGGTCAATGGGCTTTAACAATAATGATTTTAGCCCTTAACTTCAGTGGCTCTTAAGCACTAGTGAAAATCAGAAGTTCACCTCACACCACAAAGTACTTTGTGGACCACAAAACCCATCATCCACCAAACCCATTCTTTTCATATTCGCATCAACAAATTGGGATTTCATCTACTACTCTCCCCATGCCTGGGACTTGTCCTTTCTGTACCTAATGGTACAACAAGCATGACAATTCGTGTTCACCAAACTCATCTTGGCCACACCAAATTTGTAACAAGTTTGGCAGGACATGGAATGGCACAACTTTCAGTAAAAAAAACCCCCCGGGGGGGGGGGGGGTAAATTATTCGTTTGGTTTCTGACCTTTTCATAATATTACGATTTGATCATCAATCTTTTTGTATGACTAAAAGGTTCATAAACTCTTGAAAATGGTGAATGATGGTCCTTATTACTTAGAAAGAGGGTTAAAAATTAAGCTGAAACATTACGTGAATAACATATGATTTACTACTTAAGGATAATTAAGAAATATTTTTTTACAATTCAACTTATATGTGTGATACACTTGATCTATTCCATCTAATTTTTAACATTTTAGTAAAAAGAATCATCATGCACAATTTTGAAGAGCTCAAAGACCTTTTAGCTACCAAAAAAAAAAAAATGATGATTAAATCATAACTTCGTAAAAAAATTATGGACCAAACACACAATTTACTATTAAAAGAAAGAGGAAGCAAACACATTTGTATTCAAACACACAATTTACTACTCTTCCTATGCCTTGGACTTGTCCTTTCCGTACATAATGGTAAACAAGCATGACTTATTCGTGTTTACCAAACTCATCGTGGCCACACCAAATTTGTAACAAGTTTGGCAGGACATGGAATAACACAACTTAAAAAAATAATAATAATAAAATAAATAAATAAATTATTTGTTTGGTTCTTACCTTTTTATAATTTTATGTTTTGATCATCAATATTTTTGTATGATTAAAAGGTTTCTAAACTCTTGAAAATGGTGAATGCTAGTCCTTATTACTTAGAAAATGAGTTAAAAATTAATCTAAAATATCACGTGAATAACATATGATTTACTATTTAAGGATAATAAAGAAAAATATTTTTTACAGTTCAACTTTTATGTGTCATACACTTAATCTATTCGATCTAATTTTTAACATTTTAATAAAAAGAACCATCATGCACAATTTTAAAGAGTTCAAGGATGTTTTGGCCACAAAAAAAGATCGGGGATCAAATCACAACTTCGTAAAAAAATTTGAAACTAAACACACAATTTACTAAAAAGAAAAAGGTAGAAAAGAAAGGAAAATGGGACGATTAAGTTCTAACAAATTATCAACCCCCTTTTTTTAAGTACTTGTTACGCAAACTTAATGGCACATTTGAGTCATTTTCAATTGTTTAGGCATGGACAAAAATGAACTTGAAATTTCCTAAATTTCTATCAAAATTTAGGAAATTCCAAGGTCCTAAAATATCTTTGGAGAATTCTACAATGGGGTAAGCTTTTTCTTTACCCCATTGACAGTGTAAAAATTCTTGACTATTAGATCAACTTTTAACAGTTTATATTAAAAATGTGTAAAAATGTGCACCAAAACACCAGATTATATATGAACAAGAAAAAAAAAATCGAAAAAAGCCTAAAATTTACAACGAACAGGGGACAATCGATGGCTGCACCGTGGAGAGGGCTCGATGACTTGCGCGGTAGAGTTGGCTCATTGGGAAGGACGAATTTGAAATGCAGGCGAGCTCGCGATGTCAGCAATGTCGCCTGGGTCTGGGCACAGTACCATCAGGTGGGGGGGGGGGTCGAGGGTTTGGGAAGTTTGTTACTGGAGCTGGTTTGTTTTGTTTTGTTTTGTTTTGTTTTTTTTTTTTTAAGTACAATCAATGTTAAAATTAACACTATATCTCATTAATCTACTTGTTTTCATCTGTTGAATCTTACTCCATCGATGGGGTAAAATTTTTTACCCCATTGTATAATCCCCCAATATCTTTTCAGTATTATATATTTTCAGGAAAAAAAAATGAATATAAGAACATATAATAAAAATATCAATTTTGATGAGCTTGTAGTTCTCTCTCTCTCTCTCCCCTCCTGCTTCTACAGGTTGATTTTGTAAAATCAACAATCCACCCCTATTTTTTTTCCATATTAGCACTAATTTATTAGCTAAATAATAGATTTTGTCATCTAATATATCGTCAAGTTTTAAAAATATAAAATTATATATTATAACACTAGTATTATTTGAATCACTATGGATTACCAATCTTTTTTTTTTTTTTGGTTACTAAAGTTTTCTATATTATACGCATAATTTTTTTTGTGTGTGAAAATTGTTTTTTATTTTTCTATTTTTATTATATCTTAACTTATCATAACAAATATTGAGCTTTAAAATAAATAAACACAACTCTTGTAACATTGTCCTGATATTTTCATCAGATCCACTAAAAACTTATCCAAAAATATTAGCCATACTCTGACAATTGTATAACTTTCTAGAGTCATGAATGCCATACATTCCTTCCTCTATCCTGATTTAACTCATCCTGAGAAACTGTGAGAAAAATTCTTGCAAATTGTTCAGGGAAATCTGGCTCTTGAATCAAGGAAACAAAAGTGAAAAAAGATGAACTTCATGCTCAGAAAGGAACGGGGGGAATGCTGATCTGGGCACAGCGTTCAAATGGAATACAAAGAACTGGATATATATATATATATATATATATATGTATATATATAAATATATAACCACTACTACAAGTAATGGAATGAGGATAAGCTGAGCTGTACTGAAGTATAAGAGCAAGCTGGGAAATGAATGAGATGCCCATTAAGGGAAGGATAAAGCTTTATCAATCATTTCTGGCAATACATACCTATGGTCCCCTGGTCCCTCCGCTATTTAGAACTTCGTGTATATATATAGGTTAAGTCTATTGTCTGATAATCGTACGATTCGTAAATATAACATCAAGATTTTTAGCTATCGAATATGAGTCTCATCTTATATATGTAAAGACATAATCTTATATTCAGTAGTAGTACAGATCATGTAACTTTTTATTTAGATACATATACTATTAGTTGATTTATATGAAACTTTATATGTAAAATGATACAATTTGTAGTGGTTAGTACAAATAACATATATCCAATGATTTTGGAGATGTTACTGCAAGTAACATGCATCAATAAAAATATTACACATTAATGATCTCGGTATTACACACTATCAATCTTATGTCTTTTTTCTGATAAATTAATCTAATGTTATATTGCTGAACCATTTTAAACATGTCGAATATGAGATCTTGTCTCCATGTGATTGACTATGTCTCTCTTCTCTTCCACACTTTTTCTTTTCTTGAACCATTTGGTTGTAAAAAGCATCTACAAGAAGTACAAAGCTAACACGTGACCCCATTGTAGTTACTTTGTTTTTTTTTTTTTTTTGCCCCACCGAATTGATGAAGACTTTCTAGAATCCAAATCTTCCGTCTAATTTTTAGTGCCCCAAATAATGTCTAATTAATAATAATATACCACATCATTTTAAAAAGTTTGAAATCTTTTATTATTGAATTTTTAATCTCAAAATCTAACTCCATTCAATGATATGTCAAAATATAATGATTATATATCATAACACTAAAATTTGACATAGGATGTGGATCCGATTTTCTGTATTGAACCTAACATTCCAACATAGATGTATGAAGAGAGCTATCCTTTGTCAGCTGTGTTAGATGTCATTTACCCCCCAAAAAAATTTTTGTTTACTATACAACACACTTTTCTATGCTCTCAAGAGCCTCAGTTTCAATAAGTAAAGGGCAATATTATTTAAATTACTTGCATCTAAAATGAATTGTCATTTATTAAATTAATATTTATAAGGTGGTTGCAGAAAATCTAACTCTATTTAAATGTATAAAGTTTGAATTTCCCATTTTTAAATTAATATATATTTTAAATTAATATATATATATATATTAATACGTAAAAATTAACAACTTGTTTACCATATGATTTAGAACTTTATTATTGTCTAATTGGTAATGTTATTTCATTTATCCATTCCGTATCTTGTTTAACTAATTAAGTGTATTGTTTAACTAATTGATATATGTAGATCGTCACTTTTTTTATTTTTTATTTTTTTAGTAATAATGGTCATTTTTTATATTCAAATTGGTATTAAGTTGGTATCCTAGCGTTAACCATATTGGCTGAACAACGGATTGCTTTTTCCAACATAATTGTTCTTTTAGGAAAGTCGCTACTTGCGAATTAAAAGCATCTGGGACAATATCATAATTTTAGAAAATGGAGTGATTCTTAATCATAATATTACATTTAAAAAAAAAAGTCAATTACTTGTAATTGATATATAACAAAAATAATTTTATAAGCAAAAGACACACGTTTACGTGCTTAAGAATGATTGCCTAATTACCTTGTACAATTACAAGCGTTTATTGGCACGTTAAACTCTTTTAATTTTTGTTAATTGAGTAATTATTTCCTAAACTTTTAGTTTTAACAAATGACCTACTAAAAGTAATAAAACATTGTAGAGTCCGAGGGCAATTTAAATTTGGATGGAACACCCTCAAGCACATACGTGATGTGTCTTATGTCATTCGAATTCTAATCTATAACCTTGAAACGAATTTATCTAAGGAATTATCATCCAAATTTTAACACCTGTCACTTATTTAGAATTTTATTAAATTTTAAGATAATTTATCAATTAAAAAATTTTAAGATGCAACTTGTCATGAATCACGAAACAAAAGGTCCAAATTCATTATTGTATAATTATGTAAGCTCCAAAATAGAAAGAAATGATTCATTAAAAAAAAAAAAAAAAAGGGACAAGAAATGTATAAACTTTTGCTTGAATGTTGAAAAGTACCATATGATTATGTCCTCACAAAAATTTTCATAATTGGTCTAATAATTTAAACATGCTTGGCCAACGCGGGAAGCAATTAAAATTGACATGTAAAAGATTATGGGGGCCTCTCTGTCTGTCTTCCTTGCTCACCTAGTACGGACGGCATTCATGCACTTATAAGGAGTATAAATTATAGCCAAGAATTCGCGAGGAAAAAAATTCGTCTCTATAAGTATATAGCGATGATATGTTATTGCTAATGCTATTTTTTCTAGTAGTTGTCGGACATATATGAAGTTCAGGAATGGCCAAAAAATAATGTTCATGAATCATAAGTGAAATTAATTCTTGTGAAAGGTACACAATAGTGCTTTCTAGTAAAACTTGGGACAAATTTTCAAATTTTCAGGACTGTGACAACGTGTCCTGAATTTATGTTTGTATTTTTTGTTCTCCTCCTCCTTCACAATTGTACAAATTTTCGGTTTTGTGAATTTCATCATATTGATATTAGTTATGAGAAACTAGTGAGACTTTTTTGGCTTGCTTTCTTTTCTCATTATTTGAGTAGTCTTAGGAATCTTAATGTTGCGCTTGAAACTGCATATTCAGAACCACATCCGCCTTCGAAATTATGCCGAGCTGACGATTCGATTAGATAGAGAAGGCATCAAAGGCTAGAGGTTCCGCAACATGAAGGAGGTGTGACAATCGCATTCACTCGCTTGATAGCCTATGTTTGAGTACAAGGATGGAGATAGTGTGGCCGCTTCTTAGAGATACTTTGTTGCCATTAAACAGAAGGAAGGAAGGAAAAAAAGAAAAAAAGAAAAAAAAAAACCATACAACAAACTTCTCTTTCTCCATTTCAATTCCATTTTAGGGCTTCGAGCTGGGAAAAGTGTTCAGTTCTTGAAATCAAATATGCAAGTGCGTAAGATGTGGCAATTCCATCAATGAAAATTAACAGAATGAATTTGATACAATTTTAAAATAGGAGGTAATGTAATGCCCAAATACAAGTTCAGAGAATATGTTGTCACGAAATTTATCCCAAAATTAAACAAAGTTATCCTTAGATGTACGTTTCTATGTGAATCCTAGTTAATAATTGTTTCAACGCTAATATACATATATATATATATATTTTTTTTTTCGGTAGAACAGTAAAATATACATGGTAACAATCCATATTTTGAGCGTTAAAATTCATCAAAATTTATCAAACTTGTTTCATTTCGATATTATAAGTCAGTTAAAAATGTAAAGTGATGAAAACCTAGGACAAAATTACAACGTTTATAATAGTCTAGGTAAATCAAGAATTGCAGTTTAAGAGGTTCAAGTGAAGGAAACTGCTTTTCAATCAGAGAAATTTGAGTAAGTTAAATTAACAAAAAGTGGACCTCATGTGATGAATCCCACCAGATATTGGTCACTCTTTGTGAGAGTTTAGCTAGGGTGTTATGCAGTCAGAGAGTTTTTACAATAAGACATTTTCATATTATATTGTTGGTATATATTGAACTATTTTTAATCATTTGATTTAAAATATATACTCATGAATCAGATTATAATTTTGTTTAATAATATAAAATAAGAGGTTTTACCGTAAAAGCTCCTATCAAGTTAAACGGGGTTATGAAGGGAGATAATAGACATAAATTTTTTTTTGACTCTATTAAGAGCACATTTGAATGTTTTTGGCCATATATGTGTTGTTATAATTACATCCTAATCATGTTTTGAACCTTATAAAACTTCTTTTTAGTACTGAGATATGTAAGATATAAAAAAGTCACACATAAAAAGCTTATTTTTGATGTATTTTCTTAATATTTATGCTATCTTAAAATGTTAGAAATGTGTTTTAATATAAATACCATAATTTTTTTTTTTTTTTTTTAAATTTTGTAAAATCAGTGTATCGATATTTTCAGTGATACCGATATTTTCATCTATTATGTGATGAGTCTCACTAGATGTTGGTAACTCTTTGTGATAGTTTAGTTAGGATGTCATGAAGTTAGAAAGTTTGTATGATAGATCTTTCATATTACATTCACTCTTGATAAGAACAAATGTTCATAAATCATATCTTTATCTCCCCCCAAAAAAAAGTTCATAAATCATATGAACCTTTATATGATTTACTACATGGTTAAAAAATTAAGGGGTGTTTGGTGAATGAGTTTAGTTTAAGATTTTTAAGTTTCAATAGTAATTTTTCAAAAAGACAAAAATTTTTTTCAGAAAAAGATAAAAACATGATGAAAAAAAATACAATTTAATTTAAACTAAACTTACTTCCAAACTATCCTTAATTTAAGATTTGAAAAATAACTTTAACCAATGATATGAAAATGAAATAGATTAACAAAAAAATTAAAAACGTTTTGACAATTATTGTCTCGAATAAGAGCTAATTTTCATGTTTTTGCCCATATATGTGCCGTTAAAAACGAGGCCAACTACTTTTTTATGATTTTGCTCACTACCCTGAAAAACCAAAGCAAAGCGACACTCATTGAGTGGCATTTGAGTCAATACATAACCCCAAGAAATAAGGCGAAGAAACCAACAAAAAAATGAATTAAAAAAAGGAAAAATAAAAAATAAAAAATAAAAAAAGAAAGAAAAAGAGCACAAAGCAACAAAAAGCCACCCACTTGGCAATTTTTGAACCACCTACGCAACCCTCCTTTTCCTCTGTCCCGTTTAGTGGCTTACCTTCTTCCTTATATATACACCACTACCATATCAAAAAACAAAAACCAGTCACACCAGTCTCTCAAACCCCATTTTTACCTTGGATTTCTTTTTTTCTTTTTCCCCTTAGTTTCTCAATTCTTGGGTTGTTTTTCTTTTCTTTTCTTTTCTGGGTTTCTGAGTTTTTTTTTTTTTTTTGAATTTTATTTTAAAAATTTAAAAAAAAATGGCTGGGACTGGAGTATTTGCAGAGATATTGGATGGGGAAGTGTACAAGTACTATGGTGATGGAGAGTGGAAGAAATGTGCTTCTGGTAAAAGTGTTTCCATTATCAACCCTACTACTAGAAAAACTCAATACAAGGTTCAAGGTTAGTGTTTTTTTTTTTTTTTTTTTTAATTTTTTTTTAATTTTTAATTTTTTTCCTTTTATTTATTTTTGCTTAATTTAATTAAGAAAATAAATAAATATATTTATATGCTTTGTGTTTCATGCATGTCATATATATATATATATATATATATGTGGATACAAAACTAATATATTGAGGAAACAGCATGTTCACAAGAGGAGGTGAACAAGGTGATGGAAATAGCAAAAGCGGCACAGAAAACATGGGCAAAGACTCCTCTGTGGAAGAGAGCAGAGCTGCTTCACAGGGCAGCTGCTATTCTCAAGGAACACAAGGCTCCTATTGCTGAGTGCCTTGTCAAAGAAATTGCTAAACCAGCCAAAGATTCTCTCACCGAGGTCTTCCATTTAATTTGTTTGTTATATTATTGAAATTGGAGTTTTTAATTTTTCTCAGAAACCAAAAAAAAAAAAAAAAAAGACCCTTTTGTTCTTTAAATGGTTTTTCATTAATTTAATTTTTTCTAAAAAACAAAGAAGGAAAATGATAGATATCCTAAATGATATAAAGAACTTTTGCATTAGGTGATTTAATTAGTAAATTGTCATTTCATTATCAGTGAATGTCGCTTAAAAAAAAAAAAAAACAGAGAGAAAGCGAGATGTGTTTTGTTAATTAAATATTAACAATTTAATTCTCAATTAAGATGGAACGAAATAATTAATAACATCTTAGTTTTTCGAGGAATTTTCTATGGTGGTGAAGGTACATTATCCCTACCGGTAGAAATTGTGTTTTGACCGTTGGATTAACTTTATAACATCTGAACTGTGATCGTGAACAGTTTTGTGTTACACAATGTAAATCTATAATATAAAGACACATAAATCATACCGTTTAATAGTTAATTCGATTATTAAAACACAGTTATGTGTTGAAAAAGTACCTTCCCTAACGTTAGTCAATGTTTTCCCCCAAAAAAAAAAAAAAAAATAGTACGTTTCATATGTTTTGTTTAATTAAAAAATGAAGTGGGGGCTAACCGCACGACTAGCTTATTGAAAGTTTAAGAGTAAGTTTTACTTTAATTTAACTTTTTCTATTACAAAAGAGTTTTTTTATTTTTTATTTTTATTTTTTTTTCAATAATGTAGAGACCAATTAAAGGTTGAATCTTTTTTTTTGTGTTCATTAATTTAGAGTAATTTGATTTTTCATTTTTCAAGATGATTGACAAGGATTTTTTTTTTTTTTTTGGTATTAATGAAGGTTGTAAGGTCAGGAGATCTTGTGTCTTACTGCGCAGAAGAAGGGGTTCGGATTTTGGGAGAAGGGAAGTTCTTGGTTTCTGATAGTTTTCCCGGAAATGAGAGAACCAAATACTGTCTCACTTCCAAGGTACATTTCATTTTTTTTCTAGTATTATCTCTATTTCTTAATCACGATCCCAAATCGAAACACAATGAGACCACGACAACGCAAATATGTTCGTACTATCCCATGTGAAAATTTGGATCGTTGAAATTTTTTTGTTGTTAAATTTCACCTCGTAAAAATGGTTCAAATTTTGATAGGGATAAATTATATTTTTTCTCCCTGAACTTTATGTCTCGTCACAAAATACTCAATGAATTTTAATTTGTAATATTCTTTCCCCTTGAACTTTGAAAAAGTTTACGAATTTTCCCCCTCAACTAATTTTTTGACCAAAAGATACACATAATACTCATTTGAAGCATGAGTTGCGGATATTAAATGTGAAACACTAATAATTAAGTTTAAAAGTAAATATTTAGAGTTAAGTGTCATTATTTCTCATATTTCTCTTTTATAAGTAGTTTCGTTGTTTCACATATAATAAGGGTAATGAGTACCAATATGTGTCATTTCATAATTTTATGCTTAATACGCTAAACTAATGCTTCCAATAAGTGTTAGATGTATTTTTTCATCAAAAATTTAATTGAGGGGGAAAAATTGCAAACGTTTCCAAAGTTTAGGGGGAAATAATATTACAAATTAAAATTCAGGGACATTTTGTGATAAAATCTAAAATTTAGGGAAAAAAGTGTAATTTGTCCTTTTGTTAGCTCCAATCGATTTACTAATCGTCCACCAAAAATAAAATAAAATAAAAATGAAAACTAGTTTTACGTGTTTCAGTCGCATGCTTTGCCTAAAATAGTTTGAAGAGTTTTGAGTCTATAAAGAGTAACTTAGATCTTTTTCTATTTTTACAGAGCATTAACAAAATCTGTAGACCCGCCCACCCAATAATCACATAAATGTCTGTGCATATACATCCAAACACATATATACACACACACATATATATATATATATACGTATAAGCAATGCAGAATTAGTTGGATTAAATGACGCAAGCCTAAAACAGATTTATGTAAGATTTATCTTGAAGTGGGTCATATAGACAAAAACATATTTCTGTATATGAAAGAAGAAAAGCACTAGCAGACAGTGTAGTAGTTTCTTCACGTCATGCTATGGTTACTTCTTAGTGGCATTACTTTTGTCTGCTACCAAAACTGAAAAATTTTTTAGACAAGAAAACCTTTTCAAATCATCATTTCTATAACTGCAAACTTAAAAAAAAAAAAAAAAAAAAAAAAAAAAAAAACAATAGACTTGTAATTTTTTTTTTTTTTTTTTTTTAACTGCAGATTCCTCTTGGAGTGGTTTTGGCGATTCCGCCTTTTAACTATCCTGTAAACCTTGCTGTCTCAAAAATTGCTCCTGCCCTCATAGCCGGGAATTCCCTCGTGCTTAAACCCCCAACTCAGGTACTTAAACACACTTATAATGAATAATTAATTGCATAAACTACATGTCAAAATCTTCATTAGATTCAAAATGCTAATTAAAATACGAAGAAATTAACGTTGTTTGATTAACCGTTGACATGATCAACTCTCCGAATCGCCTGAATTCCACATTAGGGGCGGTTTCTTGTCTCCACATGGTGCACTGCTTTCACTTAGCCGGCTTTCCCAAAGGCCTTATCAACTGTGTCACTGGGAAGGGATCCGAGATTGGTGACTTCCTCACCATGCATCCCGGGGTAAACTGCATAAGGTATGATCACTACAAGATTAGGCCTTTTTTTTTTTATGTGATTATTATTAGCTAATTATGTTCAAATTCATTCTGTCTCAGCTTCACCGGTGGAGACACTGGCATCGCGATTTCAAAGAAGGCCAGCATGATCCCTCTCCAGATGGAGTTGGGAGGAAAAGATGCGTGCATTGTGCTAGAGGACGCTGATTTGGATTTGGTTGCGGCGAATATTATTAAAGGAGGCTTTTCTTACAGGTAAAAGGGATTTGTATCTAAATTGGAAACTGATGAAATAGTTTATTTAACATGTCACGAAATTAATCTTAACTTGTTGGGGTTATGCAAGTAACAGAATTTTGACATCTCTGCTTTCATGACGTTCGTGATAAAACTCTTTTATGACGTTTACAAAATAATCGTATTTCACTTTTTTTTTCTTGGTCCATATTTTTACATCAGTGGACAAAGGTGCACCGCTGTTAAGGTAGTGTTGGTAATGGAATCCGTTGCGGATGCCCTGGTGGAGAAAGTGAAGGCCAAGGTGGCAAAACTGACGGTCGGGCCACCGGAGGAAGACTGTGATATCACTCCAGTTGTTTCGGAGTCGTCTGCGAATTACATCGAGGGATTGGTTAAGGATGCAAAAGAGAAAGGAGCAACATTTTGCCAGCCATACAAGAGAGAGGGCAATCTCATCTGGCCCTTGTTGTTAGATAACGTTAGGCCGGACATGAGAATCGCGTGGGAGGAGCCATTTGGACCGGTGTTACCGGTACTTAGGATTAGCTCTGTTGAAGAAGGAATCCACCATTGCAATGCCAGCAATTTTGGACTCCAGGTACAAACTCATCTTTCTAGCCCTCTTCCCCAATAATAGTAACAATAATATCAATATTGACATTAACAAAATTTAAAATTATCTCTGTTTTGGTATGTTCTTTAACCACAAGCAACTAAAACTTACATGTAATTGCCATAGTATTATGTTCATTCCATGTGCAGTCCTGAGATTAACCTAGCGGTAATTTTACACACAGCTCAATATTGCAGTCTTGGAATAAAAAAAAATACTAATGATACAAGTTCAGTCTTATGCTTAGTGTTGATTCATGTCTCGAACAGGGTTGTGTCTTCACAAGGGACATCAACAAGGCGATTTTGATCGGCGATGCAATGGAGACGGGTACGGTGCAGATCAACTCCGCACCAGCTCGTGGACCTGATCACTTCCCATTCCAGGTAAATTAACAAACGCCACAAGAGTGCGCTTACTACATCACCCGCCATTTTCTTTCCAAGGTCAATACTTTCAATGGATCTAAACAAATGCGTTTTCCGATTGCAGGGTATAAAAGACAGCGGAATCGGGTCACAAGGAATCACCAACAGCATCAACATGATGACCAAGATCAAGAGCACTGTGATAAACTTGCCAACTCCTACTTACACCATGGGCTAGTACTTCGTAATTGTATGCGCAAGTGAATTTAGTCAAAAAAAAAAAAAAAAAAAACCAAAAAAAAGGAATAAGGACTTATAATTGCTGTAGTTTTCTCTCTAGTAATTTTGTGTTAGGAAAAAGTGTATAATGGGGACAGTACCCTTTCTTCAAAGAGATGATAAAGGAATTTGGCTTCTGTTTTGCTTGGGGTGACATTTTAGCTAAAAGCATGTTTAATAGCTTTAGATGAATAATGGAATTGCAAGTTTTATGGTTCGAGAGCTTTTTCCATGGCCTTTTAATTTATGGTTTTCAGACATTAAATTGATGCCTTTCTTTATTTTTTATTTTTTATTTTGTACTGCCAAATGAAATTAACGTAAAGACTTTGAAAGGTTAATTTCCATTTTCCAACCAATGGAGATAATGATAAAAAAATTCCCTAAAAAGAAACAAATTTTTAAAAAATCCAAAACAAAATAAACATAAAAATGGGCCTTCTACAAAACAAAAAATAAACAAAATAAAATCTTTTCTTGTTTTGAGTTTTTTTTTTAATGTTCTTTTATTTTTCTTTTCTTTTTCCTTTTGGTTTTTTTTTTTTTTTTTGTTTTTTTGTTTTTTCTGTATATGTCAAAATTGAATACTGATCTCTAATTTGAACGAGTTTGATGCACAGTTCTACCACATACGAATGGTATACTTTTTTTTTTTTTTTTGATAAACTTAAAAATGGATGGATATTTGTAAAAATATCCCAATTAAAAATATAAAAATTATAATATATAACATTTGTACGAAACTAAATAAAGTAAATAGCATGATTCAAAAATATGCGAAATAAGTAGAAATAAATAACAGTAAATAATTTACTATGTAAATATATTTATTTACTAAATGACATAAATAATATTTACCTAATAAAGTTGTTATTTACTGATATTTAATTTGTTTCTTTTTAATGAAAATTATCATTTAAGATAAAATGTGATATATACACTAATATCTAAGATAAAACGACCATGCAGTACAAAAAACATAACCCTCGATTAAGACCGATTCCATCAGTAAAATCTAATGAAACTTAGTGAGGAGGATATAAGCCAAGACCCGGTGACGGCAAAATTCCTCGAATTTCTCGGTAATCCTATAATCAAGTATATACAAAGCTCTTTTTAAAAAAACATCTACAATCGATGGAATATTCCAATCAATCGAGAGATAGTCATTCGTCACACAGAGACTGCAACAAATCCTGCCTGGTCATAGCACTAATGGAAACAATAGACATATACCGCTAGAAACAACTCAAGTAAAACACACAAAAAAACAAACCAGAGTTGGGGGGATTACCTCCTTTATTGTAAAATTAAAACTAAGATACAAGAACAAACCATTAATATAAAAAAAACATCGACTACAAAATTCTCGCCCTACGTGAAACAACTACTCCGCTATACACCACAACTCAGAGGAAAAGAATTGGCTTGAGGTAAGAAATCGCCACACCTGCCATCAGACCACCAAAGCATCGCAGGATCCCAAACTGCCAGCAGCTTGTTGGGTTAGATTTGATCGAAAAACTCCCATCTAGAACTGTCCGACTCCATTCCCATTGAAATCACTGGACTAATCACCTTCGCTAGCTGTAGTAGCGATGGTGGAAGTCTCACACAAAGGGAAACCCTGGATATGAGAAATTTGAAAGAGATAGGGGTAGAGAGAAAGGAAACCCCTGTTCATGATATACTAATATTTAATGTAGATATTCTTAAAATCACCTATTTATTTTAATTGTTTAGTGTTAAACTGCTATCTACCCTTTTTTTTATATTTTTTATTAAAAAAAAAAAAAAAAAAAACTACTCGCAACGAGTGGGTCGACATGCACAAGGCCGCATCAACGCGAATAAGCCTATTTTCGTGGCTTTGAGAATGGTCTTGATTTAAAGACGTATGCTTGCGGAGTTTTTCTGAAATTAATAAAATTTTTAGGAATGTCATAAGAAGATCTCAACTTTAGATTTTTAATTACGGATTTTGAAACTTAAAATTTATACCAT
Source organism: Ficus microcarpa (assembly GCA_025413485.1). Taxonomy (NCBI): domain Eukaryota; kingdom Viridiplantae; phylum Streptophyta; class Magnoliopsida; order Rosales; family Moraceae; genus Ficus; species Ficus microcarpa. The sequence continues at coordinate 15,304,109 of CM046376.1, forward strand.
ACAATACAAATGAACTTGATCAACTAACCACGAATAAGTGACATGAATATAAAGGCATGAAAGCTGTGCAATTTGTAACGTCGGTGTTAGATTGAAAAATGGGCCAAGCAGCTGACTATGTACAAACTTTAGACGTAGCCGACATTATGTTCTTCCATATAAAAAAGGGTAAGTTAGATATATACTAGTGATATTTAGTAAAAACAATGCAAACAAAAAAAATTTAATAAATAGCACAACTTCAAAATCGTTATAGTATTTGATACAAATTTCGTAACATAAAATGTCAAAATCATTATAATAATTAAGTACTTTTGTTATTTTTAAGATATTCTAGAAACATTGCTATATATCAATTTCATAGGATACAAATTTTTTTACATATATATATATATATATATATATATAAACAAAAGACAACATTATTTGTAATTGTCTTTTTTTTTTTTTTTTTTTTTAAGACTCTTGTTGGTGGCTCTCTCATCGTCTAAATTTCCACCGTCCTGGCCGGATCCAATTTCAGCCCCAATTTCGTCATGAATTGTCGGATCTGGGGTTTTGGCCCAAGGTTGGTGCATAAAATTCTAGCCCAGAAGTTATGTCCGAAATATGGAGGTTTTAAGGAATTCTTCCTATATTTTTCTACGGGATTAAACTTTTTATATGATTGGAGGAAAAAAAATGTTTGAGGGTTGATGTAAATTAATGGGTAGATTTTGGGATTCGTAAGAATGAGTGATGGAAGATAGATTCAAAATAGTACATAATTTCTAGCACATGATATATTAACTGGATAATCCCTTTCTAAAGGGAACTTCAAGAAATGCCACAAAATCATATGGATTGATTTTTGCCACAAAGGAAAACTTTTGAGAAAATAACAAAAAAATATCATATAATTAATCAATTTTAGAACATCAATTATGTTCTTAAGTTACCAACTAGCATCAATATTGACACAAACTAGTTATCAACAGGTAACATCCTCCACCAGCTAGCTACTGATTGGTAACCACTTAGTTACTGATTGGTAACCGGTCGACAATTGGTTACCAATTAGTAACCACTTAGTTGTCACCTGTTAACCAGCCATGATTGATTCCCAGTCGGTACCACTTACTACTTGATTACCAGTCGGTAACCGTTGAGTCACCAATTGGTAACCACCTAATTACCGACTGAAAACTACAGACTACCGGATTTTTCAAGTTTTGTCGTCGATATATTAGTGCAAACATTAGATTTTAACAACAAATTTAACTAAATATCACCAAAATTCCCCCAAAAAAAAAAAAAACCATAAACAATTCAGAATCTACAAAACCACAAAACTACCACAATTTTTAATCGAATTTTAGGTTTTTAATTTTTAACTAATGTATTCTATAATTCAAAAACCATCAAGTTTTTTAAATTGCTTTAAACTACCACAAATTCCTAATCCCAGTTGATGCTGCCTTCACTGGCGCTTCTAGTAACATCGATGCCGAAGAAGAAGATGATGATGATGCCGAGTAGTTTGAGAGGAGAAAGAAATTGTGCGGAGGTGAAACAGAGAAACCATTGTGTGGAGTGGCAACATAGAATGAAATCACGCACGGAAGAGCAGAATCGGACATGGTCGAGAGCGAGAATCAACTGATCAGGTCAAGAGTTTCCAGGGACATGGAGGAGTCTCGATCGCCATTGGCATGACAACCAAGATTTGAGGAAATGGATGACAAAGTGAAAGGGGGGAGGTGGGGAGAGGTGGAATTATGAGAATGATATTACATAGAGAGGGGGTAGGAAGAGAAAAAAAGAGAAAGATGGATTGCTGAGAAAGAGAGCGAAGAGAAAGAAAGAAAAAAAACTATGGAGATGTTTTAGTATTTTTAATTTAAATCTCTATACAGATGATGACATCGTTATTACATATTTTGCAAGAGTTTTTATTTCTAAAAAAAAAGAAAAGAACAAAAAAAAAAAAAAAGAACAATTCACAACCAATTTTTATGGTATCTATCCTATTTATCACCTTTCTATCTAATTGGAACTTTTACGTAGCACTTGAAAGTAAAAATCCATATGGGCTAATTTTGGTTACAAGGTTTCCGCCATTAAGATTGTCCTACATTTACGAGTAGTGTTTGGTAAAATATTGTAAATGAGAGATATAGATAAATATCATTTGTCTGAAAATTTTAACCGTACATAGCATATATTAGAAGTATTTTAGATGAATATCATATTTTCAGTAAATAATTCATTTACAAAGCATATTTATGATAAAATAATCTTATAAATATTCTCGTAAACTAAAGATGACAATGGAGTATGGTGGGGGTAGGTATGCTTCCCCCAACTCCATGACCACCTCCTCCCTCATACTCGTTTAACTTATTGCGAGGTGTGGGAGCGGAAAATTCCCATTAGAGATGTTATACTCATATCTTATTCATTTACCCATTAGAGTAAAAAAAAAAAAAAAAAAAAAACCAGTGTTCTTCAAATTTTCATAAAATTTAGCAACGTAGTCACAATTATAACCGAAAATAAAACTAAAATCTTAAAACAAATATAAACTATAGGAATCTATAAACTAAATTTATAAAGCAAACTAAAACATTAAGAACACTAAAACTTCAAATATATATATATATATTGATAATTTGCTCATTTAATTCCTAAACTTTAAATTTGTGTAACTTTGCTCCCTAATCTTTTTTTCGTAGTTAGAATACCCTTAAACTATTGAAATATACCTACAATAGCCATTTCCGTTAATTTTTGGATGGAATCCATTAAGTCTGTCCAAAAATTAACATAAATGTTACTATAACAACGATTTTTTATAGTTTAAGATAACTTTTTTAGTAGCTGAAGTATCTCTAAACTATTAAAACATTATTATGCTAGTCCTTATACGTTAATTATTTGACAAAATCCGTTACTAACATGGTCAAAAAGTGATGCTAACTATTGGATTTTGTCCAAAAATTAACGGAAATGACATTGTAGCAACTTTTCTAATAGTTTAGTATCATTCCAGCTAAACCAAAAAAAAGAGGAGGGGAGGGGACCAAAGTTGTATAAAGTTAAAAGTTTAGAAACCAACTTGTTAATTTACCTTGCATATATTTATAAGGGAGAATATAAGTGGACAGGTGCGGGTATGGGGGAGCTTTCCCACCCTCATCTCCCGCGCACCTATGTGGTGTTAATTTTAACCCCTCTATTTATGACATCCTAAAAATTCATAAACTTGATTTCATAATTAAATTTCATAGATTTCCTTTATTAATATACTTCTAATGAATTAGTTTAATAAATATCAAATTTTAAGATCATGAATGATTTTTTATGTATTATTAATATGATGATGCCGATGATCTAACAATATTGAGTTTTTCTATTTAAATAAGAAATTTTAGATACATAGAAAATGAGTTGAATGACATATAAATTTATATAAAAAATTTTATTATGTCGTATTAGAGGGATGAATATTAATTTTTGGGAAGGAACCTCAATTATTATTAGTAGGTAAATTTGATAACCTTAGTATTTATTTTGTCATATTAATATTTAAGTATTGAGAGTATGATTGGGAAAAATTAATGTGTTACATAAATAGGAATATTTATTTTGGTCATATCAATATTTAAGTATTGAGAGTATGATTGATAAAAATTAATGTATTACATAAATAGGAGATGAATGGTTAGTGTTTACAAGGAGTAAATCCAAAGGTGGAGGATTGATTAAGAGTTGGGATTAAATTTGAAATCAATAGTGTAGATTTTATGTGAAGCGATCTTACGCAAATCAATAGTAAAAATTTAGATTTTAAGTGACCAATGAGAGTTTAAGTTAAGTATTGGTGTCGTGGAAAATCCAATGACTGAGATCAAAGATGACAACATTTGATTAATAGATGAAAATTTTGAAGAAAGAAAAATGAAAGAAAATAGGAAGCCATAAGGGATTCAGATCTTTGTAGTCAAAAGAAGAAATTTGAACAAGGAAAAAAGAGGTACGTGGTTCGTGCATACAACCTCAATAAGAGATGACGTGGTTTGTTTAGGTAATATGACACAAACTAAGTACATGTGAAAGGGATCATTTGTCTTCTACCTTGTAAAACAAATTTTCACACCAACCTCCCCTCAAAGTGGTGCAATTTCAAGTTTGAAATTAGCAAATATTTTTCACTTTTACCCCTCAAAAGACAGCCTGATTTAAGAAACATATTGTCTGAAAATAAATCATAACATCCCATATTCCCATTCCATTCTCACACTAGCTAAGCTCATAAACCTAATTCCTCTAGCCACCACCAAGCTCAAAAAACTACCAACACTATTCTCCATCCCCAACACCCCTCTAACATCCTCCTCCCTCCATTTTCATGCTATAAGCAACCCTATTACCAAGTTCGAAAAAGTGTGAAGTGGAGTTAAAGGACGTGTTACTAGAGGTAACCTAGTGGTTCTCTTTGTGTTTTTGTCATTTATAGAAAACTAAAGCATGCTATGTAGTTAGAATCTTAATGTTAGACTCTTTCTTACCTAGGAAATGATTTTAAGAAGAACTTTGGAGGTCTGAGGTCTTAGAGGATCCAAGGAGCATTTCAGTAAGATCTACGAACTTCGTTAGATCTTAAGATTTTTGTGATAATATGGTATGAGTCAAAAACTTTAGTATGAATATAAATTATATGATAAGATTTTAAAGAGAATAAGCTTTATGTTCCACATTGGGATCACTTGGTTTGCTTATGTATGTCTAAAGTTATGTGCATTTGAAGTTGTGGCATAAAACTAGAAAGTAAAAGAACCCCTAGGGTACAGTCTAGTCACTGTTTTTATGAAAACTGAATCCCTTAAGCTCAAAATTTTGGATTACAAGTTATATATCTAATTATTAGATTCTTTAAGCTTTCCAACAATGTACCTTACGCCTCAAACGGATAAATATGTAATTTTTGGTGAATTTTACAAGTTAAAACTACAAACTAAGAGGTTTTGCTAGAACGATGTACCAGCCACAAGTTTTGTATGTTTTGGGTTAGTAAACTATGATGTTTTGTAATACTATTTTTGGTCAATAAATTAGACATTGTAAGCTTTTTGATGACATGTTTGCCTCATTTAGACATGTAAGTGAATTGTTATGATTTTTTTACTTTTAACCACAAATCTGAGTATATGGTACATACGTGAGATCAACAATAAAAAAAACCTCATTGTATAGCATAAAAAAACTCCTAAAATTTAAGAAAATAACTTAATGATTGTGAAGTAGACATCTTAAGTTTTAAAATGAGCTATCATGCGTTTAAAATGAATAAGTACATAATGTTTAATAAATCACACAACATTATATTGAAATTTGGTAAATTGAGATTTTACTATGGGACACTAAGGAAAACGTACACACTAAGGTTTGAACACCTTAATATTTTGGAAAATAAATTATAAAGACAGAAACTAGATACTTCAAGTTTTCCAATAGGTTATCAAGTATCTAAAACGGAATTATACACAAATTTAAATAAATCTTACAAGTTAAGATCTCAAACTAACAAAATGATTAAATATTAAAAATGTGACACAAGGATAAGTCATAACATATGAACATAAAAATTAATAAAATGAGTTGATATTAAGTGTATAATCAAATAAATATGAAAAACTTTAATTTTATAAAGTTGAATCACACGTTTTATATGAGTCAAGACAAAGTAAACTAGAGGATTACTAGATATATACTAAGAGACTACCTTAGTCCAACTTTATAACCATGGCTAATGAGATTGGGCCTTATAAACCTAATACTAAATGGAAGACAACCCACTTAAAAGTAGACACTTAGGTGACTTCTTATCACCGAGGCAACGAAGATTAATTAATTAACTAAGAAATAGATAGATTAATGAACTAATAAATATATAACAAAATATATTCATGTTAAGAAGGTTAATTAGTAATAATTAATTAATTAATTAGAAGAGTTAATAAATGATTATTAGTTGTGTCAATAAGGGTATTATGTTGAGTAACTACATATTAAAATACGTGATTTATTAGATATTAATTAATAATTAATTATTGATAAAATTATTAATACAATTATGAATGATTAATTAGAAATTAATTAAATATTAATTATTAGTATAACCTAATTATTAATTATTAATATAACAAATTATTAATTATTAATTATTATATGAGAAAGAATATTTAAGTTACATAATTAATTATTAAGGATATAATTATTAATTAGTCAATTAAAATTATATAATTTATTTATAATTATTCAAAATTAAGTAGTAGCCATTAATTAATTAATTAATTAAATGATTGATTAATTAATTAATTAATCAATTAAATTAAATTAATAATTAATAGAAATTTTTTAACACTTGATAATTAATATAAATTAATTATTGAGGTTAATTATGATACAAGTAAATTAAACTTATAAAAAATAATAAAATATATATAGCTATGATTTGCTCTAATATCGAAGTATTGTTAAATCAGGACAATTCACGAAACTTAAGTAGTAGGAATTACTTCAGAATTTTTAAGCACATAAGACCGGTAAGTACAAACCTCTTACCTATCGCATGGAACAAAATGTTTTCCTTGTTGATGTTCTATATTTGTTATAATTTGCCTTGATAATATGATGAATATAGACATTATATGTAATGCTTTGATCAAGTATTTGACGTATATAATTTCTCTTACACTAATATGATTAACATGCCTCATAGAGATTTATGCTATAATAATAGATGCATAGTGACATGTAAATATACAAATTATTAATTAATAAGAATAAGACTAACAAAAGTTGGAATAATTGTTGTACCAACCTCCAATCAGTGAGAAGATATGACAAGAATGAAAATTATAAGTTATATAACTTGGAGGTTGTTGGAGTGTCTCCCTCCTCTCCCCCTAACTCCCCATTGGTTGCGTGCAAATGGTTATGACATAAGGGCCATTAAGTAGACAAGATACACATATATATAATAAAGCATAATTGAACACATATAGATCACATATATTTTGAACATTCATATTGTGACGTGTGATGATATGATTTATGAAAATATTTTGTGAGATATAGTTTGTACTTGTTGAGCAAAAACTTATTTATGTGTGTTCGTGCTGTATGTAACGTAGGTAAGCACCTCACCACTTAAATGTTTTCAGGACTGACGAAGCAATACAGAGGCGATGAAGGAAGGGTGTAAGATACCATCATAAATTTAATTTCCATATTTAGACTTTTTAAATTATTTTGTGTTGATTATATTTATAACTATGTTTTTAATATTTTGGTACTACTAAACTAATAGGAGTACTTTACGAGAAAAAGACATTAGAGTCTTTCCTCTTAACTCACATGATATTATAGCTTTTTAAATATTAGTTAAGTATGAACTTGAATGTGATATTTGTTATCTAGAGATTTTTAATTTCCTCAGTTAAATTTTTTTTGTATATTTAACTATTGAAGTACGAATATGATTTGTTTAAAAAAGAATTTATGTATTTTTGGAACATAACATAAATAAGTGTTAAGATTAAATGAATTAAAAATAAGTAAGTTAGTTAATGGTCTGAAAAGTCAGATCGTTACAGTAGCTACCTTGTACCCATATATTATTCCACATACCGATCCCATTAGAGACGAAGACGGCATGTACTTGCATCCACGGGTTAAATACTGTAAATATGCTATCTATCTCAAATATTTTAAATAATGCTATTTATTGTAAATATTTTTTAAACATACCCTATTTGTTGCGATTTCTGTAAAATGTATATATATTTATGGGCGTTAAATTAGCACAATGGGCCTTTTGATATACCAAATGTAATTACTTATGAAAATTGTTATAAATCCATCAAAATTCTTTTAATACCATTCAGTCCAATTTTAATTATCTAGTGATAAAAAGAAACAATCTCATCTGATGAAAGAAAAAGAAGAAAAAAAAAAAAAAACCATTGGCTAAATTTTAATTGCTCACATTATTTCTATCATCCAATAGTTCAAAGTGGAATACAAGTTACATTCCAAGAAAGTGAGATGTAATGTAGCTTCGTAATTACCATGTTACTTGCGTTTTAGTTTTGATTCAACCAGTCTATATGATATTATTTTTTCTTATATAAATAATGAGCGTCTATATGACGTTGTAATTATAATAGGTCTGATTAGTAAATAAATTGTTGGGTTATTTACATAGATGTCCAAATTAAAGATGTTGATTTGAAAAATATCCATTTTTTTTCTTTTATTTACAAAAATGTCTAAAATAGTACTTATAAAGACAACATTACTCTTCATAAAGAATTGAGAATTAATAAATAAGGGAATTATTAAAAAAAAAAAAAAAAAAGGAAACAAAAAAAGGGAAGAAAACGTTTGAATAAAGATTTTTTAATTTGATTCCATGAAATTGGTAAACAAAATGTTATAAAAGGAAAAAAAAAATGTCATAACGATATAATAATTATCATAAAGAAAAAATAATAATGATATATAGTAATATCATAAAGAATAACATCATAATGATATAGTAATTATCATTAAAACAACTTTCTTGTTACATTTAAATATTAGAAACTAACTATTAAAATAATAACAACAATAATAAAAGAAAAAATTATTATCATAACGTTATAATTATCATAAAGAACCTAAATCATACTTAAAAAAATACTTAAGAAGCATTCTTATCAAAAACCTTAATCATATTAATAAGCAATCACGATAATAAATAACTAGTCATTAAGATAAAGATACAATAATGATAAACAAATAAAAAAAATTGAAACATGACGAGAGAAACGATTTTAAATATACTAAAAGGGCAAAATGGGTACTACAAGTGAATTTTTTTTTAAATGAACATTTACACAGTATTATCAAAAAATGAACATATTTTAAAATGGAGTCCTAAAAATAGTCTTTTTATGTAATTATTTTTAAATTGTTCAATCGTGGATGAACTTCCACAAAAAGATTGTCAAAAATCCAAAGAAAAATTATAATTTTATGACCGGATATGGAAAGGTGCTTTATTTTTATTATGAAGTTTTAAACCATAAATAATATGATGATTTAACGGACCTTTTTAAAAATTTAAGGACTCATGGCCAATAAATTTCTTTTTCAGACCAAATATAAAATTCACTGAAAAAGAATCAGCTGCTTTTTTTCTTTACTTTTTGGCTTTTGCTAGGAAAAGCACAATCAAGTTTTGGCCTGCCTTTGGACGTTATTGAAGTAGAGAGTGAAATAATCACATTTAGACCACTATCTACATATATACATATATATATATATATATATATGTATATCGTTTGCTTTAATGATGATTAAAAGAGGAAGTTTATGGCTTTAATGCATTTTAGGAGTAATCCGCAAGCATCAAACTCTGTATAAATGCTCCAATTAAAGTAGGCATCTAAGTCGGAAGCATAGCATAGGTGTGAAAACAAAAACAAAAAAGGTCAACACGCTAGTGTAAAAACCGTGTAAAACATGTTTTAATATTCCACAATTATTCAAAGCTTATCCACTTTGATCTTGTCATTAACAGCATTAAGTTTTACTTTTTTAACTTTTAAAAATCTATTTTCCTTCTAACATTGTGATTAATCTACTTCAAGAAAATGCGACTACCCTACTCTCTCTCTCTCTCACATATAAATAAATAAAGAAAAATATATTGGGATATTGACAATGTTAAATACTCTAACTAATAAAGAACGGGTCGCACCCGGAAATCAAACTTTGTGTTAGCATCATTCATATATAAAATAGGAAAAGGGGTTTGATTTGAAAGAGAGGGTCTCACTCTTTCATCCATATATAAAGAAAAATGCTTTGAGACATTAGTGGTATTAAATATCACAACAAATAAAAATAACTCTCACTCGTAAACCGAGTCATTTACTATAAGATTCACTATTTATTAATGTGTATTGTTGAACATTATTGATATCCATTAGCATTGTATATGTATAAATTATGAAAGAAATCTCAAAGTTGAAGTCTACGGCACTTTTGGGAAACCTAACTTCCGCCAAAGCCTTTGTGTCCAAGTGCACAAGCTTTAGCCACAAATTAAATATTATATTTAAGACAAAACCCACTTAAACCCACCAACCTTGGTTAAATACTTTATCATAAATTAATCCAAATCAAAAGCTATTCCTTCTCTCATCCACATTTCAATTGATCAATTAACAAGTGCTAAAAAACCTTCTCCAATTACCAAACCCATATTATTGGTCTAAAGCTTATCGAATCTCAACTTGTTATCTAAAATTTATTAATTAACTGATTAATTAATTAACATGCTTGTTTATCTCACTTTTGTGACCTTCTTTTGCCGAATAGTCAGTACATGTGTAGTTGGGGATTCTTGTGTTCTCTGTGCCTAGTCTTTTTTTGTCCAAAACCCTAAAAGATGTACATTTTTTATTTTTTATTCAATGATTCTTAACCATCTGATAAAGTGCTTGGCTTTTTCCGTTAAGGTTTTTTTTTTTTTTTTTCCTTCATATATATATATATATATATATATATATTAACAGATCTCAATACTCGATTAAGCAACTTTGGATCAAGACTGAGCTGATCATTGGGCCATTAACAATTTCTACAGGGTCTCAAAAAAGTTTGGCACTTTATGGAATATGCCACTTTTGTACGAAACAAAATATATATAAAATCCTTTCAATATATATATATATATATATATAATTCCCTTTCCCATGCCCTTAACTTTAATCAAACCATCATAAATTCCTACTATATATAAACTTCCCAAGAGTTGACTACAACTACATTATTAATTCCAAAGTGAAAAGTATTGTCCTCTCTCTCTCTCTCTCTCTCTCACATATACTTTTGTGGAAGTAGACGCAATATTAGACCGTATATATCAAAAATGGATCTGCAGCTTAATTAATTATACCTTTTTGTCCTACATAAATATAAATATACCTATCTCAGTTGGAGTAGGATATTATGGACCTAGTTAAAACCTTCTTATATTTCAAAATGGAATATTTACATAGTTTCAAATAATCCATAGGCTTATCAATTCCTAGTTCTAAGTCTAACAAGTTGAGAGTCGTAATAGGTCTTGAGACTTTGTTAACCATGCTTTTGCAAGTAATTCAAAAAAATTAAAAAACAAAAAACAAAAACAAAATTGTATTTACCTAATTTTTCTTTTTCACTTGTTTTTTATTTTTTATTTAATTATAAAACAAACAATATACTTTGTAACCGCATCAATATCTATGGTTGGAAAGGATGCATTCTCATTTCGTCCACTTTATATCTTGTGCATATTAATTTGCTAAGCATAGTATACGTGGCCATTTCTTTAGCTTATATTATTTTCAGACAACTAAATTTATTGTTATCATATTTGTTATTATAATTATTATTATTTTCATCATTATTTTTATTTTTATTTTCTTGGTGACAGAAATGGTTTTAGGATCTTTAGTTTAGTTAGCTCTAATCATTAGACTTAATAGACATTCTTTTTATTTTTTTAATTGCAAACATGCAAGCACGTCTCTGAATTCCTAGTTCAGCGAAAATGTCATAGGTTCAAGTCCAGAGGACGAAGAAAAGGAAAAGCAAAAAATAAAGAAAGATAGTCTTTTTTTTTTTAATGATTAAAAAGATAGTGTTAATAAACAAGAGAGAAATTAATATTAAGCAACATTAAAAAGAAAAGAAATTTTCTTTTTAGGTGGGGAAGGAAAGAAAGTTGATGTAAAAATATGTGTACTAATTATTGGATTTGATATCTAGATGCCCAAATCTAATTCCTGATATTCTGCCAACTCAAAGTTGGCGTAGAATTATATTTAGGGTTGATTGATTGATTCAAGGGAAGGAATTAATTAATGTTTTGATATGTATTGAAAAAAAGAACTAAAGTTATGCATGCTTTATGTCCATCAAAAAGAAAGGAAAAGAATTGGTTTCAGATAAAATCGGAGAAACATAAAAATATAGGCTGTATTTGAAAGCTCCACTCCAGTTAGAGTTTTCAGAATATTTTGCTTTTGTCTTTAAAAATAAATCAATTTCACCATTCACAGCTCTAAATCTCTCTTTTTTCATTTTTAAAAAATTCAAACTTAAAAAATTCATAATTTTGTTATTTCAAATTGAAATGAGATGTTTAAAAAAATAATAATAATATGACGAGAGAAACAAAACAAGATCTATATTGTTATTTGTTTCCGATCATATTCCAAGTTTTTACACTTATTAACTATCATAATTCATTTTCAACCAAACGTACATTTCCAAACATTAATTTATTTCAATCAAAATATTAATAATATTCTACCTTCAGTTAGTGTTCGAAATGCCACCTTTAATTAGTACAGAAATGCTAGTTCTATTTTACCTTAAGAACTACAAGTAAATTAATTTAATACTTTCCGACAAGAAAAAATTAATTTACTACGAATAGTTTAAGAACAACTTGTGCATTGGTTTTTCGTTCTTCGATATACATTCAATTTTCTTTTCTTTTTCTTTTTCTTTTTCTTTTTTTCTCCTTAGAAGTTCGATATAACATTCAAGCTATTGTGAATCTTCTCCTTTCTTTGTAGTAGATCTATAAGTAGTCTAGCAACTAGCAAGTAATTCTCTCCAAAAAAAAAAAAAAAAAAGTCTTATCAATATTTCAGGTGACTATAATATAGCTTATTTTATTTGTAAAAATAGAAAAAAGGAAAAAAGTAAAAGAGAAAAAGAAAGGAAGAAAAAACTTCCAACAACATGGAAAGATCGATTAGGAGAGAAAGATAAGCTAAAGGTAAAAGACATTAATAACCTTGCCATGGATTCGACTCGTAAATTTCGTTCTTTCTATGACCTTTTATATTTTTAACAATACAATATCACATTAATCAAAATAATCATAATTTTTAATATAACATTTTAATTATTGTGATATATTAACATTACTAGATAGACATAAAAAAGAGACGAAAAAAAAGTAACATGAGAGTTGGAAGCCCTTATTTTCACTATAAATCTCGTTAATTAACATCATCTATATTGATGACTAGATAATAAACGGTCTTCATTATTCTATTAAAAGTGCATAGATAACTACTCTCCCAACAAGAAACCATTCCACATATGAGTACTAAACAAAGAAGATATAATCATGGTTGATATAATATTATATATGTGTGTGACACTTATGTAGTCATTGAATAAAATTGTTTATATTTGTGGTGTGGGCTAGTGGGTAGCATGAATTGGAAGATAACATAGCCTATCACCTGAGGAGAAGTGGGTCTGAGCCATTATTTTAATTAATTAGCTTAAAAACAAGGACATATATTGCTTTGTCAAGTAAGAAATTCACAATATATATATATATATATATATATGTATCTACTTAAATGTACACATATATACACACGAAAAAATGAATTTTTAGTCACAATATTTTAATGGACACTTTTAATCACAATATTTTTAAGTGATTAATTGTCACTTTTAATCACAAGGTTAAGACTAATTTACATTTAGTCACGAATTTTGTTGTTGTTAATTGTTTATTAGTTACAAGGTTATAAATAAAAGTGACATTTAATCACACAAAAATTTTGTGACTAAAAGTGTAAATGTTGTGATTAAAAGTTCAAAAAATTTTTTTTTTGTAGTGATAATATATATATATATAGATATATTGCAATCTTAATATACTTTCATGAAGTGCCTCCTTCATTTCTGCTAGAGTATGCACACAGATATATATTTAACAATAATACCTTTTCCATGTTTAACGAACTGTTTAAACGTCATACATGATTATTAATTAGCATTTGTGCGCCTACCAAAAAAAAAAAAACCTGAAAAATAATACGTTCGCGTATCACATAAAATCGTTCGGATATAACTATAATATATAAGTTTAAAAAAAAAAAAACCACTTTTTGTTGCACAAAAAAAAAAAAAAAAAAGATTTAGAACATATTTATTGTGTATGAGTACTCGAAGCATGTATATCAAAGATCATTAATTATAATTCATTTTTTAAAAAATTTGGAAGCAGAAAAACTTGGTTTAAAAGGTGTCGAGTTTTTGATCAGGAATCACATAAATATGTATCGTGTAGTGGTGAGACCAAAAAGAAAAACGTTGAGAAATATATATATATTTTTTATATGTATATATATACATATATGTATATGTGTGTGTTGGACATGTGTTCGCCCACTGTTTCACGAACAATATTGTTGCTCTCACATGGTGCATGTAATTTATTGGCTTTCACGTTCTTATCGTTAATTCGTGGTTGTAAACTAGCTCTCTAGTAGGTCATACGTATTTGTAATGATTTTATCTTTGAAACTACTTGTCGGCCTGTGTTATATATACCAAGTAATTTAATACTATATGTCCACGTGAAAAATGATCCGCTTTATGTTTAGGTACATAATAAAAAAAATGGAGGGAATAGAATAAGAAAAATATTTTTCCCCTTTTCTTCACCAAAAAGAAAAAAGAAAAAAAAAAAAAAGAGGACTTTTCCTAAATTCTATAGAAGAAATTTTCAAAATTGTTTATCAAACCAAAACTACATATATTTAGGAAGCCTTGAGGGAAATAAAAAGTTTTCATCATCTTGATACGCAGATGGTTCAGCCTATGCAACTAAAATGCTGCAAGGACCAAAAAAAAAATCATAAACGAGGTGGTTCCAATGTTGTTGGGGGTATTTGCCCCACAAAAGACGAGGCATGACACCTATCTATTGAATATTAGAGGTTAGGGTTCTGGTAATAGGACCTTGAGATCTTTCTAATTGATCACCTCATCTATAAATTGAGCAATACTTCACTCTATTTGAAGGATCCTTTTACTCTCTTTTAAAAAATTCTACTATCCTCTTATCTTCTTTTAAAATTGTTTTGTCTGATTTGAACATTGGAGTGCCTTATGCAGATGCACTGACGCGGCGATGCCTCCCCACCATGAAAAGAGTGTCAAAGGACAGCAGAGGAGGATAGAAGGACGATGATTTGGAGAGACCTACACCAACAAGTGTTACTTAATTACATGAAAATGCAAAAGTGCCTAACTAAATAGGTATATATATTAAAAATATATATATTTAGAAAGGCATTATTAGGGCATAATTTTACCATCAAATCAAGCTAGAAATCTGGTAATTATGATCATGAAATAAGTCTACAATTCTAACATACTAATTCTAACATAACATGCGCTTCAAAAAACCAAAAAATCAAACATGTTCGTGTGATCTATATGTATGAACATCTTTACTTTCAAAAATTAAAAACTTTATTGGCTGATCATTATGATGATAGTAACACAATCTTCAACACCAATGCCACGGATTATGTAATAGCTTCCAAGTGTGGCCATGTGCATCGGTTTCTCGAGAACATGTACAAATTAAACTTTATTTATTTATTTATTTATTGCTATAGTATTGAAGATATCATCTAGGGCACGCGCTGAAAATATTGCATTTATTTCACTTTGACTTGAATCAGAAAGCATATATATACATATATGTATACATACATATGTATATGGACACATATTCACACACATACACGTGTATATTGCATATATCTATTGGATTTTTCTATCTATCTATCTATATATATATAGACACCGAAGCGAATTAAATTCTCATCAAACACAACTTTTTCTTGGAAAGTTCCAAGTGAAATCATAGATGTGAGGGAGGTTAAACAAGCATGTCTTTCTACTATTGAGCTGAATTTCAAACACAAAATATTCAATTCACCTTACTGAGATTCCCTTACCAAATTATAAAAATCAATGATTCAATGAACATGGGTTTCAAACAACTAAGATCGCATCCCAAATGGGAGAGCTTGAGAATGACAACATATTGATGATTTGGTTGAAATATTTATTATAAATATTTTATTATGTAATAAATTTAACAATGTGAACTAATATATAATTAATTAATCAAGTACACAAACAAAAATCAAGATTACACTCTTGTGGTCCTCATTTTAGCAAGCAAGAGTTTGGCCACGAGGTCTGTCGAAATTCCAAAGAGTGAGTTCAAAATAATTTTTTTAAAAAAATATCAAGATGTGGAGAATTCTTTTGTATGGCCATTGAGATATTCTGTTGAAATTATATATAACATAAATCTTGAACAAGTCATATCTGGATTTTATTATTTAGCATATTAAAATGAGATAGGAAAGAGAGATAGAGAGATCACATACTATCATAACTAATTATATGCTTTTTTTAAACAATAATATTATTAATGCTATAAAAAGCATATATAGCTGCTGACAGATATCGTCAAACTTTTATTGTGATTAATCATTCATTGGGAAAGAAAAAAAATACTCCAAAAACTATCGTTGCTATGGAAAAATATTTATTAAAAAAAAACCATGAAATTTTTAATACCAAGGAACTAAAAAAAAAAACCATGATTCTTCTTCTTCTTTTCTTTAATGTGTAACCACTCATGTCTCC
This sequence comes from Ficus microcarpa, assembly GCA_025413485.1. Taxonomy (NCBI): domain Eukaryota; kingdom Viridiplantae; phylum Streptophyta; class Magnoliopsida; order Rosales; family Moraceae; genus Ficus; species Ficus microcarpa. Next base: position 15,320,684 of record CM046376.1, read on the forward strand.
TGTTAATGAAAGGAATTATATATATACAAACATTTATATTGTAACATAAATGTTGATCTACAAGAAGGTTAGCGTCACTGAACTGCAATGATACAAGAGTACAGATCAGTTGTTATCATTTTTCTATCACATAATGACTGTTATCCTACTTCTTATTTAGCATATCGTCTACATTTAACAACCTCATCTCATTAGATAGAAACTAAATGTAAAAAATACTTAAGCAATTTTTTTCCTATAAAGTAATTTATTGAGATGTTAAAATTTAATTGAAATGATAACTAAAAAGATAGAGAAATAGAATAGCAGATCTGAGCTAAACTCCTGATACAAAGCTTTGAAAGTATGTTCACAGTGCTCTCTGTCAAGTAGCATTAATTCACGCATGCTTCAGTTAAATCTCCATTAATATAGATGAATTTATTTATTTCTTTTGGATGAAAATTGAAATTCTTTTACCACAAGTTAAATCATGCTGCCAAAAAATTACTTGTTTTTTGTTTGGCTCCATTTTCTCTTTCTTTCTCGCTTCTCTTTCTCTTTAAAGCATGAGGAATAGGGTTTCTCAATTGTTTTCTTCTTTTGGGGCCGGATTTCAATGGATGTATTCAGCTTGTCTCTAGTTTCTCGACTCTCACTACTACAGAATGTAGATTCCACGAAAGTTTTTAATTGTCGTGGTAACATTTTCACGACGGTTTTCTAACTGTCGTAAAATTCAGGATCATGGAATCTTTTCAGATTCTACGACGGTTTTTTAACCGTCGTATAATAGGCAAAAATAAGGCCTAATTGTGAATATTTAAGAACATACCATGACGGTTTCCTTGGAAAACCGTCATGGTAGCTCACCCTTACCATAACGGTTTCTTAAGGAAACCGTCATGGTAGGTAACAACGAAAAAAAAAATTTACGAATTCGTTTCATTTCCCACGGGTGGCAAATCCCATGTGTTATCTATTATATTACACAGCCAAGAATAAAATGATAAATAATCTGTAATTACCTGGATCACAATATACAACAATTAATATAACGATAGTACAAAATTTATATACTGTTTTTAGTCAATATTGTATAAACCGCATGACAAATGTAGCCCACTCTTGCCTAACCAAACTCATGTCAGCATCAGTATGAAAATCCTTGGTTTGAAATGAGGCTAGTCCGTCAACAGTCAACGATATTTTTTGCATAAAAGCTAACACAAAATCACCACATTCTACATAACCTTCTTGTATAGCACATCGAACAGTATCAATCAATGTCCCCCAGTTGTGTCGCTTTCTTATTCCTCTTCCCATCAACGATTTCCAATCATTAAGTGCCTTAACATACCAACAAATTTCAAAACAATTACAACAACAATTATGCTATGTCAAATTAGAGATATGAACATCAAAGAATACTTACATCGTAATTAGGTCTTTAAAATCATCACCGGTTCGTTTCCTAGAGGATTAAAATACAAGACCGAGTCATCCCACGGATCAATAACTACCAAGATCCAATGTTGGCTGCTGTTATATGGCATGAGAAACAGCTTTCCCTTTGGTGTGTTTCTTAAGATCCGTAGAATATTGTCGGCCCTCTCTCGAACGTAGGCTTCGTGATCTACATTCTGTTGAACCGATGAGACAAGGACTAGAGAAATAAACCCGAACTGTTGATCTATACCTGCTCTTGCACAACAATCCGCTAAGTATCTGCAAAATAATTAGTCACACTTGTTATGCAAAAACAACATATATAAGATTAACAAGGATAATTAATACTATTTTTTAAGGATAAATGTATTACTTGATGTAAACTATTATGCTGTTTGCACTAATTTTTTTAAATGTTATGAAATGGTATACATCTTCAAACCCAATATATATGGGCATGTTATCGCCAATGACGAACTGTTGTTCTGGGCACGCTATTTGGGTACTGTCACGCATGGAACTTTGTGCGTAATATGCCAAAGGTTTCAATTTGAAGGGAATTTCACTAAAGTCGAACGAAGGTAATTCTTGTTGCGCCGGTTGTTGTTGTACCGCCGGTTATGACTGTATTTTCTTCTTCCTTGTTCTCTTTTTGGTTCGTTTGCTTCCCTCAGCTTCTCGGTCAGGAGCATGATTGGGACATTGACTTGCCTGGCTCATACTTGTTTGAATGACGGCTAATCTTTTAGGCCAAACAACAAACCCACCGATAACTTCTTCAATATATATGGCTTCGTTCGTCGAAATAGATAGGAGTGCACGTTTTAGTTTTAGGACTGTAATTGTCACTCGTACATTCTTCTCACCTAAAGGAATCCCATGGACTATGTCGGTTGGAACACAATCCATGTATGTCTTGCCGATTGCAACATGCACATTAACTAAATCAATAAGAAAGAGGTGGCATTCCTTACTTGCATTCGGCATGGGCTGCGGATATGACGCCCCAGCTTCTTTTTCATTTAGGGTGCAACTAGCCTTGAAGCTGTTGTGTTGATCAATAGTTGGTGTGGCCATCTCCTTGGCCATAGTCTTTCAGTTAATACCGTATTTCGCACAAAGTTCCTGTACGGTTCTTTCCAATGCGGCAAGCTGCCATTTCATATATGAGACTTCAGCATTTTCCCTTGAACTTTGCACAAGGTTGAAATATTGCGATTGCTTGACAAACTTAGATTGACCCCAGATCCTACCCGAATGCTCGGCATTGCCTAATGCCTTGGTCAATATGTCATTTGTCCTCACAGATTCGAAACTTTCTTGTGTCTCTTGTTCACTAAATTCATCTTGTAACAATTAGAGAATATGTTATGAACTTGTAAACATAAAGGAGTATATGGGATGAATTTATTAGACCATGGATTCGAAAACTTACTATTGTATCGGCAATAATTTTAAATGATGCATTCTTGAACTCTCCAATGGGTTTGATACGCATGTCCAGCCACCTAGTATGCCGCTCTGCCCATTTTCTCGTCTTCGTAAATTGTAGTTTAATAATTACCGTTATTGAACATAAAGGAAAAAATTGGAAGTATAACATACTATTTACACATTTTATCTAAGTAATTCACATACATGTATTTGGTCATGTTTTCTATATCCGTCTCGACCTCCGGTTGATCCGTATTTGCTCTTCTTTCTTATCTCACTTCCTTGTTCGGATAGTCTTTTGAATTTCGAGATACGTCGATATGCAATGAATTTTTCCCAATCATCCTGGCTGATGGTGGGGTAATTGTGAATCACTTTTGGTGGTTATTGCCACACAGTTTCTTCGTCAATATGATCCCTGACAAAAGTTTAGTAAAGATCATATCTAAAATTTTTCGCTGATTCTGCACATGACTTTAAAGTTTGATTTTTAAACGATGGTTCCACGGTGAAAGAAGTTACGACTTCCATCCACACTCTTCTTTCCTTTGGCTTAAATCGGCACTTCTAAAGTCCGATATCCAAATGGGAATGTGCTCTCGAGCTAGCACTCCAATTCAACTCTGTGATTCATCTCCTTCCTTGCCTAATGGTTGCCCTTTCGTGTCGAAAGAAACTTCAATTCGTTCTCCCTTCAACCTAACAATGTGGACTCTTCACAGAAAAGTTGCTCTTCGTTTACCATCTTCATTGGGATTGAATCTTGGTGAATTGGTTCCTCGTGGTTTTCCAATAGGAGTTTGAGTTGACAATCCCTCCCATTATGTTGCGACCTTTTAAATTAATCTAAAACAAGGAAGCCTCGAAACACTTTAAAAACAAAAAATCATCATCATTAAATCATTAGAAAATCATGGCACCGAAACACATAAAAAGCACACGAAAGCATACATTAAATCTTTGTAAATCACGAAGCTAAACAAAAACTTTACTTAACAACGGAAATGACACACAACCTAATTAAAGAGACATTGTATCGAACATGTAATATGCAAACATTTAAGTCACAAAATCAATACTTTTTCCCGGAAAATTCCCAAATTCGTGCCTTACTCAATCAATTTAATTTAATTTAAAACTAATTCTCACTCAAAGAGGCATTTTTAACGAACATGTAATATGCAAACATTTAACTAACAAAATCAACACTTTTTCTCAGAAAATTCCCAAATCCGTGTTTTACCCAACCAATTTGATTCAATCTAAAACTAATTTAACCACAATCAACAATCACCAAAAACGTGGGAGACAGATTTTGGCCATTTGAGACGAAATATTCGCAACTCAACAATCTACAAAATCAACATTTTAGATGAAAAATTCTCATTTCTGTGCATTACCCAAGCTACTTACCGGCTTGTCGAGCGTGTATACGAGCGAAAGTTATATAAGATGTGGCTGACTCTCCAGTGAGTTGATTTGATCTATTGGGCAATCATTATAACTTGGAGGAGTCCTTCTAACTCATTTCTTTGTAGTTTAGGAATTCGAATTGACACGTATATGATAAGATGTGGGATATGAAATTTGACCTGTGCAATATGTCAATTTAGCTTTAGCTTCTTCCATCAATCAAATGCTAACTCATTCCATATTTCATCTAAATGGATATATATGTCGACATAGTGCGGCGCTTCTAAATTGTCTATGCAGCTCTCGATAATTCTCTCATTATCCATGTATTAGATTTGATATTTTTCAAAAATCAAAGAATTTCGTATAATTGTTACGCCTTCGTTATATAAGCGTAGTAAGCTTACCAATTATATAGAATCAAAATGTGATGAACACTCTTCTTTGTAATTTAATACCATTTCATGCACCATATATCTATTACCTATATGTAAAAGCAAGAATGTGTTTTTCATCCTGCCTCCAATGGTTAACACGTGGCAACTACATCAACGTCACATAGCTACTCATATGGTGGCGCAGTCAACACCATATATATACATATATATATATATATATTTACTTTATTTGGTTTATCTATTCCATGCGCATAAAATGTGTATAATACAAGTAGTGTGTGTATATATATATATACAGGTGACATCTTTTTTAATAATCGTCTAAATTTCGAAAAAGGACATGAAAGTAAAAACGAGTAGAAAATATAGAAAACAACGATAATTTTTTAATTAAAAGGACAACGAAAAAAAATTATGCCCAATTTGTCATTGACTACACAATTGATATTTACTTTTTCCCTGGAAAGAGAGATTTGTATACTTTCTTCCCCAAGATCCCAACTCATCTTCTTAAAATGGAGGGCGTAAAAAGGAAAATTTGCTAGAATGACAGATTGAAAAAGTAAAATTTACAAAATGATATTTTTTCTATCCTTTTTTTTTTTAATTAAATACGTTGCGTTTAATTTACTGATTGAAGTAAAATTTTTTGAGTTGCAGTTCTTTGACTTTTTAACAATGAATTAAAAATTTTATTTGACTTTCTAGAAAAAAAAAAAGTGAATTGAAAATTTTAATTTAGAATGGTGTTTCGAACAAAGGCACGTAAAAAACTCGAGTCATTTGACAAATAATAAGAATTTTTGAAGACATTTTGTAAATAAGATATTTAATTAAAATTTAAGTCATTTTACCAGAAGAATTTGTTAGGAAGACAACTTTTAAAGTGAAACTAGCTAAACGACAGTTTTGTTTTCATTCTTACAATATATGATTTTTAAAAATGGACCCCTTTTATTTATTTATTTATTTATTTATTTTGAAATTCCACAATCCAAAGTTGATTCTTTGATGGATCCCAACCCAACGAGCTCGGCGAGATTGAAGCAAAAACAAAAAATCATGAAAATGAAGAACAAAAAAAAAAAAATTTTCATGAAGAAAAAATAACTAAAAATTTTGGCGGGGAAAACATAAGAATAAAAATGTAGAAGAATTGGGATTGGGGAGAAACCTACTCGCGAAAGTGAAGTGGAGAGCATAATACTTCTCGCGACACGTTTTGGATAACAGCTTGAGATTCAATATGATGAGTAGATTAAGTTACAGTAAATGGGTAATTATGAGCGGTTTGTCCGTTGTGAGACTAAAAGATGAAAGAAAATTTTATTTAAAAAAAAAAAAAAAAAAAAAAAGAAGAAGAAGAAGAGTAAACAAAAAGGGAAGTGGGCGCGTGGAATTTGGAAGTTTTGAAGGGAGGGTGTTTTCGTCAACATGCAAGCGAGACCTAGCGGAACTGGCCGACCATGCGTGACGAAAAGCTCCTGCAACTGCCCCCACCCCCAAAATTCCGCTCCCACGCCCACCTTCTAGCGCGTCATACTTAATCGCAATTCTCTTTAATTAGGGTTTGTTTAGAATTCAAGTTTTACTCCGATCAAAGTACTTTTTCAATTGAATTTTTATCTTTTTATAAAATGTCAATAAAAATTATAACTAGTTTTTAAAAATTCAACCAATTCTAACTTAAAAATTTCAACTCCAACCAGCGATCCAAATAGAAGGTTATACTTTTTATTTTTAGAACTAAAATCATCAAATCAAAAATTGAGTATTTAAAAAAAATGTTTGGACGTACTCAAAGTCCAGATCTATTTTATTTTTCTATCTCAATAATTGTTCTCTTAATAGTATTTTAACAATTCATCAATTTGTTCAAGAATTTTCAGTATTTAGCTTTTTCTATGTGACTAAGTTTTCAAATTCAAATGATATGACATAACAATATATTGGGGACAGTCAATAAGATAGGAAATCTGGTATAACAGATCTTAACTCCATACTTAAAATGTTAAACATCATTATTGATTAAAAGTAGACATTTCATCTAGGATCCTTTAATTCATAAATAAAATGAATGGTGATAATTAATAGTGTACAAACTTGAACTGCGTTAGGCAAAAAAAAAAAAAAAAGTAACAATTTGATTTTATTTTATTTTTCCATTTCATCATTTTATGAGATTAAAAAATTTTATCTCATTTTCACTAGAAATTACAAAGTTATAGATATTTAAATTTGAGTTTTACAAAAATGAAAGAGAGATTTTGAGATGTGGATTCGAAATTAATTACTTAAAAAAAAGACAAAAAAAAAAATTCTAAAACTCCAATTGGAGTTGGATGGTCAAACACCTTCTAAATTTAATGTTTATAAAGTTTTACTATCGATAAGGATATCTTCTCATTGCATATAACTCACTCTGAAAGTTTAGATCTTGTTTCGTATTTCACCTTTAACTTTAAAAAGTGTTAGAGTGGCACTTCACATTTAGCCCGCATGAGAATTTTGCCCTTAAGTTAAAAAAACGTTAAAAATGATTCATAATGATGATGTGCCATGATTAAAAGAAACATAAATGAGTTTTATTTTCAAATCAAAAGGTCATATTCATTGTTGCTTAAAAATGTTTTCCTCCATCAATTATTAAAATGCTATTTAAGAGATTTTTTTAGGAAAAAGTTTTAAATGATGATATCACAAAAAAGATATCATATTTTTCCATCATATTAAAGTGTTCGCTTCTCTCTTTACAAACTTGAGATCTAGAGTTTTTTGTGCGTGCTTGTCTTTGGACTCTCGACCCTAGGATAGTGGAGGGGTTTCATCGATACATGATTTAGATAACTAGAATTCTCATAACTATAAAAATAATTTTTTGGTTCACTTATAAAGAATCATCATTTTCAATTTCAAAAATTTGATTTCTAAATCAAAATAAATGGAGTAACAATGTCTATTTCTATCCCTGACTAAAAAAGTGTCATCAGATAGGAGATTGTAAATGTACATTATTAAACTAAATGATTAACATTATTGTAACTAGAGTATCATTATCACTCCCACTGTAAATGTCTTTCTCCGTATCATTTAAAATCGGATCTTCATTTACAATGGTATTTTCAATGGGATCACCACCAAAACTATATTCTATATAGCTTTAAACAACATTGAATCGAACTGTCATTTTTCTATAGAACTTGGTGACGGATACGAAAGACATGACGGGGTTGCACACATTGAAGATTTTGCGGATCTACGACCTATGGGGTTGCGAGGCGAAAGGATGTGAGTGCGGGATGCAAATTTGAGAGTGGAGATGGCTATATGAGTCTCGACGGTTGAAGGGTTCACGATGAGTTTCTTTGTCGACAAGGGAAGCTTAAGGCGAACGAGTGATGATGATTTCGGGGTTTTTGTCCCGAAGCAGTAGCTATCTCATTGGCTAGGCGCATGTCGAGTTTGTCTATCATCGTCGGCTACATGTGGCCTTCATGCACTTGTGTGGACCCCATCCCATGCAAATCTAAGTTTTGAAGCTCATTGTTTTCCGACGTTTTTTGCTATAGGATTTGCTTTGTCACCAATGGTTTTATTTCTGAGGCTGAGTTTTTAGCTTTGTAGTTAGATATAAATAGAATTGGGGTGATTTTTTCACCACGTAAGATTTGGATTTTTATGTGTTACAGTCTTTTGAGTCTCAAATAATGAAGGTGGTTTCCCCACTTTTGGGTCAGTTTGTTATCCGTCTTATTTTTTTCTTGCTAGTGTGTTTAGTTTTGTTTTGGTTCCGCTAAATTTGTTTCTAGTAGGGTACGTGGTTGCATTTGTATGTAGAATTTTGGCTCTTAATTGATTAAAAATTTTGATTGATTGTCAAGTTTTTGTCACAAAGAGCCTTATTGTGCTCGATCTTAATATGCCGAGATACATTCTCATTATTAGTCCTTAAGCATCCATCTTTTTCTTCTAGTGATCGATATCAGAATTTTCTATTGGAACCATTCTCAATTGAGGGTTATGTCTTTTGTACTGCGAGATCATTCAAATTGTTTTGTAGCATCTATCGCTTTATAGTTTAAATGCATATTTTTCTCAAAAAAAATTGTTGTCACCGATGTGAATAGATTTTTAGTTTAACCAAATTTGTTGTCTTTTTAGTGAGTATTTAACCATTCCAATGACAGAATTAAATGCCATGCCATAAAGTTCTGAATGAGAAGTTTGTTTGTCTTCTATCTCAAGGTGTGCTAAGGTTTCGTTTGTTTGTCTTCTCTCTTTAGACTGGAGTCTAGGGGTGTACTTCAGTCGGTCGCCGACAAAATGGTCGGTTAGGTGACAGTCCGACGACATCGGTTTCAAGAGGTGAGAAACTGTAAGTGATTGAGGCGAAGATTCACAGCTGAAAAACCGTCTGAATTTTGGTTTTAGTCTGTCGATACTATCGGTTTCACGACAACAAAAGGACACCGGCGATGGAGGTTTCAGGAAAAAAAAAAAAAAAAAAAACATCGTTGTGGCGAAAAGAAGAAGAAGAAAATGCAGAGTTTTATTTATTTAAAGTATTAGTATTGTTTTCACCATTAGTTAGAGTTAAAATTTTTAACTTGGAATTTGTTAATTTTTTAAAAATTAATTATAATTTTTTTTGTTGACTTTTAAAAAATTCAGTTAAAAAAAAAAACAGTTTAATTGGTGAAACAATACCTTAGTTTTTGAAAAAATATATAGACGAACATATATGGGTAGTGGAACGACAACGTTTCACGTACTGCATAGCATTTACGGTGTACGCACATTAGTGGAACAGTGTCGTTCCATATGTATTAAAAAATAATAAATAAATAAATAAAAAGAGAAAAAAAAAAAAAAAAAAAAAAAAAGATGAAAGGAAGGAAAAGCTGGAGAAACATCGCCGGAGAAGAAGAATGGCTGAGGAGAAGGAGAAGAAGAAAGGTAAGGAAAAATACTCTGTGGGTTCGGTTAACCGTCGATTACAGAGGTGAAAAACCATTCCTCATCAGACGGGTCGGTTTCACAGACAACCGGCGTCATTGACCATCACTTTTCGGTTTTTCTGGCCGGTTTCGACAGGTGCGGTTGGTTCTCGGTTAAGATGTTCACCTTATCAGAGTCCAGCACCCCTTGACTGACCTCCGGCCGATTCCGGCCCTAGAGGACAAGCCTTTGGCTGCTCAGTGAAGGCCTAGGCAGCGGGTTGGGCTTCGTGATTGCTCAGAGGGGATGGACAGTGGCCGGAGTGTTGGCTACGTCTCAGGCTTTGGATCCGGTGTCACGGCGGTGCTCGCAGGTGCACGGTTTGGGGTGGATCTACTGGATCTGAGCCCGGAGCTAGTTTCGTTGTGCCATTGGAGGTTGCTTGCCTCCGTTGGTGTTTTGTCGATGATGAAGGGTACCTCTTCCATGATAACGTGGTGGCATTTTCATGGCGGTGGCTATGATTGATTACAGTATTGCTTATCCAGGTCGCTTCAATCACGTTGGTCGGATCTGCACCGATGGTCTAACTGTGTTATTGGGGCTGTCTCCTTTAATAGTTGTTTATTTTAACAAGTACAATATTATTTCCGTCGTATACGTCTTTTTTTGTCATTGGTTCGTTTTCATTTTTAATGTAAACTGATGGAAAGCGGTTTTCTCACATTCCGATTTGGTTTGTGTATCCGATTCATTTGAGTTGTTTCCTGATAGTATCAATGTCAAAATACGGATATATTTGTTTCTATGCGGTGCAATGGTTGGTTTTAGTATTACAAGTCAGTAGCTCTCAATCGATTAGAGGATTCTATCATTTGTAGAGCATTGTCAAAACTCAAAACGAGTCTCATGCATGCTCGACTATAGGTGTGCTAAGGAATTTTCCTATTGTTGAGTCTTAGTACATGTCCTTCTCCTTGAGATTTATTAGATTTTATTATAGTTCCGATCTTAGTTGATGGTTTTGTTTAGTAATACACAGGATTATTCCCATTGATGTTTATATATTTTTATTTAGTTGACTACAAATTTCTTTTTTAAAAATAAAAAAATTTCCAGTGAAATTTTTTTTTTAGGTAAATAATAGGATTTAACGTTATTAGAGTTCTTAGTTAATTTAAGGGGATGCACATGGGGTGCTTACATACCAAAAAAAAAAAAAAAAAGAGAGAGAGAGAGAAGTTCTTGGCTCGAAATATGAGCCATTCATAAGAAGGACAAAGATATATTATGTTTGTTTTTCTTAATTAATCATGCGATATAATCGTTTAATGGTCATTTTTAGTGGTTTAGCAATAGAACTAAACGGACAACTAAAGTAAATGAGTTCAAGAACTGTTATGATATTTTTCGAAGTTGAGGGACTACTTCGACAGATCATGTAACTTTTAGAGCTTCTGTTGATTTACTTTTTTTTTTTTTTTTTTTTTTTTAAGGGATGTAAAAGGAGAAAGAAGCCGAAGTCTCTAGTAATAAATATAAATAGCATAAAATTTTTTTGGTGATAGCAAACGGTATACTCACTGTAAATTATACAAATGGATGATAATTTTTATGGACGAGTACAGGTACCCGTCCCTAATGAAGTGAGTATGAGGATATAATACCAGCCTCCTTTTTTGCACAATCTCTTCAAGATAGTTTTTATCAAGAAGGATAACAATGGAGCGGGACGGGTACCCACCCCGCCTCGTCCCATCCCATTCCACTCCGTTGTCATCCTTCTCAATAAAAACTATCATTCGTGTAAATAAAATATTTGCTATAAATATCATATTTATAATAAATAATTTATTTATAAAGTATATTTATGATAAATTTATTTTAAAAAATTTCGTAAATAAATAATTTATCATAAATTTATTATTTACCACAAATATTTTTAAAATATGTCATTTGCTTTAAAGATTTTTTTTAAAAATAACTTACTGTAGTATTTTCCCGGATCTAAATTCTTTTTGACACTTGAATACTTTTCTTCTATTAAAAAATATCTCAATTGTTGCAAAGGTTATTGGTCGGGTTGGATTTTTTTTTTTTTTTAATCTAAAGTTGAGTTGCAAAAATTAAATAAGTTTGACATTTTATAGAAAATCTAAATCAAATATATAGAATTGGTGTAATGGAGAGTACTGAATTTACGTTTGCTGTCTCAATTTTGCCTTGTTACAAAATATTCCTTGAACTTTAATTTGCAATAGATGTTCTCCCTAAACTTTGAAGTGTTATCAAAATTTCCTCTTCCATTACTTTCATAAACGAAAATTAAGTTTAAATTACATATTTGCCCTCCCCCCGAACTTTGAGTTTTGTCACCAAACACCTTCTAAATTTAATTTTATTTGTTCTCTTAAACTTTAAAATATTCATAAATTTTCCCTTCTATTAGTTTTGTTAACGGAATTGTCACTCATCACGCAAAAATCAAAATTAAAAAGAATAATTTTGTAAAAACACAAATCAAAATTTACCCCTAATAATAAATCAATAGCAAAATTAAAGCACTATAAGAATTTATTAGTCTTATTTTATTTGTAAAAGAAAGTCTGACGGCCTATTTTGAATGCATACTAATTTTCAAAATGGAAGATTTTCCCATTTGAAATGAGAAAGTCTTTTCATTTTGAAAATGAGATGGCATATTTGAATGTGTAAAAATTAAGGGGAAAAAAAAAAAAGATTTCCTCCTTGAAAACAAAAAAAGTCTAAATTTTGTTTCAAAAGTAATCTCATTTTCAAAATGAGAATAATGCATTACGAGAAGATTTCAAAAGGATTCGAAAAGAGTATTGTACAACATAAATTTGAGAAGGAGATGCCCACCCTTTTTTAAAATTAAAATAATGATGGAAAAAGTTGGGAAAAACACTCATTTACACAGTTTTCCCCCCATTTTGAAAATTGGCAACCAAACCAAACCAAACATCCTTATTTGGTTAACAAATTAATTAATGGGCTAACATGCATCTTTTTTATTAGTTTTCTTTTTCTTTTTCTTTTCTCTTTTTAAGATTGAAGAAGTTTTTTTTTTTTTTTTAATTTTTATTAACATGACAATTTTTTTATTTGCGATAGAATTCTTATAAAATTAGTTTGTGTTTTTGCAAAATTATCTTTAAATATTTTTCTTTTTTGTGACACGTGGAAACTCTATGAACAAAACTAGTGATAGAAAAAAATTTACAAAATTTCAAAGTCCAGGAGAATTGATGTAACAAATTAAAGTTTAAGGGACATTTGTGAAAAGACCAAATTTCAGAAGACAAATGTAAAAATTTGTCCTCAATTTCCATTTACAAAACTAATAGAATGGAAAAATTTTCTTCACGATTGAAATTTTGGGAGAAACAGATGTTTACAATTTATAGTTCGGAATATAGATTCAAAATTTAGAGGACAAACATGAAATTTATCCTAATCACTATGAGTTTTACACACCCAATAATCATATAAAAAATTGATAAATTGTGTCAAGTGTAGAATCAATTTTAAGCTCTTTATACTTTATCCGGCGAGTTGAAATATTCCTCAAGTCATATTTGTATATGTCTAACATAAGTTAAGAATAATGACGTGTGAAAATATAGAAGAACATCGATTTTTGTTGTTATTTTCATTTTGATTGATTTTTTGAATTTTTAATAAAAATAATTTAAATTTGCTATTTGAGACAGATATTGTCAGTTATAAACCATATTGTGATGAGAACATATACCACATATAATTTTTTTTTTTTTTTTCCGAAAGGGCAATTATATTTAACTAATGTTTACAAACATCAATGCAAATCACCCCATAATATACAAGGTAAAGCCCTCAATTGGGATTTGATCAATCAATAAAATCTAATAAAGCTTAAGGAGAAGGACATACACCAAGATTTGAAAAGGGGAAAGTTACTTGGCACATCAATATTCGAGCATGCATAAAACTCATTCTGAAAAGTTCTCTACAATCGATGGAGACTTCTGGTCAATTGAGAGTCAATAACCTGTAGCATTGAGGTCACCAGCAACTCCACATAGATAAAAGTCCAATTGAACAAAAATATTGTCAGGATATAGATTTGGTGACTCATAAACTAACTAGAAAATGTGGAGAGACCACCTATGATATTATATATTCAAAATATGAACAAAACCACAAGGTAGAAACAACATCTCTATCATTATACAATCATCTACCACAAAGTGGAAAAAGAAACTTTAACAACACGAGCAAAACCACAAAAGGAAAGCTAACCACGTCATTAAAGAGGTGGGGAAACACAAAGTCATGAAGACTTGGAACCATAGTAGATGGAACATCATGCTGGCGAAAATCATAGCAAAACCACCACCGACGCCAAGTACCCACCAAAAATGCCATCTACTCCAAACTCTACCTCGACAAGGGGGTCAAACCTCAAGAGTCATAAACCACTAGAAAGACAATGCAAACATAAGATATAATTGCAAATACGGCATCCCCACTTCTCCACCTAGCCAAAACCCAACCCCTCTGACCATAAGGCTACCTTTGCCTCTGGATACTTCGCCGTGGAACTCAGAGTTCTGTCTCTAGAGCTGAAAATCCAAGAGATAATAGAATACCGCCGCCAAACTCTGACTCCAAGAGATGAGCACACATAAAGAAACCCTAGCACAAAGAAGAGAGAGAAAAAGGCTCTACAAGGGCAGAAGTACAACAATCTTAATCTCGTAAATTTACTAATTTAATTATGGTAAATATGGAAAGTTAACGTAATATAGCATGGACAAAAATTAAATGGTTTTTTTTTTTTTTTTCATGGATGCACTATGAGCTTTTCAGGTTTGTTAGATTAGTCTATAATCAAAAAATATTTTTGATCAAGTTTGTTTAATTATAGACAGATACTAAAACGTGATTTGTACAGTTTATGCCCCTCATTCACCGTCCAGATACCATACACAATTCAATTTACATTAAAAAAGAGCGGTTGAGGAAGATATAAAAGAGACCGCTATGGTAACATATTTTGAATTTTCATAGTCAATTATCAAGATTTTTAATTTATGAACCAGAATGGTCGCGCGCCGGGGGGGCACAAGTGGGAAATTCGTTTCACCAATCATAAAGAGTTTAGGGAGTGATTGTGAAGAAAGTTTACTAACAGAGTTAAATTCGTTTTACATGATTACCAAAGGAACTCTCATTGTCTATTACAAATTTACGTGTTAGTAAAAGAATTATCAAAACTTATCCATTCAAGCATTCTTTTTTTTTTTTTTTTTTTTTCCGTTTTGCTAAAGAATTCAAGCTTTCATTAGCACATCTCCTTGAAGAAGGCCTAAATCATAAAAATAAACATAAAAATGAACATAAATTAACCAAAGCTCACGCGCGTCCAAAAGAAATGGATTTAGAGGCATCCTAAGTGTGACCAATACATTAGACCCACCTAGAGAGAGAAAAAGAGAGGCAAAGGCAAATCAAAACAAAACAAACAAACCAAGCTCCACTTTTGCTATTTAATAATATCTCTATCTCTCTCTCTCTCTCTCTCTCTCTCTCAGAAGACTCTTATAAAAGACAACAAAACAAAAGGGAACTGAGATAGAGCTTTTCCTTCTTCTCTTCAACGCATAAATTTCTCATTCCATCCATTAATGTAACCCTCAAAAAAAAAAAAAAAAAAAAAAAAAACCCAATGCTTTTCTCAACATTTCTTCTTCTTTCTCACCTCCCAAACATCTAAAACAGCTCCTCTCTCTAACTCTCACTCTATTTCTCTCTCTAGAATCCGAATTCGAGAAAGATGCAGCCGTGCAGCAGAGAAATGCAAGGGATGAGCTCTCATCACTTAAACGCGTCGTCGTCGTCGTCGTCCCAACTCTCTCTCCAAGACCTTCACCACCAGCAACAGCAACAGCAACAGTCTCAGTCGTCGGCGTCTTCTCAGATTCACCAGATTCACTCCTACGACCCAACTCCTCCCTCCCACGACGACTTCCTCGAGCAAATGCTCTCCACTCTCGGCCCTCCCTCCTCCTGCTCCTGGGCCGACCTCGCCGCCGGCCCTCCGGCCAAGTCCCCCTGGGACATCTCCTCCTCCACGACCAAGCCCTCTCCTGACGACGACCCGCCGCCGACCTCCGCCTCTTTCCCCTTCGACGACTCCGTCAACTTGGCCTCCAAGTTCCGCAACCACCAGATCAGCGGCGGCGCCGGCGCCGGCGCCGGCTCCAAGTCTGCCGCTGCTGCGGCGGCGGCTGCCATGATGCTCCAGCACCAGCTCTTGATGGCTCGCGGCGGGGGCGGCGCAGCCGGAGATGCTGATCTTGTTCGTTGTTTGACCGGTCTCAGAACGACGTCGTTGATGGCTCTTCCTCGTTTAAAAGCCCTGTGAATTTCTTCTCCTCCTTGTTTCCTTGTTCGACAAGAAAGAGGGAAAAAAATAAAATTGTTGACTAAATTTTTTTTTTTTAAGGGAGGTGACGGTGGGGTTCAAGCTTTGTTCAATGGATTCGGCAGCGGATCTTTGGCCGGCGCTGGTCAGGCACCGAACCAGTTTCACCATCCTCAGGCATGCTCTAGATTTTACGGTGTTGATTTTATTTTATTTTTATTTTTATT
Source organism: Ficus microcarpa (assembly GCA_025413485.1). NCBI lineage: Eukaryota > Viridiplantae > Streptophyta > Magnoliopsida > Rosales > Moraceae > Ficus > Ficus microcarpa. The sequence continues at coordinate 15,336,952 of CM046376.1, forward strand.
TAATTTCCAAATGTTTTAATTATTATTATTTTTATTTTGTGGTTTTTTAATTTGATTAGGGAGGTCCGATGGGGGCGCAGCAGAACTACGGAGCTCCTGGGGCGGCGGTGAACCAGACGCCGGCACCGAGCGGCTCGTCGGGAGCTCAGCCGGCGCAGCCCAGGCCTAGGGTTAGGGCTCGGAGAGGTCAAGCCACCGACCCGCACAGTATTGCTGAAAGAGTACGTTTAAGGGACGAGTGATTGTGTATGCATACATATGTATATATCGGTATCTGTTTGGTTGCAGGGAAAGTTGGAGGAAAAGTGGGGACTGGGAAAAGAATATTTTCCGTTTTTACCAAATTGTGTTGTCTGTATCTGTGTTCTTTCGTTTTCTTGGAAGCCAAACAGAAACGTTCATAGTAATTAGGGTTTTGTGCTTCTATTCGTTTCTGAAACTGAGGATGCTTTTGTGGGGCTTTTTATTTTTATTTTATTTTTTTGTTTTTTTTTGGTCATTTTGTTTGCAGTTACGGAGAGAGAGAATCGCAGAGAGAATGAAAGCTCTGCAAGAACTGGTTCCCAATGCCAACAAGGTAAAACTGACTCCAATTTTTTTTTTTTTAATTTCTGAAAATGAAAATGAAAATAAATAGTTTTTTTTTTTTTGCGAAAGAAAATAAATACAATTTGATTTATTATTTTTGGTAAATAAAAAACAACCTTAAATTAAGGATTTTTAACGAAAGCTTTGTTAACCGCCTATCCGATTGCAATTACTGATATTCCACAGGGTCATTTTCGTCATTTGAGCTTTGATGAGGTTTCGTTAGAGTTTAGGCCGTGTGTTAAATAAATAAAGGGAATGAAGGATTTCGGGACGGTTGAGTTAGTAAGAAAGATGATTTTAGGATCTCATTAATTAATTTTATTAATCTGAATTCTTCACTAATTTTAAGAGAGTGTCCATGTTTACATACCTGAATTTAAAAAATAAAAAATGTGAATTTAAAAAATAAAAAATGACAGAATTACCTTTGTATTTTTTTTAGTAATAAATAAATAAATGACGTTGTTATAGCATCATCTCACAGGACACGTGTCCCTGTTATACGAGAGGTTGTTTTTCTTAGGTCAGTCTTATAATTATAGGTCTCCGTGCGTCCTTGGAGAGAAAGAGGAAAAAAAAAAAAAAAAAAAAAAAAAAAAAAACCTGCAAAAGCAAAAGATGGTCTTGAATCGTAGTACTCTATTTGTGTTGTTTGATTTAGTTTAACAATAAAAAAAAAAAATAAAAGAATAATGGTCAAAGAGACCCTAGTTTAGTCCCACTAATCACAAAAAAGAATTTAATTAGTGTAATTAAAATTTGCAAAGTGTGAATTAGTACTAGTTAAGAGTGAAGTCTGAAATGGGGTCTTGGAATTAATTTGTGGCAGACAGATAAAGCTTCAATGCTTGATGAGATCATCGATTATGTGAAGTTCCTCCAACTCCAAGTCAAGGTAAAGGCTCCCTCTTTTCACAGACACACACATATAATATATATATTTATATATATACATATGTGTGTGAAATATAATATTATATATAATTCTGTTTGGTACTTAATCACTTTTCTCATGTACTTGGCGTCTAAAATACTAATAAAAGTAGTTGATGGAATAATCACATGGTTGACATTGTCTTTAAGATATGATCATTAATTAGGTATCTACTAGTATAATTATATATATACATATAAATATAAAAATATATATATATTCATATTTGGGGTATTTTCCATTTTGGTGGGTAGGACAGGTTCTGAGTATGAGCAGGTTGGGCGGTGCAGCTGCTGTTGCTCCTCTTGTGGCTGATATGTCCTCTGAGGTAAAAACTAATACCATTTTGTTCTTAACAAGCTTGAGAAAATTAACTTGTTAGGACACAATTCTGCATAAAGTAATTCTAGCTCTTAAATGTCGATCAATTATTATATGAATTTTATAAGATATGGTAGCATGTTATAAATTATTGAATAATATCCGTTTACACATGACTGTTATTTATTTTTAGATTGTAATATTTATCATCGATTTAAAAACAAAATTTATTCGAATTAAAAGTTTATAAGATAATTGTTGAGCTCTTGTAAGGCTCATGGGACAAAATGAAAAGGAAAAAAAAGGGAAAATTGCAAAACCCCAACAGGAACACAAACCCAACTCCACCTACCGCAAATGAAAACTCAACTTTACCAAACCTGACCTTCTAATCCAAAATAAAAAATATATTAAAAAAAAACCCAATTTTTCTGTCACAACAAAACGACAAAAATAAAAGTAGCACGCGTGCCGGCTTTCTCAGATTCCTCTCTCTCTCTCTCTTCCATAGCTTTTTACAGCCGAAGACCATTTTTGCTTTTCCTTTTGTTTTTTTTTTTCTTTTTTTTCCTCATTTGGCTTTTTTAAAACGCCCCCATATCTTTTTCCTTTTCCCCTAGAGACCAAACAAAACAATACAACATTCCAACGCAACTTTTTTTCTTTTCCTTTTTCTTTTTTCCTTTTTTTTTTTTTTTGGTTTTTTGATTTTTTTTTTTTTTTGGGTTTTTGTCTTTGCAGGGAGGAGGTGGGGGTGACTGTATCCAGGCCAACTCCAACGGTAGGTCCCACGGCAGAACGGCCAACGGCAACACCTCCAACACGAACAATAACTCCAACAACAACAACCAAACGGCGTCGTCTAACGACACCATGACTGTGACGGAGCACCAGGTGGCGAAGCTCATGGAAGAGGACATGGGCTCCGCCATGCAGTACCTTCAAGGCAAGGGCCTCTGCCTCATGCCCATCTCCCTCGCCACCGCCATCTCCACCGCCACGTGTCACACCAGGACCCCCTTGATCAACCACCACCACCACCACCCTCCCGGCGGATCCAACGGCGACGGTCCCTCCTCCCCCAACATGTCCGTCCTCACCGTCCAGTCCGCCGCCGCCGCGGCTGACGCCTCGGCTAAAGACGCCGCATCCGTCTCCAAGCCGTGATAACGGCCGTTGAGTCAAATGATCCCAAAAAGGAGAGAATTAAAAAAAAAAAAAAAAACAGAATATTAGGAAGGCAAAAAAAAAAAAAAAGAGAGAGAGAGGGCCAATTATTATATATTTTACTAAAGTCTACGAAAATAAGGCCTCGGTGGGGCTCTAAACGACGCCGTATTTGCTTAGACTTTGGGTGTATCTAACCTCTACTACTCAACCACACCACATGTACCAAGAAGAATCCTTATAAATTCCCTTTTTTTTATCTTTTTTTTTTTGGGGTTTTTTTAATTATTGCTTTCTATTTATCTAATTGAAATTTGGGTATGTAATGATCTAATTTGGGAGTAGCCCTTTAATATCGGGATCCTAATATGTTTGTTGTGTTGATTTTATAATAAGAGTAAGGAAAAGTCAACATGAAAAGAAGTGGCGAATTTTGTTTTTTTTAGTTATTTTATTTTCTTAATGGGTTTTGTTTTTGTTATTTTCTTTTAAACATAAACGACTAACGAGCCAGCTGGGTTGGTTGTGTTTGTTTTCATTTTTTTCAATGGAAAAAGGACTGGTTTTTCTAACTCCGCTTGTTTGGAAGTGTCTTTTGTGAAAAGAATAATGTTTGATTAGGTTTGAAGTCAAAGACATGTCACATTCTTTTGTTTGATTTTGTAAACACCCAAAAGAAATGTGAATGAGAACTGGACCGTTGGTTTGTTTTGACAATATTTTTTTGTTATATATTTGGTTGCCAACGGAAGTTCTGGTTTTTGTTTGTTTGATTTTAGGAATTTATGGCTGTTGTCCATTAGTGGAGAATTCAGAATGAGGTTGTGTGACCTAGGCAAAATGAGAAGATTGGCAACTTGACTTTAATATAAATGTTACAACATATATATATATTGGAATTATCTCTCATCCAATGGAACGGCCATCTGACGGTACAACCTGCACAGGAGACTGATACAATTCGAGAAAGATAACGATATAACCTATTAGAGAGAGATAAAGATTGATAGAGAGAAAAAAGGAGAATTTTTCTGTCCAGTAGTGCCGCACGGGAAAATTCTTATATTTTTTTAACACAATATTTATAATGATATATTTTTAACATGTGAGAAAGTAGCATTCGCTTATTATTATTATTGACAATAGCATGTTTGACATTGCAAGAAACCCGAAAAATCGCCAATCAAGCATAGATTTTGAAACTGAAGAGGGGCAAAATAAAGTTCATTTCTTATGAATTTTTTATTTTTTATTTTGGTGAAAAAGATTTGTAGAAATATCTTCCAATACGGCCCTAAGGGTTGATTGATATTGGGATCTTCAAGTGCACATAAGATAGAAATTTGACTACGAAAGAGGAAGAGAAACTTCTGAAGTTGACTTGGAATTTGGAAGGATGAAACTACCAAATTACTCAAGCGAGTCGGTCAATTGACCTTCTCCATTGTCAATAAGAATATTGACAAAGTATTATGTTAGACAATTATACAATCCGACAAATGTAATGTGAAAATTAATATTTTGTAACATTTAACTTATTAATGTATAATATTTATGTTGATATATCTTCAGATCTATATAGTTATCGGACAAAAGACTCATCACGTAACGAAAAATATTACCGTTTGAATAAAAAGAAAAGGAAAATGATGTCATTTGTTGATTATGTTTGTAATCTTCGCAATTTTTTTTTTTTTTTTTTTACTTCATTAGTGTTATATTTATTTATTTATTTTAAAAGAGTTGGCCAGCTCTTCGTGTTCTCAATAGATGATTGCAAATCAATGCCAATCAGACTCAATTTCTTTGTCCATTTTTAGTTGATGGAATCTCTAATTAAGTCACTAATTAATTGTCCACTTTGGCGTGGAGGTAAACTCATATATTTTTAGTTATGGAAGTCCTAATCGTTTTTCTTAATCCAAAACACAACTTTGACCACCCCTTATTCACTCTCTGGCCACGTCAGGTTCTGTCAATAAATAGTTAAAAATAACGTCATATCAAATTCAAAACTTTACTAAAAAAAGTAAAGATTAGAAACTTGAAAGATTTCTATTATGGGTGGTTACACACAATAAAATCGACTTTGGAAATCTCTGTGTCCAAACGTAATGAAATATCATCTTTTCAGAGTCTTATCTTTCTTGTGCAATAGAAGAATAATCAAATGACTGGTTAAAAGATTATAAAAGAAATTTCCTTTTTTAACCCCTTGAAGATGTAGTTACTTTGTTGGAGTGTAGATAGTAACATTCTCTTGAAGAAATTTAAATTTAACTCTTTCAAACTTTTTTCTATTACGTTTCCTCTCAGAAAAAGTTAAATTTATTCTTCAAACT
>CM046376.1:15342406-15369406 GCA_025413485.1 Ficus microcarpa
AATAATCAATAATCCTGAAACTACCCAAAATTTCTAATCCCAAGCTTCCACAAAGCCGGCCGTCGCCGGAGAAGACGCTGATTTCGTTCGGCAAGTCAGAAACAGCAACCGCGAGGATGGCTGGGATCCCTTGCCGCCGACGACTAGATCTCCTGGGGACGGTTCGCGATTTTGAGATCACGGGGATTGATCGCGGTCGCGATCCCATCGTCGCGACGCCGACGCCGAGGGGACTCGGCATTCCCGATGGAGTCTCGCCTCGCCGGAAGCACCCAGGGTGGTGATTTCGGAAGTAGGTCGCATTGGTTCGTCGTCGATGGTGCTGCTTCTCCAACGGAGATCGCGCGAGCCGGTGAGGGATTTTGCAAGTTCACCGATCGTGGAGTTGCAATTGCCTTCATCCTGAAGTCGCGACTGCCGGCGAAGGCGAGATCTGGCGACGACGACGATCTCCGCCAGCTACGCGCACAAGTCTGATCACGAAGTTCGCCGGCACGTTTGATGACGATCATGGTGACGGCGATCCAGAACGGCGGGAGACTCGAAATGAGAGAGACCCAAGAGCATAGACAGTAGAGACATTTTCGGGGGTATTTTTGATTTTTTCTCTTCCCATTTAATTTATTTATACTATTTAATAACAATAATTTCAAATATATTATAATTTTAAAATTATATATTATCTTATTTTATTTTGCCTTTTTCTCTCCTTTTACCATAGACAACTTTTTGAGATCTATCTTTAGAAAATAGAAAAATAATAATAATAATAATACAAAAGCATATATTTTTTTTGGGGGTAGAAATACAAAAGCATAGTTAGAAAATAGAAATGGGAACAAGTGCTTTCGAGCCATACAGTGCTTCTGCAGCCTCGGATATATGACGATGATAAATGATACATACAGCTCGTAAATTTTAAAACACTGACCTCTTCCACAAACCCACAGTTAAACATTTACATTACAAGTTGGGTAGATTCAGGCCAAAATCCACGTTTCACACGCACACTGATTAATTTCTGGATCTCACTCCACTCTCAGGAACACAAAGCCACCAAACGAGTAACACACCGACCCAAGAGAGAGAAAGAGGAGAGAGAGAGAGAGATGTCGAGGCGATCTGGGACTTGCTTGAGGTGTTGTCTGGTAATCTTCGCCGTCGTGTCGGCGCTCGCCGTTTGCGGACCAGCTCTTTATTGGAGGTTCAAGAAGACCATAACTCTTAGGGGTTCCAAGAACTCTTGCCCTCCTTGTATTTGCGATTGCCCTCCTCCTTTGTCCCTCCTCAAGATTGCTCCTGGTGAGTTCGTTGTCATTTCGATTCTGATTTGTTTTGAAATATTTTGAATATCATGTTTCTATTTTATTTTTTTGATGTTATTTTTGTAAAGGACTGAAGCCCAATTTGGATTTTTGCTGAATGTTCCTAATTCCGTCAGATTTTGAGCTGAATTTAATCAAATCGAGAACACCCATTTGCCGATTTGATGAATTGGTCTCTGGGTATTGTTTATTTTAGCTTCTGAACTTCTTTTTGTTTCTGGGTATTTTGTTTGAGCCTGGGATTTTAGTGAGTGAAATCCTCGTTTCAGGGTTTCAGGTTCTGGTGTCACATTTCTCTTCTGATTCATTTAAGATGTTATATTAAAACTACTTTGTTTCCATTTATTCATCCATTGAGTCTCGTGTGGGGCTTAAAATTTGCTTCTTCTTCTTCTTCTTCTTCTTTTTTTTTTTTTTTTTGTCATATATGAGTTTGGCACAGTTTACTCCGAATTTGAGAGATCCTGATTTTGTGTTTCCTGTATTTCCTACTTAAAATGTTTGTGAAACATTTCTGTTATTTATATTAAGATATAAGATCAAACTTTCTGTTATTCGTACTTGCTGAGTAATCTGTTCGTGTAGAACAAGTTCTTAATTATGGTTTGAAATTGAAATTGTTGAAATTTTGTATGATCTATAACTAAGAAGTTATGGTGGGGCTTATGTAGTCGTCCTGGATTTGAGTATATGACTACGCACACAGTTGTAAAGGCAATGTAACGATGTATCATTCACGGGCAGACATCCAGAGCTATTTAGGTTTTACCCATTTGGTAATAGGATAACATTGGGGATAGATTAACCAAAGAATGGTCAGTTTGAAACTATCTTATCTTCATGGGATCTAGAAGACATAGGTGGTTTACTTCTTGAATTGGGTGAGCAAGAAGCAAAATCAAATGATTCTCTTTTGCCTTTTTCAACAATAAGCCCCGCTCCTTAAGGGCCCCTCCTCTGATAAGGAAGCAAACAAAAGAATCTCCATTTTATGAAATTTCTAGTTTCATATTGCTTTTTCGTGCAACTCTCTATCGGATAAGATGTTGAGTCATATGTTCATGATGTTATTTTCTTTGCCTAAGCAATTTCTGTCTCAACTAATTTATTTATTGGCCTTTTCGACTGTGTGCAAAACTTGAAACTTTTTTACCGCTTTACTTGTCATGTTTGTGATTGATATATGGATCCATGTTATTTAGTTAACAGTTCATCATGTTTGTAAAAATGTGAATTCGTTCTGAACAACGTACTAACTTGTCATTTTGGTTCTTATTCTTGTTTTGCAGGTCTAGCCAACCTCTCAATCACAGGTTAGATTGCATTTTAGTAGTTTGATTTGTTGAATAACTAACTGAATCAAACTAGTCATCAAATTCACCGTTATATATCTATGTGTGTGTATTTGTCTTGAGAAATCGTGGTGAATTTATAGGTTTAAGGAGAAGTTTTTCACTTTCAACTGCTTGATTTTTAGCGTACTCTTTTCTCAAATCATCTTTTAAATCATGTACACAAAATACATGGCGTAATCCTGATTGTGCTGATGCAGATTGTGGAAGTAATGACCCAGATCTCAAGCAGGAAATGGAGAAGCAATTTGTGGACCTTCTGACAGAAGAATTGAAGCTACAAGAGTCCGTTTCCGAGGAGCACAACCGGCATATGAATGTCACATTTGCTGAAGCAAAAAGGATAGCTACTGAGTACCAAAAGGAGGCAGAGAAATGCAATGCCGCGACAGAAACTTGTGAGGGGGCCAGAGAGCGTGCTGAAGCACTGCTCATCAAGGAGAGAAAGGTGACCTCGATGTGGGAACGCCGAGCCCGCCATATGGGCTGGGAAGGAGAATAACTTTGTTTTGAATTTGATTACAAAATTTTCACTTCCATATCTATACCTACAGCCAAGCCAAATTGCTTGGATTATCACCTTGTTAAACCGGAATCTCTCTCTCTCTCTCTCTATATCGCTCCCTCCCTCCCTCCCTCCCTCTCTCTCTCAATTGTAGTTGCAGTGATCACAAATAGCCTGTATGATCAGATTTTACCTTGTAAACGAAAATTTTATGGATTTTTCACCTCAAATATTCATTATTATAATGATATAATGCGATAATTTTACTTGTTTCGTATTGCTGGTCCTACTAAAAGTGATTATAAGAAAATTTCAGCAACAATTGGTGCTTGATTTGTGAGATTGTGTTAGGAACCTACTAATCTAGACATTTTATTGAATCAAAAAGGGAATTCGACGACCCCTATTTCGTCACCTCGCTTTCATGTTGCAAATTCCACTCTAACAAACTACTAATTACACTCTTAACAATCCACTAACCACTAACTTCCGAAGGCTCGTAATAGAGGTTCCTAACAGATTATTTTGCAACTTTTTAGCTTAGAAAACAACTATTAAAAGGCAGGTTATTTGGTAAAAGATAGTGATTTTTACCCTTTGTTGAGCATAAGTAGAATAAGAAATTCTTTAAGAAGCAACACAGCAATAACAAAATGGCTAGCACTGACCACCAAATAATCAAGCAGGTTGGTAAAGCGTTTGTTTTCTCAATTAGAGGTCTTAGATTTAAGTCATCGCCATTATTATGATAGGGGTATATAGATAATACACTTCGAAAGATATTCATATATCATGCAGGGAGTTTAAGGGAAAAAAAAAAGGCTAGCACTACAGGTATAGAAAGTACTTATTCTGCTTGTGATTCGGTGAAGTTAAGGCCTGTTTGGTTGGCAAGTTTAACTCAAGTTAAACTGTATTTTTTTTTTTCTTTTTGTGAAAATTTTTTGTCTTTTATGAAAATTTTTTTTGTCTTTTCTAAAAAGTCAACAAAAATTACTAATAAAATTTAAAATTTTTAAACTCAACTCATTCACCAAACACTCCCTTAAATTTCTAAATTTCTAGCCTCAAAAGATTTTGACCCAATTCCATTTATTTGACTTGGAATTTCAAAAGATTTGAAACATGGAATCAAGCTTGGTAGACAAGATACGCTTTTGCTAGAGGTACAATCCAGTAGTATTGCCACGTAATGTTTGAAAATGGTCATATGATGTTTACCAATATTCCAAAGCATAATGACATTAAATCAGGAGTCTTCGTGTTGTGTACTTCGTGATCAAGAGGATCGAGATCATTCCACAATGCGTGTATTCAGTGAAGGAATCATAAATTTCTCTTAGTAAAAACATATATAAGATTTTTAAAATTAATAATTCTATCGGATAAAAAGTTTAATATAAGAATAAGTTGAGTGTTACATGACACATTTGAGAAAAAAAAACTTTTGAGTGCGGATATATTTAAAAAAAAATTTTGAGTTAGGTAAATTATAATTTTTTTAAAAAAATAGAGATATAATTTAAATTTTAAAAAATTGAGAGGGGGCGTGTGTCCTTTGACTCTAATGTAAATCCGTTTTTGTGTGCGTTCATCACAATTTGTTGTTTTTGTTTGAGTATTTTCGATTCTGTTTTTTTGTCTACTTGTCTCCAAACTATTAGTTGTTAATTTGAAAGAAAAATAAGAGGAAAGAAAAAAATGGAAGAAAAATAGAATCTTCGTAATGAAGAAATAATGGGGTAAAGGAAAAAAGAAAAAACAAAAAAGACTAATATGATATAGTAGAGGCTACTTATCTCAATTGTAGGTTTTAAATTAGACGACGCTTCTGAAATGATGTGAACCGACCGATTTAAATCCTTGTGTCGAGATAACGACCCTACAAGATCCTACAATAGGATCTTCTATAAAATTGGCAATCTAATATGCTAACTATATTTCTTTCTAAAATCATTTAATTTCCTCTCCTTCAAACAGAATATGGATTCCTTTCACAAAATTCATCTAGAATCTTTTGACCAAATTGGACACAAGGACGGCAAATATCAAACGGGAAAACTCCATGGAACAAAAAAGGGGACCACCTTGATCCTCATCGTATTTTCCCACTAGCCAAACAGCACAGAAAAGTCCTATAGGGCCCATCTCAGGACACATTACACAGAAGTTTGACTTGACTTTCTTGCTTTCCTTGTTCCACACCCCCATACTTTTGAGGGCCCAAATCAAAACAGAAGAAAAAACCTGGAGAGAGAAAGTAGAGAGAGAAAGAGATGGGGAAAAAGTTAGTTGTAGTTTATTGTATTAACGCGTTCGCCAAAAAAAAAAAAGAAAGTCGATAGTCAAAGAACTAATAAGAGATCAGAAATTATCCCACGAAACGCGGTTTATATGTATATGTGTGTGTCTGTATGTGTGTGTAACTTTTATAGTTTAATACGTTCCTCAATGACACGAGCATGACGCACCAAACCCAGCTGTGAAGTTGAATTTATATTTAAATTATTTAAACATGAATATTCAAATGTTGTACCAATAAACAAAACCCACGTCCTACGTCAACACAACATAAACAAATCAAGATCAGATCTAATCCAAATATCTGCTTAAACACATCTTCATTGCCATACCCAGATCCAAAATTTTCTCAACAAAAAACATACGTTTCGTCTTTTTGATTGGTAGTCTTTTAGTCCTAGACTACTACAGTAGACTTGGTGTGAGAAAATATTTGTCTGTGTTCTTCCACGAAGCTTCTGAGAGAATAGTCGGGGAGATTTTTGGAACATTCTTTTGGTTTATTGATTTGGGATTTTTGAGTGAGTTAGTTTTTGGTAGTTTGGATTTTGTTAAGGTTTCTTGTAATGGAAAGTTCTAGAACAACAAGACTTGACAAGAGAGCTTATGAACATGGTGGTGGTGGTGATGGTGGTGTTGATGATGATGGTGGAGTTGACCGTCTACCCGAGGCAAAGAAGCGCAAATTGCCCTCTCTTGCAAGGTTTGTCTTGTAATTTCACATTTTTCTCTTTTGATTTCTTTATTTTCCATTAAAGGGTGTTTTTTTGATCTTAGAAGTATGCCTGTATTTTGCTTCAGTTGTCATATGTTATATCTTCATTTAACGATTTAATGAATATAGTCTAATTCTATTACTAATCTAGTGGTGATATAGGTGTTTAGAATGTTGGATTAAATAATCCCAAAATGCAAATTTTCCTGATTTTGTGCTTTTCTCATTTCACAAATCTACTAGCTCAAAAACTAGATACTAATCAAGAAAATATTGGATTAGATACTACATTAGTAAATTTTTTTTTTCTAGAAGGCACAGAAAGATGGAAAAAAAATACGAATCGAAACGAAAAGATCTAGCTTTTTGTCGACGTCGTAGTTAGTTATCTACTAATTAAATGATTAGGTGCTAATCTCATCGAACTTTTTGCCTTATCCCATTAAAGCCATTGGTGTCAATTTTGGAGTCCTACCTCGTTGTTTATAGAGTTCATTCAATATGCAGTGTGATTGTGGATGCTTTGAAGGTGGATAGCATGCAAAGACTCTGCTCTTCTTTGGAGCCTCTACTCCGCAGAATTGTGAGTCGGTCCGAGTTTGATTAGTCTCTCCAATGAAATTATTATTGAGATGAACTGAAAATGGCATTTTCTTATTCAGATTTGATCTTTTTTATGTAGATGAGTAGCATTTTCTCTGTTATGTTGAATTTATCAACTTTTATGGATCCTTTTAATGCCCTGAACATGTCTAAAACTAGTGTGGCCTTATTTCTTCTGTTACTTGTGCAAACAACGACAGGTTAGCGAAGAAGTGGAGCGTGCTTTGACGAAGTTGGGCCCTGCCAAACTGCCGGAGAGGTGCGTTCCTCCTTTAGTCACCGTGATTAGTGTTGATATTGCCATGTTAGTAGTGTTGGCCAAATTTTACACTATCGAACTGTTTTGAGAAGTCGTGTTGGAGGACATAAAGTGATCGCTTGTTGAGCGTTTTTTATTATGCCAAACAATCCCACGTTTTCGTTGGTAATTCTTCGGTTCTTAATGAAAGAGCAGTGGGAATGGACAGCCTTGATTAAGTTTTTTGTGATGGTTAGCAAGATATATTTGTAATTCAATTGTTTGACTTTCAACCATGGCAGGTCTCCACCACCGAGAATTCTAGGTCCAGAAGGAAAAGCACTGCAGCTCCATTTCAATACAAGGATGCCACCTCATATATTTACAGGCGCCAAGGTTGAGGGAGAGCAAGGAGCAGCGATTCACGTCGTCTTGCTAGATGCAAACACGGGTGCTGTTGTGCAGACGAGACCAGAATCAGCTGCAAAGCTCAATATTGTGGTGCTCGAAGGCGATTTCAATGACGAGGCTGATGAGGATTGGACAATGGAGCACTTTGAAAACCATGAAGTGAAGGAGCGGGAGGGGAAAAGACCGCTTCTCGCAGGAGATCTACAGGTGATCCTAAAGGAAGGAGTGGGTACCATTGGAGACCTCACTTTTACCGATAACTCCAGTTGGATAAGGAGCAGGAAATTCAGGCTCGGTCTTAAGGTTGCACCTGGACACTGTGACGGGATTCGAATTCGTGAAGCCAAAACTGAGGCTTTTACTGTGAAAGATCATAGAGGAGAATGTAAGTTTCTCTATCGCTTTCGCTTGTCTTAGCTTAACAAGTAAAATTTCCTCTTTAATCTTGAAAAATCTATTGTTTCTATGATTTGCAGTGTACAAGAAACATTACCCACCTGCTTTGCACGATGAAGTTTGGAGACTAGACAGAATAGCGAAGGACGGAGCACTGCACAAAAAGCTTATTAAGTCGAGCATCATGACCGTTGAAGACTTCCTTCGAATTCTCATGAAGGATCCACAGAGATTAAGAAGTGTACATATCTTAGTTTCCTATAAACTCTCTTATAAATTCATATCGAACAACTTTCTGAGACAATTCTCACAATTTTCTGTGTATTTTCGTTGTTGTTCGATTATCGATTCAGATCCTCGGAAGTGGAATGTCGAACAGAATGTGGGAGAACACCGTGGAGCATGCCAAGACATGTGTTTTGGAAGGCAAGCTCTATGTTTACTACAATGATAAAACTCATTGCACTGGAGTTGTCTTCAACCATATTTATGAGCTTAGGGGTCTAATTGCTGATGGGCAGTTTCTCTCTCTAGATTCTCTCAACCACAGTCAAAAGGTTTGATTCCGACACTCTAAAAGGTCCTCTTTACACTTTGTTGTCAATTTTGGAAGAATCACCTTTTTACCGCGCACTTATTTCCTCGGATTTCTGATTGCAGGTTTCAGTTGATGCTCTAGTTAAGACGGCTTATGAAAATTGGCATGAAGTAGTTGAATACGACGGCAAAGTCCTGAACTCTCAGACCGGCACCAAAAAAGGGAAGGCAGCCTCGGCTGCAGCGGTGGCCACTAGCCACAACTACAACTCAGCTCACCTTTGTGAAGCCACTCAGCCCAGGCAGCACCAGTTAGTCTCCGAATGTGGCAGCCGCCAATTCCAAACCGAAAATAATCAACCACCGGTTCCTCAGTTGATAGAGTTCCCATTCGTGAGGTCTGACCAGACGGCGCTGATGACGTTGAACAACCAACAAGCCGCGTTGTCCAGCAGCTTGGATTACATGTCAGCTGGAGCAGCATCGGTTGGGTGTTCGTACTTTTCAGGAGACTGGTCGCGGCCAAGGAGTGGGCAGGGATTGGAGGACATAGTCGCCGAGGAAATCAGGCTCAAGAGCTCGGAGATGTTGGAGAGCGATGACATGCAGAGACTTTTGAAGACATTTGGTATGGGGGCTGGTGTCGGAATCGGGTCCGGAGTTGGTCATTCCGACGAGGCTTGTTACCCGTATAGCATGCAATATGAGCCTCAGATGGATCAACCCTTTGGCCAGGAGAGAGGCAAGAGTTCAGGGAGGGCTGTTGTCGGGTGGCTTAAGCTCAAAGCCGCTTTAAGGTGGGGAATTTTTGTTAGGAGGAGAGCCGCAGAGAGGAGAGCCCAGCTGACCGAGCTCGATTGAGTTCAGAGGGCCTGAACTTCACCAGAAATCAACTACACCCACAAAGAAATGTCTTTTTTTTTTTTTTTTTTTTTTTTTTTTTTTTTTTTTTTTTAATATTGTAAATCAAATTGTTGGTTATTTATTTCTTTATTTATCTTCCTTGATAAATAACAAGTTTTTTTTAGTTTTGTTTAGTTTTTTTTTTGGGCACTTGTAATTGATCTTCATTATATGAATCTTTGTTTTACCCCTTAGAATTTTCATTCTTGATCTTTTCTCAAGAATATTACTCGGAATAATATTTAGGATATCCACACACACACACACACACACACACACACACACAAAAAGAGAGAGAGAGAATGACCAGAGTGCATTTTTCTTCTTGTCATGTATTTTTTAAGTAGAATAACATTTTCACATAATTTGCACAAAATGTGAATGATGGGTATTTTACATGCTGCATGGTAATAATCGTTGCATGCAATCTAACGAATGGCGAATCCCGAAAACCCGTGCCGGCTTGTCTTCATGCCTACATTCTAAAAACCTGAAATTTTTTGTTTTTGTTTATGTTTTGCTGTGGTATGCCAACTTTTTTTTTGATTTAGAGCTAGTTCCAAACTACCTCGTAGGGGCTCTTCCCTGATGCGCACGTATTTGGCTCAGCTAGTTTAGGGCTGCTATAGTGGTTTATTAAATTAACTAAACAACAAAAAGAACGAAGTATGCAAATATTGACTTATTTCAAACAACAAGAGTAAAAGAGATCACATTAGAAGAACTAACAAGGATCCATCTTTGCTCTCTGCAATTGCAACAAGTATAAATTTACTAACAAGTAAAAAATAGTTGAAAATAGAATTACAGAACACGAAGGCGAAGGCGGCTTCAATACTCATGCAGTGAAGTCCGGTATACAAGAACCAAGAGGGAAAGTGTCAAACCCCAATTCTCCATCCGTTAATATCGTCTCATTTTCCTGGATAAACACAAGGTAAAGCAGTTACAAATATAGAATGCAGATACAATGAATGCAATTAAGATAACAATATTCAGGCATATTAATTTCCGGGTTAGCAAGAAGTTATACAAGGTACTGAACAACATGGATAATCATAAGTTGATCGTGAATATCGTCTTTGGTATGAACTCGTTGATTGCTTAAAGTACTAAGAATTACCTAAGAGAATATTTTTTAATGAAAGTAGAATTGAATTCATGGAATAAGAAGGATAGTATACCCGCTTCATCAAAGCACTAATTATATCATCCAATGACTCATAATTGTTTTCGAAAGCATCTTGTGCCTCTGCTTGCCCGTTGAGGTTGTTTCCGTTGGGCTCGGTACTGGTGCTGGCAGCAGATTCACCATTCTCATTTAATTGAAAGATAGATGGCATGCCTCCACTCAATTGGTCAGTTATAGATGCATTGAAATTTTGGCTGCTAGCTGCATTATTTTGGTCTAGATTCTGGTGTAAAGTCGCCATTGTGCTATTAGCAGAAACCAGGGAATTTGTTGCACTAAAATTCTGATTCAAGGTGTAGTTATGATCCTTTCCATGTTCTTCCCACCTCTGACTCGCTGTGAAATTTGTAGTATGAACAATATTTCCAATTAAGCCATCTTGGCCATGTACATCTCCCCTAGAATCCCCTAGAGAAGTCGGGAGTGTACTTGTAGAAGCAAACTCATGACAGTGTTTGCCAATCTGTGAGGAAGTTGGTGCATTAACCAAGTTGTTGCAACGCATTTGACCATGATTGGGAGGCTGGATCATAGGTAAAGCAGTTGACGGAAACTTAGATGACTGAACTGCCCCATGCCAGCTTTCGCGACAATTGTTATGATCTAGAAAGTTAGAGGAACCATTGATCCCAAGGTCAAAAGCTTTGGGATCTGATGCAGCCACTCTGCCCGAAGATTGAATTCCTAATGCTCCCCCACTACAGGTTTGCTGCAGGTTCCCAGGTAACATCAGAGCATTGCTTGAAGAATTGGGTGCGATGCTTGAGCTACCAGCATAAACTGCAAAACCTGCTGGATTATTCAAGGCACCCACGTCTCCGAAATGGGTGGTGCACTTGGACTGTTGCAACTGATTAGCTTCCAATGACGGGGGAATGCTCTGAAATAAACTTGCATGTTGGTTTACCGGCAGAGATGGCTGGAATTTCCCGGGAGTGTTGAAGGAGTTGCTCAAGTTCTGTGAGTTACTAGGTTGGATGAGTCCAGTAGAAGTAATTCCTCTGATGGTCAAACCAAATGGAGAGTTTAATCTATCAAGGATTCTTCCTTGTGTAAAAGATGGTGATAGAGTGTTGTTTGCCATCCTCACAGATCCTGCCAAGGCTGGTAAATCTCCAAATCCTTCAATAGCGCCCGTGCGCATGTAAGAGGAATCTTTACCCCCCATAGCAGCAACAATGCTAGCTTGTGGGGTTTCCGTTCTTTTCAGGTAGGCTCTATATTTCTGCAACATAACATGGAGATAGTGAGACCGAAAGTTTTCATTTGAAATAACATGCTAAGCAAGTTCGATGAATTCCCAATTGGCAATCTATATGAATTAGTGGACATTTGACGCTTGTTACTACAAATTTCTCAAATAACAGCTATAAAAACTAGGAAAGAGCGGACTAACTTTTTGACTCCAAAACCATGTGGTTAATTCCCCTTCATCGAACAAACAAAAGTTTAAAAACAAAAGGTAATGTCCTAAACAGCTTCGTCTTGGGCTATTCAATAATATTTAGGATAAAGAGGCCTCAGTTTCAGCCAGAGTTCTTTGATGAATCATTCCAAATCATTTTTTGCAGAACCTATAACGTGATATGAGCCTTGTGATTACCACATATACAAATCCCATCTCTACTATATGTAAGGTCTTTCAGGTTTGAAATATCATCAGTATCGTGTTGCAATAAAGCGACAATGGTGGTAAACAGAAGACATAGGAAGAATCTGTACCTGGAGATGGCTTGCAACATTTTCCCTCGTCAGTCCTTCAACATTCATCAGGTCAAGGATTTTCTTAGGGAAAGCCTCTGCACAAGAAAGAAGAGTCGATAAAAAAGAACCAAAAGAATAGAAAAAAGGCCTTCAGGCAAGGAAACAGAAAAGGCACTCACTGTCAACGCCTAATTGATGCACAGCAGCAACAAACTTTCTATGTAGCTCTGGAGACCAAACCACCCGAGGCTTTTTCTGGGTCGCAGGATCTTCATTCTCAGGTCCATTCTCCTCACCCTCTTCTTCATCATCATCGTTTTGGTCCTTCCGCTTCTTTCTGAGTTTAGCATTCTGATCGTCATTACCTGTTGTTGCCACCCCTTTTCCGCCTTCTCCAGTCCCATGGCAGGGCTTGTTGTGACCACGAGAATTGCTTTGGTCGTTCTTGTCCAACTTCCTTCGGCGAACCACATGTTGCCAGATGTTCTTAAGCTCTTCAATCCGAACAGGTTTCAACAAGTAGTCGCAAGCACCGTGAGTGACTCCCTTCATCACAAGCTTGGTATCACTATGAGCTGATAACACTGGAAACACACAAGGACACAAATGTCAGTTACAATCATTCTCTAAAGCCCCGATCCGAGCAGTAATCTCCAATAAGAGGCCATATAAAAGTCCTGAGTTTAATCTGTGAATGATCAAACCAGTTCTGATAATCTTTTGTGTTCATCCATGTTTAGGCCCTAAAAGAACTACAAAACAGATCCATATACACACACACATGCATATATGTGTTTTTATGCTTACTGATGACAGGCAGGTCCATTTCAAGTCCCACAAGCTCAAGGAGCTTAAATCCGTCCATATCCGGCATACTAACATCACTGATCACAAGGTCAAATTTGTCTCTGTTTTCCCTCAACATGTTTAGTGCCTTGATAGCCTGATTAGTTGTTGTAACTGCAAAAACCAGAAAACACATATGAAAAAAAAAATGAAAAAAAAAAAAATGAAATGAAAAACTACAAATAAAGCAAACTGAAAATTTTGTTCAAAGTCAAAAACCCAAATAAAAAACTGTTCAAACTTGAAAATCTGTATTAAAACTGTTCATGAATTAACAAATTAGATTAAAGCTTCCAAGGCTCTTTTTTGAAACCCATATCTAAAAACATTCCACAAACTGTAAAATCAAAAATTTATTTCATAAAACATAAAGGAAATTAAGACAAACAAAGGTATAACTTATAACAATCTTATTAACAAGCCTACATACATATATATATATATATATGAACCATTTACAAAGAAAATTTATACAACATCAAGAAAACTAGAAATGTTTAGCAACAAAAAAAAAAAATACACACACACACACACATATATATATATATATATAGAGAGAGAGAGAGAGAGAGAGAGAATTGGAACAAACCCTGATACTGGCATTTACGAAGAAGAGACTCCAACACTTTTAGGCAAAGTGGATTGTCATCAACGGCGAGAACTCTCATGCCAACCGGAAAACGGTCAAACGCCCCGTCTTCGCCACCCCTTTGGTCCTCCACCGCCATTATTAAACAACCAAACTTCGGAGACTTGGACAAGAAACAAGCAACTGAAAAAATGAAAAATAAAAAAATAAAAAAGGAAAAGCAGATATCACTTGAAAAAAAAAATGAAAATGAAAAAAAAAAAAAAAAAAAAAAAAAAAAAAAAAGCTTCAATGTTTTTTGAATTCTGAAACTTGGGTTTTCTTCTCTCTGAGGCTTTCCTTAACAACCACACCAGAAAGCCAAAAGGGAAAGTCTGAGAAAGTTGGTAGTGAGTGAGAGAAAGAGAAGCTGTACAAATGGCACAATGATAGCGATTGCCAGAACAGACTGAAGGGTTTCAACCTAACAAAACCAGAAAACAAAAAAAAAAAATTCTTCTCTTTTTTTGTTTTTTACTATTAAAAAACTCTCGCTCTCTCTCTCTCTCTCTACAGAGAGTTTTTTTTTTTTTTTTTTTTTTTTTTTGCCTCTAGCTTTCCTTCTCTTCCTTATAACAGAACGCAAAAGCCCATGTCTTTAAACCATTTTGTTTATGTCTTTCTCTGAAGCTTTTTATCCTTTTTTTTTTTCTCTCTCTCCTCCAAAAAGTAAACTCTCTCTCTCTTTCTCAACCTCTGTGGTCTCTGAATGTGTGAGAACAGGAAGTCGTGGGTGACCTTTTCAAGAGTTTATAGTCTACACTCAAGTGCACTGTAGTTTTAGTGGACGCTGATATTTTATTGGCCAATACCTAAACATCAACCTTTTTAAAGATTGTTTAAGATGACTTTCGGATCGTACGGTGATAAGGACGTGAGGCTTATCAAATTTGATGATGAGCATCAGTTTAGTAATATGAGCCCCTTTTTTGTTTGGTATATAATTGGGAACAATTTTTTGTCATGTGAGGTATTGGGTAAGTGAAGTGAACATTCTGTTAATTATGGACTTTTTACAAATCTTTTAGAGAATCCGGTAATTATTCAAGGCTTTAAATGCTAATCATATTCCAATTTTCTATTTTTAGGAAAATATTTACTTTCTTTCCTCAGAAAATTCGTTTCTTTGGCTTTTTTAGGAATGACAATAATTTTGTTCTCTCCTTTGGTATAAAGGGAAAAGGGAACAATCGGAAGACAATCTTTTTTACTTTTTTTTTTTTTTTGAAATGAACAATTTTTACCTTTTGGGTTTGGAGAAGATTGGCGTTGTATGGTTTTGTTTTTGAAACGTTTTGGAAAAGAATATCATGATTTTTAATAAAAGGTGTTTAAGAAATAGTTTTGAAATAATATTAGTTTCGCAAAAAGTCTGAAAATATTAAGAAATGACAAAATAGAACAAGTCACAATCTTGTTTGATATTGGTTTCAAAACGTTCTGGGAAAAAAAATATCAAAGTTTTCTTTCTTTTTTTTTTTTTTTGGAAAAATATCAAAGTTTTCAATAAAGATGCTTTGTAAATGATTCTGAAATAATATTTATTTTGCATAAATTTAGAAAACAAAAACAAAAACAAAAAATCTTTTTCATTTCTTGTTAAGGAATGAGAAAATGAAATAAAGTTGTTTTTTTGTTTCTGTTTCTATTTTCTAAGACTTATACATCTAATAAATATTTTCCAAAAAAAAAAAAAAAAAACTCAAATACAATTTTACTTTTTTTAGTATTCAAACTAATTTCTCTGCAAAAACAATTTCAAAAATTATCTCAAAACATTCTCATTTCCATTTTTTATTAAAAAAATCATTTTCAAAATACTCCCAAACAAGGTCATTGCTTTTCTATTTCTGTTTTTATTATCACCCAACATATATTTTCAAAAGCATACTTATACACATTTATATTTTTTGTTCCACTTGAACCAATTTATCTATAAACAAAATCAAGCACAATTTCAAAAAATATCTAAAAATCATTCATAAAACATTCTCAATTCTATTTCATATACAAAGCAAAATCATTTGAAGATATTTACAAACGGGACTTTTGTGTTTTAGGGGTATATTTGTCTTTTTAGATAAGGACAGTGTAATTTCTCTGTTTTTATCCTCGAGACGTATTTATTGAAATCATTGTGAATTTGTGAGAAAGTCATAATATTCTCTTTTTGTATTAGCTGAGCTTTTCTTGAACTAATGCCATATTTATGTTTATCAAAGGGCATGACTTTCAGCAAAGAAATGGGGAGCTTATGGGAAACTCTCTAATTTATTGGGAACTAAGGGCCTTTTGCAACAATTGTTGGAGTCGAACTTTGTAAGTCGAAATTGAAATGTTTGTTTAGTTAAAATGCAAATTGAAAATGAATATGACATAGTAAATAGTAAATAGTAAAAGTTTAAAAATATATACAGAAAAAATTATGTAATATGAATCTTATTTCATTCTGAGGGCGTCTATTGACGCCAATTTATCTACTTTTCTCATGCATTTTCTAAATTACCCACCAACTAAAATTTAAATATTCATTATTGGTTGTTACACCACTCTTATTATTCCAAGAAAAAAGCCCTACAATTCAATTATATTTTTTAAACTCGAGCCTGTTTTATCAATTCATTAGTAGTTTACAAAAACTAAAAATAAAAAGTAAAATCCTCTTGTTTCGACTTGAAATTAAAAAAAAATTTTATGGATTTCTGAAATTTTAAATTTTTAGAAAATGGCAGAAAGAGAAGATAAGATATAGATTTGAGAGTTTTAGCATTAATCTGTAAATTTCCGTCTGAAAACGTAGTACCAAAGATCCCTAAGCTAAGAATTCAGGGCTAGTTTAGGGGGACATTTGGAGGTTGTATTTTAGAGGTTGGGTTGGAAATGTGTATTTGGAGGGAAAACTTTTGAAAAAGTTCCGTGATATAGAAAATAGTTGAAAATTTTGATATGTGTTCAGAAAAAAATTTGTAAAATGGATCTTGTTTTATTCATCTTATCGTTATGAGTATTTTAATATAAAAATTATCTTATTTCGATTTAAAATGAGAAAGTTCTGGATTTTTAAAGTTTTAGTTTTTTGAAAATAAAAAAAGAGAAAAAATTTGATGTAAAATTGGGATTTTAAAATCTAAATAGTATTTTACCATTGGCAATTAGTGCCCCAAACGGACGCTCAGTCTTTTTGCAAAGTTGAAAACAAAATTACGTGGCCCCAATCTTTTTGCACTTAGTACGTTTGGATGAGTTACAATTCTTTAAGTCTATGTTTGGTAAAGTGAAAAAGACGGAGGAAGGAAATTAGATGAGGAATTTTGAAGAGAAAAAGGGAATTTTAAGTTGTTTAGTATAGAGAGGAAATTGAGAAGGAAAGAAATTACAAATTTATGAGGCCCACCAAATTTTAATTCCTCCAACTTTAGAAAGAAAAACAGATGGAAAACTTTGTCAAATTAAGTACCCGTTTGGTACATTAGTTCATTTCCGTTCAAACCAAAATTTTTTTTGTCTTTTCTCAAAAAGTTTTTGTCTTTTTCCCAAAAAGTTTTTTGTCTTTTTTGAAAATTCAAAAAAATTTACTATTACAACTAAAATATTTCAACTCAAACTAGCGAACCAAACGGGCCCTTAGGTTCTGTTTGGGAGGGCATTTTGGAAGCAGCTTTGGACTTCCGATGCTCAAAAGTAGCTTTTGAACCTGTTAGGATAAAATATCAAAAAGGATTTTGCCTTTTAAAAGCTCTTCCAAGAGAAGTTGATTCCAACTGGTTCCTTGGAAAAAACACGGGACGTTGTTTTGGGGGTTTTAGCGAAACTTTCATATTTCCACCTTTACCCTCAAATTAATGAGTCAGAAAATTTAAATTCCAACCATCTCCTCTACTTTTATTTTCCTGAAGCATTGCGTCCTTTGAGCTTCATATCTCTTTCATTTGTTATTTTCTTCTACAGCACTCCATCATCAGGAATAAATGAAACCCTAAGATATACCAAAATTTTGCAATCTTAAAGAGAGCAAAGCACTAGCAACCCAAACATATAAGTTCTTATTATTTGGGTGATTACCTTTTCTTTTTTCGTTTTCCTTTCTTGCCATCTCTTCCATCAAAGTCTCTTTCTTGTTCTTATATATAAATGTACAAATATATATGTTTGTATATAATCTCCTTCCTATAGATCACTCGTCTACCTTTAGTTCGTTGAGAAATGTTCATATTATAGAGCAATTTCTTTAACAATATATATATATATATATGTATGTATGTATAGTTTTATGAGGATATGTAATATGAAAATAGTGTATAAACCTTTAACGGTTTATCTTCATGCTTTAGACACGAAAGCTCTCGTGCTTGTGAGTATTTTTGGTTCTATAAATTGTGATTGATAAAACCATAAGTTTCTAGATATATTTGGTTTTTTTTTTTGTTTTGGTCCCAAATCATTGATTTATTTGCTAAACACGTATACAGTTAAACTTTTGGTTTACATGTGATTTCTATATGGGTTTCACTTCTTAATTTGATTAGGATTCAATTAAATTTTTTTTTAATTTTTTTTTTACAAAGTTTATTCATTAGATAAACTACCTAAAGAGATTTGTATTTTAGACTACATGGCAACCGAGGGAACACAAGGAAAGGCAAAAGCGGTATGGGATTCAAAAACACACGAGATTTGGGTTGATTTGGCTGTAGAACAAGTGAGAAGTGGTCATAGAAATGGAACACATTTAAGCAAGCATGGTTGGAAGAACTTGATTGAGAAATTTAACAAGGCAACAGATAGGAATTCTGATGTCAAAAAGGAAATGGCAACTTTGGGATTCATTGCTAAGAGGAGAAACTGGACTTGGTTGGGACATACAAAGGCAAACTATATAGATGCTCCACATGAATGGCGGGAAACAAAGTTACAAGTAGGTTGGTTTGGTTACCAAGTTTAAACTTAGGGTTTAAACTCAAATTTTTGTCTTTTTCTTTAAAAGTTTTTTTGTTTTTTCTGAAAAAATTTTTTGTCTTTTCTAAAAAGTCAATAAAAGTTACTATTCAAACTTAAAAATTTCAACTCAAACTCATCACCAAACGGGCCCGTTCTTTAATTATAATTAGTGTACTATAAAATTTTTCTAAATTTATATTTGCAATAACAGAAATATCCAGAGGCTGCAAAATTTCGTGTCAAAGGTTTAGAAAATGCAATGAAATTAAACGAGTTATTTCGAGATGTGACTGCCACAGGGGCATGGGGCTTGGGCACCAACTTCTGGTTTATTGTCTCTTTTGTACACACAAATATCAAACACTGAAGATAACATCACTCAAGAGGTAGTTAGTGATGATTTGGAGGAAAAAGATCATGAGGATGTAGAAGATAGCAACCGGAGAGAGAAAATACTTGGACCAAGTAGAAAGCAATTCAAGAAAGGAAAAAAGCGGTCTACAACAACAAAATTATCCAAAAAACTTGATGAACTTTGTGAAGTTATTAAGAGCAGGAGTTCATACATAACGACTGATCCTAAAGGGAAACGGTGTTCGTTGTCTTGAGATGTTTCGAATTGGAAAAACAAGTGTTTTAGAAGAGGCAGTAGGCATGTTTCCAATGATCTTAGGTCATGGTGTTGGCAATAGAATGATTCAAGAAAGATTCCAATTTCCAACATTCGGGTGAAAACAGTGAGTAGACACTTCGGATTCGTACTGGAAAAAATGATGATGCTTGCTTTGGATGAGATCAAACCACCAGAAAATTATAGTGAAGTCCCACACTACAGTCGACGAAATCCAAAATATTGGCCATACTTTAAGGTATTTTGTACATTCAATTTTAATATCTTTTTTTTAATATATATATTCATACATAATTTTATAGTTTTTCCTCTTGCACTTTATAGGATTGCATTGGAGTTATAGACGGAACTCATGTTTGTGTATCACCCGGTGGATGAGCAGATTCCATATATTAGGAAGAAAGGATTTCCTACACAAAATATAATGGCAGTTTGTGGATTCGATATGATTTTCACATTCGTTTGGCCGGGATGGGAAGGAACTGCATTTGATACGCGGATATTTTTGGAGGCGTAAAGAAATAAAGATATAAAGTTTCCTAAACCACCAAATGGTATGTGTTATTTAAATTTAAAGTAATTTTTATGCTGTTATTAAGTGAACGACATTTAGGGTACTATTATGTACTATTTAAACTTTGATGTTGTAGATAAATATTACTTGGTTGATGCGGGATATCCAAATATGAAGGGATATTTAGCACCATATAAAGGAGAATGGTATCATCTTCCACAATTTCACAATGGTGGACAACCTAGAGGGTCTCGAGAAATATTTAACCATTTGCATTCATCATTACAAAGTGTCATTGAGCGTACTTTTGACGTATGGAAAGCACAACGGGATATTTGGGAAATATGCCTAATTATGAGATTGATAATAGCAAATAGCTATTGTTACTGCTTCAATGGCTCTACACAATTTTATGAGGAGGGAGGCGATTGCTGAAGCGTAATTTTAATCTTTGAATGAAGAAGAAGATTACTTGCCGGATGGTGAGCTATCAAATATAAACCTCTTGATACATGAGAGTGAAATGGGAGTTATCCGTGATAGGATTGCTAGGGAACTCATTCGTAGATAGATTTAATTTGCATATGTTAGATAGAAACTAGTTTGAATCTTGCTACTGTTTTAAGCAATGTGAGCCCTTGGGACCCCTCTTTTGATTGAGATTTTGGCTACAGTGCTCTATTTGTTTCATTTTGATGTGCTTGCATTTTGGTTTGGTGAATGAGTTGAATTTGAAAATTTTAAATTTGAGTTGAAAAATTTTTGTTGAATTTTTAGAAAAGACAAAAACCTTTTTAGAAAAAGACAAAAATTGAGATGAAAAAATATATTTTAGTTAGAGATAAGATGGAACATCAAACAAGGTTTTTGTTATTTAATGATAGAACTTCTCAGCAAAGGGGGGGGCGGGGGGGCGGAAAACATGGTACTGTGGGGATGTTATTATAAGGATATGTTCATGCTTTGTATTTGGTTTGTTCGTTTAATGAAGAAATGTTTTTTTTTTTTTATGTTTTTTTTTTTAAATAAGTGTATCGTGAGGATTTTTTTTTTTTAACTATTTGTGTGGGTAAATATATTGTTTATATTTTCTTATTTAAAAAAAAAATAAAAATAAAAACTAAGCTTCAGTTTTTGGAGTAATAGGAATCAATACCCTAAGTAGTTTTAAAGAAGGGTATTGTTGACATATCCTAATTAGAAGAGATTTTGAAATGATCGTGCCAAACACCCAGAAAAGCTGTTCTAATGTAAGAAGCTCTTTTAAGGTACAACATCAAAAGACTAACTAAAAGTTTATGACTTTTACTTCTATATTTTTACTGATCAAATGCAAAACAATAGCTCTACCAAATGAGTTCTAAATGATGTATAAAAAGACTATTATGATCTTAATCAGTACTTATCTCATTTTTATAAAGGTATAATTGTAAAATAAATTAGATTACAAGGTTTTTTTTTTTTTTCTTCTCTCTTCTACCAAACAAACAATATGAAGGAAGATATTCTTCCTTCCTTTACCTAGGTGTTTTGCACTTCATTCCATTCTATTTTCCATCTTTCCTGCCAAACATAGCATAAATTTCCCACAAAGTCTTGCCATAAATGATATACATTTGAAGGTTAAGCATTTTTCGAAAATGGTTCGCTTTTATATTTTTATTTTCTTATTTAGACTGATAACTCTTTAAATAATTATCATATTAATTGAAATTAAAAAAAAATTGTATCTTCTAGTAAAAAAAATGATTTCCACAAAAATGATCCTTGAAAAATTAGAATTAAAAATTAGTATCTTGCGCTACTATTTTCATATTTTAAAACATGAGTCAAAATTTATTTGACTCCTTTAACAATGTTTATTATAGGTGAAAAGCAGAAGAAAAGAAAAGAGTTGACGTACTTTTAAAGAGAAAATAGGAATGTAGATTGTTTGGTAAAAAAGAAAAATAAAGAAAAAGGAAAATAAGAGAGAGAAAAAAAAAACATGTGGGGCCCACCATTTTTAATCTCTACACATGTGGAGAAAATTTCACTTTTTTTTATTTTTTGGGTGAATAAAAGCTTTCACACACAGTAGAATTGCATTATTATCCTCATTCTAAATCAAATAAGTGCAAAATAATTGGCAAAATGGTCATTTACTTTATCAACTATTTTCTTTCCCCCAAAAAAAGATAAAGAAAAACCCATTTCCTTTTTTTCTCTTTCTTAATTCAAATTTTCTTTCCCTTGCTTGTCTTCCTTCCTTTCTCGTTTCTTTTCTTCTTACCAAACGAAATGCAAGTGACAAAGGCAAGTCTTATCTTCATTTCTCCTAAATTGTAGGTCATGATTTTGACTGGTTCACTATGGATCTTTTTTTGTTTAATTTATAGGTTGTGAAATATTATTAAAAGCACTAGTTTTGTTGTTTCTCATAAAAATTTTCATCCCTACTCAGAGAACTTTAGATTTCCATTTTGCATATGAATTTTAACTCTCACTTTATCTTTCAACTCTCACTTTATCTCATTCACCTTATGTTAGATTAGTCCTACGCAAGCATTTTCATTAGATTTCCTATTAAAAACGAATATTAAAAAATAAAATAAAAAGAACTAATCTCATTTAATTATTTTTGGTTCAAATTTTTATTAAAACAAACGGTAAAAAAAAAAAAAAGAAAAAAAAAAACTCGACCTCACTTTAATCCTCTCTTTTTCAGTTTATATTTAACAGAAATTCAAGCAAAGAGTACAGAACTAATTAAAGATTTGTGAAGCTAGGTAAGAACTTAGAGTTCAAGAGATAAATATGAGAATGCCCCTCAAGTTGAGCGAGCGATATGAAAATAATCTTAAAAATTCAGTACTTTTTTTTTTTTTTTTTTGAAAGCCACTAATTAGTATTAATGCCTGCTCAACAATGATATTTTGGCCAATGCGCACATCATAACTCATAAGGCATATTCCTGCTTTTACAATTTTGTTATATTATAAATGATGATTTCAAACTTAGAATTCATGATTACATGGGATAATTTTAAAGCATGACAAAAATGGTGAGTAATTTTTATTTTAATTTTTTCATCACATGGCACAGAACATGTACCGACCATTTATTTTAGTGTCAATTAAAAATTTCCGACTTAAATCGGGTATCTATGAGTGTTTGCGAAAAAGAAAAATGAGCTGTGCGGATGTTGAAAAGGTGAAAAAATAGATTTCTCATTTAAAATGAATTAAAATTTTTATTTGTCAAATACACACTAAGTTAATTGATGTTTGGGACATAAGTTTGAAAAGAAAAGTACAAAATAAATATATTCAAAAAAAAAAATTCAACTTGACTTAACTTTTTTACTTTTCGAATTCAACTCCACTTTCAGTATTTTCTCTTCTAAGCATAAATAAAGATTCTCAATTTGAATTAGAATTTTTTAAAATTTCTTTTTCAAACTTAGGTATCGTACAACAAAAGTAGAAATTATATGATACTCAATCCAAATGGTAATTGAATCCATCAATAAATTTGAATGAGTCGCTCAAACGGAGAAATGTATATCAAGTTCAACAATAAAAAAATCAATAGATACATCATATATTAAATATTAACACATTTTTAACACACATCTTTATAATCAATAGAAACTCCTGATCTATTAAGATCAATAGACATATAAAACAAAGGCAACCCACCACCTCATGAAGTAAAATATTTGAAAGAGGTTAAATATATAAGGTCAATTTGAGGAAGCCTCTGAACGTTTGAGATGAAAATATTTGAATGAAAATATTTAAACAGAAATATTTCAACACAATTTAAATGTATGAAATTTATTTGGGAGAAGCATCCGAATGGTAACATATGCGACGGAAATAGATGAATGAAAAATATCTGAACAGAAATGTTTCAACAGAATTTTGGGGGTTTCATTTACGATTTGTCTTGAAAAGTGAATTGACCATTTAGCTGTTTCATTTCAATTGTGAGTGCCATATGGATATTTGAATGTGCAATTAAAAAAAATTGCATAAATATTTTACCCAAATGTATTTGAAATAAACGGCGTGGTTACTTTAAAATTAACTATTTAAAATATGAAGGGGAAATATTTGAAATACGAACTGCAGGTTGGTTAAAATATGAACGGCCATTCATTTCATGAATTACCTAAATATTTTACTCAGACATCAAATATGAACGGCGTGCTTGCCTTCTAAAAGAAAAATGAATCAATGGTGTATATAACAGTTTATAGATCATTTAGGAAAAAATTTATTGATTCCACCAAAAAAAAAAGTTTTATTTATGTAACTTTATTAATATATTGAAAAAAAAAATTTCTTTAACAAATTTCAGATTAAAAAAAAAATTTCAAGAAAAAAAGCATTTATAAGAAGGGGTGTATTAAGAGTTTTTTTTTTTTTTTTTTGTCGTTAAAAGTAATTTTATAAATAGATAATTAGTAATAAATTACTGACGAAAAATAAGGGTAAAAAAAGTTGATTGAAGGGTAGATCCACCCTATCAAGTAATATTGAACTATCAGTCAAGAAAAATGGGTAATATATAACATGTTTTTTAGAGGAAAAAAATTATATATTTATGGTTTAAGTTAAAGATAGTTATATTCCACCCCATTCTACTTTTCATACACACTTTTTAATACATTATTTGATTACTGAAGTACCTAAAAATACTTTCGCAAGTGATTTAAAAAATAGTTATCACATGCCCCACTCTAAAAAATACGTATACTTTCTTAAACAACTTTGATTTTTTTTTTTTTCAAGAACAAAAAGAAAACTACTGTGCCTTAATATTTTTAGAGGCGTAGAGGATGGATTCCAACGCTAATCATCAAAACATATATGAAAAAAGTAAATTTTTTTTGTCATTGATAATACTTGCATCTATAGATAAATTGTGTTCTTATATATGAATTTTTGTGGGTGTGCCTGTTTGTTCTCAATCTCATGAGATTTTTTTTTTTCAATTTTCTGATAATGCCAATTTCTAAGGAATACTTTAAAATAATGTAGCCCAAAAAAAAAAAAGAAAAAAAATCATTTTTAGAAAATAGAAAAATACGGTAAAGATTTAGCGGGTGGAGAAAGAAAGATTGAAAAAAAAAAAAAAAAATTAACGTATAGGAATTTGAAATGACATTGGAAGTAATAACAAATTAAGAAAAAGAAGGAACTTTGAAATGGAAAATCAAAACAAGCTACAATGAAGAAAGATACCTATGTGTTTTTGTATTGTTGTTTTTGTGATGGACATGGAGTGCCAATATTGTATTAGGGAGAAAGAGAAGAGAAAGAGACAGAGAGAAGTGAGGACGGAGATGAGAGCAAAAATCGTGAAATCTAGAGAGAGAGAGAGACGGAAGGAAGCTCTACGAGAGGGTTAGTGCATCTAATCTCCAACCAATATTTAAAAGAGCGAATGATGGATATATATATATATTTTTTCCTGCTTTCAAAAACTGCAAATGAATGTTAGGTTCGCTGTGCATTAGAATAGTGGATATGATTTTTTTTTCCTCTTGCTTGAAATTTTTTTTGGATATATGACGTTGAATATTAATTCCTAGTTTTTTTTTTCCTTGTTGATTTGGAAGCATATTGAATTTGAGTAACTTGACTCTCTGTACTGTTTTATGTTAGGAAATCTTATTTAGTTTATTTTGCGTTGGTTTTTGGTTTCTAGAGATATCCTTTTTAGTTTTAAAGGCATGCAATAAGTGGTTAATTCCTGTATTTGGTAGTTTGAACAGTTTACTTTTTACTACCGGGCACTTGATATTAATGTTTTGTTTCTATATTTTATCCCTACATATGATTGATTTTTGATAGTTAGAATTATGAGTTTTAAAATTATGATAGAATTATTTTATCTCTATACATTATACATGAAGTCTTATGTATTATATCATCCTTTTGATTTTTTTCCAAGATTGCTTATTAAAGATGAAGGCTATAATCTTTGAAAGAATTTTGTTCCACTGCTGTATGATTGGAAAATAATATCCATGCTTTTCAACATTGCTAGATAATTAATCAATTAAATTAAACTTCTGATAGATGAGTCATTCCGCACATTTTGAATAATGCCCATCTAACTTCTTAGTACTTCGGTAGAGAAGCCTTCCAACTTCTCTTTTGGTGAATTTTCTTTGCATGAGTCTAAGTTTCTGCTAAATCACTACCGTTTATTTTTCTAGGAGAGTTCTTCAAAGCAAGCAAGCTATCACTGTAAAAATGACTAAAGCATAGCATCCCTGAGAAAAGGCGCCACCACACGCATGGCGTCTCAGCCCTCGTGTATTTACTTTGAATGAAAGAGGAAAAAAAGGAAAGGACAAGAAACAAAGGGGGTCAGATGATCAAACTACTTAAATCTAATCCGTTACCGTCTCCACAAGCTAGCGAAAACCCTCCTTATCAGAACTTTACCCTTCCCATATTTTAGTATCCGCAATCCCATGAATGTATTTTGTGTCTGATAGGATGAATGTAGAGAGACTGAACCAGCAGCGGGTTGTGGTAGTTATCTAACAGGAAAACAGGCTATCGTGGGAACAGAAATGATGAAAGTAATTTTTAGTGCCAAAAGTGAACTTAGGAAGAGAACTTTTAGCTTATTCGGATTGGTTGCGTGTGGTTTTTCGAGCATTGGCTTTAATTCAACCGAAAGGAGTTAAAAGGAACATGATACTAAACGACGTTTCTTTCTAACTTTGGATGCTTTTCTGATGTAGCTGCTACTGCAACCTTGTTTTCTTCTTCTAATGTGGTTCTGATCTAATCATGTATTACTATTCGATGTTGACTCACTATACTCCATCTTGTAATTGTCACCTCACCACCAAGAAAAATAGTGCTAAGAAACATTTAGATGAAAAATGTTATTGTTGTAGATGCTGGATTGCTACAGTCAAAAATTTAACAGAGATCAGTTAGATTGAACTAATTAAACGATAGATTGGGCCCCTGGCAATCGTTGGTGAAATTCATAAAGCATACCGAAAGTATAGAAAGTTTATATCAGAAAATAAAAAGAGGAAGTAAATGCTTAAATCTGAAATAAACATGAAATAAATGGACACCAAGATGTAAAGAGGTTCGCCCGAAGATGGTGCTACGTCCTCTGAGAGTAATGGTATTGATGTATGTAGATCTTTTTCACAATACAAGAGATTATGATGTTTCTGGAGATAATCTGGCAGAGTGATAGTATGTTCAGATTTCGGATCTTTTTGAAGGAGGGGTCC
>CM046376.1:15371203-15638462 GCA_025413485.1 Ficus microcarpa
TTGTAGACTTGTAATCTCTTTCTTCATAAGGAATTAAAGTCTAATTTATGTGTTTATGATGTGTTATACGAAAAATTATGAATAATAATGAGAAATTCATAATTTTATTTAAACAATGTTCGAGTTCTCAATAAAATTTTATGAGACTCAATGAATGATTTATGAGCCATGTATGAGGTTTTTAAAGGAAAAGGAACGAGAAAGGATGCAATTTTACGAAAGTCAAAGGTTCGGTAAAAAAAAAGTCAAAGTTTGACCAACGAAAAGTCAAAGGGTTGACTTTACGAGATTTTTCAAGTACAGTCCGGAAAGAGTTCTAAGAATAAGTTTTGTGAACTAGATAGCAAGAATAAGCCTTAGAACGTCCCTAGAAAATCAAGCACACCAAGTTTAAGTTAAGGGCAAAATGGGGTTCGGAAAGATTAAGGAAAAATATTTTTCGGCCCTAAATTCACACAGATAAATTTTGTACTCCAGTATGATATAAAAATATTATGTTTTCGAAAATCATAATATTAGAATTATCTGTGTAGCACAAAAGAAAGAGAAAAATGAGTTTTTGAGAGCAAATTAGCCAAACAAAGCTTAAGCAAGGAAGGACAACTTGCCCATACCCATGAGATCACCATCCACTCACCCAAGCTAGGCCATGTGGGGCTGTCCCCTTCCCCATAAATTCGGCAGCAGCACAAGGAAAAGAAAGGCATGGGAGAAAGCCAAAGTTAAGGGAAAAAGCCATTTTTTGGGGAAAAAAGTGTGAGCTAAGCTTGGTGAAGTGTGGAAGCTCTTCCATCACCCAAAGGAGTGCCACTTGGCCCCAAGATATTCGGTCACAACAGCCCTTAAATGGCTGACCATACCTTCCCCCCATTCCTCCACAAAGTTCGGTAGCTAAGAGGACAAGCAAGGCATGGCGAAAAGCCTAAATTTAAGGAAAAAGTTGAACACCCAAAGCCTCCCCTTTTTGCCTATAAATACCCCTCTAAAACCCACTCTTTTTAATCAAAAAAAGCAGCCAAACTCTGCCAGTTTTCCAACTCAAAAACCGTGGGAAGGAGGGAGAGAAAAAGGAGAGAAATCAGAAAATTTCTTTAGGGGTTTTCTTCCTTGAGGTGTTCGGATTGCTAGGGAGGAAGAAGAGAAAATTTTGGAGGCTTGGAGACCCATTTTGAGCAGCCAAAACTGTGGGTTTGAGAGAGGAAAAAGCCGTGGGCTAGAAGGAAGGAAGGAGATTTGGAAATTTCCAAACCCTAACTTGGGTTTGAGGTAAAATTCTTGAACCAAGCTTGAAATTAAGTTCCATTTAAGCATTTTTATGGTGGTTCAAGTTTGTTTGTAAGGACATAAGTCCATTTTATTTTTCAGCCCTAATTTGTTGGTGTGTGTGCTTGATTAGGGATTAGGGTTTGGTTGACTTGATTATGATGCTTGTTTGCTTAAATTTTGTGCTCGAAAATGGTTAGGAAGCATGCTAGATGTGATTGATATGTCCCTTAATTTTTGGTCAAAAATCTGCCCTAAGGCAGTGGATGTATGGCTGCAAGATAAGGGTGAATGTGATGCTTAATCTAATGGAATGCAAAAGCTAGAACACCATGCAGCCAAAGACTAGGGTTTTCGGTTTTTGGGGGTTGCATGGGTATGATGGATTGGCATAAATGAATGTATGAGACGTTAGAAACGCTGCTTGATTTATGTATAAGCTCTCGATGTGATCGGTCGAGGTAGATTCCGCGAAATAGGATGTAAAACGGAATTAACAACCGAAACTGCCATTTCGGATACGAAACTGGCCAGTTTCGGGAAAGTGAAAATATAAGGCCTTTAGAGGCCGAACGGGATAAAACTCAAAACATAAAAGTTGCTCGGAACAACTTTTACTAGAGAGCAACGTGGGCAAAATCTCAAAATGAGATTCCAACGGCCTCCGTTTTCCCCAAAACCCGTGGCTGATCCCCAGACCCAGTTTTCACTCGGTTTTCCAAGGTCAGCCAGTTTTCAAACAAAAACTGGTACTAATACAAGCCAAACTGGATTTTTCGCAAAACACAAAAGTTTTAGTATTTTTCGAGAGCTACAACTTTTGTGAAGACAAGTTTTCCAGATTCTCAATGAATTTTTGAATTGGGCACGTTTTAGGAGAGGTGCGCAGGGAATTCGAAATTCCTGCACCTTAGTTTTACAAAAATGTTTTCTAAAAAATGGTAAAGTGTCTTTAAAATGTTATTTTAGCTACGAAAACTGTTCCAAAGGCAGTTTCTAGCCTCGGATGATTTTATAAAAGATCTGTTTCTAAAACCATGAATTTTAAGGGTTCGGATTTGAAATTCCACATTTTTCCAAGAAGTAAAGAAAAAGGGGTTTCAAACCAAATGTTTTCAAGTTAAGGAAAAATGATGATTTTACGACAAGTGCTTTCAAGCTAAGAAGAAAAAATGGATTTTAAGCCAAGTATTTTCAAGTTAAAGAAGTAAGAATTTTTACTAGCGAACTAAAGGATTTTTGAGGATAATTACACAAGGTTTTCCGAAAATAAAGAAATGGAGTTTTATGGAGAAATTGGTAAGCAAGCCGATTACGAACGGTAGCCGGATGTCATATCCGAGTTACAAACCCAAGGATGACTAAGAGTTGACCTTAAGGGTTACCCAACATAACCCTAAGGTACACCCACATGTATTTTTGGGCTAGGATTTAAGGGGTTGATGGAGATAACCCAATAATGAGGATATACGAGTAAAGCCCAAAGTTTTCAAAGAAACCAACAAAAGAACAAGGATCTAATCAAGAGATTATCCAACGTGACCTCTCAAGGATTAATCAAAGTTGATTATCCTTAATGAAGAAGGATGATTATGGAGATCAAGTGAGATAAGTAAATGTGACATACAACCAAGATTAGGTATGAATGTTGGTTTGGTCACCAACACCTTACGATGGGATTCTAGTTCTATATTTCTCATATAGTAGGAAAGTGACCTGCTGTTGCCGACAAATTTAAGGACGCAACGTTAAGGATACGGCACGAGAGGTAAGTACGAACCTCACCTGCAGTATGAAAGCTAGTATGTTTTCAAAAGTGCTATTACATGTTTTTATGCTATGTTCAAGATGATGCTATGTTTAAATGTCATGCTTTACAAAAATGCTATGTTTGCATAAGTGTTATATTTACAATATGCTATATGTGCATAAATGCTATTTTGCAAAGTGCTATGCTTTAAAAGTGCTATATTTGCAAAGTGCCATGCTTTCTAAAAGTGTTATATTTGCAAAAAAGTAATATGTTTGCAAAAGTGCAATGATTTCAAAATGCCATGTTATGTTATGAAGAAGATAAAAGTTATGTTATCATATAGTGACATCATAAGGTATGTTCACTAAAGATAAACAACATGGTAAGAAATAACAAGTAAAGTGTCGTACCGACTTCCCCAAGGTGGAGGGTTTTTCATGTTAAAGTTATGGATTATCGCTCTCTCGTTGATGCGGGAGGGTGTAATCAATTATGTTTTCCCAGAGTATGAATTGGGGACCATAACCGTTTAATATAACTGCAGTAGTTATATTCTTTTCATATTTATATTTTGGCCTATCATAAAATTAGAAATATAAAATTAGGCCTCTACTCATAATAAACTCATATTATAATTAATGCCCAAAGCCCAATAAAAATAAACCTTAGTTAGACCACTTTAAATGCTGAACTTTATGATAGCCTATAATACACATTTAACTACATATGTAGGCCCACAAGTTCAATTATTTTTCAACACTTGGAAGTCTAGTTAGGATAAGATATGCGTCTTTATCTTTGTAGACCCTACGGTGAAAAGAAATTCAAGTTAAGAATAAACAAAAAATAATAGTTTATAGTAAAATTTGGAATTGTTAATCACCGTTAATAAAAATATATGCTAAGCATAATCATTATAAATAAGAATTAAAAATTAATGTTGAAAAGTAAATAATAACACCCGTGAGTATAGGAGTAACTTGATGTCTTATTTATAAAGTTAAGCCCACTATTGTAGTTAGTGAGATAGAGCACACTATTTGAATTCGTGCGTTATGTTGGGTCCACATTCTTAAATGCATGATGCGAGTCAATCCTCCACTTTTGTATCAAATAATTTTTATGATCTTTGTGTGATGCTTGACATGTTAGGAACTCCAACATCGACAACCACTTAATTACTAGTTTGGTTTGTGTGTGGTAAAACCTTCTCTTCTTTCCTCTTATTTATATAGACGACAATGGGGCTGGTTACATTTTTCGTTTGCTTTTGATCTATTTATGCATTGTTGCAAACTCAAGCATGTAATGCACAATGTATCTGGCCAAATAAAAATATATATATATTCATATGTCTAGTGAATTGTAAGACCCGAATTTCCATGGACTTATGATTTCCTTATTCATAAGAAATTAAAAGTCCACAATATGTGTTTATAAGATGTTTCATAGAAAATTATGAACAGTAATGTGAAATTCATAATTTTATTAGCTAATGTTTTAATTCTCATTAAATCGGCTATAAGACTCAAAATAGAATGCCAAGGTTAGCAAACGGCATTTTGGGTCGAAAAGGGCGAAAAAGTATGTGATTTCATGAAAGTCAAAGGTCTGACAAAAAAGTCAAAGTTTGACCAAGGATGGTCAACAGGTTGACTTTACAGTATGATGAAATGCAGTATAGGAAAGATACTGCGAAAACATTCTTTAAGGTCAAGATAGCATGAATATGCCCTAAAACCACCCTAGAAAATCAAGCACACCAAGATAGGATTAAAGGTGAAAAGGGCTCGGAAAAATAAGAAAAAAAATTTTACGATCCATTTTTACGCAGATAAATTTTGTACTGAAGTACAGTATAAAAATACTGTGTATTAGTGAAGCACAATATTAGAAATATCTGTGTGGCACAAAAAATGGATTATTTTGGAGCAAACTAGCCAAACGAAGCCCTTGCAAGGAATGACCTCACCTAGCTCTTTATTAATGACCTCATAAATATTAAACCAAGCATGGAAAGAATTTGTGGAAGCTTCTAGAGCCTTCTATCTCCACCCATGGCCGGCCACCTTACACTCCCTAAGTGAAAATATTAAAACTTTGGGGCAATTCCACAATTTCACAAACTCTTCTCAACCTCTATAAATAGGAGACACAAAAACCCATTTTAATCACAAAAGCTAGCCAAACTCTTGCATTTTCTCTTTAGAAAAATCCGTGGGTTTGAGAGGTGAGAAAGAGAAGAGAAAAACAAAAATTTCTTGAGGGCTTTTGCTTGAGGGGTGCTCAGGTTTGCTAGGAAAAATCAAGAGAAAATTTTGGGAATTTTTGGAGACCCATTGGCCATTGTGGCCGAGAGTGAAGGGAGGAGAGAAAGGAGTGGGAAAAGCTGAAAATTTTGGGAGTGAGCCTTGTGGTGGGATCGGTTTTGGAGTAGATCAACCAAGGAACGAAGGAAAATTTTGGTGCCTTAGCTAGAGTGAAAGCCGTGAGCCAATGGAGGCCAAGGGGAGGAAGGAAATCTGAATTTTCCAAACCCTAGACGTGAATCAAGGTAATCCCTTAGCCCTAATCTCTTAATTAAGTTTTCAATTTGGGATTTTATTTGTATTTCAAGTTAATGTTGTAAGGACATAAGTCCAATTTTATTT
Organism: Ficus microcarpa; assembly: GCA_025413485.1. Lineage (NCBI taxonomy): Eukaryota > Viridiplantae > Streptophyta > Magnoliopsida > Rosales > Moraceae > Ficus > Ficus microcarpa. Next base: position 15,376,871 of record CM046376.1, read on the forward strand.
CTAGCCCTAGATGTGTTAGTGTGTGCTAGGTTAGGTGATTAGGGTTGGTTGGCTTCTTTATGATGTTTGCTTGCTTGATTTGTGCTTGAAAAATTGTTAGGATGCATGCTAAATGTGATTGGTATGTCCCCTGATTTTTGGTCAAAAATCTGCCATAGGCAGTGCTTAATGGCTGCTAGCTTAGGGGTGTGTTGATGGATGCTTGTTGAAATGTTATGCTAAGCTAGAAACCATACAGCCCATGGTTTAGGGCAATCGGTTAGGGGCTGCATGGGCATGTGGGAATAGCTTGATTGAATTTATGAGATACTAGAAACGCTGCATGTTTGTTATGTAAGCTCCCGAAGTGGTCGGTCTAGATAGATTCCGCGAAATAGGACGTAAACTGGACTTAACAACCGGAACTACCATTTCGGATTCGAAACTGGCCAGTTTTGGTAAAGTGGAATTTTAAGGCCTTTAGAGGCCGAACTGGGTAAAACTCAAAACACAAAAGTTGTTCAGAAGGGTTTTTCCTACAGGACAACATAGGCAGAATCCCAAAATGAGGTTCCAATGGCCTCCGTTTTTACAAAAATCCGAGACTGGTTTGCCCAGACCTAATTTACACGCCCAGCCAGTTCAAATGAAAAATGACAAAAATACAAGCGGAACTAGATTTTTCATAAAACATGAAAGTTTTAGAACTTTTCGAGAGCTAAAACTTTTGTGAAGAAAAGTTTTTCAAATTCGGATTAGATTTTTAAACTGACATCGTTTTCCAACGGCTGTGCAGTGAACCGAAAATTCCAGCACAGGATTTTCTAAAACTAGTTTAGAAAAATTGTTTTATTTTCCAAAATCACTGTTTTGATTATGGAAACTATTCCAATGGCAGTTTCCAGCCCTGAATGATTTTCATAAAGATCCGTTTCGAAAACATGAATTTTTACAAGTAAAATTAAGAGTTTTGAAATTTTCCTCAACTTTTTCAAGTTAAGAAGAAAAGTGGAATTTTAAGCCAAGGTAAAGCAAAATGAACGTAACAGACGGTTTTCAGTCTTAAATAATTTTATAAAAATGTTATCCAAAGAAGTAAGAATTTTTACAAGCAAACTAAAGAATTTTTAAGATAATTACACAAGATTTTTCCCAAAAGTAAGGAAATAGGGTTTTAAGGTAAAACTGGTAATCAAGCTGACTACGAACGGTAACCGGATATTATATCCGAGTTACCGGATCAAGCCCAAGGAGACCAAGGGTGGACTTAAGTTGACCGAATGTTGACTTTAGTTGACCCAATATTGAATTAAGGTTTACCTTAAGGGTTACTCAATATAACCCTAAGGGATACACAAAATATATGATTGGGCTAGGATTTAAGGGTTAATGGAGATAACCCAATGATTATGATGTAAGAGTAAAGCCCAAAGGTAGAATGATAAACCTACACCCTAATGGAAAGATTAAAGGCTTAGCACTAAGGAGAGGTTATCGAACGTGACCTCTTAAGGAATAATCAAAGTTTGATTGTTCTTAAAAAGTAGAATAACCAATGATGACCAAGTAAGGTATCAAGTATCGGGGACATACAACTAAGAGTTGATATGAATGTTGGTTAGGTCACCAACGTTTCATGATAGGATCCTGATCCTATGCTTTTTCAAATAGCAGGGAGTGACCTGCTGTTGCCACCTGATTTGAGGACGCAACACTCAGGACACAGCACGAGAGGTAAGTACAAACCTCACCTGCAGTATGAAAGATAGTATCTACTTTCAAATATGTTATGACATGTTTTGTGCTATGTTTTACGTGATGTCATATTTGTGAAAATGCTATGCTTACAAAGTGCTATATTTGTAAAATGCTATGTTTTCAAAAGTGCTATATTTGCAAAAATGTTATATTTGCAAAAGTGCTATGTCATGCCAAGTTATGAATGAAGTAAGTTATGATATGATATAGTGACATCATAAGGCATGTTCACTAATGATAAACAACATGGTAAGAAAACACAAGTAAAGTGTCATACCAACCTCCCATCAGGTGGAGGGTTTTTCATGTTCAAGTTCAAGTTAATGTTTCCCAGAACTGTTAGGGACCTTGCAACCCCTAACTTTATCTGGAGAGCGCGCTTCTGGTACGTACACAAGGGGCCCACATGTTAAAGGAAGATAATAAGTTCAAGTTAAAAATAGATGCATAAATGAACATAAATGGTTCATGCATATGTTATATGATGATTGGCATGTTTCCAAGATGTTTAAAATGAAAATGTTTTGTGAGATTACGTTTGTGCTTACTGGGCGAAAGCTCATTAGTTATATTTCATACTGTAGGTAAGAAACCTACAGCCTAAATGATGAGCTATATGCGGATGGTGCAGCGGATGAAGGGCGGTATGGATACCACTACGCATATATTCCGCACCTTTTTCTGAGTTAAGAAGTTTTTGTATATATGTATATATCATGAAAACAAATTATGTGACGTAGTATATTTGGTACTAAAAACTTTAAACAATCTTTTATGTTAGTATGTATGTATGTAAATATTGCTACGGGCAAATCTAAAGTATATATAAGTATGTTGAAAAAATATATATATATATTCTCAAATTTTCAAGTAAAGTATAGTTAAGTAAGTAAGGTGATGGCCCTACGTAGGATGAGGGCGTCACATGAATTGCTACAGATCGTTTATTCAATATGTCATCACTTCTAGATATATAAAGATGACGAGGCAAGTCTTGCTCAAGTGAAGGGTCAGTTTCAACTAACAGTAGAAAAATCTTATTTCCACGAACCCCATGTTTGAATGGAGTATACAATTTCTGAAAAAGAACATTTTTTTGTAAAAGAATGTTTTTCCAAATTTTTAATCTTTTTTGCTCATTTTGGAAAAGAAAAGCTATCTTATTTTCAAATATACTTTATACAATATTGCTTTGCAAAAAATAAAGGAAATCTTTGTGAAATTTTCTTACAAAGGATTATTCTCAATTACACTTTCTTCCTTCTCATTCCAAAAAACCTTTTGTTTTCAAAAAGGAAAATATTTTACATATCTAAGCACCATCTTATCCTTAATATGAAAAGATTTTCTCATTTAAAAACAAGAAAACTTTCCTTTGTGCTAATGGGCATGCGATCGAAATGGATGTGTACATAACTTCTAGCCAAGTCAATCTATAGGTCTAGTTTTCTATACAATCATTGTAAAAATATTACTTTTAGTCTCGTCATTTTTTTTAATAATAATTTTAGTTATAACATTTTTAAGTGATAAATGTCACTTTTAGTCATAACACTATAATTAATATATAATTAGCTTAAATTTATTAATATATGATTTGATGGGACAATTAGCATGGAGAGATTATCTTTTATTCCACCTTGACCAAACTTTACAGTAACGGTGACTTAAGCATTGGGACTCTGAATGATGAAAGCCAAGCCCCTAGCTTCTTCTTCTTCCTTCTTCTTTATATATATATATATATATATATATATATTTTTTTTTAATCAGTGAGTGGGTGGTTAGAAAATGTATTAGTTTGCTGAAGAAAAAATAAATAAAGACAAATGAAGGATGGCCAATTTTGTAGGCCATACATGCTTTCATGGGGATCAACATTATCCATCCATAAGCACAGATGATTAGGACCTCTTGTCCGGAATTGTTTTATTTTCCTAAAAGCAAAAGTGGAAAGAGAAGTGGAGATTTCAGATTGGTGCCAAGAACAAAAACAAGTAGATTCACATTAGTCACACACGCGATCGAAAACATTATTGATCCACTAAGAGTGTGTTAGGTAGGAGAGAAAAATTGAAAGAAGGGGAGGGATCGAGGGATTAGTAGAAAGATTTTGATAATTATAAATTGTTTGGTAGGAGAGAAGAAATAGAGAAAGAAGTTAGGGGAGGGACTCCCAATCTTTCAAAAAACCTCAATTTTATTCCCTCCAAATTGGAGAGATTTTTGGAGGAATTCAATTTATCTAATTAGTTAACATAGTTATTTTACAAATAAAATATTTTCTTTCCTTTCCATTATATCTATATACCAAACAAGAGAGTTTATTTTTATTTTTCTTTCCTTCTTGTCATACCAAACATCATGAAAGAAAGGACCTCTCCTTCCTTTCCCATCTCCCTCCTTCCACTTTCCTCTCCCTCCTACCAAACAAAGCCTAAAGCACAAACCCTTTGGATCTCCGTTTTTCATTTTACGTTAATTTGCTCGATATTGTTACAACTTACAGCAAAGCAAGAAGCAACAATTTCACTACTGTTTTTTTCTCTTTCCTTTTAACCCATTCCATGCATTGATGTTTGACTCACTTGTAGAAACGGAGAAGACCAAAACATGAAAACCGGAAGATTCCAGGTTGATGCAGTTTACAAACAGTTTAAACTATTGACTTTGGTTTAGGAAGAACCTTCTTTTCCCTTAAATTGTACATCAAATACAGGACCGTGACATCAATTGCAATAGAGAAAATCCAACGAGATGTCATGGTTGCATCATACAAGAATTTCCAATTTGATTACCTGCCCAACATTACTTGTGTCCTTATTCATGCAGTCTACTACCTAAGACATCTGTTAGGTTTTTGTATGTTGGCATTTATGGCAATTTTTATCAAACAAACCAAAAACAATATTTTGTTAGCTATTTTTAGGTGTTGATACATGTACGAAGATATGGCTAGTTCCTAATGCGAAAGTTGCTCCTTTCGGAAGTTGAATTGGCAGATTTGACTTGGAAGTTTCTGTTTTGGTTCAAGTCAAGGAAATTGCGTGCATCATAGTGAAGGTAATCTTGGGATTTCTTTTAATAAGTGATTTTTAATTTGGGCAGGTTTCCATATCTTATTTAAATTAGAAATTTAAACTTTCCCAAAAGACAAGATTCTTGCTTGTGGAATCAAGTAAGTTGGAAGATTTTATTCTCTAAGGGTTCTTGAAGGTTTTCGTGTTTCAGCTAGTATGAAGGAATGTCAATACGGATTATTAAAGCAACTTTCCATATTTGAATTTCAAAGTATTTATGGAAGTATTGCAACAAATTAGGAAATTCTTTGAAATTTAAATTATTTTGTAATCCAAGTTTCTTTGCAGATTGTAGTGTGGCTGCATATTTATTTGTCTTAAAAACATATTGTGAGTGATGAGCTCTATGAGATATCAGAATACTTTGAGACTTTGTTCGAGCTGTTGTATTCATATATCTTTCAAGAGAAAGATTTGAAGTCTTTGGGAGAATGCGTATACCAGTTAAAGGGAGTTCAACGTAGCAAGCAAGAGAAGTTCATAGAATAGATTCTCTGCATGACTTGATTCAAGATGACCGGCGGCAATAAGGAGAGGGAGTCTTTAGTTTGTATAAGTACATTGTGCTTGTAATCATTTTACAGTTAGTGGATTATTCAGCGTCTGGGCGTGTCCTCGAAGAGTAGGGTAACCGAATCTCATAAAATTGTTTGTGTTCATCTCTATCCTTTGCTTTCGGTAATTGAATTAATTTGGATAAATTATTAAACTTGGTAAATAGGTAAAAACATATCTTACAACGGCTGTACATCTTTGCTTCAATCTAAATGTTTCAAGAATATTTAAAACCAAAGGATAGGCCTATTAAGCCTCACCTGAACAAAGTGCCAGTGAGAACATTTTTCTACTCTAAAACCACAATTAAGTACTCGATTATAATATTCTTAGGGCATATAAGGAGTATGACTAATTGGAGTATTACAATATGTGCATCAAATGTCTAAAAATGAATTCAAGTAAAAATATAAAGAGATGTGGTCTGCCAAAAAAATGTACAAGCCGACAGTATAAGTCAGAATTTATTTATTAGCTATACATATAGAGTACATTATTACACATGGTTTCTACTGCAAAACATATGGATTACAACGTACCGGGAAGCCTTGACGACAGACCTTAACCCATAATCTTACAACATATTAGTTTGTTATGATTCTTAACAGCGTACCGGGTTACTCGATAATAATACTGATTAATTAAGTAAACACATGGTTTCTTATACAGTAGCTGACAGTATGCCACAGCATACTAATGGTTTAGCATTCAAGGGCCTGAATTAGGCGGCCGGCAACGAGGGTTCCTGATCTCTCTAGCAAGTAGCATACGTTAGTATGGTCACACACACATATATATATATATCCAGTGACGGATCCAAAAATTTCTCTTAGTGGCGTACACATAAGAATAAAAATTTTTAAATTAATAACTTTGCAAGACAAAAAGTTTAATATAAGAATAAGTTGAATGTTACAGGGTATATTTGAGGTAAAAAAAAATTTAATTAACAAAATTTTAAGAAAAAATAATAATGGTAGAATTTAAATTTCAAAAAATTGAGGGGGGAACATTCCCCCCTGGCCCTATTGTAAATCCGTGCCTGTATATGACAAGAACCACAACAAAAAACTAGAAAACTGGAAATTAGTATTGATATCCTCACCTGCATCTGCAGCAAATTCTCGAGCTACAAGTGAAGAAGGAAAGAAGATAAGAGAAGCCAAGAGAAAGCAGAGAATAAGATATGCCTTCATCTTTGGAAATTTTTAGTTAAATATTTGTGTATGGTAACGACTTTCCTACTTGCACTTATTTATATATAACCAATTCATGTTTACTGTACAGACAATAGGGCCAGTGCACTCATTCATTTGATTTTAATTATTTTAAGTTATGCAATTTACACATATACCTATAATAGAATTAAACATTGTATATATATATCTAGTGACTTATGAGGAGTCAATGTCTCTTACCTATAAAGTTTATTCTATATATGTAATCTATTTTAGACACGTGGCAAAGGTAGTTATATATAATGAAAATTTCAACCTACAGAATAAAAATCTGATTTCCAAGAAATTTAATTACCATTATAAGCTGAGTATGAATAAGCAATAGCCAGTTCATCCCCTAGTCAATTTATATAGTTTTCCAAGACAAACTTACTACGATTTATTTTCTTTCTACTTTTATAATTGTTTGTGCCCCTTCGGACGTTTAGCTTTTTCCCTCCCCAATATCATTTTACAATAAGTATTTTTATTCATACCTATTAATTGATATATAAAATATAATTTTTGACGAAAATAAGTGAAAACATCGTTTAAGAGTACCAAGATGGAATTGACTAAATTGAAGTTCTATGATATAATACGGAAATAATTTTTTTATTTATTGAAGACTTCAATTTTATTTTTTTATTACTGGCTAAAAATATATTTGTGCTTTTTATTCTTCCGATATTATTTTAACATATTAATCTATTAAATGTAACAGCATTAAATGTACTTATAATCATATGTGATCCTTAATTTGGCACCGGCAGAGCAACCTTAAGCCCGAGGGACATTTTATGCTGGATTACAAGGCATTTGGATTAACTAATATAATTGAGAATGCTATATGTGTTTTCACTTGAGAAAATTCCTCAATTACAAGGATTAACCATATCTTTCATAGGCCTAATCTGCTAAACAACAGACTTTTTCCGTAACGCTTTTGTTAATTATGATATGGAATAATATCCTACCCACTAAAAGGTTTTGTTTTTAACTCATAGATCCGTATCAAGTATTACTGTCGGTTTTGCATACATTTTCAGTTCAATATTATTATTTTATTTTTAATTATAACTTTCATAAACATGTGCTTACCTTGGGACACCTATTAACTTAATTTGCCCCTCCGATCAGAAGAATTTTAATGAAAAACGTATACAATGTGTGAACACAAGAATATGTGATTCACGTGAACAAGAAAAGTGAGAGCTATGGCAGCTGGAAAGAGGGAGAAAAAGTATCAATACTACTAGGGAGGCTCTCTTTCTTCCATCTTGACCAAACTTTATTAACATTTTGATGAGATATATAAACAATACTAGGAGACAATGATAACTCTGAATGATTAAAGCAAAGCCCAATCTTCTTCCTTGCTTTTTTTTATTTTTATTTTTTTCTTGGTAGGAAAAGCATTACTTTAGTACGAAAGGAAAAGGATGAGAATTCTTTAATAGGATGTGCATGGTTATAAAACCATCATATTTTTACAAGTTTTATCTATGAAACTGTCATTTTTATTTATCTATATAACTTCATGATGCGAGCTAGCGAATTAGAACTGTGTTTCATTGATATATATTTATATATATTTTTTCGTTTTTTCTTTTTTTGCCCCCCAAATTCCCTACCGTAGAATTCTTTAGGAAAAAAATCATGAAAAACAAAGTAAGGCTAATTTTTCTTCTGTCACAGAAAATATTATCCTTCCTCTAAATCACAAACGTTTTGAACCATGTTTTTCATTGATGCATAGGTAGGTCTACTCAAAAGGAATAAGGAGTTATGATCGGAGATAGAATTAATCATTATTATGTGAATAATTTGTATATTTAAATCCAGAAACGTGCAAGCTTCGTCTAGTTAGTTATTACTGAGTCTTGATTTTGGTCTTTGTTTCAGTTCAAACAACGCATTCTCTTTAAAATAGACAAGGTGCTATCGACTTTTGTGGATCGCGCAAAAGTGGAATTCTTCAGATTTCAACCTAAATCCTTCACGATCTTTAGTCGATATAATGGTTTATTACGTTAAGTTTATTATAAGATATATTTTGTTATGTCGATCTTGGTCTTTCTACTAAATCTTTGGTTTAGTAAAATTTGTGACCACTGATCACTATTAAAAATCTATTCTAAGCATAATCGAATAAATAAGAATTAAAAAACTAAAGTTGAAAAGTATATAACAACACAGGTGAGTAAAATAAAAATATAAATAAAAATACAAATAAAAAATATAAATAAATAAAAGAGAGAGAGGGAGACTTGATTATATCTTATTTATAAAGTTCAGCCTACTACTGAAGTTAGTGGGGTTGAGTCCACTTTCTTAAATACATGGACGTTGAGCCCCCAACTTTTGTATTCTAGTTTTTATTAATCATGATCTCTTAATTGTGTGATGCTTGATACGTTGGAGGAAGTTCCAACACCAGCCATTTTTAAGTTTGGTTTGTGTGGTAAAACCTTCTCCCCCTTCCTATTATTTATATAGACGACAATGGAGCTAGTGACATTATTTATTTTGATATTGTTAGAGGCTCAAGCATGTAATGCACATGTGCATCTGACAAATTAAAAAAATAAATTATGTATCTAATGAATTTGCCACAGAGTTTATTAATATGTCACCGCTTCTGAGTATTCTCCAACCACACGCCATTTTAGGCTGAACTGGCGTGGGTTTCGCTCCAACCAGGCGGCAATTTTTTCACACCATTTTGGTGTGAAATTGCCTGCTATGTACCGTGGAAGCGCATATTTGCATTTCCACTGTTCACTCAACGCCATTTTAATGGCGACTTTTCCTTCTCCTTTTTTTTTTCTTTTCTGTTTTTTTTTTTTGTTCCTTTGGTTTTTTTTCACAAAGAGCACAAAAGACATTCCATTTTTCTATTATTACCCCCAGTTTCATATTTATTAATAAATTTGTTTCTTTTTTGCTACCAAAAAAATAACTTTTTTTTTATGTGTGTGTACTGTGTCCCACATTGTTAATTTTGTTTTACAGTTAATTTAATATGATTAAAAATTAATATGTAAATAATACGAAACGCAATTACATATTTTATTGGATCAATATGTGAAAAAAAATTATAAATGGGTGAAATTCGTAAATTCAATAAATAGTATGGAATTAGTAAAAAGTAATATAAGAAGATATTAAAAAGAAAGGAATATACATGGAATATTCTTTTTGGTGTTGGAAACGGTGTAATGGGTTGGAGATATGTTTGATGTGATAATTACACCATTTTGTTGTGAAAGTTATAACTTTTCAATCTAAATGTTTTGAGAAAATTTAAAACTTAATGATGGGCCCATGAAGCCTCACACGAAACAAGTTCCAGCTGAAAGAATTTTTTTTGTCAAAAACTACATTTAAATACTTATAATGTTCTTAGGGCATGTGAGGATTAGGACTAATCGGGGCGTTACAATACGTGCATCAAAATTCTAAAAACAATTTCAAGTAAAAATATGAGAGATGTGGTCTACCAAAAGATGTACAAGCCAACCGACATCATATGTCAGAATTTATTTATTAGCTAGAGAGTACATTATCACACACGGTTTCCACTATAAAACATGGATTACAGCACACAGCAAAGTCTTGGAGGACAAACATATTGTCCTACAACATATTTTATTCTTATTCTGAATAAAGTACCGGTTTACACAATGATAATACTAATTAATTAAGTAGACACGCGGTATTATAGTAGCCGACAGAATTATACTCATGTCGCAGCACATTATTGGTTTTGCATTCAAGGGCCTGAATTAGGTGGGCAACCACGCCGGTTGTACTTGCCACATGATGGCTTTGGATTTGTATTGCAGTATGGTTTTGATCCTTTGCCGCAGGGCTTTGCTGGCTTATTACGGTTTCCTGTTCCTCCTGTGCCCCTTTGCCTGCAAAATATATACAGATGCTCAAATTAGAGGAACATAACATGCCAATGAGAAACAGGACAAAAATAACTAAACATAACTCTCGTCTGGCAAATTAGACCACCAAATTAATCTGCAAAACAACAAACTCAAAATCTGAAGAAAGAAAGACTAAGAACTTGCTTGGCGCACGGTAATTTAGACTTTTATTTATAGGGAAAGTATAAATAAGATTGTTCCTTCTCTCTCTGGCAAATGTTCTAAACATAGTCATCTGACAAGAACCACAACAAAAATCAGCAAAAGGTAAAGTAGTGTTCCTCACCTGCATCTGCAGCTAATTCTCGAGCAAGAAGCGAAGAGGGAAAGAAGAGAAGGGAAGCCAAGAGAAAGCATAGAACAAGATATGCCTTCATCTTTGGAAATTTGGTTAAATATTTTTGTGTGATAAAAGTTGTCCTCCTTGCTCTTACTTATATAACCAATTCAAGATACTGTACAAACAATAGGGCCAGTGAAATCATTCATTTTAATTTTGATTATTTTAATTTATGCAATTGACACCTATACCTAATGGAAATAAAAATTATATACTAGTGACTTATAAGGAGTCAATGTCTCTTAGCTTGAAAGATTATTCTATATGTTTATCACCAGGTACACAACAAAGGTAGTTATAGTGAAGGTTCAATTTCAACCTACAGTAGAAAAATCTGATTCCCTAGAAATTTAATTAGAGTTATAAGATGATTGTGTGCATAAGCAATAGCCAGGTCATCCCCAAGTCAATTTATACAGTTCTCCAAGAGAAACTATAATTTATTTTCTTTCTACTTTTATATTTGTTTGTGCCCCTTCGGATGTTTAACATTTTCCTTCCCCAATAAGTATTTTTGTTTATACCTATTAATAGTAGTATATTAAATATATCTGACGAAAATATGTGAAAAGGTCATTTAAGAGTACAAAGATGGCATTGAATTGAAGTGATATGATATATATATATATATAAATATAAGGAAATTTTTTTAATTGAAGATGTAAACTATATATTTTTTTATTACTTGTTAAAAATATTCTTTAAATATTTTTTTTACCATTAATTTTAATCTATTCATATAAGAGCGTTAAATGCACTCGTAATTATAATGTGATCCTTAATTTGGCACCGGCGGAGCAACCTTAAGCCAAGCGACTTTTTATGATGGATTACAAGGTATTTTTATTAACTAATATAATTGAGAATACTCCTCAATTACAAGGATTAACTATATCTTTCATAGGCCTGATCTTTTAAAAAACAAACGCTGTCAGAAGAAAGTCTAGGGACTTTTTTGGTAAATCTTTTGTTAATTAGGGATTAATGAAGATTGGTTCTTTCAAGTAACTTCTTTGGACTTTCAAAAAACCGAGTAGGTCCAAATTTACTAGGAGTTGCACATTCCTTAATTAGCTTTAGCAGTGCTATATGACATTCAAAATGGATTTTGTTTTATTTTTTATTGCATAGAATAAGATGATTTATGCCTTCATCTTAATTTGAAATTTTGGTTAAATATTTGCTCTTTTTTATAATGCTTGTTCAAATGTATAATGTATGGACCATTGGGATGGACAAATCAATCATTCATAGTTTATTTTAAGATATTTTTATTACTAGTGGAGGGTTACGTCATTCACATATCCAACGATGGAATGAATAATTATATATCTAGTGATTTGTGATAGAGTCGAGTTCTCTTAGCTAGAAAGTTAATTTTACATTTCATCGCTTTTTGTTACAAAAAAGAGCTAGTGCATAACCAATTTCAACCAACAATAGAAATATCTGATTTCCTAGAAATTTACATTTGTAAGATGAGTGCTTAATCTCTAGCCAAGTCAATCTATAGGTCCTCTCTAACAAACTTTACTATTTGTAGTAATTATCACAAAAAATAAAAAACAAAACAAAACAAAACAAAACTTTACTATTTATAGTCTCGCCTATATAACCTTTACTAATTTGGATAAAACTATATGAGAGAATATCCTACCAGCTCTAAGACTCTGTTTTTAAATCGTAGATCCATATTAGTTATTAGTATTAGTTTTGAAAACTTTTTCGATTAAATGTTATTTTGACTAGATTTTTAACTTTCAGAAGCATGTACCAGCCATCAAACACCTATTAGTTTATCCCCTTCCAAGTATATTACCTTCCCCTTCCTTCAGAATGATTTATAATATAACTAGCAATTTTAGTGAAAAATCCCTACAGTGTGTGGAATTGAAGAAAATGTGATACACGTGAACTAGAAAAGAGAGAGCGAAGGCAGCAAGAAAGAGGGAGAAAAGATAACAATAATACTAGGGAGACTATATTTTCTTCCATCTTGACCAAACTTTATTATTATTTTGATGAGATAAACACTAAGAGACAACTTTAACTTTGAATCATAAAAGTGAAGGCCAATTTCCTTCCTTGCTTTTTCTTTTTCTTTTTTCCTTCCCTAGTAGAAAAAGCATTACTTTACTAAAGGAAAGGATATAAACAATCATATCGCTATCAATTTTTGGAGCTGTCGGTTTACAATTGTGTCTCACTGATGTGGTTTTTTTTTTTTTTTTTTTTTTTCAACCAAAGTATTCTTGGCAACAAAGGAAGTCCAATTTTCTTCGCAACTTGTAAAGTTAGCTACGTAATAGCAGATAACTCCAAGATTGTGCAGTTGTGGACCCCTTAAGCAAAAATGGAAAGACAAGAGGAAATAGCAGATCGCTGCCAAAAGAAACAAAGGAGAGTGGATTTTCATTACTCAGCACACACGCAATAGAAAATATTATTGTCCAATTAAAGCACAAACCTTTTGATCTGTTTTCCGATCTAATTAACATAGATGCATCAGCAGGTGCTGTAAAGAAACAAGGCGGTGTGATCGGAAAAAGAAATGGCCGTTATTGCGAGCATATAACTAGTCTATTTTGAGTGCAGAATTCTCAAGCTTCGTCTAGTTAATTATTAATGACTCTTGGTTTTGGTCTCTGTTTCATTGATGTACCAAGTCTCCAACAGCAGGTTCTATTTTTGTTTCTGCTTATTTTTGTTACTTCATTCCTGGTCTCCAAACTGCTTATACTCGTAGTGTACTTTTGAATGAAATAGCTCAACTATATAATCAGATAGAAAGATAAAATCCCCCCCCCCCCCAAAAAAGCAGCAAAAGTAAATATATCGACTTTTGTAGATTCCATTAAAGTACAAGGAAAACAACAAGGCATCATTAGAGCCAAAAAAAAAAAAAAAAAAAGAAGACTACAAACAGTAAACTAGGATCAAATATGAAATAGATCGAGTACTATATATCGACTTTTGTAATGTAATGACCCCTCACGAACCGTTACAGTTGACTTCTTATTTAATCATTCATCTTTTATAAATTTGCGGAAAATATTAAGCTTGAAATAAAAATATTTATATAACGGAAAAACTTTATTTAGATAATTTTAGAAAACTCGAGAATTTTTTAAACTATATCAAAATTAACCTTCATAATTAACATATAAATAGTTTTAAAACCCAATTCATGAAATAAAATTTAAGTTCATATGAATCATCCAATCAAATAATAATAAACTAAAATCTCAAAACTTTATTTGAATTAAAAATGTTCATCTCATGATCGTTCTTCCCGTTTTCCTATCATATATCGTCCCGCTTCCGCTCCAAGCTCCACCAACATTATATCTTATCCTTTCATTTATCTGCAATTAACTTATATAAGTATTGGCTTAGTAAGACACTTAAATCTCACAGACGTAAATAAGGAATTTTCTTTTATCATCATAAAAGTAAACATCATTTAAAAACTTTTTAACTTTTAAAACCGTCATATATTGGGCCCGGCGTTGTATCATCATAGGGCACTAGTCACGGAAGAATTGGGGTAGCAAATCCCAAACCAACGATGACAAAAGTCCTCTCACCGGACAACATCATCATCATCATCATTATCATCAATGATGTACAATGTCATTTTAAAACATAAAATACATATACTTACCTATATATACTTTTCATCAAAACATCATCATAGGAGAAGTATTATTTAAGAACATCATAACATCATCATCAACATCAAAACATATACTTCTCAAATCTTTAATTCATGTTACAGGTGAGAGTGTACTTACCTAAACGCCGTACTTAACCTTTTCAAATTTTCCGATGGTGACGCGCAATTGGGGTCTCGGGTGCTCGCCTTTAGAACCATTCATGTCATGAATAATAAATATAATAAAATCAACAAAAGCTCATAATAATTCATTAAACACATCCATTGTATCATAACAGCACTTAAAAGGCCTATTTCATCATTCAACAACATCAAAACACAAAAATTGAACAATTTCATGAAATTAAAAATCTTTACAGAAACTGTCAGTCAGACCTTTGTCCCTTCAAAAATTTATAAAAATTCATGCAGGACTTTGAATGATCTAAAACAACTATAAACGAAAGTAGGCTTCCATATCTTTCTAACGGTACCTAATTCATTAAAAACGGAGACCGTTTGGACCCTGAAAGATAGTTTTGAATCTGATTACTAAAATTTGACAAAAACTGGCAGCCAGACCTCTGCCTACTTGGAAAAACACAAAAATTCATATATGTGTCCAAATGACCTGAAACTGATTCCAAATGAAAGTAGACATCCAGAGTTTTCTAAAAATATCAAATTCATTCAAAACAGAGACTGTTTAGATCCTGAAAAATGGTGTTGAAATCTGATCATTAAAATTTTACCGAATTTGGCAGTCTAATCTCTACCTATTTGAAAAATCTTAAAAATTTACACATATCCCAAACGATATAAAAATGATTTTAAAAGAAAATAGACATCTAGGGCTTCCAACAATACCAAGTTTGTTAAAAATGAGGCCCATTTGCACCCTTAAAAATAGTTTGGAATACTTCTCATAAAATTTGAAAATTCCAATAGTAGTGGTCAAATCCAAAAATCAATAAAAATATAAAAATTATCACCACAATATACATGATTCATACACACACAGAGTGTAATAACCGAAATTTTTAAGGACTCATTATTTCCTTGTATGTAAAGAAATTTAAGTCCGTGCCATGTGTTTATGTGATGTTTCATGAAAATTATGAATATCAATGTAAAATTCATAATTTTATCAGTATATGTTTGAGTTCTTGATTAATTAGCTACGAGACTCAATGGTAGTTTGCTTAGTCATGCAAGAAGCCTTTTAAGGAAAAAGACATAATAAAAATTTATGATTTTATGTTGGTCAAAGTTTGACCAAGAAAAGTCAAAGCTATGAATATGACAGTATTGCAATATAGCAAGTAGTATAGGAATTATACTGTAAAAAACCGTCATCACAGATAAAACAGTAAGAATAAGGGTCAAGACCACTACAGAAAAATAAGCACATTATTTAGAACCATAAGGGATTTTTGAAATTAAGTGGATAATTATGCATGAATTGGAAGCCAAGTGGCTCTACCCTAACCGGCCATCTCACAAGGACTAAAGTGCAAATATTTTGTCCTTAGGACCAAAGTGTAATTTTAAGAAAAAGTGAGGTAAGCATGATGATGTAAGCATGGTGAGTAAGCAAACACTTGCTTGGTGAGCAAGTAACTTAGCCTCTAAGGCATCACCATGGCCGGCCACCTCAAGGGGGGTGTGAGCAAATATTTTTCTCTCAAGTGTTATTATGCAATTTTTGGATTAAAAATAAATCAAAAAATTAAATAATTATCACCTATAAATAAGTGATTGGGGGGGTTCATTTGCTTCACTTTATGTGAAAATACCCCAAAACTATGCCAAAATCTCAACTCACTCTCTCCCCCCTTAGAAAGCCGAAACCCTAGAGAAGAAGGAAAAAAAAAAAAAAAAAAAGAGAAAGAGAAGCAGGTGATGGTCGGAAAATTTGGAGAACACCAAAGCAAGTGGTGATCAGAAAATTTTGAGGAACACCAAAGAGGGAATTCGGATTTGGTAGAAAGCAAGGGGGAAAAAATTGGATCCAAACTTAGCACCAACTTCTTGTTGATCAAGGTAATCCTCCTTGGTTTCCTAAGCTTTTCAAAGTTAGTTTTAATTCAAGATTTATGTGTATTTTCAATGTTGGATTGTAAGGGCATAAGGTCAATTTATTTTCTTATGCACTAGCTTAGATTGTAGGTTTGTGCTTGATTAGAAAGTAGGTGGTTTTGATTTATGCTATTATGCATGATTGTGTTAATATGGTTGCATGATCCTAGGGTTTGCATGTATGTTTTTATGATGTTAGTTGTATGTCCCCATGTGCCTAAGAAGTTGTAGTTATGCATGTTGATGAATGATGTATGGGATATGCAAACCAAATTCTAAATCCTAACTTGGTGCAAGAACACCACAAGGGTTGCATGTGTATACATGGATGTATGTCGATGAAAGCTTATGTTAGAAAGTGCTGCATGTTTGTCGTAGGCTCACGGTTGTGACCATTTGAGGTAGTGTGCGCGTAGGATTTACGTAAAAACGGAATTAAGGTAAAACTGTCAGTTCCGGGTAAAACTGGGCAGTCTACTAGAAAGGCAGTTTTGAGGCCCTTAGAGGCCGAATTCATAAAAGTTGTAGGAAATGGAAATTCCTAAGGGATTGTGCAAACATTTTTCAAAAATAAAGCTCTAATGGTCTTTTTTTTTTTTTTTATACAAAAATCCGAACCTGGTCATGCCCAAACTTCATACACGGCTAGGCAGGTTCAACAAGGAAAATGAGTTGGTTAGAGGCTGAACTGGATTTTGAGTAAAACATAAAAGTTGTAGGGTTTTTCAAGGTCTAAAACTTTTGTGAAGAAAATTTTTTCAGATTCAACACAATTTTTTAAATAAAAATTGGATTCCAAAAACTATGCATAAAACAGGAAATTCCTGCACAGGATTTTCAAAAGCAGTGTAGGAAAAGGAAATTCCTACACATACTGTAACGACCCGCCTAGCACAGGCCGTTACCGTAACTTACATACCTTATTGACTTAGCAAAATTAGCAGAAATTTTTTTTTTTCCACAAACATATGAACATACATACCTTAACTGACTTAAGATGTTTTGCGTATACATGTCCCATAATTACACAACTTTGTTCTGTTTGAAATAAAATACTTAATAATACAAAACGCGTAGCGATCATGTTCCCACTTTTTCACAGTCGCTCCGCCACGCTCCTCCATCATTGCATCAGCCATTGCTCATAGGTTGCTTACCTACAGTATAAACGTAAGACGTGAGCTTTCGCTCAGCAAGTACAACTTGTTAATCCGCGACACAACAAAATAACACATAATAGAACTTGGTACCTCTTAACATGTCATATCATAAAACATGTCATATCATACATGCATCATCAATTGCCAGCAGGTTATTTACCTACAGCACAAACTTAACACAATGAGCTTTCGCTCAGTAAGTACAACTCCTATACCGCGACTCATAAACTTATATCATAACATAACATCATTTATTGCATATACTTCAAGACATATAGCATGCATGAACCAATTATGTTCATATTATGCTTACTTATTTTTGCATCTACTTATTCTACTTAGGAGCCCTTAACATGTGTGTTCGTACCTGGCGCGCAACTATGAATTGGTTGGGGCGGCCAAACCAAATCCAACTCAACCCACAGTCCAACCCGACCTGGTGCGGGTGGCACGACACAGGCGACGTATCGCCTTTACCTACTTTTCGTCTTATCATTCTTAATCGTGTCATACATGATCTCATTTCATGAACAAACCGTCCGATGTCATTTTATCATTATTCATATGCATATCATATATCTCGTAAGCATACATTGCTTACTTAACACATTTCATAGCATAGACTTACTACATACATATAACATAGCATCACATCATAACACATAGCACAACAATAATATCTAGGCAAGTATACAACTAATAGCCAATGCTGTAGGCGGCGTTGTACTTACCTTATCTATGTCTGGCGATATGCTGTTCCACCTCGGGGCTCAGCTGCAGGTTATATCCTGCTTACTCGAAGGACTAGTTAATACTCTAGCCTATGACCATAATAATGTTGGTTATTCACCAACATTCATGCAATGCTTTGGTTATATGTCCCCCCTAACTTAAAACATTTTATGTGTGGTTACGTTGGATAACCTTTCATATCTATCACATGTGAGAGCGTAAAAAGGTTAGGCTAACACCTAACCTTAAACTTATCATTATTCTAATCCGAATTAGGTTAACCGAAGTCAACCTCTAAGTTACTAAAGTCAACCCTCCCTTCGGTCAACTTCGGGCTTTGGGACTAAACCCTGTGATTCGGGTATAAATTCCTGATCACCGTTCGTCTTAACTATTTACCTTGCAAACCTTGAACTTGAACATTTTAATCTCTTTTCTTTATCTTTGAAAAAGCTTTTGGCATATGAGCCTAAAAACTGCTATAATTCCCCTTAAAAATCCTTGAATCTTAAAACAGGGTTTATAAAATGTTTGAAGGTTAGAAACTGCCTTTGGAACAGTTTCTGTGTTCAAAACAATGTTTAAGACAGGAAAAACTGCTTTTCCTAACTGGTTCTATAAAATTCTGTGCATGAATGTCTTGCTCCTTGCACAGTTTTTAGAAAACAGATCATAATTAAAAATTCTTTTGGAATTAGAAAAAGTTGTCTTCATGAAAGTTCTAGCTCTCGAAGAGATCTAAAACTTTTATGTTTTACAAAAATTCTGATTCCGCTTAGTTCAGTACCAGTTTTAATTTGAATCCTGATGATCATAAAAACTGCGTCCAGATGGACCATCTTCGGTTTTTTGTAAAAATGGAGGCCTTTGGAACCTCATTTTTAGAAACTGTCCGCGATGCTCCCTAGGAAAGACCCTGTTCTACAACTTTTGTGTTTTACATTTTTACCTATTCTGTAACGCCCCACCTAGCGTAGGCCGTTACCCTTACTTACATACATACATACATGCTTAAAACTTGCTTGCATACTTAGCTTGAAAACACAGCGGATTTTTTTTTTTTTTATACACAAAACTATGTACACAAATTTAAAACATTGTTTTTAAGCAAAAACATATAAACTATTACTTAGAAAGCTGTTCTTGTCTTTTGCACGTGTTTACCACACAAAATGCGTAGCGGCTCCATATACCACGATTTTACATTTGCTTGACCGCTACTCCCCACTGCATCAGATCAGCTGGCAGGCGACTTACCTACAGCACAAACTTAAAACAATGAGCTTAAGGCCCAGTAAGTACAACTCCTAGGCCGTAAAACAAATAGGCAACAATATAACATTAAACACACCATAACTATTACATAACATATACATGGCATACACATAACATACATAACATACTTAGCATACTTGGCATACATAGCATACTTACACTTAGCATACATATAGCACTTAGCATGCATATGTCATTTTATGCTTCATTATCTTTCATTATATCTTATGGGCCTTTTGTCTACGTGTTCGAATCCGACGCGCGACCAATGAATTGTCTGGGGCGGCCAAACCAAATCCAGATCAATCCACAGTCCGACCCGACCTGACGCAGGTGGATCGACACGGTTCTTCTTTTCCTTACTTATTCTTTCTTACGTGTGAACATGCATTCTTGATGACATCTTTCTACTTAGCTCCTTGCTTATCTTGTCTTAGCATGTTACTATACACTTAGCATTTTTCATGACTGCATACATAGCACATATCAAAGAGCACATCAACGAGTCTAATAGTCTAGTCCTATTAGCTTGTGCTGTAGACGGTGTTGTACTTACTGTCTATTCTCTTAGTTGTTTCGCAGATCCTTATTCCGGTTGCTGCTGCAGAATTCCTCCGGCTTGATGGAAAGTTTGCACATCAGTCTTCAATTCCATTTCTATCGCATGTTGGTACTAACCAACATTCATGTGGGTTTTCGGCTATATGTCCCCCCTAACGTAGAGCCTCTTGTAACCCATAGGGTTATTTTGAAAAAAATCGTGTTGTATTCTTAGCCCATTTAGAAAAACATTGGGTTAGGTCGATCACCTACCCTTGGGCTTGTATAAGAACTCGTTATCTTGTCGGTCAACCGAAGTCAACCTTTTTGTGAGCTAAAGTCAACCCTGTCGGGTCAACTCTGGGCTTTGGGGCGAAGCCCGGCAGCTCAGGGTCTGAATCCCGGCTACCTTGCGTTCTATATTTTTCTTTCAAAACTTAGCTTAAAACTCTTTGTCTTTGAAAACTTTACTTACAATCTTTTCATAACACTTAGCTTAAACTTCATAACTTTCTTCGTAAACAATTTTCGTGAACTCTGGCCTATATTTTCATAAAATGGTTGGGGGTCGGAAACTGCTTTTGGGACAGTTTCCGTGCTTAAAATAACGTGTTATGTCCGAAAATAAATTTTCCTAAGTTGGTTCTACAAAATTCGTGTACAGGACTTTGTTGAACCCTGCACCGTTTTCAGATTTCAGGTTATAGTTAAAAATCCGTTTCGAGTTGGAAAAAGTTTCCTTCACGAAAGTTCTAGTCCTCGAGGAGGTCTAAAACTTTCGTGTTTTACACATTTTCAAATTCCTTACCGTTTGGAGTCAGTTTTAAATCAAAACCGAGCTTAACTTGAAAACTGGGTCTTCTGACCCACCTACGGTTTTTTCGTGTAAAAGTAGGCCTTTGGAGCCTTATTTTGGCAAAGTGCCCTCGATAACCCCTAGTAAACACCCTAATCTACAACTTTCGTGTTTTACGTTTTGGCCAATTCGGCCTCTATCAGCCAACTGGACGTTTTCCCGAGACTGTCCCCAGTGAACCCGAGAGGCAGTTTCGGTTTAGTCAAATTGTTACGGCCTAAGACGTTGGTTCTAGCTCGACCGCCCACTGCGGGAGTTAAGTTCAAGCATGCAGCGCGTCTATCGATCCCTCATGGCTAGCCAAGCCAATCTCACGAGCTCGTGCAATCCACAAACCCGAGCCTAAATTGCCTAGGGAGTGCACGGTTCCACTAACATGCATACACCTAGCATCTAGCATACTTGGTTCATAAACTTAAATCATACAAGCATACATAAAAAATTGATCTATGGGGACATAAGACCTAATAACCCTAGCATGCATTCTAGCATCAATAAGCATAAAGTCGAATATAAAAATTTGCAAGCAAACCGGCCAAAACAGCCTAGTGGTCCACCTAACCACTCGGCTAGCCTCCTTAGGCCCCTCGGCCACAAGCACACACGGCCACAAACACACACACACAGCCACACACTCGGCTGCACTAGCCAACCACCCGGCTAGCCTCACCAGCCCACTCGGCCACACACACGCGCACAAACAGCCCATGGCTGGGCTAGCGAAGGCACTCGGCCACACCAACACACACACACACGGCAACCATAAGCACATAGGGCAGCAAATAAAATCACACATGGGCTTATGCCCTTACAACTTTTTGGCACTCAAATACACATAAATCAAAGCTTTAAAAATTAATTTAAAACTTGAGAAATCATTTAGGGTTTTACCTCAATTGGTGTGTGGTGTTCGGCCAAGGGTTTGGTCAAACCGAAGTGGTCCCTAGGCTGCCCCTTGGTCCCTAGCTCACGGCTGGCTACTTGTGGTGCACCAACACCAAGCCGATGGTCTCCTTGGCTGATTTCCTTGGCTTGCTCGGCCACTAGGCCACTTAAACCAAGGTTGAGAAAAATTTTTCTCCTTTCTTGTCAAGCTACCCGAAGCTTGCTAGAGGCTAGAATCAAGCCTCAAAAACTCACCCAAACTCACCCCTTTGCTCGGCTAGGCCACCTGAAGCTTAGCCCTAAATTTTCCCCTTGAAATTTTGGTTTCTCTCCCTCGGTTTCCCTGCACCAAGCTCACGGCAAAGGGCTGCACAAGCCACCCGAAAATTTTTTCTTCTTTCTCTCGGTCTCCCTAAGCTACCCGAAGCTTGGTTGAGTGGTTTGGCTCACAAAATTTTCGAGCTCTCTTGGTCTCTCTCTCTCTCGGATTTCTTGAGAAAAATTGCAATAGTTTGGCTTGTTTTCTTGAATAAAATGAATAGGAGAGTGAGCTATTTATAGAGCTCAAAAAGACTTTCAAAAATTCTATTTTGGCCCCCAAAATTTTTCAAAGTTTAGCCTTGTTTCCCAAGGCTTGGCCGGCCATCAAGGGGGAGTGGAGAACACCTAAGGATGAGTTGTCTTGGACAAGTGTCACTCTAGGATTGGGCCACCACATCAATTGGATAAGAACAAAGAGTGTTCTAGAAAATTTCTAGAACAAAACTTTAGTTTTTGACTGAAAATCTTGAAACGTCGAGTTCAAAAATTTAAATTCCAACACTGTAAATATTATTTTACAGTTTTTTGGATTTTTGACGTGCCGTCGGAAAATCGGGTCGAAAAATCTTTTTCTTGTTTTCTCAAACCCTTTTTGCCCTATGAGCTTAGAAAAATCGCCTGATTTTAAAATAGGATATCCGAAGTCTCACTTTCATAATCTGTTAATAAAAATGAGTTTCGGTAGTCTTTTTCGTGAAAAACTGATCTTAAAATTCATGATACTCAATTTCGACTATTTTGGTCAAATGTTGACTTTTCGGGTCAACGGTTGACTTTTCGGTCAAAATTTTGACTTTTCATAAAATGACCAGTTTTCACTCCTTATTGTTCGAAATATCAGTTTTGAGCCTTTTTAAGCTTTAAAAAGCCCATAATACACACATAAGAGTTCTGAACTGAACTTCTTCATATAATCGCATAACTGCACATGTCTAATTCTTTACAAAGAATTGTTAGCATGAAAACCAGATATTACAATCTACCTTCCTTAAAAATTTTCGTCCTCGAAAATTAAAACAACTCTGGGTAGTCTTTCCTCATCGCATCCTCTGGCTCCCATGTTGCTTCCTCAACCTTATGGTTTCGCCACAAAACTTTAACCATAGGTATAACTTTGTTCCTCAAAACCTTACTCTCTCTATCGAGGATTCTAACGGGTTTTTCTTCATATGTTAGATTGGTCTGAACCTCTACTGGTTCCTGGCTGAGCACGTGAGAAGGATCTGGAACGTACTTCTTCAGCATGGAAACGTGAAAAACGTCGTGCATTGAGGCTAATTCTGGCGGTAAAGCAAGCCTATACGCGACTTTTCCAATCCTCTCAAGAATCTTGAATGGCCCTGTATACCTCGGACTGAGTTTTCCCTTCTTACCGAACCGCATTACTCCTTTCATTGGAGCAATTTTGATGAAAACGGCATCACCAACCTGGAACTCTAGCGGCCTTCGGCGTTTATCTGCGTAGCTCTTCTGTCGGCTAAAAGCTACATCAAGTCTTTCTTTGATCTTCTTAATGTCTTCGGAGGTCTTTTCTATGAAGTCTGTGGTCTGCAGCTGTTTTTGCCCGACTTCTTGCCAGTGAATAGGCGATCGGCACTTCCTTCCATACAAAGCTTCAAACGGAGCCATCCCTATCGAGGCATGATAGCTGTTGTTGTAGGAGAATTCTATTAATGACAGCTTTTCATCCCAATTTCCCTTGAAATCTAGGATGCATGACCTCAACATGTCTTCTAAAGTCTGTATGGTTCTCTCGGATTGTCCGTCGGTTTGGGGGTGAAAGGCAGTACTAAACTTTAATCTTGACCCCATTGCAGCGTGAACACTCATCCAAAACCGCGACGTGAAACGCCCATCACGATCAGAAATGATCGATTTTGGAATTCCGTGATATCTGACGACTTGAGCCACGTAAATTCCTGCTAATTTCTCCACGGAGTGTGTGGCTTTAATCGCAATAAAGTGCGCCGATTTGGTTAGTCGGTCTACAATGACCCAAATCGTATCGTTTCCACTCGAAGTTCTGGGTAATCCGACGACAAAATCCATCGTGATTTGCTCCCATTTCCATTCTGGAAGTTCGATCTTCTGTAACTCTCCTCCTGGAAGTCGGTGTTTGGCCTTAACTTTCTGACAAGTTAGGCACTTTGACACATATTCTGCTACCTGGTTCTTCATGTTTGGCCACCAGTAGGTCTCTTTAAGATCCTTGTACATCTTGGAAGCTCCTGGATGTACCGAATACGGTGTTTGGTGTGCCTCCGACATAATTCGTTCCTTCAAATTCTTCACATCAGGAACGCAGATTCTCCCTTTAAAAAGGAGTATGCCGTCATCGGAAGTCTTGAATTCTTTACCCTTCTCACTAAAAAGTCTGGCCTTCAACAGTGAAGGGTCATTTTCTTGGTGTGCCTTGATGACGTCTAGCAGATTCGACTTGAGAACAAGCGAAGATAACCTCCCCGCTATCAGTTCGATGTTGAAATCCATAATTTCCTTCTGCAAAGGCTTAGGAAGTGTTCCAATAGACATCAGCATGCCTACTGACTTCCAACTTAGTGCATCTGCCACCCTGTTTGCCTTCCCAGGATGGTATAGGATTTCACAGTCATAGTCTTTGACGAGTTCTAACCACCGTCTTTGTCTCATATTTAACTCCTTTTGAGTAAAAATATATTTGAGACTCTGGTGGTCAGTGTAGATCTCACACTTGTTCCCATACAAGTAGTGTCTCCATATCTTGAGGGCGAAGACTACAGCAGCTAATTCCAAGTCGTGAGTAGGGTAGTTCCTCTCATGGTTCTTCAACTGTCGGGAAGCATAGGCCACTACCCTCCCGTTCTGCATCAATACCGCTCCAAGTCCGTTCTTGGAAGCATCACTGTATATCACAAAATTTCCTGCTTCGACATCAGGAATAATCAGCACAGGCGCGCTTGTCAGTTTCCTCTTAAGCTCTTGGAAATTCTCCTGACATTTCTGGGTCCACTCGTACTTCTTCTCCTTCCGAGTGAGAGCTGTAAAAGGTGCTGCTATCTTGGAGAATCCTTCTACGAATCTCCTGTAGTATCCTGCCAACCAAAGAAAACTTCGGATCTCCGTGACATTCCTGGGTACTGGCCACGAGCTAACTGCTTCCACTTTAGTTGGATCTACAGAGATTCCTTCCTTCGTCACAACGTGCCCCAAGAAATGAACTTTCTTCAGCCAGAATTCACACTTCGTGAATTTGGCATACAGCTGATGCTGTCTCAACATTTCCATTACCAGTCTCAGGTGCTGCTCATGTTCTTCCTGGGACCTGGAGTAAATCAGGATGTCATCGATAAACACGATCACAAACTTATCCAAGTAGTCCCTGAATACTCGGTTCATCAGGTCCATAAATGCAGCTGGGGCATTCGTTAGTCCAAAGGGCATCACCAAAAACTCATAGTGCCCATACCGAGTCCTGAAGGCTGTCTTCGAGACATCTGACTCCTTAATCCGGAGTTGATGATAGCCTGAGCGCAGATCGATCTTTGAGAAGACTGTGGCTCCCCTGAGCTGGTCGAACAGATCATCTATCCTTGGGAGAGGATATTTGTTCTTGATAGTGATCTTGTTCAACTCTCTGTAGTCTATGCACATTCGTAACGATCCATCCTTCTTTTTCACAAACAGGACCGGTGCTCCCCAAGGAGAGTGGCTTTGCTTGATAAACCCTTTGTCCAGTAACTCCTGTAATTGCACTTGAAGCTCCCTGAGCTCGGCGGGTGCCATTCTGTATAGAGCTTTCGATACCGGTACAGCTCCGGGTATCAGCTCGATTTCAAAAGAAATCTCCCGCTCTGGAGGTAATCCTGGCAATTCTTCTGGGAATACGTCCACATATTCCCTGATAATAGGAACATCTTCAGGCGTCAGTTCCTTTTCTTGATTCTTATCCACCATGTTAGCTAAATATCCTTGACACCCATTAGCTAACATTTTCCAGGCCTTTATGGCTGACACCATCTTGGTGGTGGAATTTCTGGGCTGACCCTGGAAGTTGAACTCATCCTTCCCGTCGGGACTAAACGAGATACGGCGTCTTCGGCAGTCGATCCTAGCGTTATATCTCCCCAAAAAGTCCATCCCCAAGATCACATCGAAATCGTGAAGTTTGATTGCGATGAGATCTGCAATTAATTCTCTGCCATTTATTCTGATGGGAACATTTTGGATCCAGAAGTTGGACCACAAAATTTCACCGGATGGTAAAGAAGCATTGAAAGGTTGTTCTACTATCTTAACACTGCTCCCTAGCTTCTTGGCAAACTCTAGGGAAATAAATGAGTGCGTAGCGCCGGAATCAAATAGTGCAATGACATCATAGGTGGTGATAGAAATCTGACCTGTCACCACATGCGATGTCCCGGCCTCTGCATCTCCCTTTGTGTAGGCATAGATTCTGGCTAGGGGTTCTGGTGCTTCGATCCTGCCTTGAATCATGGATGGTCCTTCCAGCCTTGCCTGTACCGCATGAATTTGCCTCTGGTTGGAGTTTCGGTTTTGGTACTGCTGCTGCTGATTCTGATACTAGGGTTGAGAGTTCTGGTTGTTTTGAGGGCAGTTCTTGGCAAAGTGTCCCTCTTTGCCACAAAGGTAGCAAGCATTTGACCCCTTTCTGCATACTCCGGGGTGCTTCTTTCCGCAGGTGTCACAGGTAGGGTATGTGACATTGTTACCATCATTGCCCCTGTTATTCTTCTTCTGCGGATTATTCTTTTGTTGTCTCTGGCCACTGAAGTTTCCCTTCCTTTTGTTCTTCCCAAATTGCTTGGGACTTTGGCCAGAACCGCTTGCTTGACCTTTGGTGTTTGTTTCTGTGCCCTGTCGGGGTTGGTTAGTTTTGGCAGCAGCTTTTTCCTCCTTCCGGGCCTTGAAAATCTGGTTTCCCGCTTCTTTATCCTTGTTGATCCAGTATTCAGCCCTGACTGCTCTGCTTACACAATCTAACACAGTTTCTGGCGGGCTGTTGCCAGTGCTGACCAGTTTGGCTATATCTGTTCGAAACATTATCATCATCATTCGAACCTTCTCTTCTTCATTGGGCACCAGTTTAGGGCATAGACGGGCTAACTGCTCAAACCTCTTAACCGCGTCCATTACTGATAGTGATCCCTGCCGGAAGTTCGTGAATTCATCCTGCTGAACTGCGAGGACTTCCCTGTTGTAATACATTGTCCGGAACTCGTGGACAAAATCCTGCCATGTCATGGCCATCACATCCCGGCGTGCTTCAACCGTCGTCCACCAGTGCCTTGCATCCTTCTTCAGCGCAAAGGAGGCACATAAGACTTTCTCTTGCTCCGTAAGCCTCATGAAATTCAGGATGACCTGAATATCAATCAGCCAATTATCTGCAGCTATTGGGTCGGTCGGTCCCTCAAACTCAGGAGCCTTCATACGCCTGAAGCGCTCGTATAACATGTCTTCCCGAACTGCTGGTGGATTTGCCGGTATGGCAGCTGGTGCCACTGGAACTTCTGCGGGTTGAGGCGCTGCTGGCTGGGCCTCCGGCTGCACATTTACATTTGGTACCGGGGGTACCACTGGCTGTACTGGCGGAACCGGTTGTGGTGCCGCTTGAACTTGCGGAGCTTGGTTCATTCGCTCCAACTGTTCCCTAAACCTTGCAATCTCTTGCTGCTGCTCTTGCAGCTGTCGTTGTAAATCCATCATTAACGTGATCATATCCGGCTGTGGCGGATCTTTAGGTGCATCAGCAGATGTGGTTCCTCTCGTACGAACCATCTTTATAATCCTAATATAGGAAAAAGAAATATTAACAATATTCTTTCTTCCCATAACAATCTCAACATATCATCTTATCATGCATAACATTCATGACATCACATAAACATACATATCATAGCATAACATATACATACTTAATAAAGCATAACATACATACTTAACATATCATGACATCATAACATATCATCTTGTCATATATCCCGTGATACGCACGGTCCCTTTGAGTACAAAATCAAGGGTACATATCATGTCAAAAGTACATACTGTATAAGATATATACTGTCTTATATACAACATAATGTACATATTTTTTACATAAAACGGACAGAGTTTCGGATGGAAGTGGCTACCACTTGCCATCCTACAAATATATACAGTCAAAACAACCGAAAACAAAAACTATACAAACGGTCCTAGCAAAAGAAACTACAAGGTCGACCTAATCTACTCGATGTCGTCGAGGGTGCTGACCGAGGTATCGGAATCTGAAAGCACAATCACCGGGTCAGGTACATCCTCGTCGGGAAACTCCTCCGGATCACCCCACTCCTCCGGGTCATCCCATACCTCGTAGGCTGCATCACCGTCATCCATCTCGCCCTCGTCATCGCTCGACAGGACGATGACGGGTGGATCCTCATGCGCTGGCAGCTCAATCGGGACGACATCGTCATCGAAGTCATCGTCCGCGTCCATCGGCTCTGCATCGGCTGGAGCAGGTACATCTGGTACCGGGTCCTCCTCCAAAGGCCCTACCTCATACTAGGGGTCATCCTGCTCATCATTGGCATCAGGAGCCTGAGCTTCAACTGCGGGCTCAGCAGGTACTGCTTGGGCCTTCGCCTCGGCCTCCAAGAGATCATCGTAGAAACTGCCGATAGTCATCTGATCAGTTGGCGTCGGCACAAACTGCTGGATGTGCTGTGGTATCCCTCTCCTCATGAGTAACAATGCCTGTAACTCATGATCGGCCATCTCCTGCGGGATATGAGGGAGCATCATCTCCTGGAACCGCAAACAGTAGTGGCTCATAGCCTCTCCTAGATATGCATGCCAGTACTGAGACAGCCTCTAGTAACGAGCCTGCCTCATGTCCCTGTAAATCACGGGGTCGCGCATCGGCTCTCCCGGTCCTCTGGCAGGTAGCGGTCCGTAGCGTGCCATCACTACTGCACGAAAATGTGCCCACGTGTGGTTAGGTAGCTGCGGTTCTCCTAGCGTGGCCCACCATATCCTGGCGTCTCCGCTCAGGCATCTGCTGGCTAGCGTGACTTGCAGGTGCTCCTCAATGTGGCACATAGCGAACGTTTGCTCCATATCATGGAGCCACGTCCCTATGGACATCGATCGTCGGCTACTGTCAAAGTATGAAGGCTGCGAGCGGTAGAAGGCTACCACTGCGTCTCGATCCCACTTGATCTGTACTGGATCCATAGCGCCGCGTCTATTCCATACAATACCATAAACCATAAAGCACATACATAAAACAATACATAAACAATAATACTCTAAACTTACTTGCAATGGTGGAGGCGATGTCAGGCAATTGTAAAATCGTGTCGCGAGGAAACCGCTCTGATACCAACTCTTGTAACGCCCCAACTAGCGTAGGCCGTTACCCTTACTTACATACATACATACATGCTTAAAACTTGCTTGCATACTTAGCTTGAAAACACAGCGGATTTTTTTTTTTTTTTATACACAAAACTATGTACACAAATTTAAAACATTGTTTTTAAGCAAAAACATATAAACTATTACTTAGAAAGCTGTTCTTGTCTTTTGCACGTGTTTACCACACAAAATGCGTA
Source organism: Ficus microcarpa (assembly GCA_025413485.1). Classification (NCBI taxonomy): domain Eukaryota; kingdom Viridiplantae; phylum Streptophyta; class Magnoliopsida; order Rosales; family Moraceae; genus Ficus; species Ficus microcarpa. The sequence continues at coordinate 15,406,836 of CM046376.1, forward strand.
GCGGCTCCATATACCACGATTTTACATTTGCTTGACCGCTACTCCCCACTGCATCAGATCAGCTGGCAGGCGACTTACCTACAGCACAAACTTAAAACAATGAGCTTAAGGCCCAGTAAGTACAACTCCTAGGCCGTAAAACAAATAGGCAACAATATAACATTAAACACACCATAACTATTACATAACATATACATGGCATACACATAACATACATAACATACTTAGCATACTTGGCATACATAGCATACTTACACTTAGCATACATATAGCACTTAGCATGCATATGTCATTTTATGCTTCATTATCTTTCATTATATCTTATGGGCCCTTTGTCTACGTGTTCGAATCCGGCGCGCGACCAATGAATTGTCTGGGGCGGCCAAACCAAATCCAGATCAATCCACAGTCCGACCCGACCTGACGCGGGTGGATCGACACGGTTCTTCTTTTCCTTACTTATTCTTTCTTACGTGTGAACATGCATTCTTGATGACATCTTTCTACTTAGCTCCTTGCTTATCTTGTCTTAGCATGTTACTATACACTTAGCATTTTTCATGACTGCATACATAGCACATATCAAAGAGCACATCAACGAGTCTAATAGTCTAGTCCTATTAGCTTGTGCTGTAGACGGTGTTGTACTTACTGCCTATTCTCTTAGTTGTTTCGCAGATCCTTATTCCGGTTGCTGCTGCAGAATTCCTCCGGCTTGATGGAAAGTTTGCACATCAGTCTTCAATTCCATTTCTATCGCATGTTGGTACTAACCAACATTCATGTGGGTTTTCGGCTATATGTCCCCCCTAACGTAGAGCCTCTTGTAACCCATAGGGTTATTTTGAAAAAAAATCGTGTTGTATTCTTAGCCCATTTAGAAAAACATTGGGTTAGGTCGATCACCTACCCTTGGGCTTGTATAAGAACTCGTTATCTTGTCGGTCAACCGAAGTCAACCTTTTTGTGAGCTAAAGTCAACCCTGTCGGGTCAACTTTGGGCTTTGGGGCGAAGCCCGGCAGCTCAGGGTCTGAATCCCGGCTACCTTGCGTTCTATATTTTTCTTTCAAAACTTAGCTTAAAACTCTTTGTCTTTGAAAACTTTACTTACAATCTTTTCATAACACTTAGCTTAAACTTCATAACTTTCTTCGTAAACAATTTTCGTGAACTCTGGCCTATATTTTCATAAAATGGTTGGGGGTCGGAAACTGCTTTTGGGACAGTTTCCGTGCTTAAAATAACGTGTTATGTCCGAAAATAAATTTTCCTAAGTTGGTTCTACAAAATTCGTGTACAGGACTTTGTTGAACCCTGCACCGTTTTCAGATTTCAGGTTATAGTTAAAAATCCGTTTCGAGTTGGAAAAAGTTTCCTTCACGAAAGTTCTAGTCCTCGAGGAGGTCTAAAACTTTTGTGTTTTACACATTTTCAAATTCCTTACCGTTTGGAGTCAGTTTTAAATCAAAACCGAGCTTAACTTGAAAACTGGGTCTTCTGACCCACCTACGGTTTTTTCGTGTAAAAGTAGGCCTTTGGAGCCTTATTTTAGCAAAGTGCCCACGTTAACCCCTAGTAAACACCCTAATCTACAACTTTCGTGTTTTATGTTTTGGCCAATTCGGCCTCTATCAGCCAACTGGACGTTTTCCCGAGACTGTCCCCAGTGAACCCGAGAGGCAGTTTCGGTTTAGTCAAATTGTTACGGCCTAAGACGTTGGTTCTAGCTCGACCGCCCACTGCGGGAGTTAAGTTCAAGCATGCAGCGCGTCTATCGATCCCTCATGGCTAGCCAAGCCAATCTCACGAGCTCGTGCAATCCACAAACCCGAGCCTAAATTGCCTAGGGAGTGCACGGTTCCACTAACATGCATACACCTAGCATCTAGCATACTTGGTTCATAAACTTAAATCATACAAGCATACATAAAAAATTGATCTATGGGGACATAAGACCTAATAACCCTAGCATGCATTCTAGCATCAATAAGCATAAAGCCGAATATAAAAATTTGCAAGCAAACCGGCCAAAACAGCCTAGTGGTCCACCTAACCACTCGGCTAGCCTCCTTAGGCCCCTCGGCCACAAGCACACACGGCCACAAACACACACACACAGCCACACACTCGGCTGCACTAGCCAACCACCCGGCTAGCCTCACCAGCCCACTCGGCCACACACACGCGCACAAACAGCCCATGGCTGGGCTAGCGAAGGCACTCGGCCACACCAACACACACACACACGGCAACCATAAGCACATAGGGCAGCAAATAAAATCACACATGGGCTTATGCCCTTACAACTTTTTGGCACTCAAATACACATAAATCAAAGCTTTAAAAATTAATTTAAAACTTGAGAAATCATTTAGGGTTTTACCTCAATTGGTGTGTGGTGTTCGGCCAAGGGTTTGGTCAAACCGAAGTGGTCCCTAGGCTGCCCCTTGGTCCCTAGCTCACGGCTGGCTACTTGTGGTGCACCAACACCAAGCCGATGGTCTCCTTGGCTGATTTCCTTGGCTTGCTCGGCCACTAGGCCACTTGAACCAAGGTTAAGAAAAATTTTTCTCCTTTCTTCTCAAGCTACCCGAAGCTTGCTAGAGGCTAGAATCAAGCCTCAAAAACTCACCCAAACTCACCCCTTTGCTCGGCTAGGCCACCCGAAGCTTAGCCCTAAATTTTCCCCTTGAAATTTTGGTTTCTCTCCCTCGGTTTCCCTGCACCAAGCTCACGGCAAAGGGCTGCACAAGCCACCCGAAAATTTTTTCTTCTTTCTCTCGGTCTCCCTAAGCTACCCGAAGCTTGGTTGAGTGGTTTGGCTCACAAAATTTTCGAGCTCTCTTGGTCTCTCTCTCTCTCGGATTTCTTGAGAAAAATTGCAAGAGTTTGGCTTGTTTTCTTGAATAAAATGAATAGGAGAGTGAGCTATTTATAGAGCTCAAAAAGACTTTCAAAAATTCTATTTTGGCCCCCAAAATTTTTCAAAGTTTAGCCTTGTTTCCCAAGGCTTGGCCGGCCATCAAGGGGGAGTGGAGAACACCTAAGGATGAGTTGTCTTGGACAAGTGTCACTCTAGGATTGGGCCACCACATCAATTGGATAAGAACAAAGAGTGTTCTAGAAAAATTTCTAGAACAAAACTTTAGTTTTTGACTGAAAATCTTGAAACGTCGAGTTCAAAAATTTAAATTCCAACACTGTAAATATTATTTTACAGTTTTTTGGATTTTTGACGTGCCGTCGGAAAATCGGGTCGAAAAATCTTTTTCTTGTTTTCTCAAACCCTTTTTGCCCTATGAGCTTAGAAAAATCGCCTGATTTTAAAATAGGATATCCGAAGTCTCACTTTCATTATCTGTTAATAAAAATGAGTTTCGGTAGTCTTTTTCGTGAAAAACTGATCTTAAAATTCATGATACTCAATTTCAACTATTTTGGTCAAACGTTGACTTTTCGGGTCAACGGTTGACTTTTCAGTCAAAATTTTGACTTTTCATAAAATGACCAGTTTTCACTCCTTATTGTTCGAAATATCAGTTTTGAGCCTTTTTAAGCTTTAAAAAGCCCATAATACACACATAAGAGTTCTGAACTGAACTTCTTCATATAATCGCATAACTGCACATGTCTAATTCTTTACAAAGAATTGTTAGCATGAAAACCAGATATTACATATTTGGCCTCTAAAGGCCTGCAATTACCAGTTTCCTGAGACTGACCAGTTTGGAACCCGAACTGGCAGCCTTGCTTACTAGAATTGGTTTACGTCCTAATTTGCGGTTTCTACCTCAACCGATTACATCGGGAGCTTAATGACAAATCATGCAGCGTTTCTAACGTCTTGCATGTCCTAACATGCAGCCCTTACAATCCGAACCCTATCCTAGGGTTGCATGGTCTAGCATATCGCAATTCATTCCATACATTCCATTACATACCAAAATAAATTCAAATCATACATTCACATGCTCATTCATACCCTAAGGGACATATAACCTCATGTAAAATTTCTAGCATGCAATCCTAGCATACCAAACCAACATAAGCATATTAATGAGCATAAAGGAACCAAACCACTCTAGCAACCTAATCAAGCACCAAATTAATACTAAGGGCATGAAAACTAAATTAGTGAGCTTATGCTCTTACAAATATTAACTTGAACAAATACATTTAAATCTTAACTTAAAAACTCAATTGAAATAAGATTTAGGCTTTTTGGAAAAATTACCTTAAATAAATGGGATTTGGCTCTAGGACTTGAACCAAATCTCACACCCTTGACTCTAAGCTCTTACAACCGGTTTTGGCTCACCAAATGGACACCAACTTGGCTGTTTTTGGACTCAATTTTTGTCTCCCTCTTATGCACGGCTATTGTACCTAAATTGCACCAAGAATCTGAAAATTTTTCTCTTGGTTTTCTATGCAAACCCGTGGGCTTCTAGGAAGAGAAATGGTTCCGAAAACTTACCCCTAGCTTGCTCGAATGAAACCCGAACTCTCCTTTAGAGTTTTCCTTCAATCTTTGAACTTTTTTTCTCTCTTTCCCATGCTTACAGCCCACGGCCACAGCCCTACACAGTGGCTGGAAAATTTTTTCCTCACCTCCCTCTTGCTTCCTCACACAAACCGAACACTACCACCAACTTAGTTGAAGAAAATTTTCTGATTTCTTTCTCACTCTCACTCTCGGTTTTCATGCAGAAAATTGGGCATAATATGGCTGCATTTTCTGATTTAAAATGGGTGGAGGGCAGCCCTATTTATAGGCAATGTGGGACTCAAAATTTCTCACATTTTGACCCCAAAACTTTTGAATTTTTTTTCACAAAAGCCCCCCCTTGGCCGGCTGTCATTGAGTGGGAAACAAGCAAGAAAAAGCTAGAACAAGACACATGTCTTGTGTGGATTTGCTCTCCAAAAAATTGGTGATGTCATAATTAAAAAAATTATGATGTCATAAATAAAAAGGCTTGTTTATCTCCTTTTTCTAATAAGCAGTGTAATTTTTAACTTAACACAGATAAATTTGATACTGTGTTGTACTAATACACAGTATTAATATTTTATACTGTCATAAAAATTTTATCTGTGAAAAATTGGGCTGAAAATTTTTTTCTTTATTTTCTCGAACCCTTTTGCCCTGTACCCTAATTTTGCGTGCTTGATTTTTCTATAGTGGTTTTAATTCTCATTTACGTCATCTTATCCGAAAAATGAGTTTTCACAGTATTTTTCCTATACTGCATCTCACAAAATTGTACAGTGAGGTTTTGACCATTTTGGTCAAACTTTGACTTTTCCGGGTCAAAGTTAACTTTTTTGGTCAACCCTTTGACTTTCCTAAAATGATGTAAATTTCATCTCTTTTCATCCGAAAATACCATTTATCATTCAAAACAAGCATACTCGAGTCTTATAAAGCTATAAGAACTCGTAACACATAATAAAGTCCTGAAGCGAACTTTTTCATAAATGCCGATACGGCATGCATTTAATTCCTTTAAAAAGGAAATAATAACATAGGAAAAGTCAGGTATTACTGAACATAAATGGTTCATGCATATGTATATGATGAATGTTATGTTTTCAATATGCTTTAAATAAAATGTTTTATGAGATTACGTTTGTGCTTACTGGGCAAAAGCTCATCAAATTATATTTCATACTGTAGGTAAGAAACCTGCAGCTTAAGTGATGAGCATTGAAGGGACGAGGCGGCCGCAGACGAAGGGCGGTAAGGATACCACTACGCATAGATTCCGCATATTTTGATAAGTTAAGAAGATTTTGTGTATATGTCTATATTGCGAAGACAAAGTTATGTTATATAGTATTTTGGCACTAAAGACTTTAAGTGAATGTTCTAAATCAGTATGTATGTAAGATAAGTTTTATGAGCAAAGCATTTTCATATATATAAGTATGTTATAAAAAAAAAAAAATATTCCCAAATTTTAAGTAAAGTTAAGTTAAGTAAGCAAGGTGGCGATCCTACGTAGAAGGGGGCGTCTCAGAGTTTGGTATCAGAGCGGTATCCTGCCAGCCTACTTCGTCTCGCTCCGCATCGTTCCGCAATAGCCCAAGTAAGTTAAATTATTTTCTTACGCTTAGGATTAGATTTTCATATGCATCTTTCATCGATGGTTCGCAATGGAAATGTTGGGTGTGAGAATGACGTTGGGTTGTGCCTTAGCTCAGTGGTGATATTTAAGTAATGTATGTTCACGATGAGGAAATTATGTATTTTTCTAAAAGCTATGATTATGAAATGAAGATTATGGTTCTGTATAAAAGATATGATTTCATAAAATTTTCGAAAACAAGAAGCCAATTTTATTGCTTTTATACAGAACCATGCCACCAAAACGTAGAGCGGCACAGGCCCAGAATGTCGACCTCGCAACCCAACTAAATGAGTTAAGGGAGATGATGTTAGCCCAACAGTAAGAAATAGGTGGGCTTAGGGCACAGATGGCCCAACAGAATCAGGGACTTCCTGAGGCCAGGGTACCACAGGCACAAGAGGATCAACCTGCTGCGCTGGAAATTCTCAATGTCGACCCGGCGATTCCAGAACACCCTGCAGCCCCTGAGGCACCTATGGCGCCAGCAGCTGTTCCACCAGCACCACGAGCGCGGACCCCTGCAAAACTATACCATGAATTTCGACGCATGAAGGTACTGGAATTTGAGGGATCGACAGACCCTATTGAGGCCGACAATTGGCTGATCGACCTCCAAGTTACTCTGAACTTCCTCGGGCTCGATGATCAAGAGAGAGTCCTCTGCGTGTCCTTCATGCTGAAGAAAGACGCTCGCTTATGGTGGGAGACAGTTCAGATAAGGCGGGACGTTAATCAGATGACGTGGGAAGACTTCGTTGAAGAGTTTCGAGAGAAGTATTTCAACACGGAAGTCATGGAAGCCCAACAAGATGAGTTCAACAATTTCCGTCAGGGAAATCTGTCTGTAGCGGAAGCTGTGAAAAAGTTTGAACAGCTCGCCTGTCTCTGCCCTCACCTTATCAGTTCCGAGAGGGACAAAGTGAGAAGGATGATGAGGATGTTTCGCTCGGACTTGGCCATGGTGATTAGCAGTGGCCCTCACCCACCGCTCACTGTTGCGGAATGTGTTAGCCGAGCAGTTCGAGCCGAATACTGGATGGAACAGAACAAGGCGCAATGGGCTCAGTTCTTTAAGGAGAAGAATGAGGAGAAGGCCCTAACCAAGCAGAATCAGACTAGACCCAGCCAAGCCCAGCCGCCGAAGAGTCAAGGAGGATCATCTGGCCAACACGGCAGCAACAAGCCGCATGGAAACCCTCAGCAGAAGAGAAAGTGGAATGCTGGAGGACGGGGGAATCAACAGAACTTTCCCCAGAAGAAGACTGCTACAGATAACACCGGAACCCCCACTTGTCAGAAATGTAGGAGGAAACACCCGGGAGACTGCCGGGCAGGAACCAACCGCTGCTATCTGTGTGGCAAGTAAGGCCACTTTGCAAAGAATTGTAATGCTGTAACGCCCCCAAATCCACGTAGGGCTAATTACGCAAACTTGGGTCGCTACATTACTTGCTTAACTTAAACCTTACCCAATTTTTAGAGTAAATTTTTTTTTTCTTTTTGAAATCGTAACTTGAAAACATTGCACAGGTAAAACTTAAAACCTTACATTTAAACTCAAAACTTATTTTCATTCATAAAAACTTAACCTCTTAATATGTACTCACTCGAGTACCGAGCTTTTACCCCTTGGGGAAGCTACCATGCTTAAACATAACATAAACCGTGGACCAGACCCAACCTAATGCGGATCAGTACAACAAGAGGCAACTCGTTGTCATATCTACTGAAACTAAAACTGTACCATACATACTTAAAACACAATGTAAACACATTTTTCATTTCAAACATATTTTTGAAACCCGTAGCGGTGTCCATTCCCACGTTTCACAGTCCGCAGCGCCATCTCTCCACAGCCTTGCATCAGGTATTGTCAGTAGGTAGCTTGCCTACAGCATGAACGTAAGTAGTGAGCTAAGAAGCTCAGTAAGCACAATATTCAATCCACATGCAAATGAAAATGCAAGAATACGTGAACCAATTATGATTTCTTATTAATCAGATTATGGTTCCCTATATAATTCTATACCATGTGTGCACGTACTGAGGTACATAACTATAGAGTGGTTGAAGGCAGTCCGTCCGATCCAACTCAAACCATGAAACAAAATGTTTGACATGGAGTAGTAGAGACAGCCCATCCAATTCAAGTCAAACCATGGAACATACCGTTTGAACTTACCACAGAGGCAAGCCAGTACAACACAACAATCTTTATTTAACTTATCTCATGTCTTAAGAACTTGTTCTTACCATATAGTTCATTATCAGTGAGCATGCTTCGTGATGCCATGATATCGAACATAAAACATAACTTACTACACCTTAACATAAACATGACATACTGCATCTTAACATAAACATGACATACTGCATCCTAACATGAAACATGGACATATTGCATCTTAACATGGAACATGGACATACTGCATCTTAACATAGCATCATGTCATATCTCATTAAAACATAGACATACTGCATCCTAACATAAACATACTACTTCTTAACATAACCCATAACATACTACTTCATAACATCACATCATAAATCATGAAATGCCATTCATGATTTCTTAAAAATAACTTATGCAACAAACATGTGTTCATACTGTAGGCGGAGTTGTACTTACCTTCCGTCCTACGCTCTTGATTTATTGTCCCAACTAACGCTGTTCCTTATCCGGTACAGCTGCAGGTTCTGCCTGCTCGATAAAGGACATGCTCTAATTTAAACTTGTGAAATGCTGGTGACTTAACCAACATGCTTTTCCTACATGGTCTTGGTTGTATGTCCCTTTGAATAAAAACAGCTTACTTGGTTACGTTGGATAACCTTGTGTACTAGGCTCATAACATGCCAGTAGGGTTAGTTCATCTTCCAACCCTGGGCTTCATTCTTAATCCACAAATCATCGGGCTAAACCCATTAACCCTTAGCTTAGCTTAATCGGTGTCCTTTAGGGTTATATTGGATAACCCTTAAAGCCAAACTAAATCAATGTTACTAGTTAACCAAAGTCAACTAGGGTTAACTCCGGTCAACTATGGTCAACCCCCCCTATGGGTCAACCTTTGAGCCTCGGGCTTGACCCGGTAACTCGGGTCTAACTCCCGGTTACCTTTCGTAAACTAATCGCTTGCTATACTTTAGCTTGAAAAATTCATTTTTCTTAACTTGGAAAATTTAGGGAAATTAATCCCAAAACTCTTTTTACTTACTTGTAAAAATTCTTCACTTAAATCATAAAAATCCAAACTCTTGGATTAATGCTTTATAAAATCATTTGGGGTTGAAAACTGTCCTTGGAACAGTTTTCCATAATCAAAACAGTAGTTTGAAGAAGAAAAACAGTTTTCTAGAAAAATTTGTAAAACTAATGGTGCAGGAATTTTCGGCTTCCCTGCGCACCCTTCGTAAAACAATCCCAGTTTAAAAATCGGTTCGTAATCTGAAAAAGTTTTCTTCACAAAAGTTCTAGCTCTCGAAAAATGGTAAAACTTTCATGTTTTACGAAAATTCCAATTCTATCTAGATTCGTCCCAGTTTTTGTTTGAAACTGGCTGACCCCAAAAAGCTAAGTGAGAACTGGGTCTGGGGATCAGCCACGGGTTTTGGGGAAAACGGAGGCCATTGGAGCCTCATTTTGAGAATCCGTCCATGCTATCCCCTAGAAAAAGTCGTTCTTGACAACTTTCATGTTTTATGTTTTTCCCAATTCGGCCTCTAAAGGCCTTATATTTCACTTTTCCAAAAACTGGGCAGATTTGGATAATCTGCCAGTTTTTGTGCTTATTCGATTTTACGCGTCCTACTTCACGGAACTAACTCAACCGATCACGCAGGGGCCTAAGTAACAAACATGCAGCGGTATCTAACATTCCACATGAATCAACTCGTGATTCTAACGCAGCCATGCAACCCAAACCAAATCTGAACTAGCCTAGGGTTGCATGAACTAGAACTTGCATCACCATACATTGAACCATTCATGAAAAATCATAGATAGCTCTAACCATCTAGCAAACCAGTCATAACCGGCTGCACACAAGCAGGGAACATACCAACCAATAAGCCATGCAATCCTAGCATGCAAACAAGCACAAATATAATGCACACAAGCATAAACAAAGCATAGCTAAACCACCTTTAGCAAACACCCTAATCAAGCACCACACCTAGTCTAGGGCATTAACCATAAAACTTGAGCTTATGCTCTTACATATTGGACTTAGAAATACACTTAAATTTCCACATTAAATCTCAAACCAAAAGCTTATGGTTTTAGGGTTTACCTCTAGGGTTTGGAAGTTGGTTTACTAGCTTGGATCCAAACTTCCTTACTCCTCCCTTTTGGCTGCCAACAAATCCGGATTTCCCCTCCAAATAGGGTTCCAATTTTCAGCTATGCACATACAAACATACACATAAATATCCCATCTAACTTGTATGGAAAAATATTAGGGTTTGAGGGAGTTTTACCTTAGCTAACCTTAGGGATGGGTTAGAGCATGCAAACCGAAATTCTCCCTCCCTTTTTGGCTCTCCATCACTCGGCTCTAGCTCTCCAAATGGCACCAAAATTTTTCACCAAACTTGGTGATTTCTTGCAGCCAAAACCGAGGCCTCCTATACCCATAAACCTCAAATTTTCTTCTCCTATTTTCTGCACCAACAAGACCGAACCACTAGCACACCTAGGCACCAAAAATCACTTTGGTTTCTTGGTTGGAGTTTCTTCTCCATACTCGGCTACACCACCATTTTTTTCCAAAAATTTTTCTCCCTTTTCTTCCTCTCCCCTGCACGGCCACTGCCCAAAAAAATGGGTCAAAATTTCCAGATTTGCCCCCATGGATTCTAGCTCCAAAACCGAGCACCCTAGTTAGCCTTCCATGGGTTTTTACAACTTTTTCTCTTGGTTCTCTCTCTCCCTCTCTCTCTCAGTTTTGGGGTGCAGAAAAATGGCAAGAGTTTGGCCAAATTTTTTGATTTAAATGATTAAATGCCACCCCTATTTATAGGCAAATGCAAACTTTCCAAAAATTACATTTTAGCCCCTAAACTTTGAAAATTTCCACTTTTTGGTGGTGAGGTGGCCGGCCATGCCTTGTAGAACAAGGAAAGATGACATCATTGCTTACATCATTACTTACATCATCGCTTACATCACCAATTTTAAAATTTACACTTTTGCCCCAAAAGCTAAAATTCTTGCAAAAATGCCCCCTAGGTGGCCGGTTGGTTCCTTGGTGAACAAGCCAAGCTTATCTCATCATGATGACATCATCTTGACGACATCATGTGCTTACATCATCAATTTTCCAAAATTTGCACTTTGACCCCAAAAGTGAAAATTCTTGCATTTATGCCCCTTAGGTGTCAATGGCCGGTAATTTGCTTGCCTTCCAAGCAAATGACATCATCTTGATGACATCATGTGATTACCTCATGCTTACATCACATATTTTCCAAAATTACACTTTTGTCCCTAAAGACAAAATATTTGCAATTTTGCCCCCATAGGTGGCCGGCCCTTACTTGTCTTGCAAGGCAAGTCATTGCCTCATTGTGACATCATCTTGATGACATCACTGTGCTTACATCGTCAAATTTTCAAAATTTACACTTTTACCCCAAAAGTGAAAATTTTGACATTTTTGCCCCTGCATGTGGCTGGCCCCAATGGGTTACTTAGTGACCAAGTTTTTCATATTTTCATGTCCTTTTGCCCTTGACCTTAACTAGGTGTGCTTGATTTTCTAGGGTGGTTTTAAAGCCTATTTGAGCTATCTTGCCCATACTGACATATTTTACAGTATTTTCTCATACTGCATCATACAATACTGCCAAGTCAACCCGTTGACCACTCTTGGTCAAACTTTGACTTTCTTGGTCAAATTTGACTTTTTCAGTCAAACTTTGACTTTTTCGAAATTACGTCCTTTTTCATCCTTTTCGACTTGAAAGAGAGTTTTCTAACCTTAAAAACCTATTTTAAAGAGTCTAATTGAGCCATAAGATCTCATAAAAAGTATGAAAAACTCTTAACCGAGCTTTTCCGTAAATATCTCAACATATGCACATAATTCCTTCGAAGAGGAAATGATAACATGAAATTTCTAGGTATTACAAATGCAAATGTCCAGAACCAGCAAAACTACCAAAGGGGTCAAGGAAGTCAGTTACATGCCGCACAGATGAAGCTCGAAGGACCGGCAATTTCCCAAGGCCGACTCGAAGCTCCGGAACCACAAGGACGCATCTATGCCTACACCAAAGAGGATGTGCAAGCTGGACCATCCACGATGGTGACAGGTCAGCTTCCTTTTGCCCAACAAGATGTATATGTGTTGATTGATTCTGGAACTACGCACTCATTTACATCGCCTAGGTTTGCTAAGAAGCTAGGTAGAGATAATGATAAAATCGGAAGAACTTTTCGTACTGCATTACCCTCCGGGGAAATTTTGTTGTCTGATTATTGGATACGCCATGTTCCAATAATTATATGCGATAGAGAGATGTATGTCAACCTGATAGTCATTGATCTACACGACTACGACGTTATTCTGGGTATGGACTTCCTGGGAAAGTACAACGCGGTTATCGACTGCTAGCATCACGCCGTCACATTCAAGCCAGTTGAAGATAAGGAGTTCGTTTTTAGAGGATCGACCCCGAAACAGCCGAAGATGTTTATTTCTGCACTTAAGGCGAGAAAGCTGTTGGCGGAAGGATGTAGTGGATTTCTAGCCAACATGGTTGATAAGACGCAAGAGACCAAGAGTAAGCCGGAAGAGGTACCGATAGTCAAGGAATTTATCGACGTCTTTCCGGAAGATTTGCCAGGATTGCCGCCAGAGCGAAAAATCTCTTTTGAGATCGAGTTACTTCCTGGATCAGCACCCATGTCCAAGGCACCGTATAGGATGGCGCCTGCCGAACTTAAGGAATTACAAGTTCAGTTGAAGGAGCTCCTAGATAAATGATTCATCAAACAGAGCTATTCACCGTGGGGAGCCCCAGTGTTGTTTGTTAAGAAGAAGGACGGCACTCTTAGGATGTGCATTGACTATCGAGAATTGAACAAGATCACCATCAAAAATAGGTATCCCTTGCCAATGATCGATGACTTGTTCGACCAACTGAAAGAAGCCTCAATCTTTTCGAAGATTGATCTGCGGTCAGGATATCACCAGCTTCGAATTAAGGAGGGAGATGTTCTGAAGACGGCGTTTCGTACGAGATATGGACACTACGAGTTCCTTGTGATGCCGTTTGGACTGATGAATGCTCTAGCCGCCTTCATGGATTTGATGAATCGAGTATTTAAGGACTACTTGGATAAATTCGTCATTGTTTTCATCGACGATATTTTGATTTATTCAAGGTCGAAGGAGGAGCATGAGGAGCATTTGAGGATTGCACTACGGATTTTAAGGCAAAATCAGCTTTATACCAAGTTCACTAAGTGTGAATTTTGGTTGGAGAAGGTCCATTTCCTAGGACATGTGGTCTCAAAGGAAGGCATATCCGTAGACCCGGCCAAGATTGAGGTAGTAAGTAAATGGCCAGCTCCCAAGAATGTTACCGAAATACACAGTTTCCTCGGCTTAGCAGGCTACTACCGACGATTCGTCGAAGGATTTGCCAAGATGGCGGCGCCACTCACCGCACTCACAAGGAAAGAAAAGAGGTATGAATGGACGGCGAAGTGTGAAGAACACTTTTAAGAGCTCAAAAGTAAGCTAACAAGCGCTCCAATCCTTACAATTCCAATCACGGAGGAAGGGAACTTCGTGATTTACAGCGATACTTCCAAGATAGGATTGGGAGCCGTACTTATGCAGAACGGAAAAGTGATCGCGTATGCTTCCCGATAGCTTAAGGAACATTAGAAGAACTACCCGACGCATGATTTGGAACTTGCGGCGGTAGTATTTGCCTTGAAGATTTGGAGACACTACCTTTATGGCACAAAATGTGAAGTATCTATGGATCATCAGAGCTTGAAGTATATCTTCACCCAGAAGGAGCTTAACATGAGACAAAGAAGATGGCTCAAATTGGTGAAGGACTACGACATAGATATCCGATACCATCCCGGGAAGGCTAACAAGGTGGCCGATGCCCTTAGTCGGAAGTCGTCTTCCTTGATGATGTCACTCAGGTCATTGACTGAGTCTCTTCAAAAGGAGCTAACGGAAGACAAAATCGAGCTTATTACGGGAGGATTAGCTGCTCTAACCTTCCAACCTACCATTTTAGATGGGATGAAAGAGCGTCAAGAAGCAGATGCCTCGCTGCTTAGGACGAAAAATGAAGTTTTAGAAGGAAAGGAGTGGGATTTCAACGTATCTGATGAGGGCATACTCTATCAGAAGAACAGATTGTGTATTCCTAACGAGGACGATCTAAAGGAAAGGATCATGAAAGAAGCCCATGAGACTCCGTATTCTGTTCATCTGGGAGCCACGAAGATGTACAAAGACTTGAAAGAAAGCTTTTGGTAGCCCAAAATAAAGAATGATGTTGCTACTTTCGCCAGTAAGTGCCTTACTTGTCAAAAGGTGAAGGCGGAACATCAACGTCCAAGAGGAGAATTGCAGAAAATTTTCATCCCAGAATGGAAATGGGATCAAGTGACAATGGATTTCGTGGTTGGGCTAACCCGAACTCCTAACGGTAACGATGCCATTTGGGTGATCATTGACCGATTGACAAAGTCCGCACACTTTGTGGCCATCAAGCTCAGCTTCTCAGTGGAACAACTGGCGGAATTGTACGTGGCCCAGATCATTCGCTATCATGGAATTCCGAAAACGATTATCTTGGATCGCGACGGTCGCTTCACTTTAAATTTTTGGAAGAGCGTACATGAAGCAATGGGTACAAAGCTTGCGTTTAGTACGACTTTCCACCCTTAGATGGATGGACAATCAGAAAGGACCATTCAGACGCTAGAAGATATATTACGAGCATGCGTAATGGATTTCAAAGGAACGTGGGATAAGAAGCTTCCTTTGATTGAATTCTCGTACAACAACAGTTTTCACGCCTCCATTGGAATGGCTCATTGTGATACCTAGAATTTTCATGATTGTCATTTTTCCTCTTTTAAAGGAATTATGAGCATATGTGACATGTTTACGGAAAAACTCAGTTAAGAGTTTTTCACACGTTATACGGAGTCTTATGGCTTAATAAGACTCAGAACAGATTTTTAAGGTTAGAAAACGCCCTTTCAGGTCGAAAAGGATGAAATAGGACGCAGTTCCGAAAAACTCAAAGTTTGACCGAAAAAGTCAACTTTGACCAAGAAAGTCAAAGTTTGACCAAAAGTGGTCAACAGTTGACTCGACAGTGAAAAATGATGCAGTATGAGAAAATACTGCAAAATATGTCAGTATGGGCAAGATAGCCCAAATAGATAGTAGAAACACCATAGAAATCAAGCATCCCTAGCATTAGTTA
This sequence comes from Ficus microcarpa, assembly GCA_025413485.1. Lineage (NCBI taxonomy): Eukaryota > Viridiplantae > Streptophyta > Magnoliopsida > Rosales > Moraceae > Ficus > Ficus microcarpa. The sequence continues at coordinate 15,422,445 of CM046376.1, forward strand.
AGGTCAAGAACGACAGATTTAGTCAAGAAATCACCCAAAAGGACTAGTCAAAGTCAAAGGGCAAAAATGTCAAAATTTTCACTTTTAGGGCAAAAGTGTAAATTTTGAAAAATATGTGAAGTAAGTTAAATGACGTCGTTAGATGATGTCAATATAAGGTATTGAATTGCCTTGCAAGAAGAAATTAAGAACCAACCACCTTTGGGGGTAAAAATGCAAAGATTTTGTTTTTCAGGGCAAAAATATAAATTTGGAAAATATGTGATTCGGGTATGAGAAAATCACATAAAATTATGAAAATTTTGATATTTGCATGGAAAGCAAGCATTATGGCCAATTTTGAAGTTTAGGGGCATAAATGCAAAAATTTTCACTTTTGGGGCAAAAGTGTAAATTTTAGAAATTTGACGATATGAGCGTATAAAGTCACCGAGATGCTTATATCATAAAATAGGATGGGTGTGTTGATTTTTAGGACAATCGGACACCTAGAGGGCATTTTTGCAAGAATTTTCATTTTTTGGGGGTAAAAATGTAATTTTAGAAAATTGTGAGGTAAGCGATGATGTAAGCCAAGTGAGATCAGCCATGAGGTCAGCCATGCCAGCTGCTACTGATCAGGAGACAGCTGGCCACCTTGGGGGAAAAGCAAGAGAAATGGAAAAGTTAGGGGTCAAAGTGCAATTTTCAAAAGTTGAAAAAAATGCCTATAAATACCATGCATTTGGAGCTGAAAAAAATGAAGAAAAGCAGCTAGATTCTGGCCAATTTGCTGCAGAAAAATCCGAGACCCAAGGAGGAGAGAAAAGAGCAAGAAAAATTGGAAATCCCATGTGTGATCTTCCATGGATGAGTGCACGGGTTTGGTGCAAGAACCAAGCCCAAATCTGGAAATTTTTCTCCAGAAATCTGGGCAGCAGCCGTGGGAAGAGAGGAGAGAAAGTGAGAAAAATTTCAGGCCAATCCAAGATGTGTGGCCGTGTGTGATGGAGAGGAAGAAACCAAGGTGAATTGGTGCTTGGTGTGTGTGGCTGAATTTGGCCAAGGAAGGGCTGATTTAGGAGCCAAAATTTTCATGGGTTTTGAACACCAAGAGGGTCGGCCATGGCTGCAAGAAGTCACCAAGGATGGTGAAAAATTTTGGAGCAATTTGGAGACCCAAAACCGAGCAATAGAGCAGCCAACCAAGTGAGATGGTTTCCGGATCCATGAGCCCTAACCAAGCCAAGGGTAAGTCAAGGTAAACCCTTGAATTTTAAGTGAAAATTTCCATGCAAGATGATGGATTAATTATGTGTATGTGTATATGTTGCATGGCTGAAAATGGAGCCCTTTTGGTGGGGGAGATCCGGCTGCAAAGGGACAGCCAAGCAGCAGTGGGAGTTCGGCTCCCATAGGTGGAACCAATTTCCGAAATTGGTGAGGTGAGAAACCTTAACCTTAAGTTATGGTTCAAGCATTAAATTTAGAAATTTAATGTGTATTTATGCAAGAGAATGTAAGAGCTTAAGCTCATTTAATTTTATGTAATACTTAGCTAGAGGTGTGATGCTTGATTAAGGGTGTATGGTTAGCTAGTTAGTGTGCATGTTTTTAGGTTTATGTGCTATGTTTTATGATGCATGATTGCTTAGTTTGCATGGTTGAATGGTTGATTGAGTCCCTGCCCTAGGTGCAGCCAAGTATGGCTCATATGCTAGAATGCTAGATTTTATTTCGGTTTGGTTTGTTTGATGCCGAATCCATGTTATGCAACCCTAGAACACATGCAAACCTAGGTTTAAGTAGTTCCGGTTTTGTTTGCATGGCCACGAGGGGATGACATGTCAAAACATGTGGGACGTTAGTTAATGTTGCATGTTGATGTTTTAGGCTCCCGAGTGATCGGTTGAGTTAGCTCGCGACTTAGGACGCGTAAAATAAAAGTAAACACGAAACTGGTAGGTTCGGACTAAACCTATCCAGTTTTCGTAAACGAAAAATAACAGGCCCTTAGAGGCCGAATTTGGGGAAACGTAAAACACAAAAGTTGTCCGGAACAACTTTTTCTAGGGGAACACGCGAGCCGTTTTTCAAAATAAGGCTCCAAAGGCCTTCAAAAATGCCAAAACCCGTGGCTAAGCATTTAAGCCCCCAGACCCAGTTTCGTTTCAGGGTCAACCAGTTTCAACTAAAAACTGGTACGTTTCTAGGCCGAATTAGGATTTTCATAAAACACGAAAGTTTTAGCATTTTTCGAGGGCTAGAATTTTTGTGAAGAAAACTTTTTCAGATAACGTACCAATTTTGAAACAAAAATTATTTTATGAAGGGTGCTCAGGAATCCGAAATTTCCTACACCAACAAGTTTAACAAAGTTTTTAGAAAAATTGATTTTCTATCTTAAACAAGTGTTTTAGCCATGAAAATCGTTTCAAAGACGGTTTTCAACCTAAAAGGAATTTACAAAGCATAAAACCAAGAGTTTGGATTTTATGACTCAAGTTATGAATTTTTACATGAAATGTAAATTTTGGGATTTCTCCCTAAGTGTTTTCCAAGTATGGAAAAGTGATTTTCAAGCTATGTTTTAGCATACGATTAGTTCACGTGTGGTAACCGGGTATTAGACCCAATTTGCCGGGTCAAGCCCGAGACCCGAGAGGTTGACCTTAGAGGGTTGACCATAGTTGACCATGGTTGACCAAGGTTGACTTTTGTTGACCTTTAGTTAACTAATAGCTTTAAGTTAGTTTATCCTCACGGGTTATCCAAAGTGACCCTAACGGATACCGATAGCTAAACAAAAGGGTTATCAGATATGACCCGATAGTTTCGGATTAAGTTATTCGAACCTTAGAGGTTTAGTTGGCTTAGCACACCAGGTTACCAAGTGTAACCAAGTTATACGTTTTGCACTTAAGAGGACATACAACCAATACCATGTAGACATGTTGGTTAGTTTACCAGCATTTTCATGAGTTTAAGTAGATCATGTCCTATATCAAGCAGGCAGAACCTGCAGCTGTACCAGGAGTGGAACAGCACTAGGAAGGGACAGTTAAGCATGATGTCAGACGGAAAGGTAAGTACAATTCCGCCTACAGCATGAACATGTTTGTTTGCATAAGTTGTGTTTAGAAATCATGAATAGGATTTCATGAGTCATGTTGTTATGCAGTATGATATGTTAAGTTAAGCAGTATGCTATGTATGTTCATGTTAAGTATACGGTATGTTTATATGTTATGTTATACAATATGTGTTATGTTATGTTCATGTTATGCAATATGTCATGTAGTATGTATGTATGTTTAGATAAGTTAGTATGTATGCAATGCATGTTTATGTTTTATGTTAGATATTGTGGCATCACGAAGCATGCTCACTAAAAATAAGTCAGATGGTAAGATATGAGTTAAGATTAGTAGGACATGTTGTGTTGTACTGACGTTGCCTCCATGATAAGTTAAAACGGCACGTTCCATGGTTTGACTTGATATGGAAGGGCTGCCTCCACTACTCCATGTTAAACTTTGTGTTTCATGGTTTAAGTTGGTATGGTCGAACCGCCTTCAATCACTCCATGGTTACGTGCCGAAGTACATACACACATGATATAGTAGCAAGATAAGATAAGATCAGTTCAGTAGAGAAACCATAATTGATTTTAAAATAAATCATAATTGGTCCACGTTTTTGTGCATTAGTTGCATGCGGATAGGATGTTGTGCTTGCTGAGCTTTTTAGCTCATTGCTTACGTTCATGCTGTAGGTAAGTTTCCTACCGGCACTTCCTGATACAAGCTGTGGAAAGATGGCGCAACAGAATGTGAAACGTGGGTATGGACTGCTACGGGGTTTCCGAAGTGCGTTTAAATGAAAATGTGTTTTCATTATGTTTCCAGCATGTATGTATGACTCAGTTTATGTATGTATGGAGCTTTCCGCTTAGGTGAAGGCTCAGTACTCGGTGAGTACATTAGAAACAGTAAGAGTTTTATAAAAGAAAACAGTTTTAAGTTATAGTTAACTTGAGTTAAAGTTTTATGATTTCCGCAATAAAAGTTTTCAAGTAACGATTTTTAGGAAAGAAGAAAAAAAAAATTTACTCTAAAATTTGGGTAACTTTATTTTTCATATCAAGCAAGTAAGTAAGTTAAATAATTGTCACGAACCGAACCCAAACGCTCCAGGTTCGCGTGGTCAGACACCGCGTGGCCTTGGTGGCGATAAGTCGGGGCGTGACACTCCTTATGAAGCTTTATATGGAAGAAGATACAGATCTCCAGTCCATTGGTACGAGACAAGAGAAAAAGAGCTTGTGTCTACGGACTTCATTTGGAAGACCACGGAAACTGTGAAGCTTATACGACAAAGGATGGAGACTGTATTTAGCCGACAAAAGAGTTATGCCGACAAACGAAGAAGGCCACTCGAATTCCAAGTAGGAGACTTGGTCTTTCTTAAAGTCGCTCCATTTAAGAGAGTTATGAGATTCGGAAAGAAGGGGAAATTGAGCCCAAGGTATATAGTGTAATATCTGGGTTCCATGTTGCTAATTCTTGTAGAGAATTAATACATGTGTAGCTATGTAATTTTATGAGTAAAGTTCAGTCCAGAACTTTTATGTGTGTTTTATGGGTTTTTATAGCTTAAAAGGGCTTAAAACTGATATTTCGGACGATAAGGAGTGAAAACTGATCATTTTATGAAAAGTCAAAATTTTGACCGAAAAGTCAACCGTTGACCCGAAAAATCAACGTTTGACCAAAATGGTCGAAATTAAGAATTATGAATTTTAAGATCAGTTTTTCACGAAAGATATCGCAGAAACTCATGTTTTATCAACTGACAATAAAAATGAGACTCCGGAAATCCTATTTAAGAATCCGGCGATTTTATTGAGTTCATAGGGCAAAAAGGGTTTGAGAAAACAAGAAAAAGATTTTTCGACCCGATTTTCCGACGGCACGTCAAAAATCCAAAAACTGTAAAATAATATTTACAGTATTGGAATTTAAATTTTTGAACTCGACGTTTCACGATTTTCAGTTAAAAACTCAGTTTTTGTTCAAGAAAAGTCTAGAACAACTTTTGTTCTTATCCTTTGGTGTGGTGGCCCAATCCCTTGGTGACAAGTGTCCCTAGCCAACTCACACATTGGTGGCTTCCACCCCCCATTATGGCCGGCCATCACCCATGCCACAAGGCCAAACTTTGAAAAGTTTAGGGGTCAAAAATTGGATTTCTCAAAGTTTCCAAGAGCTCTATAAATAGCTCACCTCTCTATTCATTTTATTCAAAATCCTAGTGAACCTCTTGCAAATTTTCTGCACAAAGGAAACCGAGAGAGAGGGAGAAAGGGAGATCAGAAATTTTTAAGCCCAAACCACCATTTCCAACTTCGGGTAGACTAGGAACCAAGTGGGAGAGAAAGAAAAATTTTCTGGCATCCAAAAATCAGCCTTGGCCGAGTGTTTTGGTGCAGGGAAACCGTGGGTTAGAGGCTAAAAATTTTGGGGAAAAAGTGAACCAAGGGTTCGGGTGGTGTGGCTAGCCAAAAGAGTGAGCTTGGGTGAGTGTTTTGAGGCTTGATTTTGCCTCCAAGCAAGCTTCGGGTGGCTTGAGAGAAAGGGAGAAAAAAATTTTCAGTTTGGGCCATTTGTTTCTTGTGTGGCCGAGGGAAGTGAGGAGCAGCCAAGGGAACCAAATTTTTGGTGCTTGGTGCACCTAGTAGGTCAGCCGAACCATAGGAGACCAAGGGCTGCAAGGGGGAGCATTTTGGCAGCCCAAACCCTAGTGGCCGAACACACCAAAGTTGAGGTAAATTTCTAAAACGATTCCTCAAGTTTTAAATTGATTTTTAAAGCTTTGATTTATGTGTTTTGTGTGCCAAAAAGTTGTAAGGGCATAAGCCCGTGCATGGTTTTAATTTGCTGCCCTATGATGCCTAGTGTGCCGAGTGGTGTGCATGTGTGTGCCGAGTGGTTTGGCTTGGTTTGTGCATGAATTGTGTGCTCGGTTTTATGCTTAATTCTTGTTAGAATGCATGCTAGGGTGTAGTAGGCTATTGTCCCCATTTAGGTCAGATTTATGGATGTATGAATGACTCGAATTATGATGCTAGGTTGCTAGAAAATTTTATATTGCATGCTTGGTTAGTGGAACCGTGCAGCCCCTAGGCAATCTATGCTCGGTTTGGCGGGTTGCACGAGCACGTGAGTTGGCTTAGCTAGCCGAGAGAGAACGCTAGATGCGCTGCATGCCATGAACCTAACTCCCGCAGTGGGCGGTCGAGCTAGAACCAACGTCTTAGGCCGTAACAAGCAATGTAAAAAAACCGAAACTGTTTCTCGGGTTCCCAGGAGACAGCCTCGGTAAAACGTCCCAGTTGGCTGATAGAGGCCGAGTTGGCCAAAACGTAAAACATGAAAGTTGTAGACTAGGGTGTTTCCTAGGGGGTAACGTGGGCACTTTGCCAAAATAAGGCTCCAAAGGCCTAGTTTTTCAAGAAAAACCGTAGGCGGGTCTGGAGACCCAGTTTTTGTGTTAAGCTCGGTTTCAATTTAAAACTGGCACCAAACGGTAAGGAATCAGAAAAAGTGTAAAACACGAAAGTTTTAGAACTCTTCGAGGGCTAGAACTTTCGTGAAGGAAACTTTTTCCAACTCGGAACAGATTTTTAACTATAACCTAAAATCCGAAAACGGTGCAGGGTTCAACAAAATCCTGTACACGAATTTTGTAGAACCAACTTAGGAAAAATGATTTTCGGACATAACACATGATTTCAAGCACGGAAACTATCCCAAAAGCAGTTTCCGACCCTCGACCAATTTATAAAAATATAGGCCAAGACTCACGAAATTTTCATAAAGAAAGTTAGGAAAATTAAGCTAAGTCTTTTATGAAAAGGTTTTAAGTATAAGTTTTCATAGAAATGGATTTTTAAGCTAAGTTTTCAAAAGGAAAATGTAGAACGTATGGTAGCCGGGATTCAGCACCCGAGTTACCGGGCTTCGCCCCAAAGCCCAGAGTTGACCCGACAGGGTTGACTTTAGCTCACAAAAAAAGGTTGACTTCGGTTGACCAACAAGATAAAGAGTTCTTATACACGCCCAAAGGTAGGTGATCGACCTAACCCGATATTTTCTGAATGGGCTCAGTATACGTCATGATTTTTCAACATAACCCTATGGGTTGTAAAAGGCTCTACGTTAGGGGGACATATAGCCGAAAACCCGCATGAATGTTGGTTAGTACCAACATACAATAGAGATGGATTTGAAGACTGATGCACAACTTTCCATCAAGCAGGAGGAGTTCGGCGGCAGAGACTGGACGAGGATCTGCGTAACAACTAAGTACAGACGGTAAGTACAACACCGTCTACAGCACAAGCTAATAGGATTAGACTATTAGACTCGATGATGTGCCTTGTGTGATGTGCTATGTATTCATGGATGCAACATGAAAAATGCTAAGTAAGGATAAGCAAGAAGCTAAGTAGAAAGATGACATCCAAGTGTATGTTCACACGTAAACAAGATTGAGTAAGAAGATAAGAGCCGTGTCGATCCACCCGCGTCAGGTCGGGTCGGACTGTGGATTGAACTGGATTTGGTTTGGCCGCCCCAGACAATTCATGGTCGCGCGCCGGATTTGAACACGTAGACTAAGGGCCCATAAGATATAAAGAAAGATAATGAAGCATAAAATGACCTATGCATGCTAAGTGTTATATGTATGCTATGTATGTATGTATGTTATGTATGTATGCTATGTATGTATGTATGCTATATATGTATGTATGTTATGTATGTATGTCATGTATGTATGTTATGTTAAGTTATTGTGTGTTTAATGCTTTATTGTTGTTATTTATTTTACGGCCTAGGAGTTGTACTTACTGGGCCTCAAGTTCATTGTTTTAAGTTTGTGCTGTAGGTAAGTCGCCTGTCAGCTGATGATGATGCAGTGGGGAGTAGCGGGTCAAGCAATGTAAAATCGTGGTATATGGAGCTGCTACGCATTTTGTGTGGTATACACTTATATAAGACAAGATACTTTTTATAAATAATAATTAGTATATTATGTACAGAAACAGTATTTTAAGTTATATACATAGTTTTGTGTACTATATAAAAAAAAAAAATCCGCTGTGTTTCCAAAGCTAAGTAAGTAAGTTTATGTATGAATAAATGTATGTACGAAAGGGTAACGGCCTACGCTAGGTGGGGCATTACATATAGGGCCGTTTGAGATACTCGAAAGAGTTGGCAATGTGGCCTACAAGTTGGCTTTACCCCCAGAGTTAGCATATGTACACAATGTATTTCATGTGTCAATGCTAAAGAAGTATATTCCGGATCCATCACATGTACTGGATCACGAACCGATCGAGATTCGTGAAGATTTGACTTATGAGGAGAAGCCAGTCCAGATATTAGCACGAGAAGAAAAGGTGTCAAGAAACAAGGTCATACCTTTAGTTAAGGTATTATGGAGAAACCGCCATATCGAAGAAGCGACATAGGAACGGGAAGAAGACATGAAGAGAGACTACCCCGATTTGTTCTAATTTTCGAGAACAAAAATCCTTTAAGGAGGGTAGGTTGTAAGACCCGAAATTTTTGTAGACTTGTAATCTCCTTCTTCATAAGGAATTAAAGTCTAATTTATGTGTTTATGATGTGTTACAAGAAAAATTATGAATAATAATGAGAAATTCATAATTTTATTTAAACAATGTTCGAGTTCTCAATAAAATTTTATGAGACTCAATGAATGATTTATGAGCCATGTATGAGGTTTTTAAAGGAAAAGGAATGAGAAATGATGCGATTTTACGAAAGTCAAAGGTTCGGTCAAAAAAAAGTCAAAGTTTGACCAATGAAAAGTCAAAGGGTTGACTTTACGAGATTTTTCAAGTACAGTCCGGAAAGAGTTCCGAGAATAAGTTTTATGAACTAGAGAGCAAGAATAAGCCTTAGAACGTCCCTAGAAAATCAAACACACCAAGTTTAAGTTAAGGGCAAAATGGGGTTCGGAAAGATTAAGGAAAAATATTTTTCGGCCATAAATTCACACAGATAAATTTTGTACTCCAGTATGATATAAAAATATTATGTTTTGGAAAATCACAATATTAGAATTATCTGTGTAGCACAAAGGAAAGAGAAAAATGAGTTTTTGAGAGCAAACTAGCCAAACAAAGCATAAGCAAGGAAGGACAACTTGCCCATACCCATGAGATCACCATCCACTCACCCAAGCTAGGCCATGTGGGGCTGTCCCCTCCCCCATAAATTCGGCAGCAGCACAAGGAAAAGAAAGGCATGGGAGAAAGCCAAAGTTAAGGGAAAAAGCCATTTTTTGGGGAAAAAAGTGTGAACTAAGCTTGGTAAAGTGTGGAAGCTCTTCCATCACCCAAAGGAGTGCCACTTGGCCCCAAGATATTCGGCCACAACAGCCCTTAAATGGCTGACCATACCTTCCCCCCATTCCTCCACAAAGTTTGGCAGCTAAGAGGACAAGCAAGGCATGGCAAAAAGCCTAAATTTAAGGAAAAAGTTGAACACCCAAAACCTCTCCTTTTTGCCTATAAATACCCCCTCTAAAACCCACTCTTTTTAATCAAGAAAAGCAGCCAAACCTTGCCAGTTTTCCAGCTCAAAAACCGTGGGAAAGAAGGAGAGAAAGAGGAGAGAAATCAGAAAATTTCTTTAGGGGTTTTCTTCCTTGAGGTGTTCGGATTGCTAGGGAGGAAGAAGAGAAAATTTTGGAGGCTTTGTAACGACCCGCCTCGCACAGGCCGTTACCTTGCTTACGTAATTACATACATGAATAAGCATATGTACAAATACGAAATATAAAATACGAACTAAAGTATAGTTGTGCGTACGAGCATACTACTAAATAACAGTTACTGAACATTACATAAATTCTTATAATTATTCAAAACGCGTAGTGGTTTTCATTTCCCACTATTCACAGTGCCCGGCCACGCGACTCCACCTTGCATCATCATCAGCTGGCAGGTTGCTTACCTACAGCACAAACTTAAAACAATGAGCTTTCGCTCAGCAAGTACAACTCCTATACCGCGACACATAATCTACACATCATAACATATCAATACGACACTTAACATATCCTTGCAAAACATATGCATGAACCAATTATGTTCATGTTATGCTTTCTTATTCCATCTTAGCTTACTTTCTTAACTTATCTCATCTATGAGCCCTTACTTAAGTGTACGTACCCGGCGCGCAACTATGAATTGGTTGGGGCGGCCAAACCAAGTCCAACTCAATCCATAGTCCAACCCGACCTCGGACGGGTGGCACGACACAGACAAGCTTGCTTGCCGTCCAGCTACTCTTCATCTTGTCATGTCATACTTACTCTTATCATTCTTGTTATAATTAGCGAGCATGCATCATGATGCCACTTATTCTTACTTCATAATCATCTGACATTCTTAGCTTAACATGTAATCATACATATCATAACATACTTCATAACATAAGCATAGATCATGTTTTGATATGCCCCGAAGCATATCAATTAACACTTAGCATAACAGCGCATCACATAGCACATAACACATCAACTATGTCTAGGTAAAAATACCCTAATAGCCTATGCTGTAGGCGGCGTTGTACTTACCTCGTCTACTCCTGACGTGACGCTGTTCCACCTCGGGGCTCAGTTGCAGATTACTTCCTGCTTAATCGAAATACTAGGTAAGGTTCTAATCTAAGACCATAATATGTTGGTTTTCCACCAACATTCATGCATGACTTTGGTTATATGTCCCCCTATAGTAAAATATATTATGAGTAGTTACACTAGGTAACCTCACCCACTCGGGTTACTACAATGCTCTTACGAGCTCATACAACAACCTACTAGGTTACGTTGGATAACCCTCCATACTAATTTTACTTGTGAGCGAGTAGGTTTAGGCTAGCACCTAATCTCGACTTAACATTTATCTTACCCACTAGGTTAACCAAAGTTAATCTCTAAGGTTACTAAAGTCAACCCTCTTCGGGTCAACCTCGGGCTTTGGGGCTAAGCGCTGTAACTCGGGTGAAATTCCCGGTTACTTATCGTAACTACTAACCTTGCAAACCTTGAACTTGAACATCTTAATTTCTTTTATTTATCCTTGAAAAAGTTTATGGTATAAAAGCCGAAAAACTGCTATACTTCCCCTTAAAAATCATTGAATCTTAAAACATGGTTTATAAGATGTTTGAAGGTTAGAAACTGCAGTTGGAACAGTTTCTGTGTTCAAAACAGTGTTTAAGACAGGAAAAACTGTTTTTCCTAACCGGTTCTAGAAAATCCTGTGCAGGAATTTCTTGCTCCCTGCACGGTTTTCAGATTTCAAGTTATAGTTTAAAATCCTTTTAGAATTAGAAAAAGTTTTCTTCACGAAAGTTCTAGCTCTCGAAGAGTTCTAAAAATTTTGAGTTTTAAGCAAAGTCTGGTTCTGCACCGTTTAATACCAGTTTTAATTTGAAATTCACTGCTCATAAAAACTGGGTCCAGTCAGACCACCTTCGGTTTTTCATAAAAACGGAGGCTATTGGACCCTTATTTTAGGAATCAGTTCACGTGGCCCCCTAGGAAAAACCTTGATCTACAACTTTTGTGTTTTACGTTTTGTCCCATTCGGCCTCTAAAGACCTGCAATTACCAGTTTCCTAAGACTGACCAGTTTGGAACCCGAACTGGCACCTTGCTTACTAGAATTGGTTTACGTCATAATTTGCGGTTTCTACCTCAACCGATCACATCGGGAGCTTAATGACAAATCATGCAGCGTTTTTAACGTCTTGTATGTTCCAACATGCAGCCCCAACGTGTCCATGCAGCCCATACAATCCGAGCCCTATCCTAGGGTTGCATGGTCTAGCATGTTCATACCATACATTCTCATTCATGCATACCATTCCATTCTAGCACATCCTAACATACAATCACATAATTAATCATACATCTAAGGGACATATAACCTCATATAAGTTCTAGCATGCAATCCTAGCATATCAATCAAGCATAAGCATAAATAATGACATAATAAACCAAACCACCCTTAAGCCTAACTAATTAAGCACTAAGCAACTTATGGGCATAAAAATAAATTTGAGCTTATGCTCTACAAACTTGGCTTGAACAAATACATTTAAATCTTGACTTAAAAACCTAATTGAAATAGAATTAAGACTTTTGAAAATTTACCTTGAATTGGTAGGGGTTGGCTTATGGATTAAGACCACTAACTCACACCCTTGATTCCTAGCTCCTAGAGCCGGTTCCACTCACCAAAACGACACCAAACTTGGCTGTTTTGGACCTCAAATTTGTCTCCCTCTAGTGCACGGCCACAACACTTAATTGCACCCAAAAACTGAAAATTTTTCCACTGTTTTACTGCTCAAATCAGTGGCTGCCTGCAAGGAAGAAATGGCTCCCAAATCTTGCTTAAATCTTGTTTTCGGTTGGTTGGATCACACCCGAACTCTCCCCTAGTGTTTCCCTTATCTCTCCAGAATTTTTTTTTCTTGCTGCCCTGCTCTCCCACACACGGCAGCAGCCAAGAATGATGGCTGGAAATTTTTTTCTCACTTCCCTCTTGCTTCCTCACACAAATCGAACTCACCCCTAAGCTTGGTTCAAGAAATTTTTCTGATTTCTTTCTCTCCTCTCACTCTCGGTTTTCATGGAAGAAAATGGGCAGAATTTGGCTTCATTTTCTGATTTAAAATGGGTGGAGGGCATCCCTATTTATAGGCAATGTGGGACACAAAAAGTTTGCATTTTGACCCCCAAAATTTTTAAAATTTTGCACAAAAATCCCTAGGGTGGCGGGCTGTTTTTGAGTAGGAAACAAGCAAGAAAACTCAAGAACAAGACACTTGTCTTGTGTAGATCTGCTCTCTAAAAAGTGATGATGTCATAAATAAAAAATTTATGATGTCATAATTCAAAAAGGCTTGTTTGTCTCCTTTTTCCAATAAACAGTATAGTTTAAACTTAACACAGATAAATTTGATACTGTGTTGTACTAATACACAGTATTAATATTTTATACTGTCATAAAAATTTTATCTGTGAAAAATCGGGCTGAAAAATTTTTTCTTTATTTTCTCAAACCCTTTTGCCCTGTGCTCTAATTTTGCGTGCTTGATTTTTCTATGGTGGTTTTAGATCTTATTTATGCTGTCTCACCCGAAAAATGGGTTTTCGCAGTATTTTTCCCATACAGCATATCACAAAATTGTACTGTTAGGGTTTTGACCATTTTGGTCAAACTTTGACTTTTTCGGGTCAAAGTTGACTTTTTTGGTCAACCCTTTGACTTTCCTAAAATGATGTAAATTTCATCTCTTTTCATCCGAAAAGACCATTTATCAATCAAAACAAGCATATTCGAGTCTTATAAAACTATAAGAGCTCGTAACACATAATGGAGTTCTACACAAACTTTTCCCTAAAATGCTGGTACGGCATACATTCAATTCCTTCTAGAAGGAAAAATATTCACATAGAAAAGCAGGTATTACAATCTACCCCCCTTAAAAATTTTCATCCTTGAAAATCAGAACAAACTGGTGTAGTTCTTTCCGATTGGCCATCAGTCTGAGGTCGAAATGTCGCACTAAACGTCAATTTCAAGCCCATAGCAATGTGAACACTCATCCAAATTCACAAAGTGAAGCGTCCATCACGATCCGAGATACTCGATCTTGGTACTCCATGTATCTTAACGACCTAAGTTACGTAGATTCCTGCCAATTTTTCTACCGAAAAGGTGGCTCTAAACACGATAAAGTGAGTCGATTTGGTCAATCGATCGACAATGACCCAAATCGTGTCGCTCCTAATTGTAGTTCTAGGTAGTCCTGCTACCAAATCCATGATAATTCGCTCCCATTTTCATTCTGGAGACTCTGTTTCCTGCAAATCTCCTCCGAGATGTAGGTATTCAGCCTTGACTTTCTGACAAGTTAGGCTCTTTGACACGTATTCCGCTACTTCACCCTTCATGTTGAGTTCCGCAACTGCCTGTAACGGTTAAATCTTTCCTTATCGTACTAGCTAAACGTCCCACAACGCTCTAAGTAGTCATACTTAGCGTTGTAATAACTTAAGAAATTAGTTTGTAAGATCACATCGAAATCCTAAGGCTTGATTGCGATGAGATCTACAAACAATTCTCTGCCACATAAAACTATAGAAGTATCATGCACTCAGAGATTAAACCACAAAAATTTTTCTCAAAATGGCAAAGAAATCTTTATAAAGCTGTTTTAAACTTTTTTTTTTACACTACTTTCTACTTTCTGGGCACTCTCTAAAAATACATACAAGTGAGTGACACCAGAATCATATAATACAATAACGTTCTATATGGCGATAGAAGTCTATTTTGTCACCGCGTGTGAAGTTCCAGCTTCGGCGTCTCCATCGGTGTAAGCATAAATCCTGGTCCGGGGTTCAGGAGCCTCTAATCTTCCTTGCGTAATTGAGGGTCCTTCAAGCCTTGCCTGGACTGCGTGCAGCTGGTGACTATTGTTGTTCCGGTTCGGATATGGAGGATTCTGGTTCTGGTTGTTCAGGTGACAGTTCCTTGAGTAGTGCCCCTCCTTGCCACACTGATAGCAAGCCGTTGACCCCATCTTGCACACTCCTGGATGTTTTCTTCCACAACTTGCGCACACCGGGTGGTTAGTGTTAGTATCCCCATTCCCTTGATTATTCTTCTTTTGGGGAGAATTCCCTTGTTGGGTCTGGCCCGAGAAATTTCCTTTTCTCTTGTTCTTCCTAAACTGCTTGGGACTTTGGCCGGAGTTATTAGCTTGGCCCTTCGAATTCGCCTCCGAACCTTGACGAGGTTGCGTTGACTTAGCGGCGGTCTTCTCCTCTTTCCTGGCTTTGAAGATCTGAGCCCGAGCCTCTTTGTCTCTGTTAATCCAATACTCGGCTCGTATGGCTCGGCTTACGCAGTTAGACACTATCCTAGGCGGACTACTGTCAGCACTGACTTGCTTGGCAATGTCGGTCCTAAACATTTTCATCATGAGTCGCACTTTTTCGGCTTCACTCGGTACCAGGTTCGGGCATAACCGAGCGAGTTGCTCGAAACTCGTGATAGCTTCCATCACCGTCATCGATCCTTGATGGAAGTTAGTGAGTTCATCTTGCTGCACGGCGGGCACCTCTTTGTTGTAGTACATAGCACGAAACTCATTCTCGAAATCCTGCCAGGTCATAGCCATCGTGTTCCGGCGCAGTTGCACTGTTCTTCACCAATGCCTCGCTTCATTTTTAAAAGCGAAAGAAGCGCACAGCACCTTCTCTTGTTCCGTAAATCGCATGAAATCCAAGATGACTTGGATATCGATAAGCCAGTTGTCAGCGGCTATCGGATCGGTAGGTCCCTCGAATTCGGGCACTTTCATCCTTCTAAAACACTCGTAAAGAAGATCCTCACATACTGGCGGCGGATTTACTGGTACTCCGGCCGGTGCCATCGGAATCTCGACATTCCGAGGAATGTCTGGTTGAACTTTCGGCTGAACTTCCGGATGAACATTGGGTACCTGAGGTACCACTGGCGGAACTTGCGGCGCTGGCTGAGGCGCCTCCTGGACCTGTGGTCCTCGATTTAGCTGAGTTAGTTGCTCGCATAGCCTAGTCGTCTCTTGTTGCTGTGCTAGCAACCGTTGTTGTAAGTTAGCTACTAAGGTTGCTAAATCCGGCTGGGGCGGATTTACAGGTGCGTTTCTACGCGTACGAACCATCTTCTAATTTTCTCTATAAGAAAAGATATCACACTATCAGTATCTTTTCTTCCATGCAAATCTTATCATATCATACTGTATCACATTCATATCATACTATAACCATACTTATCATATATATCATCATATCATTACACATGTCATGCCATAACTTAGTGGCATACTCGTATCATACTAGATACTGCTCATAACTTTCAAACTCATAACATAACTCTTGTCATATATCCCGTGTCTACACGGTCTCTTTGTACAATTTCAAAAGTACATTACTAGATCAAAAGTACATTACTGGGTCAAAATACATCGTCAAAAGTACATACTTTTTACGGTTCCGAAAGTACATACTGTCTATATACATTTTTCAAAAATACATCATACTGTACAAACATATACATGGCCAAAACTGGATGGAAGTGTCTACCACACCATCGTACATATGTACATCTTAACATCCGAATAACATACTAATATAATTAGTTCTACTGTCCAAAAAGAAAATACAACGGCCCTAGATCTAAACGATACTCTCGAGCGTAATAACGGACGCATCGGAATCAGAATCATGGTCCACGTCCTCATCTCCGTCATCTAAATCAATCACATGATGCTCCTCCTCCAACGGAAACTCCTCTGGGTCGTCGAGGTCATCGTGATCTTCTACCCAGTCCCAGCCACCCTGATCAGGCTCCGGCTCTAACTCCTCATCATCGTCCTCATCGTCCTCGTCATCGCTGGAGATAACGATGACTGGGGGGTCCTCTGGCTCCGGTGGATCGATCAGTATGACGTCGTCGTCCGAAGCCTCATCGGCGTCCATCGGATCCGCAACCTCTTGGGCTGGGACCGCCTGTATGGGTACAGTCGATATCGGGTCCTCAGGAAACATGGGCCCGACCTCGTGCTATGGCTCACCTTGGCCGGCGTCATCTGCTGGAGCCTATGAACTGCTGGCCTGACCATCAGGATGGACTATCTGGGCGATAGTCTCGGCCTCGAGGATATCATCGATGAAACTACCAACTGTCATCTCCGGTGTAGGTGATGGGACAAACGTGCGAATATGAGCCGGCACTCCGTTCTGTAGGAGTAATAATGCCTCCATCTCGGCCATCGGAAGATCCGTAGGAACGTATGGAAGTATCGCCTCCTGAAACCTCCAACAGTAATGACTCATCGTCTCGCCCGGGTACGTATGCCAGTCCTGTGAGAGCCTCTGAAAACAGGAGTGTCGCATGTCCCGGTAGATCGCAGGGTCACGAACAGGCTCGTGAATCTGTCGAGCAGGTAACGGTCCGTATCGAGTGAGTACGACAGTCCGAAAATGCGCCCACGTACGACTGGGCATCTGAATCTCTCCCAAAGTAACGCACCACATCTTAGAATCTCCAACCAGGCACCTACTGGCAAGGGTGACCTGTAGATGTGCCTCGATGTGGCATATCTCAAAAATCTGCTCCATGTCGTGTAACCATGTTCCGATCGAGACTGACCGTCGAGTACTATCAAAATATAACGGATGTGATCGATAAAAGGCGACTACCGCATCACGATCCTCCTCTACTTGGATCGGGTCCATAATCTCGCGTCTATCATATATATAACTTTAAACATAAGTATCTTCGCATATACTTAAAGAGAAATAAAATCTAGTACCTACTTACAATGATGGAGGCGATGGCAGGCAACTGTGAATTCATGTCGCAGGAAACCGCTCTGATACCAACTCTGTAACGACCCGCCTATCACATGCCGTTACCTTGCTTACGTACTTACATACATGAATAATCTATACATGAAACACAGCGAAATTTTTTTTTTTTTTTTCTATAAGGCATATGTACAAATATGAAATATAAAATACGAACTAAAGTATAGTTGTGCGTACGAGCATACTACTAAATAACAGTTACTGAACATTACATAAATTCTCATAATTATTCAAAACGCGTAGCGGTTTCCATTTCCCACTATTCACAGTGCCCGGCCACGCGACTCCACCTTACATCATCATCAGTTGGCAGGTTGCTTACCTACAGCACAAACTTAAAACAATGAGCTTTCGCTCAGCAAGTACAACTCCTATACCGCGACACATAATCTACACATCATAACATGTCAATACGACACTTAACATATCTTTGCAAAACATATGCATGAACCAATTATGTTCATGTTATGCTTTCTTATTCCATCTTAGCTTACTTTCTTAACTTATCTCATCTATGGGCCCTTACTTGAGTGTACGTACCCGGCGCGCAACTATGAATTGGTTGGGGCGGCCAAACCAAGTCCAACTCAATCCATAGTCCAACCCGACCTCGGACGGGTGGCATGACACAGGCAAACTTGCTTGCCGTCCAGCTACTCTTCATCTTGTCATGTCATACTTACTCTTATCATTCTTGTTATAATTAGCGAGCATGCATCATGATGCCACTTATTCTTACTTCATAATCATCTGACATTCTTAGCTTGACATGTAATCATACATATCATAACATACTTCATAACATAAGCATAGATCATGTTTTGATATGCCCCGTAGCATATCAATTAACACTTAACATAACAGCGCATCACATAGCACATAACACATCAACTATGTCTAGGTAAAAATACCCTAATAGCCTATGCTGTAGGCGGCGTTGTACTTACCTCGTCTATTCCTGACGTGACGCTGTTCCACCTCGGGGCTCAGCTGCAGGTTACTTCCTGCTTAATCGAAAGACTAGGTAAGGTTCTAATCTAAGACCATAATATGTTGGTTTTCCACCAACATTCATGCATGGTTTTGGTTATATGTCCCCCTATAGTAAAACATATTATGAGTGGTTACATTAGGTAACCTCACCCACTCGGGTTACTACAATGCTCTTACGAGCTCATACAACAACCTACTAGGTTACGTTGGATAACCCTTCATACTAATCTTACTTGTGAGCGAGTAGGTTTAAGCTAGCACCTAACCTCGGCTTAACATTTATCTTACCCACTAGGTTAACCAAAGTTAACCTCTAAGGTTACTAAAGTCAACCCTCTTCGGGTCAACCTCGGGCTTTGGGGCTAAGCCCTGTAACTCGGGTGAAATTCCCGGTTACTTATCATAACTACTAACCTTGCAAACCTTGAACTTGAATATCTTAATTTCTTTTCTTTATCCTTGAAAAAGTTTATGGCATAAAAGCCGAAAAACTGCTATACTTCCCCTTAAAAATCCTTGAATCTTAAAACATGGTTTATAAGATGTTTGAAGGTTAGAAACTGCCGTTGGAACAGTTTCTGTGTTCAAAACAGTGTTTAAGACAGGAAAAACTGTTTTTCGTAACCGGATCTAGAAAATCCTGTGCACGAATTTCTTGCTCCCTGCACGGTTTTCAGATTTCATGTTATAGTTTAAAATCCTTTTAGAATTAGAAAAAGTTTTCTCCACGAAAGTTCTAGCTCTCGAAGAGTTCTAAAACTTTTGTGCTTGAAGCAAAGTCTGGTTCTGCACCGTTTAATATCAGTTTTAATTTGAAATTCACTGCTCATAAAAACTGGGTCCAGTCAGACCACCTTCGGTTTTTTGTAAAAACGGAGGCCATTGGAGCATTATTTTGAGAATCGGTTCGTGTGGGCCCCTAAGAAAAACCTTGATCTTCAACTTTTTTGTTTTACATTTTGTCCCATTCGGCCTTTAAAGACCTGCAATTACCAGTTTCCTGAGACTGACCAGTTTGGAACCCGAACTGGCAGCCTTGCTTACTAGAATTAGTTTACGTCCTAATTTGCGGTTTCTACCTCAATCGATCACATCGGGAGCTTAATGACAAATCATGCAGCGTTTCTAACGTCTTGCATGTTCCAACATGCAGCCCCAACATGTCCATGCAACCCATACAATCCGAGCCCTATCCTAGGGTTGCATGGTCTAGCATGTTCATACCTACATTCTCATTCATGCATACCATTCCATTCTAGCACATCCTAACATGCAATCACATGATGAATCATACATCTAAGGGACATATAACCTTATGTAAGCTCTAGCATGCAATCCTAGCATATCAATCAAGCATAACCATAAATAATGACATAATAAACCAAACCACCCTTAAGCCTAACTAATCAAGTACTAAGCAACTTATGGGCATAAAAATAAATTTGAGCTTATGCTCTACAAACTTGGCTTGAACAAATACATTTAAATCTTGACTTAAAAACTTAATTGAAATAGAATTAAGACTCTTGAAAATTTACCTTGAATTGGTAGGGGTTGGCTTATGGATTAGGACCACTAACTCACACCCTTGATCCCTAGCTCCTAGAGCCGGTTCCACTCACCAAAACGACACCAAACTTGGCTGTTTTGGACCTCAAATTTGTCTCCCTCTAGTGCAGGGCCACAACACTTAATTGCACCTAAAAACTGAAAATTTTTCTACTGTTTTACTGCTCAAATCAGTGGCTGCCTGCAGGGAAGAAATGGCTCCCAAATCTTGCTTAAATCTTGTTTTCGGTTGGTTGGATCACACCCGAACTCTCCCCTAGTGTTTCCCTTATCTCTCCAGAATTTTTTTTTCTTGCTGCCCTGCTCTCCCACACACGGCAGCAGCCAAGAATGATAGCTGGAAATTTTTTTCTCACTTCCCTCTTGCTTCCTCACACAAATCGAACTCACCCCTAAGCTTGGTTCAAGAAATTTTTCTGATTTCTTTCTCTCCTCTCACTCTCGGTTTTCATGGAAGAAAATGGGTAGAATTTGGCTTCATTTTCTGATTTAAAATGAGTGGAGGGCATCCCTATTTATAGGCAATGTGGGACACAAAAAGTTTGCATTTTGACCCCCAAAATTTTTAAAATTTTGCACAAAAGTCCCTAGGGTGGCCGGCTGCTTTTGAGTGGGAAACAAGCAAGAAAACTCTAGAACAAGACACTTGTTTTGTGTGGATTTGCTCTCCAAAAAGTGATGATGTCATAAATAAAAAATTTATGATGTCATAATTCAAAAAGTCTTGTTTGTCTCCTTTTTCCAATAAACAGTATAGTTTAAACTTAACACAGATAAATTTGATACTGTGTTGCACTAATACACAGTATTAATATTTTATACTGTTATAAAAATTTTATCTGTGAAAAATCGGGCTGAAAAATTTTTTCTTTATTTTCTCAAACCCTTTTGCCCTGTGCTCTAATTTTGCGTGCTTGATTTTTCTATGGTGGTTTTAGATCTTATTTATGCTATCTCACCTGAAAAATGGGTTTTCGCAGTATTTTTCCCATACTGCATATCACAAAATTGTACTGTTAGGGTTTTGACCATTTTGGTCAAATTTTGACTTTTTTGGGTCAAAGTTGACTTTTTTGGTCAACCCTTTGACTTTCTTAGAATGATGTAAATTTCATCTCTTTTCATCCGAAAAGACCATTCATCAATCAAAACAAGCATATTCGAGTCTTATAAAACTATAAGAGCTCGTAACAAATAATGGAGTTCTAAAGCGAACTTTTCCCTAAAATACCGGTACGGCATACATTCAATTTCTTCTAGAAGGAAAAATATTCACATAGAAAAGCAGGTATGACAGGCTTGGAGACCCATTTTAAGCAGCCAAAACCGTGGGTTTGAGAGAGGAAAAAGCTGTGGGCTAGAAGGAAGGAAGGAGATTTGGAAATTTCCAAACCCTAACTTGGGTTTGAGGTAAAATTCTTGAACCAAGCTTGAAATTAAGTTCCATTTAAGCATTTTTATGGTGGTTCAAGTTGGTTTGTAAGGACATAAGTCCATTTTATTTTTTAGCCCTAATTTGTTGGTATGTGTGCTTGATTAGGGATTAGGGTTTGGTTGGCTTGATTATGATGCTTGTTTGCTTAAATTTTGTGCTTGAAAATGGTTAGGAAGCATGCTAGATGTGGTTGATATGTCCCTTAATTTTTGGTCAAAAATCTGCCCTAAGGCAGTGGATGTATGGCTGCAAGATAAGGGTGAATGTGATGCTTGATCTAATGGAATGCAAAAGCTAGAACACCATGCAGCCAAGGACTAGGGTTTTCGGTTTTTAGGGGCTGCATGGGTATGATGGATTGGTATGAATGAATGTATGGGATGTTAGAAACACTGCTTGATTTATGTATAAGCTCCCGATGTGATCGGTCGAGGTAGATTCCGCGAAATAGGACGTAAAACGGAATTAACAACCGAAACTGTCATTTCGGATACGAAACTGGCCAGTTTCGGGAAAGTGAAAATATAAGGCCTTTAGAGGCCGAACGGGGTAAAACTCAAAACACAAAAGTTGCTCGGAACAACTTTTACTAGAGAGTAGCGTGGGCAAAATCTCAAAATAAGGTTTCAACGGCCTCCGTTTTCCCCAAAACCCGTGGCTGATCCCCAGACCCAGTTTTCACTCGGTTTTCCAGGGTCAACCAGTTTTCAAACAAAAATTGGTACTAATACAAGCCGAACTGGATTTTTCATAAAACATAAAAGTTTTAGCATTTTTTGAGAGCTACAACTTTTGTGAAGACAAGTTTTCCAGATTCTCAATGGATTTTTAAACTGGGCACGTTTTAGGAAAGGTGCGCAGGGAATCCGAAATTCCTGCACCTTAGTTTTACAAAAATATTTTCTAAAAAAATGTAAAGTGTCTTTAAAATGTTATTTTAGCTACGAAAACTGTTCCAAAGGCAGTTTTTAGCCTCGGATGATTTTATAAAAGATCTGTTTCTAAAACCATGAATTTTAAGGGTTCGGATTTGAAATTCAATATTTTTCCAATAAGTAAAGAAAAAGGGGTTTCAAACCAAATGTTTTCAAGTTAAGTAAAAATGATGATTTTACGACAAGTGATTTCAAGCTAAGAAGAAAAAATGGATTTAAGCCAAGTATTTTCAAGTTAAAGAAGTAAGAATTTTTACTAGCGAACTAAAGGATTTTTGAGGATAATTACACAAGGTTTTCCGAAAATAAACAAATAGAGTTTTATGGAGAAATTGGTAAGCAAGCCGATTACAAACGGTAGCCGGATGTCATATCCGAGTTACAAACCCAATGATGACTAAGAGTTAACCTTAAGGGTTACCCAACATAATCCTAAGGGACACCCACATGTATTTTGGGCTAGGATTTAAGGGGTTGATGGAGATAACCCAATAATGATGATATACGAGTAAAGCCCAAAGTTTTCAAAGAAACCAACAAAAGAACAAGGATCTAATCAAGAGGTTATCCAACGTGTCCTCTCAAGGATTAATCAAAGTTGATTATCCTTAATGAAGAAGGATGATTATGGAGATCAAGTGAGATAAGTAAAGGGGACATACAACCAAGATTAGGCATGAATGTTGGTTTGATCACCAACACCTTACAATGGGATTCTAATCCTATATTTCTCATATAGCAGGAAAGTGACCTGCTGTTGCCGACAAATTTAAGGACGCAACGTTAAGGATACGGTATGAGAGGTAAGTACAAACCTCACCTGCAGTATGAAAGCTAGTATGTTTTCAAAAGTGCTATTACATGTTTTTTTGCTATGTTCAAGATGATGCTATGTTTAAATGTCATGCTTTATAAAAATGCTATGTTTGCATAAGTGTTATATTTACCAGATGCTATATGTGCATAAATGTTATTTTGCAAAGTGCCATGTTTTCTAAAAGTACTATATTTGCAAAATGTCATGTTTTCAAGAATGCTATATTTGCAAAAAAGTAATATGTTTGCAAAAGTGCCATGATTTCAAAATGCCATGTCATGTTATGAAGAAGATAAAAGTTATGTTATCATATAGTGACATCATAAGGTATGTTCACTAAAGATAAACAACATGGTAAGAAATCACAAGTAAAGTGTCGTACCGACCTCCCCAAGGTAGAGGGTTTTTCATGTTAAAGTTATGGATTATCGCCCTCTCGTTGATGCAGGAGGGTGTAATCAATTATGTTTTCCCAAAGCAGTTAGGGACCTTTCAAACCCTAACTGTATCTGGAGGCGCGCTAAATAAATGATGGTACGTACACTAAGGGGCCCATATGAAAGATAAGTGTAAGTTAAAAAGGAATGCATAAATGAACATAAATGGTTCACGCATATGCATATGATGAATGTTATGTTTTCAATATGCTTTAAATAAAATGTTTTGTGAGATTACGTTTGTGCTTATTGGGCGAAAGCTCATCAAGTTATATTTCATACTGTAGGTAAGAAACCTGCAGCTTAAGTGATGGGCATTGAAGGGACGAGGCGGCGGCAGACGAAGGGCGGTATGGATACCACTACGCATAGATTCCGCATATTTTGATAAGTTAAGAAGATTTTGTGTATATGTCTATATTGCGAAGACAGAGTTATGTTATATGGTATTTTGGCACTAAAGACTTTAAGTGAATTTTCTATATCAGTATGTACGTAAGTTAAGTTTTATGAGCAAAGCATTTTCATATATATAAGTATGTTATAAAAAAAAAAATATTCCCAAATTTTAAGTAAAGTTAAGTTAAGTAAGCAAGATGGCGACCCTTCATAGAAGGGGGCGTCACAGTTGGAAGGTTAGATCAGCTAAACCTCTCATAACAAGCTCGATTATGGCTTCCATTAGCTCCTTTTGAAGAGGCTCTGTCAATGACCGGATTGACATCATCGAGGAAGACGATTTCCGACTAAGGGCATCGGCTACCTTGTTAGCCTTCCCCGGATGGTATCGAATATCTATGTCGTAGTCCTTCACCAATTCGAGCCATCTTCTTTGTCTCATATTCAGCTCCTTCTGCGTGAAGATATACTTCAAGCTCTGATGATCCGTATAAACTTCACATTTAGCGCCGTAAAGATAGTGCCTCCAAATCTTCAATGCAAATACTACCGCCGCAAGCTCCAAATCATGCGTTGGGTAGTTTTTCTCATGTTCCTTAAGTTGTCGAGAAGCATAAGCGACCACTTTTCCATTTTGCATAAGTACGGCTCCCAATCCTATCTTGGAAGCATCGTTGTATATTATGAAGTTTCCTTCCTCCATAACTGGAATTGTAAGGATTGGAGCGCTCGTCAGCTTGCTTTTGAGCTCTTGAAAGTGCTCTTCACACTTAGCCGTCCATTCTTACTTCTTTCCCTTCCTTGTGAGTGCGGTAAGTGGTACCGCAATCTTGGCAAATACTTCGACGAATCGTCGGTAGTAACCCGCTAAACCAAGAAAACTACGTACTTCGGTGACATTCTTAGGGGCTGGCCATTTACTTACTGCTTCAATCTTGGCCGGATCTACTGATATGCCTTCCTTAGAGACCACATGTCCTAGGAAATGGACCTTCTCCAACCAAAATTCACACTTTGTGAACTTGGCATAAAGCTGATTTTGCCTCAAAATCCATAGTGCAATCCTTAAATGTTCCTCATGCTCCTCCTTTGACCTCGAATAAATCAAAATGTCATCGATAAAAACGATGACGAACTTATCCAAGTAGTCTTTAAACACTCGATTCATCAGGTCCATAAAGGCGGCTGGAGCATTCGTCAGTCCAAATGGCGTCACAAGGAACTCATAGTGCCCATATCGCGTACGAAATGCCGTCTTCGGAACATCCCCTTCCTTAATTCGGAGCTGATGATATCCTGATCGCAGGTCAATCTTCGAAAAGACTGAGACTCCCTTTAGTTGGTTGAACAGATCGTCGATCCTAGGCAAAGGATACTTATTATTGATGGTGATCTTGTTCAATTCCCGATAGTCAATGCACATCCTAAAAGTGCCGTCCTTCTTCTTAACAAAAAGCACTGGGGCTCCCCAAGGTGAATAGCTCTGACGGATGAATCCTTTATCCAGGAGCTCCTTCAACTGAACTTGCAATTCCTTAAGTTCAGCAGGCGCCATCCTATACAGTGCCTTGGACACGGGTGCTAATCCTGGAAGCAACTCAATCTCAAAAGAGATTTCTCGCTCTGACGGCAATCTTGGCAAATCTTCCGGAAAGACGTCGATAAACTCCTTGACTATCGGTACTTCTTCCGGTTTACTCTTGGTCTCTTGTGTCTTATCCACCATGTTGGCTAGAAACCCAATACATCCTTCCGCCAACAGCTTTCTCGCCTTAAGTGCAGAAATAAACATCTTCGGCTGTTTCGGGGTCGATCCTCTAAAAACAAACTCCTTATCTCCAACTGGCTTGAACGTGAGGCGCGACGTTGACAGTCTATAACTGCGTTGTACTTTCCTAGGAAATCCATACCCATCATAACGTCGTAGTCGTACAAATCGATGATGACCAGGTTGACATACATCTCTCTACCGCATACAATTATTGGAACATGACGTATCCAAT
The DNA here is from genome assembly GCA_025413485.1 of Ficus microcarpa. Taxonomy (NCBI): domain Eukaryota; kingdom Viridiplantae; phylum Streptophyta; class Magnoliopsida; order Rosales; family Moraceae; genus Ficus; species Ficus microcarpa. Next base: position 15,448,547 of record CM046376.1, read on the forward strand.
AATCAGACAACAAAATTTCCCCGGAGGGCAATGCAGTGCGGAAAGTTCTTCTAATTTTATCATTATCTCTACCTAGTTTCTTAGCAAACTTAGGCGATGTAAAAGAATGCGTAGCTCCAGAATTAATCAACACATATGCATCTTGTTGGGCAAAAGGAAGCTGACCTGTCACCACCGTGGATGGTCCAGCTTGAACATCCTCTTTGGTGTAGGCATAGATGCGCCCTTGTGGTTCCGGAGCTTCGAGTCGGCCTTGGGAAATTGCTAGTCCTTCAAGCTTCGTCTGTGCTGCGTGTAATTGACTTCCTTGGCCTCTCTGGTAGTTCTGCTGGTTCTGAACATTGACATTGGAATTCTTTGCATAGTGGCCTTCCTTGCCACACAGATAGCAACGATTAGTCCCGGCTCGGCAGTCTCCCGGATGTTTCCTCCCACATTTCTGACAAGTGGGATTCCCGTTGTTGTCGGGAGCATTCCTTATATGGGGAAAATTCTGCTGATTCCCCTGTCCTCCAGCATTCTACTTTCTCTTTTGCTGGTTTTTGCCATACAGCTTATTGCTGCCGTGTTGGCCAGACAATCCTCCCTGACTCTTCGACGGCTGGGCTTGGTTGGGTCTCGCCGGGTTCTGCTTGGCGAGAGCTTTCTCTTCATTCTTCTCCTTAAAGAACTTAGCCCGTTGAGCCATGTTCTGTCCGACCCAATATTCGGCTCGAACTGCTCGACTAACACATTCCGCAACAGTGAGCGGTGGGTGAGGGCCACTGCTAATCACCACGGCCAAGTCCGAGCGGAACATCCTCATCATTCTCCTTATTTTATCCCTCTCAGAACTGATGAGGTGAGGGCAGAGACGTGCTGGCTGCTCAAACTTTCTCACGGCTTCCGCCACAGACAAATTTCCTTGATGGAAGTTATTAAACTCGTCCTGCTGAGCCTCCATCACTTCTGTGTTGAAATATTCTCTCTAAACTCCTCAACGAAGTCTTCCCATGTCATCTGGGTAACATCTCGTCTAATCTGGACCGTCTCCCACCATAGGCGAGCGTCTTTCTTCAGCATGAAGGACGCGCAGAGGACTCTCTCCTGATCATTGAGCCCGAGGAAGTTCAGGACGGCTTGGAGGTCGATTAGCCAATTATCGGCCTCAATAGGGTCTATAGATCCCTCAAATTCTGGTGCCTTCATGCATCGAAATTTGTGATATAACTCTACGGGAGTCCATGCTCGTGGCGCTGGTGGAGCAGCTACCGGCGCCATAGGTGCCTCAGGGGTCGCAGGGTGTTCCGGAATCACCGGGTCCACATCAGGGATTTCCGGTGCAGCAGGCTATTCCTCTTGTGCCTGTGATACCCTGGCCTCCGAAGGTCCCTGATTCTGTTGGGCCATCTGTGCTCTAAACCCACCTATCTCTTGCTGTTTGGCTAGCATCATCTCCCTTAACTCGTTTAGTTGGGCTGCGAGGTCGACTTTTTGGGCCTGTGCCGCTCTACGCTTTGGTGGCATGGTTCTGTATAGAAGCAATAAAATAAGTTTCTTGTTTTCAAAAATTTCATGAAATCATGTCTTTTATACAGAACCATAATCTTCTTTCCATAACCTTTTTCATATTATAGACACATGGTCATAACTTTTAGGAAGGTACATTAACTTCCTCATCATAGGCATACATTACTTTAATTACCACCACCAAGTTAAAGCACAACCCAACGTCGCCCGTACACCCAACATTCTTCATTGTGTCCATCGACGAAAGATGCGGACGAAAATCTAATCCTAAACATAAGAAAATAATTTAACTTACTTGGGCTATTGCAGAACGATGCGGAGCGAGACGAAATAGGCTGGCAGGATACCTCTCTGATACAAAACTCTGTGACGTCCCCCTCTACGTAGGGCCGTCACCTTACTTTTACTTACCTTACTTTGCTTGAAAATTTAGGAATATTTTTTTTTTCCAACATACTTGTTTTAGAAAAAGGTTTGCTCATAGAACCCATCTTACATACTTACTGAAATAAAAACTTGTTTAAAAGTCTTTAGTACCAAATACCATATAACATAATCTGCTTTCATAATATATACATACATACAAAAACTTCTTCACTCAAAAAGGGTTGGGGAATTTATGCGTAGTGGTATCCATACCGCCCTTCATCTGTCGCCGTATCATCCACACAACGCCCACCATTTAAGCTGCAGGTTTCTTACCTACAGTATAAAATATAACTGAATGAGCTTTCGCCTAGTAAGCACAAACGTGATCTCACAAAACATTTTATTTAAAGCATCTTGAAAACATAACAATCATCATATGCATATGCGTGAACCATTTATGTTCATTTATGCATTCCTTTTTAGCTTAAACTTATCTTTCATATGGCCCCATAGTGTACGTACCATCATTTATATAGCGCGCCTCCAGATACAGTTAGGGTTTGCAAGGTCCCTAACTGCTCTGGGAAAACATAATTGATTACACCCTCCCGTATCAACGAGAGGGCAATAATCCATAACTTTAACATGAAAAACCCTCCACCTGATGGGAGGTCGATACAACACTTTACTTGTGATTTCTTACCATGTTGTTTATCCTTAGTGAACATACCTTACGATGTCATATATGATAACATAACTTTCATCTCATTCATAACATGGCATAGCATTCCTTTCATTCATGGCATTTGCAATTATGGCACTTTTATAAACATGATATTTTACAAATATAGCACTTTTGTAAACATAGCATTTTGCAAATATAGCACTTTTCATAAACATAACATTTTGCAAATATTGCACTTTTCATAAACATAGCATTTTACAAATATAGCACTTTGTAAAGCATGGCATTTCATAGATATAGCACAAAACATGTTGCAGTATATCTGAAAACCACATACTTGAACATAATTTACTAGTTTTCATACTGCAGGTGAGGTTTGTACTTACCTCGTGTGCCGTTTCCTGAATGTTGCATCCTTAAATTTGTTCGTAACAGCAGTTCACTTCCTGCTATTTGAAAGAACATAGGATTAGGATCCTATCATAAGCTGTTGATAACCTAACCAACATTTATATCTCATCTTAGTGGTATGTCCCCGATACTTTATATCTTACTTGGTCCCAATTGGTCACCGTACTGCTTACGAATAATTCGTCTTTGATTATCCCATAGGAAGTTACGTTGGATAACCTCTACTTGGTGCTAAGCCTTTATCCTTTCCATTTGGGTCTAGGTTTATCATTCATCGTTTGGGCTTTACTCTATCATACACATTGGTTTATTTCCATTAACCCTTAAATCCTAGCCCAACTTCATCCTTTGTGTATCCCTTAGTGTTACATTGGGTAACCCTCAAGGTCAACCTTAATTCAACAGTGGGTCAACTAAAGTCAACATTTGGTCAACTAATAGTCCACCCTTGGTTATCCTTGGGCTTGATCCTGTAACTCGGATATAATATCCGGTTACCGTTCGTAGTCGGCTTGATTACCAATTTTATCTAGAAAATTCCTTTTTCTTACCTTTGGAAAATATTGTATAATTATCTTCAAAAATCCTTTAGTTTACTTGTAAAAATTCTTACTTCTTCGGTTAACATTTTATAAAACTATCTAGGGCTGAAAATCATCCATTAGATTTACCTTGCCCTATCTTTGTTTAAAATCTCATTTTTCTTACCTTGTAATAATTTGGTTTAAAATCCAATTCTTCTTCTTACTTCGAAAATGTTGGGAAAATTCCAAAACTTCTAACTTTACTTGTAAAAATTCACGTTTTTGAAACAAGTCTTTATAAAATCATTTAAGGCTGGAAACTGCCTTTAGAACAGTTTTCATAGTTAAAACAACGGTTTAAAAACAATTTCACAATTTTTAGAAAGCATTTGTAAGACTAAGGTGCAGGAATTTCCGGATTCCCTGCGCACCCTTCGTAAAACAGTCTCATTTTAAAAATCCATTCGGAATCTGAAAAACTTGCCTTCACGAAAGTTGTAGCTCTCGAAAAATGCTAGAACTTTAATATTTTGTGAAAAATCCAGTTCTGCCCACATTAGTACCAGTTTTTGTTTGAAACTGGCTGATCCCTGGAAAAACTGGGTCTGGGCGTGAAAATTAGGTATGGCGGATCAGCCTCGGGTTTTGGTAAAAATGAAGGCCATTGGAGTCTTATTTTGATATTCTGTTCACGTTGTCCTCTATTAAAAATCCTTCTGAACAACTTTCGTGTTTTAACTTTTATCCAGTTCGGCCTCTAGAGGCCTTGAAATTTCACTTTCCTGAAACTGGCCAGTTTCAAATCCGAAATGGCAATTTCGGTTGCTTAGTCCGGTTTACGTCCTATTTCGCGGATCTATCTCGACCGATCAAATCGGGAGTTTATACATCAAACAAGCAGCATATCTAACGTCCCATACATCCAAGCACATCAACCCAGTGTGCCCACACAGCCTCAAACCGAAAACCTAAAACCTTGGGCTGCATGGGTTCTAACTTAGCTCAACATCCAAGCATACATCATCACCAACACCATTGAACTAGCAGCCACTCTTCCACTACCTAGGGCAGATTTTGTGACCAAACATTAAGGGACACACCAAGCTCATCTAACATGCATCCTAACCATTTTCAAGCACAAAATAAAGCAAGCAAATAACATAATCAAGCCAACCAAACCCTAATCCCTAATCAAGTACACACACTACAAATCTAGGGCTGAAAAATTAAATGGACTTATGTCCTTACAAACCAACTTGAATCACCATAAAAATACTAGATTTAAACTTAATTCCAAGATTGGTTCAAGAGATTACCTTAAACCCAAGTTAGGGTTTGGAAATTTCCAAGATCCCCTTTGCTCCTTTGCTCACGGTTTTTGGCTCCCAGGTTGGACACCAAAAATTTCTCTTAGCTCCTTGGTAGATCTACTCAACCCGAACATTTACACAAGATTTCCCCTCAAAATTTCCAGATTTTTCACTCCTCTTTCACCTCTCCAAACCCACGGTTTTGCTGCCCAAAAATGGATCTCCAAGCCTCTAAAATTTTCTTTCTTTCTCCCTAGCAAACCCGAACACTCCAAGGAAGAAAAGCCCTAAGAAAATTTTCTGATTTCTCTTCTCTTTCTCTCCCTTTTACCCATGGTTTTCTGCTGGAAATTTGGTAGAGTTTGGCTGCCTTTGGTGAATAAAAAGAATCGGTTTTATGAGGGGGTATTTATAGGCAAAGGAGGGACTTGGTTGCTCACCTTTTTTTCCTTAAAAATGGGCTTTTTCCCTTACCTTCACATGGCTGCCGAAAATTTGGGGGAGGAAAGGGGGCATGTGGCAGCCAATGGATGGTCCTAGAAGCTTCTAGAGTCTTCTAGAAAAATTTCTCATGCTTAGCTCACCTTTGTGATGTCATCTTCATGAGGTCATCCCTTAAAAACAAGGGCCTTGTTTGGTTCTTGTCTTTTTCTCCAAATTAGTTCATTTTTTTTGTGCCACACAGTTATTTCCAATACTGTGCTCTATCTTTCCATACTGTACTTTCGTCCAAAATTTTTCGGTGTAAAAAAAATCGAACCGGAAAACTTTCTCTCTTATTTTTCGAAGACTTATTTGCCCTTAACCTTAACTCGGTGTGCTTGATTTTCTAGGGTGGTTTTATGGCTTATTCGTGCTATCTTGAAATAAAATACTTTCGAAACCTCTTTCGTTTCCTGCTTTTCGTCAAACTTGTAAAGTCAACGTTTTGACCCGTCTTGGTCAAACTTTGACTTTTTCGGCCGAACATTTGACTTTCGTAAAATCGCATCCTTTTTCATTCTTTTCGACTCAAAAAGCCGTTTGCTAACCTCGACATTCTGTTTTGAGCCTTTTAACAATCTCAACGAGAAATCAGACATTAACAAATAAAATTATGAATTTCTCATTGCTATTCATAACTTTTCATGAAACACTTCACAAACACATAAATTGGACTTTAATTCCTTATGAACAAGGAAATTATGAGTCCATAAAATTTCGGGTCTTACAAAGGGTATATTGGTTGGTTGCAAATACTAATGTTATGTTTTGTTTTGGAACAAAGTTGAACTCAAACTAAAATGTACTTTTTTATTTCAATTTTTGTTTTTTTCTGAAAAATCAATAAAGTTTATAACTGCTTTTTTAAAAAGTCAACTCAATTCAAACTTAAAAATTTCATCTCAACTTAAACTCAACTCATTCACCAACAGAACCTTAATATTGAAAGTTGAGAGTAGGAAGATGTCCACACTGGAGATTGTCATGACACTAGAGCTGTACAATCCAAGCGAGTTGTGGCCTCTACATGTGAATTAGTGGATTCAAAACTTTAGTAGCATGTTTACTTTTGGGTAATCCATGTGATAGTATTTAGAGTCAAAATTCAGAGTCTAATTAAGGCCTTGTTTGGCACTCAAGTTTAACTCAAATTAAACTGTACTTTTTTTTGTCTTTTTCTGAAAAAGTTTTTTTATCTTTTCTGAAAAGTCAACAAAAAATACTATTAAAACTTAAAATTTTCAAACTCAGCTCATTCACCAAACACCCCTAAGTTACTTACTTGTGTTATAAGATTCACAATTTGCGTTACTACCATGAAGGATTGTAAATTGAATCGTGCATCTTAAGTAACTTCTTTTTTTTTTTAATTTAAAAAATAAAAATTGCATATTTTTAATCATGTACTTACTCATATTAACATTGTTATTAAAACACAAGGACAATATAATTAAATAAAAATTTGAGTGGGGAAATGACTTTTTTTAATTAATAATAAGTTTTCAAACATTGAATTATACAATAAATAAATAAGTAAATACACAAAATTAAAGTGTTAATATGCTGAAATATATTAACTATTGTTAATTTAAGTTATAATTTAATTTGGGTAAATATTGCTACAATAGTTTTTTTTCATTAATTTTTAAACGAAATCCGTTAGTAATTTAGTCAAAAAATTATGCAAACTAATAGATTCCATTCAAAAAAACTTAACGGAAATGACTATTGTAACTATGTCTTTAATAGTTTTGAATCATTCCAGCTATGAAAAAAAGAATATAGACCAAAGATACACAAACTTAAGAGTTTAAGGATCAACCTAGCATTACCCATTTAATTTTTTTTTTTTGTATTTTTTAAAATCTAATTTTTTTGCAAGGATTTGAAGTCCCAATCCTCAAGGGACATGGGAGTGTCAATCTCATTACTCAATTCCAAATTTGTACAAGTTTTACTCTCATTTTTAGATAAAAACAAGTAAATATTATCTTAAAAAACAAAAAACAAAAAATAAAAAAACAAACAAACATGTCATTGACTCTTATTTCACACTCAATAATATGCAATATTAGCAAGGAGATTGGAAGACCAAGGACTTCTTTAATTGTAGACCGAGATTGAATGATGATATCTCTGATCATGCCGTATTTCTAATTTAAGACAACGATGTTAAATTGAGCATTTGTGGTAAATAAAATAAAAAAAAAAAAAAAACTATAAGTAGTGTATTTTTCTAAATGTCCGATCATTATCAACATCAGATCTCTAATAGAAGAAATTGTTTAATTGCTTACTAATTGATGTGCAAGTACCAACTTATATTGTTGGAAGGGATTTCAACGTTGCTCTTATATATTGTAGCTGCCTCCAAATCCTCTAGTATTTCATATTGTTTTCCTTCTTTTTTTGTTTGTTTGTTTGTTTGGACGTATCCATTTATTTTCGATAATTACCATAACCATTTTTGGCAGTTGTAAAGTTGTAACAGCCCTTTCTTAGCTCTAGGAAAAGTGTGGCAATGCTAATACAGCTCACAAGTGAAACACTATATTGCTTTTTGTTCACTTGGTTTGCTGTTATTGAGTAAACGCTCCCAAAGTTTCCTTTACTTGCTCTTGCTTTGACACCAATAGTATATCCAATCCAAATACTTATTTTAAAACTTCTACTGCACTTCTATTTATTCCAAAAGGTTAAAATCTAAGAAATAGGAGTTAAATAAATAAATAAATACGGGAAGTCTTTTATTCTACAGTGACATGTAAAAGTAGGTGTAAGATCCTGTCATCTAATATATCGAATCAAACCGATCCAATCCATCCAAAAAATTTAGATATCCAAATACTATTGAATTGGACTTGAATGATAATTTGACTCATCAAATTAGATTGAATTGGATATTGATTTTGAATTTTAAAAATCTAATAAATTCAATCTAATCCAATCTAATCCATATACTTCGTGTTTTATATAGAAATATTGTAAAGCTGATCTCGAATCCGGAACCGTTTGTATCTAGCACCAACGTGGAGGCTAGCTTTTGCCAGGCAGTGTAGGTTGACTTTGCTTAATGCTGAAGGAAAGAGGGTGGGTTGCAGCAGAAATGAAAAGCATTAACGAAACGTTTCTGTCAGTGAAGAGAGAAACAAAATGGGGATAACATCAAGGAATTAATGGTAAATTTATGTGCATGAAAAGAAGAGAATGGAAAGATTGAAACCAAGTCTCGTATGGTTATAGTAATACGAAGAATTAAAATGAAAAGAGTTGTATGGTATATGAAAACTGACAATCTATTTTTAAATTTATGGACCGACATTTTTGTAGTCTTTTTTACAACTGTGGGCCAGATGAAGTAGCAGTCCCCATAGCTAACTACAGACAGCCGCACAAAGCAATTTGTGGCAATGTTTATTTATTTATTTTAATCTTGAAATGAGAGTGAAATTGTGTATGACCCACATTAATTTAGGATTAAATAAGGGGATTGATAATCCCAAGCCCCCCACCGGTTTAGCACTTCCACTCCTAATGTTAAAGTTAAATTACTATTTTACTCCTAACTTGGAACTTATTTGATATACTTATGATTTGAGACTTATTTTGTTTAAAAGATGATTATATCATATCCTATATTTGTTTTTAAATTTTTTAATGCTGCTTTTTAAATTTTTTAATACTCTAGCAAAATTAAAAAAAGTGAACCATAATAAATCAACTACAAACAAAATTTTAATTTTAGAAATATATTTCAACATTATGTCTTTTTTAAGCAAATTTATATTTCAAAAAAATTTAAATATTTACTAGAATAAACTATTTATCTCAAAATTTGACTTTTTTGTTTAAAAAAATAATCTTCATAATATAATTACTATGAGCATATAAATTACTTATCTCAACATTAAGTTTTTAAAAAATAAACATATATTTCAAGAAAATAGTTCTATAATTAGTAGAACAAAATAGTTTATCTCAAATTTTTTACTTTTTTTTTAGCACAAAAAATAATAATTTTAGTATTAAAATAATTAGTATATAATATACTTGTTTAAATTGAAAACATAAAATTAACTGAAAGGATATATAAGTAAATTTATAACAACTGATTCCGATTTCTGTTTTAAGTAAACACATGAATGGGATTGACAGTGATTCTGACTCCAATTCTTAGAACTCAAGTAAATAGCATATTCTAATTCTGAATCCTGACTCTGAATCCAACTTGCTCTGAATCCTATCCACTCTGATTCATGCCTACTCTGATCACACGTAAGTAAACATGTCATTGGTGTTACAGAGGCCATGAAGTGTAATCAAATGCACTTCGAGCTTAAAAACAAAAAAAAAAAACTCTTCCCCTCCAAAGAAGCTCTCATAGAAAGGAAAGCTTTCAAATGTTTTTAAAGCACAAGAAAACGTAAGAAAGAAATTAAAATTGACGAAATAGGAAATCGGAAAGCAAAGAACAGTATAACAAGATTTTTCTCGTTGAGAAGAGAAGGATTTTCATGAAGAAACCTCTGAGATTTGAGAAGATCTCCGGATTGGGCATGGCCGTGGATGGTGGAGGACTTGACAGATCTTGAGTGTTAATCGTGAGACCTCTGCATCTTGATCGACCATCTTCTCTGAAAATCCAAAGAAAGCTGGAGAGAGAAAGAGAGGAGAGAGATGGATGAGCGCGTCTAGCAGCGGAGAGCTCCTCTGTCAATAATAAATAGCCTCCTTCGATGAGGGACTACTGCAAGGGAACAGGTGCAGAGTTAGAAATATATTTTAGTGTGGGCATACATCATTTTTTTTTTTCAAGACAAAATAAAATTTAGTGTGGACTATGTGAAAATTTTTATTTTAATGGATTTATGTGATAATTTTTAATTTTCATGGGGCAAAATAGTAAAATTCCACTCTCTCATTCCTTGAAAAGTAAGAAATAAAAAACCCCACCCTCTCTAAAATATCAAGTGAAACCAAAGGCAAAATCCAAATAAAAAATCTTGCCCATACGATTAAAAGATTAAAAAAAGAAAAGTAAAAAAATAAAAAATAAAAATTGTTCATACCCTCAACATTTCTTAATCCTCTCCTCTCCATCATCCAAACCCATATCTCCACGGCATCGACCTCCTCCATCGCCCTGTTTACTTTGGTCATCATCCGATATGAACCTCAACCCTCTACGGTTGCAAACACTATCTTTTCTCTATCCTAACACGATCACCAGTATTCACTTCATGTACGTTCACGATTTCACAAAATTAGTGGATTTTTTTTTTGTTCCTACTTTGAATATAATACATGCAATATGTTATATAAACATACCGCTACATACAAAGTTTAATTCTTTATTATTCTGATTTAACAGTTTAAAATAATTACTCCATCCATGGGAAAAGTTGGTGTCCCCCATGGTAGACATGCCCTAAAAATTATATTCTATCATCAAAGTCTTTTAATTGTACTCGAATTTGTTTATTAAGAAAAGATATGTTCTATCGTTGGAGTTTTTTTTTTTCCCCCACACCATACACAAATTTTCCTTTCATTTTTGAAAGGCTACTCAAAATTCTCCAAACCAAAGGGGGAAGGTAAATTGTTAGGTTAATCTCTAAACTTTCAATTTTGTGTAATTTTAGTTTTGTTTTTATTTTTTATTTTTTCCCCACATAGCTTGAATGACCATAAATTATTAAAACATTGTTATAGTAGTTCCTTCCATTAATTTTTGGATGCAATTCATTAGTGAGCATCAATTTTTTATGGATTCCAGTAAAAAAAAAAAATTAACGAAAATGACTACTATAACAGTGTTTTCATAGTTTACGGTCATTTAAGCTTAAAAAAAAGAATAGGGACAAAGTTGCAGAAACTTCAAAGTTTGGGACTAAGGGCAAGTTTTGACATTGATGCGTTTTATAAAATTTTTGCTATAACTTTGTTATGAGTCCAAAGTTACAGTGGTGTTAAAAATAGGTAGGTGTTTGGTAAATATTTTTTGAAGTTGCTTTAAATACCAAAAGTAGAATTATAGATTTTGATAAACTATAAATAAAATTGTTGTCCAAACATATATAATGACTAAAAAGGATATATATATATATTTGGTCTGATAAATAACCTAGTATACATATTTATTCTCCAATAAATGAAATAATCATAATATTTTACACCAAAATTAAAGAAATTTATATTTTCCTCAAAAAAATTATAGAAATATATACAATTTTTATTTTATATTCTGAAATAAGTCTAAAACATAAAGTATACTTATTCAATACGATAAATTATACACCGATGTAAAAATTAGATTATGTGAATATTTGAAAGTGAAAATTTAATATCGTGTCTCTGCAAGGTTTCAACAATTTATCTTTTAAAATATATATTTGTTGCGCTCATCATGTATACTTGCAACAATACTATCCTTACTACGATTTCTTGTGGCCTTTGACTGTTAATAGTAGGATATTCTTCTCCAGTGTCCCTCTCATATTGGCTATGGATCTTGATTGCGGTATTCCTCAATCCTCTCAAAATGACAATTACATCTGTTAAAGAAGTTTGGTGGAGATGACTGTGGGGAAGATTCTCCAACATAAGATGTGTGAATGGAATATCAAATAGTAATATTTTTTTTCTTATAAAATAGAAATAATTTAACGGAAATATTTTTACTATCATCTTCTTTCTTTAATATGTTGATAATATTTTTTTTTTTTTTCCAAAATACAATAATAATATAAAACAACAAAATTATATTTGGAATTTTAAATTATTTTTAATATAAATTTTAAATAAATAGTTGAATGTAACTTTGTTATTTATTATGGAAATTAATAAAGTGGGTAGATCGAATTATTGTTTATTATTCATGAAATTTTAATAAATTGGTAAAATGATAGTAGAAATAATTGTGCAAAAGCAATCTTTGACCTGGCTTTTTTTAGAATCTGACTATTAGGTAAAAACATGGTTTGACAAACATCCCTGATCTATTATAGATTCTTTTATAATATGAAAATAGCCTTCAAAAGCAATGTCGAATAGGGTGTAAATTTAGCAATTTAAAAAAAAAAAAAAAAAAAAAAAAAAAAAAAAAAAAAAGAGGATAAATTTTTTTTTCTCCCTAAACTTTACTGCTCTTATAACTTTGCTAATTGAACTTTGAAACTAATCAAAATACTTTATGAAGTATGAAATGTTATTATCTTTGTCCTTCCATCAATCAAATAAACAGAATTACTGGCTTGAAAACAACTAAAGTATAATTCAATAAGGCAAACTTTATTTTTACCTCCTACGCTTTAAGATTCTTGTAACTTTACCCACTCAAATTTTGAAAACTGATATTTATTCCCCTCAACCTATAAAAGTTAGCAAGAATGCCCTTAAACTTTAAACCATGAGCAAGAATATCCCCCCCCCCCCCCCCCCCTTTCCTTCATATTTTGACCACATAAGACAAGAATAAACTTTAGTTTTGTCTCGTAAATTTTAGTACATTTGTAACTTTATCCATGAATATTGAAAAACTAGATCGAGAGGTATAAATACTAGTTTTTCAATGTTGGAGGTAAAGTTAAAAATGTACTAAAATATAGGAGGTAAAAATAAAGTTTCTCCAAGTATTTTATGATCAATATATGAACGAGAGATATTTTTGCTCATGGTGTAAAATTTGAGTGGCATTCTTGCTAATAATTTAATGTTTGAGTAGTATAAACACCAGTTTTCAAAGTTCAAGGACAAAATTTATAAAAGTATTAAAGTTTATGGAGCAAAAATAAAATTTGTCTACATTAAATTACACTTTAATTATTATTATGTTAACAATTTGATCTGTTTAATTAACAGAAAGAGAAAAGATGATAACATTTATACTTCAAAGAGCTGTTTTATCGGTTTCGAAGTTCAAAATGCAAATTTGCAAGAGCACAAAATTTACGAGCAAAAATGAAATTTGTTTTGAAAAAAAAAAAGGAACCAGTAGGGTAAAGCTACGGTTCTATTGTGCATTTACCATCGTATCCCCACTGTGATTCTACTATTTTACATCAGGAATTCCCCAAAACCAGACGGACATCTAAGGGCAAAAACGGCAAAACGGAGAGCATCGGGCGTATAAATGAACCTCGAAGGTGAAGACTACCCGGTTCGGAGAGGCTTAGAATGGAGGTTTTGCTCTCATGGTGATCCAAACGGTTTGGTCGTTCCTTTTCTGCTCTGCTTCACCCTGATTGCAAGCAGAACCGATGATTTTTCTCTCTCCGAAAAGGCAATTGAAAAAAAAAAAAAATTTATGGGTTTGGCTTTTCTGACCCATCTCTCTCTCTCTCTCTCTATATATATATATATATATATAAATATGATGAGGTAAGATGGTTCATGGATGGAAAAAAGGTGGCTATTTGGGTCAATTACTCTTTATTTTGAGAATGAGGTTTAGCTCTCATGGAGATCCAAGCAGACTAGGGTTCGGTCGTTGTCCTTCTTCAACAATGGCTGCCTTTTCTGCTTTGCTTCACCTTGATCGTAAGCAGAACCGATTATTTCTCTCTCTCAGAAAGATCTCTCTCTCTCTCTCTCTCTATATATATATATATATATATATCTATGATTCGGCGGTGATGATATTGTGAGCCTGTAAATCTCATGCATTATGTGGGTGGGAAGAGAAGAGGATCCGGTTACCGGCGGGTCGACCCGGATGAGCCGGTGATCGGTGGCAGCCATGGTAGCGGTAGTGTCCTCTCACTCTCACTCTCTCTCACACTATCTGGGAAACAGTGAATCTGAGCCAACGATTTTCTCTCTCTGCACAATCTTTTTTTGCTCTGATGGAGAAAATCAAATCCAAGGCATGAATCTGTGGCATTCTTGCAAATCACCTTTTTTATTTTTTTTTATTATTATTATTATTTTAGTTGAAAGAATGGGGGGTTAGGTTTTGCTCTCATGGAGACCCAGCAAATTACGGTTTGCTTGCTTCTCTCTGATTGTAGCAGAACCGGTAGGACGATTTCCTACTCTCTCCATCTCCTCTCAAATGTGCCATCCAAACGGGCCCTTATTTGTTTTACGAGGCGGTGATGATATTTGTCACACTGAAAATCAGGCGATGGGACTCGGGAGAGAGAAAAAAAGGATTTCTGTTGCCTGGCGGATTTGATTGGTTCGGTTTGCTTTACTTTGCTTTCCTCCGCCGGAAAATGAAGCTTCTGTCCTTCTCCGTGCGGCGGCTGGCTGGCGGTCGGTCGCAGCCATTGTAGCAGCAAGTCCTCTCTCTCTCTCTCTCTCTGCCTGAGAAAAGGCGAATCTGAGCCTCCACCTGCTTTAAACAAATTTTGTTTATGTCTGATTTAATGATTTTTTGTTTCTGTGTGGCATGATTTTTTTTTTTTTTTTTTAATTACGTTGGTGACAAAGGTTGCTTTATTTTTTTGCCTTTTTATCTGTTTCAAAAAGTATTGCGATTTGAAAAGAAAGACCAGAGGAAAAAAAAAAGGACAACGTGGAGGTGATTTAAGATTATTTGCTGTCAATAAATATATATATTTTTTTTCTCTTGAACATATTCTGACATAGCAGATGAAGTTGTATTGATGAATTTGATTGTCTATCAACACTATGTAGTGGAATTGTTCTTAATCGTGAGTCAAATACTTTGTCTCATCCCATAGCTAATTGAGCAAGCCGTGAAATGTGAACCAAAACCAAACTTTGTTCTCTTCAAGTGTTTGCTAATAATGTAGATGCACGGGAAAACAGGACAGCAATAGGAAAACATGGACGGGAAAATAAGTATTTAACATCCGAAACCCAAATAGAGCAAAGCAAGCATCAAGATTGCCACTTGGGAAAGGGCAACATTTGCAGTTTTTGCGAAACCGTTTGACTGAGTTGTCGCAGCAGGTGTATCGGTGGCCACATTGATTTAGGCCACCCAACTGGCGGAAATGGTGGGTCGAGGGCATCTTTAACTTGGAGAGGGGCAGCTGGTGCTTGTGCTGGTGGCTGTATTTCAGGTCGAGTCAAAGCTTTTAGCAGAGAACAGCGTCAGCCTGCAAAATGCGAAGCCAGAGCAAAGTAATATGTCAAGTATTTCATGTCTCAGAAAAGGAAACTAAAAGATTTTCATAAATTAGTGAAGGAAAAGAACAATATCATATGATACTTATTACAGAGGTTGAGGTTTACATTATTCCGGTGTGATTCAATTATGGTCGCCAATTCAATTATTCAAGTAAGAATTTACTTACATGATGTTATTGCTTACTCTCGTATTCATTTGTTGGCATTATGCTCCTTTTACAATGGGTATTCATTTTTACCATTCAATCAGGAATGAAAGTTTCAACTATCATAACTTTTTTGACTTATAAATGGATGTAGGATCATCATGATCAGGTATATGGGTAATTTATTTTAATAGAAATCTATATCTTATACTATCTCTTAAAATTATATAGATACGTCATCGTTTATCTTTATAATATTTCTCTTTAACAAGATAAAATTCACATTCACAAGGGGTTAATTTTAATGTCAATCAATTTCACTTTGCTTCTTACTATTTAACAATTCATTGCACGGGTAAGAGCTTGAGCCTTGAGCTTACTTGACTATTTCTCAAGTCAATTTAAAACCCCCTCAAGTGGGATCAAAATCCAACCTTGATGAACAATAAATGAGCCTGTTTGATTACTCATGATCCACCAAACCACGATCGATGTGAGTTTTCCGAGCATGACTTGGATGCATTAAACGATCTCATTCACATCACGGGATACGAACATTGGGCTTGGGTCTTAAAATAAGACTTTGTACAAAAACTGGTATCAACAAAGTTCATTAATACAAAGATCTCGTCAATATGAAAAATCTAAACATGCTACACTTACTGATGATTTTGGTGATAGTATAACCAATCTTTCATATTCTTAATCATTTCCCTTTCCTTCTGGTTCCTGTTCAATCTAATCTCAATTACTTTTTTCATAACAAATTGAAGGAAAAAACAGGGTAATCAGTTCATGAACCCATCAACTTCATCCACTTGAACATAAGAAGTAGCAGTAATCTCCACAATTAGATCACTGAAGCAAATAAAAACCAAAGTGACATACTCATTTCTTAGCTCATTCACATACACACATACATATACTGCGTGCATTTCCTTGATCACATCGGTCAACTCCACGGTGAAGAAATCGCCAATTTTACACTTGCACTTCTTGGTATAGTGACTGCATCTTCAGACTCCTTGATCTCATCCATTGAGGGGTTAGGAGTATCATTAATCTCCTCCTTGATCTGCAATAACCTTTTGTAAGTTGGGAGGTCCTTAAACTCGGATAGAAACTAAAGTTGTTATCTAATTGGATTAAAACTTGTTGAGTCAATTGCTTGTCAAAAGTGGCGTTGCTCAAGGGAGTTGCTAGTGCTCCCACTCTGTCAAGACTTTGGTTTGATGCCTAGTAAGCAACATTCTGAGGAAAGAGGTACAACAAAATTTGGTAAATGAATTGTTTCACCCATATTATTCGTTTATGGGGTTCACCACTTTTTACTGACTTTCATCTTTATTGGGGAGCGTTTTCTATGGAAGTCATTGACGAGTTCCTTTGCGTAGATTCAGTCCCTAGAGCTAGTGAGTAGTCCTTTAGGCCATTAATCGTTGTTCAATACCTGAAGAGATTGTTTAAGTGCCTACCAATTGATGTTTAAGTACCAAATTATACTTTCGTTGCTAGAAGGTAACCTAGTTTGTTACCAACATCTTGAAAAGGAGGTCATATAATTACTTTCACTTTGAGGAGTTGGAAAAGCAGACTTGATTTTCAAGTTGCTCCTTTGCCCTCCAGCTACCTCCAAATCCTCCAAAACACACGCATTTGGGGTTCAGGTTAAGTTTGAAATAGATTGGATTTTTTTGGTTGAAATTGGTTGAATTTTCAAAAATTAGTTACAATTTTTTTTGATTTTTTTAGGAAAAAAAAAAAACCAACTGTAAAGTATGATTGAGTTCAAAATGAACTCAAATGCCAAATGTAGCCAACGCTTTTCTTTTCCTTTCTTTATTTGAAGTACAATACTACAAGTCCATTTATTTTCAGCAATCACTAAAGCTAGTTTTGGCCGTTTTAAGGCATTCTCTTTCTTAGCTCTAGAAAATGTGTTTGATTATACCACTCATTGATAGAAACACATCTATGGCTTTTTGTTCATTTGGTTTGCTTACTTGCTCTCGCTTGTGAGATAGAATGGCCAAATCCAAATACTAGTGTGATCTTTGGTGTATAGTTTTTGAACAAATTTTTTGATTCAATTTTTTTATTAGAGAAAAAATTATAGAAAAAAAAAAGATTAAATTATAGTTTCAACTAGAGATAAAAAGTGGACCGGCTTAGTGAGTTGATACAAACACAATCGCTAAAAAGTAAAAACAACATAGTTGTCAAGTCGGTCAAATCTAACATGCTTTAGTAAGTGGATGTGCTTGATGCGATTATTAGACACGAAGCATGCTAAGAGCATAACTCGTTAAAGGCTTGACACGAGCACGAGCAGAAGGGCAATAAGTGGCATGACAAAGGCACAACAATGTTGCTCTTTTTCATGATTTATTTCATAATTTTTATGTGAGACTTGTGGTGTATTTTTTTTTTTTCTTATCAATATTTTATCTCATTTTGAGTTTTCACTTGATATGATTTTTAATATTGTAGTTTCTTTCCAATAATAGGCTTCATTTTGTTTGGTACTTTTTTTTTTTTGTTTATTTATAATTTTCTATTAGGCACGATCAAAGATCCAAACATGTTATGCACGCGACACATTTATAAATGGTCATAATCCAAGCTTGACACTATAAGTGATAGGATCATTTATACATAAACGGCCAAATTTGAGCCATGCTTTTAAAAAATATCTAAAAACAAACTTATTGCAAAATTGAACAAAAAGCAAATATGATCATTTGTGCTGACAAAAATACCCTTAAATCTATTTTAAGAAGAAAAAAAAAAAAAACAGAATTTTTTAGGCCTAAAAAATAACCACATTAATTCTAATTACTCATTTTGTATATCTAAAATTAGAACTTAAAAAATCCCTACAATCATCGCCCCAAACATAATCACATTTTTTAAAACATTTTTAAAAAATGTAAAAAACTAGGTTAGTTAAAATTATGACCATGTCATTATGATTGGTTAACACATTCTAACCTCAAATAATGATCATGTCAATATGATAGTCCTACAATATAATGTTTTGTTATTTAAAGAATCTTATATAAAATAATGCGGACATTATCATAGAGACTATGTCTGTAGTATTAATCAATATATGCAATATAATATTAGGTCAATAGTAAGTCACTATTATAAACACCCAGTCAATAGTAAGACTAATTAAAAATTAAAATGGTCGTAAAGTTAGTCATTATTATAAACACCCAATCTATAATAAGACGATTTAAAAATAAAACAGGTCTTAAAGTTAGTCATTATTATACACCATTATTCAAAAACAATATAGGTCTTTCAGATAAAAACTAAGTCTGTACCTAAAAAATATTTATGTATGTGATTGAATTAGATGATGATTTGACAAAAGATCCTTATTGTAAATTGCTGGTCCATATATAAACAATATTTGGTCCTCAATGCGAGCCCCTGGTCCATAAAGAAAGTCCATCAAAATTGCTACGAAAAATTATATAAAAACACACACCAAATAACCAATGAAAAGCAAAATATCTATAAAAAAAATTGATCTAATCGTGAAGCAGAGCACAACCAGAAAGAAACATTAATACTGAGAAAGGGGAAAAAAAAAATACCAACATTTTTGAAATTCAAACAACAAAATATTCATAATTAAAGAAAAGGTTGAATAAAAGAACAGATATGGTAGACTTGCAAAATGCAGAAGGACCACTGACACAAACTTTTAAAAATCGCAACGTAAAACAACCATGAGATCAACACAGGAGATGCATAAGATCAGTAGGGAAAAATGATCAACAAAACTAATGGAGGGAAAGAAATAGTGTGAAAATAGTGAAAATGCTTTTAAGTTATAAACAGATAATTATCCGAATAATTTAAATTTAGATATTGATCAACATAATTTAAATTTTCTATTTTTAACCAACACGACACAAAATTTAGTGTTAATTTATATCATAATGGTCTAGTGTTAGTTTTTTAAAATTATTTTAATATAATAATATTTAAATTTGTGTCATTCATATGTTTTTATTAATTATATTTACACAACATAAAGCATTAATAAACTAAAAATAAACGAGCCGGCTTAAGCCGATCCAAACTAATATCAACCTAACCTTAACAATGAAAACATCTTCCAAATAGTTACTTTTTCATTTTATTCATTCCAAACTAGGAATGGTAGATTTGGCTTGAGTTAACTCTTCTGCACCACAACAATTCACCAAAAAAAAAAAAAAAAAAAAAAAAAAAAACTCTTAGCAACAGAACAACAACAATTGCAATAGTTGTCTTCAATTATTACTTATTATGATGCTGGAACTCTCTTTAAAAATAAATAAATAAATTCATATAATGTCGCTTATTTATCCCCACTAATATTCCAAGATTCCTATTCTGTCCTCCATTTACCTCCCCAAAGCCCCAAAAACCAGTCACACTTCTAAGGGCAAAAACGACAAATAAAAAAAAGGGTGCATCGAGCTTAGGCTGCATAAATGAACCTCGAAGGTGACGACTAGTGGATTCAGAGAGGTTGATAGTTTAAGAATGAGGTTTTGCTCTCATGGAGATCCAACCAGACTAGGGCTTGATCGTTGTTCTTCTTCAACAATGGCTGCCTTTTCTGCTTTGCTTCTCTCTGATCGCATGCAGAACCCATGATTTTCTTCCTCCTCTCTCGCACCCAAAAAGGAAAAAAAAAAAAAAAAAAATAAAAACTCTCTCTCTCTCTCTCTTAAGGGTCCGTTTGGTTGGTTTGTTTCCTTTCGAGTTTCGAAATGAAGATAGCTTTCGTAGAAATGCTATTTACTTCTTTTTCCCTTTGTATCTATATATATATATATTGAGGCGGTGATGATATTCTCAAGCTGTGAAACCCAGGCATTGTGTTGGGGGAAGAGAAGAGGATCCGGTTACTGGCGGGTCGACCCGGACGAACCGCTGGAAAATGACGTTCTGTCCCTTTCCATGCGGCGGCCGGTGGTCGGTTGCAGCCATGGCGGCGGCGGCGTCCACTTTCTCTCTCTCTCCGTCGCTTTGTCTGGGAAATAGCGAATCTGAGCCTTTGATTCTCTCATTACGGTTTTTTTTTTTAACGGCAAAACTGAATCCAAGGCATGATTTTGTGGCATTTCTCTAAAGTCCCCGTAGTTGTTTAAGGATGAGGTTTTTGCTCTCATGGAGACCCAGCAAATTAGGGTTTGGTCTCTCTGATCGTAGCAGAATCCGATGATTTCCTGTTTCTCCTTTCCCTTTCTCAGCCAAAACAACAACAACCAAAAATAATAATAATAATAATAATTGGGAAGAATTGCACTCACACTCCTGTGTTTTGCTGATTCTCTCTCCCTTTCTGTCTCTCTCTCTCTATATACGCATATATATGTGTGTGTGTATGTATATATGGAACATCATTCACTCTATATGATATCCTATTTTGAGGCGGTGATGATGTTTTAGACTGAAATTCAGGCACTGAGAAGGGAGGAGAATCCAGCTGCCTGGCGGGTCGACCCGGTTTTCTCCGCCGGAGAATGACGCTTCTGTCCTTCTCCGTGCGGCGGCCCGCTGTCGGTCTCAGCCATTGGTAGCTGCATGTCCTCCCTCTCTGCCTGAGAAAAGGCGAATCTGAGCCTCCATCCCCATCTCTCCGTTCAACTATCAACAAACTTTTTCGAATTAAAAATTGTGTCACCATATTTGACTATTAAGCAATGTTTGAACCAAAAACGTTTGAAAATCGGTTGCTGCGTAAATAAATCTCTTCTCATGGTATAAGCTAATTCAAGTGTTTACTAATCGTACATGGACAGAAAACAGGACAGAACTAAGTCAACATATGTGGGTAATGAAGTGTTTGAGTGAATACATATACATCCCCAAGTGACAGAAATCTCAACATCCCAAAGAGAGCAAACCAAGCACCATTGTTACCGCCAAAGAAAGACCAACATTCGCAGCATTTGCCAAAGCGCTTGATGGAGTTGTCTCGGCAGGGCATCAGCAGCGTGATTGATTTTGGCCACCGGAGGAAGTGGCGGGTCGACGACGTCTTTAGCTTCGAGAGGAGCGGCTGGTGCCTCTGCTGGTGGTTGTATTTCAGGTGGGATCAAGCTGAGTAGAGAACCAGGCTCAGCTGGCAATATCGGGTACGGGACATTGGCTTTTGGATCTGTATCTGTGCATGAGCTTCCTGCAGAGTTCAAACCCGAAACAAAGCAATGTGTCAAGCATTCATGAATCATGATTGTAATCAATTTCAGAGGCTAGAGGGTGAAAACTTACTCATATATTTACTAGCAGTTCCGGGGTAATCCGTCATGAAGCCATCGACTTCAACCACTTGAACATAAGTAGCAATCTCCACAATCGGGTCACTGAAGTAATCGAAAGCCAGAGTGACATACTCATTCCGCAGCTCATGGACGTACACGGAGAGATTCGCCGCGTGCAATTCCTTGACCACATTGGTTAACCCCACGGTGAAGAAATCGCTGACTTTAATAATGGCACTTCGTGGTATAGTGACTGCATCTGCGTACTTCTTGATCTCATCCACCGAGGGCTTAGGAGCGTCACCAATCTTCTCTTTGATGCGCAACACCTTTTTGTAGGTCGGGACATCCTTGAACTTGGATAGAACTGAAGTGTCATCTGATTGGATCAGAACTTGTTGAGTCGATTGCTTGTCGAACGTGGCGTTGGTCAAGGCAGTTGCTACCGCTCCTACTATGTCAAGACCTTGCTTTGATGCCAAGTACGCAGCATTCTGAGAAAAGGAGTATGGGTTAAATGATGTTTTATCTAAATTCTTGTGAATAACAAATACCGATTAAAGTAGTCATCGCTTTTACCTCGATGTTGATCAGAATCCCAGAAACTGCTTTTGCCTTGGCAAAGTCCAGAAACTCGGGGAGGGTCACGAATTTACCCAAGTTCTTGTTGGCTGGGTTCCTTAGAATGCTACTATTTCCAAAAGGACTGACCATTTGGGCTGAAAAAATTTCAAGTTCAGAACTGAATGATACTGTTGGACAGCAGAAGAAAACTATATTAAACTAGCATTTTTCAGGGAAGACATAAAAGAGAAGTTTACGCTTTAAGGTTTGAATCTCGCTCCATGTTAGTGCAAATGAAAACACTCCAATTTCTGGCTGGATTTCAGGGATAGTTTCTTTTCTGTCAATGAATGGCATCATGGCAGTGGTGTCTCCCGCGAGGTCGGCGCTTGCTAAGCAGAATGCCACTCCATCTTTCGACAATTGGACTGAACAGTCAATAATGTCAGCGCCATCATCTACTGCTCTCTGGTAAGCAAGGTCAGTGCAGCCGGGGTAAATCCCACTTGCTCCATTGTTACTAATGATTAAAGCGCTTCCTGCAAAAAGTTGGTTACAAATTCTGCTGTCAAGTATTGAGAATCGACATAAAGAATTTGTTCATTGGAGATGGTCATGACACAAGACCAGCTTAATCTTCGTTGACTTGTGTGGTCTCTAAATGGAACTTAGCGGATTTAAAACTCATAATGTAACACAATCATCAAGGAGTAAGATTGGAAAATAGGCAATTCTTTAATTACAGACAGGATTGGACAGTAACGACTCTCATCACTTCTTATTCCGAATTTGGGACGACAATGATATACTTTAGGAACTTATGTGGTAGGAAAAACTTACAGTTGGTACATATTTCTAAATGTCGGATCACATTACAATAACATTACAAATGTCGTCTAAAATTTACAGAAAAATTATTTCCCATGTTTTGTTTTCTTCCAAAAGATTTTGATGTGCTAGAATGATACCTTTTCGAGGTTTGCCTCCATTCTTGCTGTGTGCAAAGCAGGCTGCGGACAAGGGAAAAACATTGGTGGGATTAGATCAGAGGTCGAAGACATGGAAATTGCAGTGCTTGTTCTCTTTCTTCAATGGTTTGAGAAACTGTGGATTAAATAAAAAGCTAAGAACTCTCACCAATGGCTTCTGAAGCTGTAGGAGGGAAGTCTGTGAGCACCCCGTCAACCGAAAACTGAGAGTTATCCACATATTGGATGTATTCATTTGTCGGGTCATAACTGTAGTTGTAACTTGTGGGAATATCATTTGAGAAACCCGAAGCATATACTTCTAGTCCTTGCTTGTGGGCATCAGCCACAAGAGTAGTTGGATTCCCCAAATATCCGCTTGAGCTGACAGGCCAGATGTACTCCTTTGGGACGAGAATCCCGGATGCGAAGGACTTGACTGTTGCGAGATTCTGCAGAATTGAACTGTACTTCTGTTTGGTTGTGGGCTCAACTTGATCCGGTCCCAGGAACTGAAAGATGAGCTTTGTCTTCAATTTGTTCACTTTACCGCCCATGGTCTTCAAGAAGCCTATCTCGGGAGAGGAAAGGTAGTTTATGATCAGGGTTTTTGCCGACTGTTCGATGTATGCTGCTGGGCTGAGTTTGTTTTGGTTGTAGAATGAGTCATACTGCCACAGAAAAAATGGTCAGACACAAAATAAGGGAATGTACAAGTTTAGAGGGCGAGAGAAAGAGGAAAACGAACCGGAACACTCAACCAAAACTGTGGTGGCTTGACTCCTGTGACATCTTCGACAGTAGAGATTGGCAATTGACCATCGAACAAACTCGACCGGGAGTATATATTCTGAGTCACTATAAACCAAGAAAGTAACAAAAACCAGTAAATTTCGAATCAAGTGCTTGTCTACTTAATTGCAGATGAAACTCTCCTTTCTTTATTACATGTGACATTGTTCAGTAGCTCATCCGATGTGAAATCCAAAGCGAACCACCCACGGAGATTTTGCCCATTTACGGTGTATGACTTTTGGCCTTTGGGATAGATTGATGATATAGTTGTTGAATTGTCAATCCTAATATCCGGTAGGCAAACTCCGACCCCATCTTTTGTGAGTTGCAGGTTGCAGGACACAACCACATCTGGCAGGCTTGTAGAGACCGCAATTTGATTCGCGAAGCTGCTGGACTCTGGGAAAAGCCCCGAAAACCCACCACGAGCTACAACTACTGGCTGCTTACCTGCAAGGTATAGAAAAAGAAATAGAGAATAAATTTATTTACCTTTGCAAACAGATTCTTTTTACATAATTTCCATGTTTCAGCTTCATGAGAGCATTTATAACGATTATTTACCACTTAACGTGAGCCATTTCAGGGAAGTCTCAGGAGCTTTCTGTGCTAAGGTTGAGTGTAACAAGAGGAAAATGAAAAGTAAACACCTTATCATTTTTTTTCTGCTTTGTCCTCCCCTGTCACAGAACTGTTGCAAAAATTGACCAAGAAATTATACTAAATCAAATGTAGAGTAAATGGCTCAAGGCAAAAAATTTTGTTTCTAGAGATTTATGGTCATGTCTAGAAAGGAAAAGAGCAACAAAAGAGAAAACACTTTATCAAATGGCACATGCAAGAGTGCTTCAAAATCAAAAGAATCCATGAACAAAATGAATTTAATAGATAATCTTATTTGCAAAAATGAATTCAACACAACTTATTTTTACATTGCGCGCCTTGCTTAGACGCTCGGTGTAAAAATTAAAAATGTTTGTTATGTTATTTCATTTTCTAAGGTCGTCACTATAGCAAATTCTTCGAAAATGAAATAGAATGTGATATCTAGCAATAGGAAAGAAACTAGAAGCCTACATGACAACATTTGAGGAAAATTAGACCAGCATACAATTGAAAAGATCACAAACTAACAAGTTACACAATAAATAAATAAATGACTGAACAAAGAACAAGATTTTGATCCCAAAAATGATGAACAGCCAAAATAAAAATAAAAAGGGTGGTTCTATTGGGAAAATAAAAAATTTTCAGAATGCTGTGGAAAAGATTTCATTATCTGAATTCCCATTTCAAGCCAAATTTATGCTTTTCCTATATGATCAAAAGGAAATTGGTTCCACCACCTTCGATAAGAACTTCATGCATGACATAAACGACAACATAGAAAATGACAGAAACGACAACATACGTACCCAAAAGTCTAATATGAACTTACTCGTTCTTGGTGTGTTAGAAGGAGAAAACATGCATTTCCTATCAAGTTTTCTGTGGCAACTCTCGGAGGAATCTGAGGAAGAGAGAGAAAGAGGGGGGAGAGAGGTTGGAAGAGAGGTAGAAATTATGAATGGCTACAATGCCAGATTAACGGTAAAGGCCATTAAAGCAAAAATTTGCTAAGACGTCCTTAAATAAGGCCCTTGTTTTTAGGATCATTAATTAATAACCTTTACAACTCAAGATTTGTTAGAAATCCTTGAATAATTATCTTTTCTTTACACCTCTAAATATTACCACATATTAACAAGCTTTTCTTTTTTTTTTTTTTTTTCCTAATAAAAGAAACAAATCCTATTATTTAGGTCTTATAGTTTATTTGTGTGAAACTCTTAAAAATAAGAATGAATGAGAACTTACTTCTCTTTAGATACTTAATAAACTTAACTTATACATTGTCTATCCGATGTGGAATAAGTTGAGAGTAAAAATTGTACGAGTCTAAATATATCATGGAATGTGATGATTTTTTTTTTCTTCCCTAAAAACCGGTAAATTTTCCAAAATTTTCAAAAAATGGGCTGACTTTTTCCTCTCATTTTTCTACTAAAAAATTTTGAAACTTTCCCCCATCTTCTGTACTTCAAGCAATATTTTATTAACTCATCCAAAAAAAAAAAAAAACACATGTCATACGTTTAAGAACATCTCCAATACAGTATTAAATTATTAATTTCAATAATAAATTTTAATATTTGAATGAAAAAAATATTCTCAAATATCATGTTATTTTTTATGTCAAATTTACGATATCTTAAAATTTGTGACAAATTAACCATTAGTCTTTCATCCATTGTTGCATTTATTTATCTCAAAGTTTTCTTGTGATTATCATAATATCTTCATTTTTAATTTATTTAAATACAAAAAATTCACTTGCAGTTTAAAATACAAAAGGTTCATTTTTTACAAGTTTCAAACATAATGATGATGAAAAAGGTAGACAAATGTTAGAATTTAACAATAGCATTATGCATGTAAGTATAAAATTAAGATAATGTTATTTTCACATTATTTTAGTACAAATATCAAATTGGTATAGACAAATACATTTTGAGTTGGTCTAATATTATAAAGTAAGCTCAAAACAGTTTGAAGTTGGCATGCTTCTTTGGAAATTTTACTCAGATTAAAGTGAACAATGGTGGAGCCAATCTTCTAGTTCAGTGGGGTAAAATAGAAATAAGAATGTTTTAGAAATGACTTTGAGTTTTTTTTTTTTTTTTTTTTTTTTTGAAATTGTGTTTGATTGTGTTTCTAGAAAAATTGATTTGAGTAAAAAAAAAAAAAAAAAAAAAGTAAAATTGTGTTTGAGTATGCTTCTGAAAATATATATTGAATGTATAAGCTTTAAAAAATGAAAACAGAAATGGGAACACAACTTTATTTCATTTTCAAATTTCTTAACAGAAATGAAAACGATTTTTTGTTTTCGTTTTTGTTTTCTAACTTTGTGCAAAACAAATGTTATTTTAGAACCATTTCCAAAACAGCTTTATTGGAAACCGTGAGATTACTTTCCAAAATGTTTTGTAAACGATACCAAACGGGGCTTAAATTTTTAATATGACCACAAATTTCTTTCCCAATGTATATGTCTAATGAACTTATAGATAAAAGATTATATAATTTTTAGTGAGGATTTATATGAGATAATTAATTTTGAATGTGGGAAAAAAAGATAAAATTACAAAAAATTTTAGAATAAAGTTTAGGCCCCCACTATAGCACCATCCTGAAGGTGAATATAATTCCACCGAATGAATAAATAGAAATGAAGTTGTTGTAGAACCTCTTTTTTTTTTTTTTTTTTTTGGTGAATTATTGTAGAACCTCTTAATCTCTAACACAACCATTTAAAGTATTGTATAAAAATAATAATAAAAAAACCCAACCATTTAAAGAAGAATTAAAAGAAAAGATAGCACATTGTTTAAAAAGAAGAAGAAGAAGAAGAAGAGAGGTAGTACAAGAAAAACGTTAGGGTCAAAAAATATTTTGTCAAGCTTAAGTGAATTTAATGACAGTTTGTGCACACAAGCCAACGCACACTTATAATGAAAAATAAAAATAAATAAAAAAACCATTGTCAAGCTAAAATATAGATCGTATTTATGTTTGTAAGTACTAACTAGACACGTAAAGTTTTGTAAAAGATACTTGATTTTTTTTTCCCCCGCATCTAGAGCTGAAAATATGGACGACTCAGATAGGCTGTCGGAGAGAAAGAATAGCCCACGAGATTAGGAACTTAGGTCGAGCTGACCAATTATGCATGGGCCGAGTAGATCTTTATGCGTGTCAAAATGAACATCTAGTCAAAAATACAGGTTATAAGGTAGGTCTATTTTGTACTATCTATATTTACATCTCTGATCTCATCTTTTTTTTTTTTTTTTTTTAAGTGATAAGAGATTTTTGTGTTAATGTCTTTAACATGTTCTCGTTTCAAGAAAGAAAGAAAAAAAGAAAGATACTTATACGGTCGTGGTTTTACTTTGTCAGTAGAGCAAGTATTTTTTGTTATCAAGTTACATTATAACACTTGGATCTGCAAGTGTCTATGTTAAAAAAGACACAGCATATAATTCAAAAGTACTATTATTCATAAATCTCATTAGTAGAATTTAATTTAATGGTCAACAAAACTTACTTCTCAAGTAAGTGGGAAAAATGCCCTTATAGAAGTACCCAAAGGTCTAATTAGTTAAAGCTAAATTAGGGATGATATTTTTACCTACAGGTACTCATCCCATTAGAAGCGGGTATGAGAGATAATATATAGGTATGAGGGCGGATACGAGGGTTAAGATTAACCCCCACGCGAAGTACAGGACGAGGGTGGGGGAAGCTCCATACCCGCACCCACTCCACTTATATTATCAATTAAAAATATATCTATATTTGTATGCATATATATATATACACACACGTAATTTGAAATTTTAGTATTTTAATGTTTTAATTTTTTTTATGAGTTTAGTTTATAAATTTCTGGAGTTGGATTTATTTTTAAAATTTTAGTTTCATTTTCTATTAGATTTGTGATTATGTTGCTAAATTTTATGAAAACTTTAATGATTTGTTTTAAGTTTTTTTTTTTAATTCTTAATGAATAAATAAGTAAGGTATAGATATAACACCTCCAATAGGGATTACCCACCTTCGCACCTGCATTAAATTAGGTGGATATGAAGTTGGGGAAACACACCCTGCCTCTCCCGTTGCCATCCGGGAGCTAAACACTTGATAATCACTTCTTATATTAAAAAAAAAAATTAAAGATTTGGACCAAGAAGGAAAGATGAAGATAGGAATAGTATTTAACTA
The DNA here is from genome assembly GCA_025413485.1 of Ficus microcarpa. Lineage (NCBI taxonomy): Eukaryota > Viridiplantae > Streptophyta > Magnoliopsida > Rosales > Moraceae > Ficus > Ficus microcarpa. Next base: position 15,477,511 of record CM046376.1, read on the forward strand.
GTTTAATACTCGTACGTTGCACGGTAGTAGAAAAAAAATTTGGAGATGGTAAGGATTAGTGATAAAGATAAATAACATACATTCAAAACAGTTGATTAACATAAATAATATAATTACAATAAGTCTGGAAATTTAGATGTTTTTTGTTCTGTACATTCAAGTTTTATATTTATATTTCAATGTTGTAGATTCAAATATATATATATATATATATGTATATGTATGTATGTAAGTATATACACACGTAAGATCTTAGTGGATGAAACTTTTTGTAATTCTTTAAACTATTTTTACGCATGTTTGATTTTCTTCATTTTTTCTTCTGACCTATCATAATGGAAAACAAAATAAATATATTAGTTATTTAATTTTTGTAATTAAAATTGAAATAAATATGGTTATGTAATATGTAATTATATGTAAAAGATAGTAGTACATAGCCACTTTTCGTTTTTTAGATGAGTCACTTGGAGATGTTTGGATTTCTATTGAAGGGTGTGCTGTTAAGGGCTGAAATAATAATAAATACAATTAGATGATAGTTAATAATTTATAAATATATATGTTAAGTAAGGTAGTTATGAAAATTTAAGATAAAATATAGATAGTTATGTACCTTGATTAAACTTCTTCGATGGTGGGTTCATTGAAACTAAGTTGTTTTTTTACTTTTTTTTGCTTTCTGGTTGTGGTGTCTCTGGATGCAAAGAAGCTAACGATGATGGGATTTCTTTGGGGGATTCAGTTGGTGGTGCAGTAATAACATTGGTGATTCATTATCGTCAATGGTTTTTACAACTGTGGCATCAATAAAAATACCTCTAGGACGAAATTGAATCAGAAATATTTTTGAGATGCCTTTAAGTTGATCAAGGATAGGAGGAATGATATTTGGATCAGTGTATCCTCCTTGGATTGTCAATATGGAGCAATGTTTGTTTATTAGTGATTGAACAGTTTTTCTAAACATGACAATATTCATTTCACCAATGTTGTCCTCAATCTGTGCATTGATTTTGTACCTATTGTAAATATTATAAATTTATTTAATTTTTAATTGTATGGAAATATTTTTATTTTTCGTTTCTGTAATAAAGGTGATGAATATTACCAGATGATGGTTGAAGTTAGGTACCCGTGAGTATCACACCACCATGAAATCCCTGATTATTTGACCTGTCTGTAGCATCTTGGACAGGCATTATAGAACCAATCTTGGCGTGCATCAAGTTTAGTAATGCTTGATTTTGTAGTAAATTTTATATTCTGTTGTATGAATAAATACTGTTTAATAAATTATATTTTATGATTAGATAGTAATAAATGAGTATTTACCTAATTTTTATATGGATCTAAAGTTCGGAGTTCAGCTATTATAACTCTATTCATAGTTTTCTGTTCTTCCAATGATTATGGTTTTGTTGTTGATGCAACAATAAAGTCGATTCATTGGATAGAATAACTGAACCTAGAAATAGATAATATATTAAGTAAAGTATTTTTTGTTAGAAAATCAAAAAAATATAAATAATTATAATAATTTCGTGCTAAAGATTTATAATACCTTTTTTTGCTTTTTTTTTTTTTTTGATTCAGCAATGTCTGGATCAAAATAATATGAAGTTCCAGAAGTGCTTGCAATATAGAGTCCACCTGTATATTTGTAATTATGAAAATTAATAATTGAAAATGTTTATAAATACTATTTTAGAGAAAGTAGTGTTATTTTTTATGTATATGTAGTTACCGAGGTATTATTTGGCTGCCATGGCTGTAAAGATGATTAGAACTGGTTTGGGCATTTTTTAAACTGCATTTTCATCAAAATTTTCTCTAATTTCTCCCCAAAGAGTTATGTTAAGTGTTTCTTCTCCATGAAATATAATAAATTTAAATAAATAATTTATTAATGATTGATTGTGAATCTTTTGCAAATATATTTATAGTAATATTTCATTCATAGTTACCTAATATTTTGAATTGTTAAATTTCACTTTTTTACTAGTTTGTCGCCTATATTGGATTCTTCAATACCCTTGACAGATATGAAACGACTAATGACATCTTAAATGATATAATAAATATAAAGTTATTTTTATTGATATTTATATTAAAAATTTATGAATTTTTGGTTAATAAATGTGAATATTATATGTGATTTACCAGAAAAGAGGTCGTTAATGTCAATCTTTGATGTTAGCTGATCGTACTTTATAAAATTAAACTTGTATTAAGGTATTTCAGGTATGTCTTCTTCGACGTCTTTAAAAATTGTGGATCGTACAAATTATAACATGGCTCTATAAAAAATAATTTTGTATCTTTATTTATTATTTGTGATAAAAAAAATTACTGATTTTATATATACTGTCCATTTTTATTTTGTTTATTATGAAATTAATACGTGAGGTATTTTTCGAAATGTCCAATCATTATCAAAATGAGATCTGTAATAGAAGAAATTGTTTCCTGATTGATGTGTAAGTACCAACTTTGGGCAGTTGCAAAGTTGTAACGGCCCTTTCTTAGCTCTAGGAAAAGTGTGGTTCACAAGTGAAACACTATATTTTGTTTCTCTTATTCAAATTTAATTTTTCATTTTTATTTTTTCTGAAAATTTTCTTTTCTAAAAATTTTTTCTTTTCTGAAAGTAAAAATTATATTAAAATTAAAATCAACTCAAACTCATTCACCAAACGCTTTTTGTTCACTTGGTTTGCTGTTATTGAGTAAACACTCCCAAAGTTTCCTTTACTTGCTCTTGCTTTGATACCAATAGATATCCAATCCAAATACTTATTTTAAATTTCTACTGCACTTTTCTCTTGTCACTATTTATTCCAAAAGGTTAGAATCTAAGAAATAGGAGTTAAATAAATAAATACGAGAAGTCTTTTATTCGACGGTGGCATATAAGGATAGATATAAAATCCAGTCATCTAACACATCTAATCAAACCGATACAATTTATTCAAAAAATTTGGATTTTCTAGTACTTTTGAATTGGACTTGGATGATAATTTGACTCATCAAATTAAATTATATTAGATATTAGATTTGAATTTTGAAATTCCAATAATCCAATTCAATCTAATCCATATACTTATGTTTTATATAGAAATATTGTGCAGCTGGTCTCAAATCTGGTACCATTTGTATCCGACGCCAACGTGGAGGCTAGCTTTTGTCAAGCAGTGTAGGTTGACTTTACGTGTGTTTAATGCTGAAGAAAAAAGGGTGGGTTGCAGCAGAAATGACAAAGCATTAACAAAACGTTTATGTCAATGAAAAGGAAAATAAAATAGGGATAACGTAAAGGAGTTAATGGTAAATTTATACGCATGAAAATAACAGAATGGGAAGATTGAAACCAAGTCTCGTGTAGTTCTAGAAATATGTAAAATTAAAATAAGAAGATTGTATGGTATATGAAAACGACAATCTATTTTAAATTTGGGGACCCACATTTTTATAGATCTTGTTTGGTAAATGAGTTCAAATTGTACTTTTTTCATCTCAGTTTTTATTTTTTTCTGAAAAAGTTTTTATCTTTTCTTAAAAGTCAATAAAAATTTTCATCTGAAACTATATTTTTTCAACTCAAATTCATTCACCAAACGGACCCGTAGTCTTTTATACAACAATGGCCAGATGAACAGCAGTCCTCGTAGCTTATTGCAGACAGCCACACAAAGCAATTTGGTGCTACAGAGGCCATGAAGTGTAACAAAATACTCTTCGAGCTTTAAAAAATAAAATTAAAAAAAAAAAAAAAAAAAAAAAAAAAAAAAAAAACCCTATAATCTTCCCCTCCAAAGAACCTCTCTCGGAAAAGGAAAGCTTTCAAATGTTGTTAAAGCACAAGAAAACGTAAGAAAGAAATTAAAATTGACGGCACAGGAAATCAGAAAGCGAGGAAGAGTATAACAAGATTTTTCTCGTTGAGAAGAGAGGGATTTTCTTGAAGAAGCCTCTGAAATCCGAGAAGATCTCCGGATTGGGCATGGCTGTGGATGGTGGAGGGCTTGACAGATCTTGAGTGTTAATCGTGAGACCTCTGCATCTTGATTGACCGACCGACCATCTTCTCTGAAAATCCAAAGAAAGTTGGAGAGAGAAAGAGAGGAGAGAGATGGACGAGCACGTCCAGCAGAGGAGAGCTCTTCTGTCAACAATAAATAGCCTCCTTCGACGAAGGACTAGTGCAAGTGAACAGGGAGCGGAGACAGAAATAAATTTAGTATGGGTGTACACCAAGTTTTTTTTTTTTTTTTTTCAAGATAAAATAAATTTAGTGGGATCATATAAGAATTTTTATTTTAATAGATTATGTGAGAATTTTTAATTTTCTTGGGAGTAAATTAGTAAAATTACAAAATTTCTTTTATAAGATTAAATTTAGTGGGTATTATTTAAAAACCTTTTATTTTTAATGAGGGTAAAATATGGACGACATGAGAATATTAATTTTTTAGTCGGACAAATTGTAAAAATAAAATTATAAAATTTTTAAGATAAACCTAGATGAACAAAAAATTTGAGTGGAGGCTTTAGTCCTCGCTGCCACCCCCTTAAATCCACCCATGCAAGGGAAGGAGATCCGGTGACGAGAAGGTGGCCGTTGGGGCATGGCGGCGGAGGCAGGGGAGGCAAAAAGGAAAACCTTCTTCTCCGGTATCTCACTAACCAAAACGAATTTATAAAAATCCTTTCTTGCATTAAAAACTCGAGTAGTTCAAATACGAAGAAATTAAAGAGCTTTGCTATTTCATAGCCATTAAAATAAAAACTATTGTTTAACTTGATCGAGCTCTAGAAGAACAAAGATGGTGGCTGGCTAGGCAGTGGCCACAGTGGAGGCCATGCTCAGTCCCTTCAGTAAATTTCATCAACAAGCAAACTGAGCGAACATGTTCAAACACTCTTACTGATTCTTTAAGAAAAAAAAAAAATTGTAGTTGAAAGAAAAGACTAATGGTATATTTAGTAAAACTGTTTGAGTTAAAATTTTTAAGTTTGAATTAGTTGACTTTTTAAAAATTAGTTATAACTTTTGTTGACTTTTCAGAAAAAAAAAAAAAAAACAAAAATTGATATGAAAAAATACAGTTTAGTTGGAGTTAAACTTATTCTCCAAACGCACCGCAAGTTTTTTATTGTTTTTATCCTAAAAACTAGCATATAAGCCCATCAGTATTGCTGTATGGTGTTCTCGTTCGGCTTCAACAGATCCCACCATCCAGCTTTCATCCGACGGTCATAATTGAATTGCCGGACAAGTCCAATGCGGGACACAAGACACTCCCAAAATTTTATATTATACATTATATAATATATTAACCAATTTATTTCTTATTTTTTTAAAAGCTTATTTTAAGCCTTTCTCCGCTTAACCCCCCCTTTTTTGGGCCTTTTAAAAAGAAAAACATCACCTTATTTCTCTCAAAAATTCAAAAGAATCAGAATCTATTTTCAAAAAGAAAAAAAAAACCACCACAAAAAACCCATGTTTTATTAACTTAAAATTTTTACTTTATTTATGTTGGGTGATTTGGTTTATTGTTATACGATAAATGGCTAACAGATAACTAGATTCATGTTTACAAAATGTGAATAGTCTTTTTTAGCATTTTTTTTAGTAAGTTTTTATGAAAGTACAAGTATAATTCAATTATCCAATCTAATTCAATGGATTTTAGATTGGATTGGATTGGATTGGATTGAATTACAAAATAAATTGGATTGGATTGAGTGGATTTAAAAGGATTTTTTTTCACAATTTGATTGGATAATTGATGGTAAAAAAAAAAAAAAAAAAAAGTTGATTTCGATCCAATGTCACCCCTAGCAGCATGGATGTGGCCTTGAGGTGGTTTGTAGGCGCATCAGAGGGTGTTGATGTGGCTGACAACAAGTATTGAAGGCCGAAGATGGGAGTGTGCCAAAACATAGTATGTCAATAAAAATAAAAACAAAACTATCAAGACAGGAAATATGATTTATTCTCATAAAGGAGTGAGTGGTAACCTCCGTCGTTTTAAAAAAATGGAGAATGAGCAATTTTTTTAATGTGGCAATTCCTTTTTGATAAATATATGACAATTCTTTTAACAAAACTTACATAAGGAAAAAAAGTTTTTTTTTTCCCTAACATTTCAAAGTTTAGGAGGATGGATGTTACAAATTAAAGTTTTAGGGGGCGGGGGCACACGTGAAATTTAACCTCAATTTCTGTTAACAAAACTAATACAAGTTAAAATTTTGATAACATTTTGAAATTCGTGAGAACCAATGATACAAATTAAATTTCAAGGACATTTTGTGATGAAGGCCAAAATTTGAAAGGCAAATGTGAAATTTAATTTTTTATTTGTATTTTTATTTGAACATTATTTAAAGATATAACATTTCAAAAACTAAACCACCGATATTCTTTTTTTTTTTTTTTTTTAAATTCTATCGATATCCATTTTACTATAGAAAGTTCCACAAAAGACAACAATTATAGTAAAACAAAGAAAATGATTTTTTTTTTTTTTTTGTAAGATATGGAAAAAAATAAAAAGAACTATAGATGAGGAATAGTTTGCATGATTTTCTTTTAACAAAATTAATTTAATTTTTCAAACAATGAATAAAACAAGTAAAAAATAGAAAAATAGTGTTAAGTGTTGAAATATATTAGTTTATCCAATAAAAAAATTTATATAATAATAAAAGCAACAACAACAATAATTATTACTATTACAATTCACAACTTTTTTTTTTTTTGTCAATACCATAACTCAATCATAAATTTGTGTAAATTTCACTCTCGTTTTTAGGTAAATATAAGTAAAGAAACAAAAAAAAAAAAAAAAAAAAAGCAAACAGATGATTTACTCATATTTTCCACTCTTGATAAGAAAACATATCAATAATCTAACAACATTTGCAATGGCTACGATCGAAAGATGAAGGACTTCTTTAGTTATAGACCGAGATCTAATATTGACAAGTCAGATCATGTCGTATTTCTAATCTATTATAACAATATATATGTGGTAGGGAAAAAATAAAGATAACGTATATTTTTAAATGTTGGATCATATCAGAATTGGAATTCAAATTTTACTTACTGATTGAAGTATAAGTACCTACTTATGCTTTTGGAGGGGAATCTATTTTGTTTCCAACAGAGGGGAAAGATGGTCATATAAAAATTTTGAGGAGTTGAATAGTGGACCTAGTTTTAATTTATTGATGGTTAAAACGTAGGGCAATTCTGTTGTGGGGAACAATTAGAGGGTGTTTGGTGTAGTGGTTTAAGATGATATTTTTAAGTTTAGATTGAGTTAAGTTTAGTTTAGTTTAAAAGTTGAGTGTTTGGTAAAAAGTTTGAGTTGAAAAGTTTAAGTTTAGTTGAGTGTTTGGTAAAAAAATTTGAGTTGAAAAGTTTAAGTTGAGTTGAGTGTTTGGTGTGAGGTGAATTTTAAAAAAAACAAGGGCCCTGTTTGGATGTTAAAAATCTGAGCTGAGTGAATTTTTTTAAATTTTTTTAATTAATTCATCTGTAGTTTTTAACGAGGAAAATAAAAAAATTGTGGATACGCTTAATTAATAACACCTGATCAACTTTGAAGGCGATTTACAATTTCTTTACAAAAAATCACATAACCATAAATAGAACATCATAAGCAGTTATTCTTGTTCATACAAAAAAATGATAAATAACCCATTCATAGTTAATGGTACAATTTTTTTCCCAACACAAAGAAACACTAAACCAAGAAAGACATGGATTAATACCATGGAGATGATTGATATATTTCCCACATATGATCGGCTGTCATATCTCTCATCTGATTCATTCTACCCGTCCTCGAGGATGGTTGTTGTGGTCCTGTACTTGGGCATGTACCATCGATCTCCTCCTGATGCACGTAGTCGTCATTGATGTCGACAATTCCCCCTACAGGCACACTATCTGCCTCATAGTCAGCAAACACTTGGTCCCCAACCTGCACCATCCTAATAAAATTATGCAGAACAGCACACGTCACGGGGATCATTTTTTGTTTGTCCATTGGATAGCTGTTCATGTTTTTAAGTATTTTGAACATCGCCTTCCATACACCAAATGTTCGCTCAACACAATTGCGCAGCGAAGCGTGCGTGTAGTTGAAAACTTCCCTCCTGTTGCGTAGACCGACTTGACGTCTTCGATATTATGGTAAATGATACGGCTCCCGTCGGTACAGGCTGAGGAAACAATCTTTATTCGCATACCCAGAATCTGCTAAGTAATATTTTCCTATACAATAAAAACCAAATTAATTTTTTAGCCAATGACCAAATTAAATTTTGCCTAATTATTATATTGATAACTACGTAATATTCGAGGATTGTGCGTACCTTGTGGAGGTATTGGAAATCCATGGTATGCTATTGTCTCGGCCAACATTCTGGCATCATGACAACATCTTTCGTACCTAGCTAACATATACGTGAATCTCATGTCAAACGAGATTACCGCTAATATGTTCTACAAATGAAACTCTTTGCGATTAAACCAAGCGTCTGCATTTTCACCGGAGGGGGGGGACACATGGGATGTGTGTGCCATCTATGGCACCAATACAATCCTGCATAAGACGAACAAAGACATGTGATAAACATCATTAACACTACATTATTACCCAATATTGAGCAGAGAAATAATATCGAGGCAACGATAAAACACGTACATCAAACCAAGGTCTATATTTGTTCGGATGCTCCATAATCAACTGCTGGACGGTTGTGTAGTCCGGTGGTCGTATGAATTTGTCCTTAAATGAACAAATAACCTGCAGGACGTTCTTGAGCCAACGGCAAGTTGTCTCGTACGAATCTTGGAACAAATACGATGTTTGTCGAATGGTTGCGCCTTGTGAGCATATTAATAAAAAAATGAACAATTGCTCGTTTACATTCATGTTACATGTTGGCGTCAATAATTCCCGAGTCGCTAACATGTTACTTAATACTCTAAACGTTCGCGCTTGCATACTGATCACTGCCTGACAAATCCCATCGTGTCTATTTAGTATCTCGCGACACGCCTGCTACCAGTAAGCATTGAATCATGCATGGGTTGTGGAGACCTTCGCCTGTTACGCTTGGTACTTGTCGATGCTAGCATGGCCTGCATAATATAATAATCATGGGGGTTACACTCGTTTTCTGAGTAGTCGAAATCTTCTTCGTGGTTTGAATCAGAACTATTCGACTTTGTTATTAAATTATTATCACAAATGTTATTAACACTAGTTTTAAATTACAGCGTAAATGAGAAAGCGTAGGATGTTAAAAATGGAAAAAATGCCCGCATTCCGGAATGAAATATTACAGCGTAAATGAGAAAGCGATGGATGTTAAAAATTAATACCGAACAGTCAACAGGTCCATACAAATAAAAAAAATTATACATTAATATAGAAAAAAAAAAACTCCTCCTGTCCGACGAACCGTCGCATTCGGAGCCGTAACAATAATAAATGGGAAAAAGTTTTATTAAAATATTGTAAATCAATTAGCCGATGGTGGATGGCCCTGAACAACTAAAGCGATAATCGCTCGCCTATCGACATATTTAAGCTTCGGGAAGGTGCGCTGCAGACGTGGACGCGAATCGAAGTAATTCCACATTATAGCCCGTTCGTTGGGGGGAACACCCATATCTTCCATGATATTCATACAGTCGAACATGTGATCTGTGCGGCTTGATTGCTCGTTACTTGTCGCCGATTATAATCTGCCCCGGAAATGGTTGACGATTTCCTGCATAGCTAGGAATGTCATCTCATCCGTTTCATCTTATTGCTTCCTCTTTCCGGAACTCCCCCTAGACCGCGATGGACCTGCATCGACACCGGTTCGCATGGTGTTCACATGGCACGCCCCCCCCATTGGCGCCGAATCCTCGTCTAATATAGGCCGGTAGGCTGAGTTATCCATTGACATCTCGGGGTCGAAGTACGGTGGCAATTCGTCCGGCATTGTTACGGACCCATAGGCCGAGGCACCCACAGCATGTTTTTTCTCGAAGACGTTATAGTATAGCTCCTTGTAGCGCAGCCCCTCGTGCCGGAGATGTTTGCACTCTTTGTGCAGCTACGCAAGATATTATAACATCGTACAATTAAAAACATCGGAAAGGAAGAATAATTACGAGAATGGGTGTGAGGTAGACAGAACGCTTACGTGAATGAAGCTCTACCATGCTTCATCGGAGCAAATGACACGATCTGTTATAGGATCGTACCCTAGGCCTGTGTGAGCCTGCAACACCTTCCAGCCCCTATAAATCCTCTTCATGCGCTCTTTCTTTTGAGCTAATGTCGATCCGAAGACCGGTACACCTCCAAACTCAGCATTAAACTCTGCGGCCCAAATATCGAGGATTGATGAGGTCGGTGGTTTATCGCCAGTTGTAGCCAGGTAATCATCCAGTTTCTCGAGGAATTTTTGTCCTTTTACGGAGTCCCAAATGTAGGTCTCCCCTGATGTTTTTCGCGGCATTTCCTTAAGAAATCGAACATCAAAACACGTAGAAATCTAATTAACAAACACACATAATGTAATACCTAGAATTTCCTGTTGCCATTTTTCCTTCTAAAAAGGAATTATGAGCATATGTGATATGTTTGCGGAAAAACTCAGTTAAGGGTTTTTCACACGTTTTACGGAGTCTTATGGCCCAATAAGACTCAGAATAGATTTTTAAGGTTAGAAAACACCTTTTCTGGTCGAAATGGGCGAATAGGGACGTTTTTCCAAAAAAGTCAAAGTTTGACCGAAAAGTCAACTTTGACCCAAAAAAGTCAAAGTTTGACTGAAAAGTCAACTTTGACCAAGGAAGTCAAAGTTTGATCAAGAAAGTCAATTTTGACTAAGAGAGTCAAAGTTTGACCATGAAAGTCAACTTTGACCGAAAAAGTCAAAGTTTGACCGAAAAGTCAACTTTGACCGAAAAAGTCAAAGTTTGACCAAAAGTGGTCAACAGTTGACCCGACATTGGAAAATGCTGCGGTATGTGAAAATACTGCAAAATATGTCAGTATGGGCGGTATAGCCCAATTAGACAGTAGAATCACCCGTAAATCAAGCATCCCTAGCAGTATTTAAGGCCAGACTGATATATTCAGTCAAGATATCACCCAAGGAGACCAATCCAGGTCAAAGGGCAAAAACGTCAAAATTTTCATTTTTGGGGGCAAAAATGTAAATTTTGAAAAATATGAGAAGTACGCCACGTGACGTTATTAGATGAAGCCCAATAAGGTTATAATTCGCTTTGCAAGAAGAAAATAAGAAATAGCCAATTTCAAGGGTGAAAATGCGAAGATTTTGTCTTTCGGGGCAAAAATGTAAATTTTAGAAATATGTGATTTTAATGGAAGAAAATCACATAAAATCATGAAAAGATTGATATTGGAGTGAAAAGTAAGCATTATGCCAATTTTTGGAATTTTGGGGCATAAATGCAAAATTTTTACTTTTGGGGGCAAAAGTGTAAATTTTGGAAAATTGACGAAATGGATGTATAAAGTTACCAAGATGATTATATCATCAAATAGGATGGGTGTGTCGATTTTTGGGACAATCGGACACCTAGAGGGTATTTTTGCAAGAATTTTCAGTTTCGGGGGCAAAATTGGAATTTTTGAAAAATTGATAACATAAGCGGTGACATCAGCCCTCCATCAGCAGACACCTCAGCCTTTCCAGCACCTTCCAGCCGGTTCCAAAGGGTGAGTCATGGTGGAGAAAAATTCAAAATTTAAAAGATTTGGGGCCAAAGTTTAAAATTTAAAAAGTTTGTTATTATCTTCTTGTTGCTCCATCATGTGTGTCGACCATTAGCGACCTGGAAATTTCCAGAAAAAGGCAGCAAACACAGCCACCCCCTCAGAAAATTCGTGAGCCATGTGAAGGAGAGAAAGCAAGCCAAAAAGTTTGGAAAATCATGTGAAATCCACCATGGGAGGGTCGGTTTTGAGCTTGGTGCAAGCAAGAGGAAATCTGGAATTTTTCCAGAAAAATCCTGAGCTACAGCCGTCCATGGAGGAAGGAGAAGGTACAGAAATTTTCAGGCCAAACCCATGTGTGGCCGAGCAAGGAGAAAGGTGGAGCCAAGGGTGAGCCAAGGAGTGATTTTGTGCCTTGTGTGTGGGCTGTTTTCAGCCATGAGAGTGCAGAATTTTTGGGAGAAAAATTCGTGGGTTTAGGGGCTGTGAAAGTACGGCCATGGCAGCTAGAGATCGCCCAAGTTGGTGAAAAAATTTTGGGGGTTTTTGGAGCCCAAAACAGCAAACAAAGGCAGCCAACCAAGGAGAAGAAATTCGGCTTCAAGAACCATAGGGTAAGCTATGGTCAATTCTTCAAACCCTAGACTATTTTCATGCAAGATTTGAATGTAAATTCATGTGTATATTTTTGTGTTCATGACTGGAAAAATTGGAGTCCATTGGTGAGGGAAGGAGTTCGGCTGCAAGGGTGAATCAGCCAAGAGGCAGCCATGAGGGACCTTGGAGATTCGGCAGCCATGGGGAACCAATTTCCGAAATTGGTTAGGTGAGGAACCCTAACCTTAAGCCTTAATTCGAGCATTAAATTGAAGAGATTTATGTGTATTTTCAGCTATGGATTGTAAGGTTTAAAGTTCAGATTTTTATGGTATGCTTGCTAGGGTATGAGACTTGATTTAAGGGTGTATGTTAGCTAGATATGCATGCTAGGTTGTGTGCTTGTTTTTCTGTTTTGTGAGCTATGTTGTGCTTGATTTACTTGCTTGGTTTGCATGATGAATGGTTAGCTATGTCCCTATGTATGGTGCAGCCGAGTAGGGCTTGGTGCTAGGGTGAGATTTTATTTCGGTTTGGTTGGTTGATGCCGAACCCATGTATGTGCTAGTCCTAGAATCCAATGCAAGCCTAGGGTTGGCAACTTCGGTTGGTTTGCATGACCAAGGGGGAAAAACATGTCCAACGCATGTGGGACGTTAGAAAACGTGCATGTGATCATTAGACTCCCGTGTGATCGGTTTGAGTTAGACGCCGTGAACTAGGACACGTAAAAGCAAATTAACACGAAACTGGCCACAGGTTCGGATCCAACCTCCCCAGTTTTCGTAAACCAAAAATAACAGGCCCTTAGAGGCCGAATTTGGGAAAACGTAAAACATGAAAGTTGTCCAAAACAACTTTTCCTAGGGGACAACGCGGGTCGTTTTCCAAAATAAGGCTCCAATGGCCTTCAAAAATAATAAAACCCGTGGCTAAGTGTTTACGTCCCCCAGACCCGTTAGCTTCAGGATCAGTCAGTTTCAACTCGAAACTGGTACTGATCTAGGCCGAATCAGGATTTTCATAAAACACAAAAGTTTTAGCATTTTTCGAGAGCTAGAACTTTCGTGAAGAAAACTTTTTCAGATCATGTACCAATTTTAAGATAAAAATTGTTTTATGAAGGGTGTTCAGGGAATCCGAAATCCCTGCACCACAAACTCAATAAGTGTTTTTAGAAAATGGTTTTTCAACCCTAAACAAGTGATTTGACCATGAAAATCGTTCCAAAGACGGTTTTCGACCTAAAATGAATTTACAAAACATAAAACCAAGAATTTGGAATTTATGAACTAAGTTATGAATTTTTAAAAAAAAGTGAAAATTGGGATTTTTCACTAAGTATTTTCTAAGTATGGAAATAAGAGATTTTCCAAGCAAGTTTTTAGTCACCGTTTAGCTTACGCATGGTAACCGGGGGTTATGCCCGCGTTACCGGGTCGTGCCCTAGACCCGAGAGGTTGACCATAGGGGGTTGACCACGGTTGACCATAGTTGACCAAAGTTGACTTCGGTTGACTTTTGGTTTAGAGTTAAATTATCCTCACGGGTTATCCAAAGTAACCCCGAGGGATACCGTTAGGCCTAAATAAAGGGTTATCAGATATAACCCGATAACTTCAGATATAGATTAGTAACCGGTAGAGGTTTAGTTTTTGGCTTAGTACGCCATGTTACCCTTGGTAACCAAATTAGACGCTATGCACATAAGGGACATACAACCAAGATCATGTAGACACTTTGGTTTGTTTACCTGCATTTTCATGAGTAGAGTCTGTTCTTGTTAAGCAGGCAGAACCTGCAGCTGTGCCAGGAGTGGAACAGCATTAGGAAAGGACAATTAAGCAAGAACGTCAGACGGAAAGGTAAGTACAATTCCGCCTACGGCATGAAAACATGTTAGTTGCATGAATAGGATGTCATGATTTATGATGATATGTAGTATGTCATGTTATGTATGTTCATGTTATGTATGCATGTTATGTATGTCCATGTTATGTATGTATGTATGATGTTGTGGTATGTTATGTGTTATGTTTATGTATGTATGTTATGTATGAATTCATGTCATGGAGCATGTTATGTATGATTAGGTTATGCATGTGCATGTATGTTTATGTTATATGTTATGGCATCATGTAGCATGTTCACGTAAAGTAAGTCACATGGTAATGTATGAGACAAGTTAGGTAGAACATGTTGTGTTATACTGACTTCGCCTTCGTGGTAAGTTAAAACGGCGTGTTCCATGGGTTGCATTGATATGGCTGGACTGCCACCACTACTCCATGTTAAACTGTGTGTTTCATGGTTTGAGTTGGTTAGGACGGACCGTCTTCAATCTCTCCATGGTTACATACCGAAGTATACACATACATGGTATAATAGCAAGATAGGATCAGATTAGATCTAACCAGTAGAGATACCATAATTAATTTTAAAATAAATTATAATTGGTTCACGCTTTTCGTGCATTAGTTTGCATGCGGATAGGACATTGTGCTTACTGAGCTTTTTAGCTCATAGTTACTTTCATGCTGTAGGTAAATTCCTACCGGCACTGTCTGATACAACTGTGGAGAGATGGCGCAGCGGAATGTGAAACGTGGGTATGAACCATTACGGGGTTTCCGAAGTGCATTTAAAATGAAAGTGTGTTTTCATTACGTTTCCAGCATGTATGTATGACTAAGTTTATGTATGTATGCTAGCTTTCCTCATAGGTGAAGGCTAGGTACTCGAGTGAGTACACTTTAAGCAGTAAGGTTTTATGAAAGAAAAGTAGTTTTCAGTTACGTTTAACTTGTGTTAAAGTTTTATGTTGTCCGCAATAAAGGTATTTTCGTAATGATTTTTATAAAAGAAGAAAAAAAAATTTTACTCTAGAAATTGGGTAACTTAATTTTCAATCAAGCAAGATAATCAAGCAAGTAAGTAAGTTTAATGTCACGGTCCGAAGCGAACGCTCCGGGTTCGCGCGGTCGAACTCCGCGTGGATCTGAGAGGCGACAAGTCGGGACGTGAACGGATCCATTTATAAGTTGGCTCAGTATAGATCGTACGACATTTTTGATCTGAGGCATGTGAAGCACCCGATAGATATACAGCTACCATGGCATTTGTGACAAAATGTTCGGGGCAAAATACGTTTATGCGAAGCATAACCTGTAACATTGCCCCGTAATAGGAAATATGTCCATATATACTGGTAACTGACATTACGTATCGGATAACTAACTCACCAGTCAGATTAAATTACAATATGTGTAAATATGCTGTATACATCATCGTCAATGTTGGGTTAATACTATCGATGTGATAAACTAGGTTGCCTACTGGTCCCAAACAGATCGGAACCTGAAATAGTCGTCCTAAAGTATAAAATCCAAAGAACTAAACATTATTGTAAAATGGAATCCAAACCAGACTTCTTACAAACACACAACATACCATCTGAAAAACATAGCTTCCTTACAAATTACTAACAACTCAGCAAATGCAGTCCGAAAAACCAGATCTCTTACAAAACACCCTATAAACAATAATGCACAAATTGAAGAACACTCACAAACCGAATCCCAAACTAACTGAACACACAACATACCAGCTAAACAAAATGCCAATTTTTTCGAACCCAAATTAACAAACAGAATAAATGACAGGGAGGCAAATTAACAACAGGGGGATAACAACCGAACAGGGGGAATTAACAAACAACATGTCTCCATTTACAAATGTATTGTGAAAACCGAATCTGGGATTCATATCAATCAGGCAATTGGAAAACAGGAAGCACCCACAACGAACAAATGACATTTTCCTCGACTACAGATAGGGGGAATAAGAACAGAACAACGCGATTCAACAACAGAACGGTCTCCATTGCAAATCAAATTTCAATTGCAAGAATATGGGTTTCACAATATGAAAAATGCTCAAACACGAAGCACCCACATGAACAAATGACAGTTTGTTCGAGCCCAGAAAGGGGGAATAACAACAAAACAAGGTGATTTAAAAAACCATGGTCCCCATGCCAAATTTTTTTTCAAAACCCAAGCTTTCCCAGAATGTGAAAACTGCGAAAACAAGGGGAACTCACATGAACAAAAATGACAGTTTTTCCGAGCCTAGAAAGGGGGAATAACAACAGAACAAGGCGAGTTAAAAAACCATGGTCTCAATTGAAAATTTTTTCCAAAATCGAAGCTGGGTTCCCCAATATCATACAGGCGAAAATACGAAGATAATACATGCCCAAATACCTGCATTTTTCAAGCCCAGAAAGGGGGAAAAATGTCTAGTCAAATGGATTTCAGGACAAAACATGGAAGTCCGAAAATACATGTACAAACGCATCTCCAACAGATCAGGATCCGATATTAATTAAGTTAAGTGCGAAAAATTGGGTTCGAAATACATACAAGGCTACTGGAATTTGAACTGGACGACGAGTATACAGGCGACGTGGACGGAATAGGGCAGGATTTCACACCTCACCAACAAGCTCCCCGAATCCGGAAGTGATGGGTAATCAACCCACGCGTTCGGCTTCGGTTCAAGATCCCCAAACCCCGATGCCGCATCTGCTTCCAAGGGGGGTCAACACTCTCGGCAAAAGCGTAGTCACTCACCTGGGAGAGAGGGTGAATCTGCGGTGAAGGGACCTCCTGCTAGGCCGCAGATGCTCGCCAGGGAAGGGGGTCGAAGGCTGTCAGGGAGACTGACCAAGGCACATGGGCGCATGGGGGGAGGAACTCGAGAGGCACTCAGAAGAGCAGACGTTCGGCGTGAAGAGGGAACCCTGCAGAGAACAGAGGTTGCACAATAAACCCATTTGGGTTTATTGTGTAACGGTCCAGATACCGGTTGAAGAGGAACGGGCGAACCAAACACCTTCAGTTCAAACTGAACTGAAAAAACCCAGCTTAGACTGGTTTTCCAAACACCCACTTACTGTACCTTATGGATGGAGTACATTGTTTAAACCGTTTGAAACAAGAATCGAGAAAGTAAAAATGGCAGATGTAACATTGCAGCTCTATCCCCTTCTAGACACAAATTTACCCAATTCAGCTAGAAAAAAAAAATATATGATTAAAAAAAAAAGACTTTGGCTTTGTTTGGTATTTAAGTTAAACTCCAATTAAACTATATTTTTTTTATCTCAATTTTTATTTTTTTTTTCTGAAAAATCAACAAAACTTATAACTAATTCTTAAAAAGTCAACTATTTCAAAAAGTCCATCCTCTGTTTCCTTGAAAAATAAGAAATAAAAAACTCCACCCTCTCTAAAATATCAAGTGAAACCAAGGCAAAATCCAAATCAAAAATCTTGCCCATAAGATTAAAAGATTGAAAAAAGAAAACTAAAAAATAAAAATAAAAATTGTTCATGCTCTCAACGTTTCTTAATCCTCTCCTCTCCATAACCCATATCCCCACGGCATCAACCTCCTCCATCGCCTCTGCTTACTCCTGGTCATCATCCGATGTGAACCTCAACCCTCTACGGTTGTGAACATGCTATCTCCTCTCTACCCTAATGCAATCATCAGTATTCACTTCATGTACTTTCACGATTTTCATAGGGATGAGTGAAATTTTTTTTGTATGGTGGATATAATACATGCAATATGTTTTATAAATATACCGCTACATACAAAGTTTTAATCTTTTTTATTCTGATTTAACGTTTGAAAAATTACTCAATCCATGGAGAAAAGTTGGCATCCCCCATGGTAGACATGCCCTAAAAACTATATTCTATCATCAAAGTATTTTAATTGTACTTGAATTTGTTTATTAAGAAAAGATGTGTTCTATCAACGGAGTATTTTTTTTTTTTTTTTTTCACGCCATACACAAATTTTCCTTTCTTTTTTCAAAGGCTACTCAGAATTCTCCAAACCAAAAGGGGGGAGGTAAATTGTTAGGTTGGTCTCTAAATTTTTAATTTTGTGCAATTTTGACTCTGTTTTTTTTTTCCCCACATAGCTTGAGCGACCATTAATTATTAAAAAATTATTACAGTAATGATGCAATCCATTAGTAAGCATGAATTTTTTATGGATTCCATCCAAAAAATAATGAAAATGACTAGTATAACAGTGTTTTCATAATTTATGATCATTTAAGCTGCGAAAAAAAGAATATGGACTAAAGTTACACAAATTTCAAAGTTTAGATACTAAGGGCAAGTTTTGACATTGATGTGTTGTATAAAATTTTTGCTATAACTATGTTGTGAGTCCAAAGTTACTATGGTGCTAAAAATAGGAAGGTGTTTGATAAATATTTTTTCAAAGTTGTTTTGAATACAAAAAACAGAATATAGGTATTTGATAAACTATAAATATAATTGTTATCCATACATATATAAGACTAAAAAGGATATACTATATATTTTTTTGTCTGATAAATAACCTATTATACATATTTATAGTCTAATAAATGAAACAATCATAATATTTTACACCAAAATTATAGAAATATATATATTTTCCTAAAAAAAGAAAAAAGAAATATTTACAAATTTTATTTTATATTCTGAAATTAGTCTAAAACATAAAATATACTTATTCAATACGATAAATTATACACCAATGTAAAAATTAAATGATATGAATAATTGAAAGTGAAATTTTAATATCATGTCTCTATCAAGGTTGCAACGATTTATCTTCAAAAATATATATTTATTGCGCTCATCATTTTTGCCACAATACTATCCTTATTACAATTTCTTGTGGCCTTTGACTGTTAATAGTAGGATATTCTTCTCCAGTGTCCCTCTCATGTTGGCTATCAATCTTGATTGTGGTATCCTTAATCCTCTCAAAATGACAATCACATCTGTTAAAGAAGTTTGGTAGAGATGACTGTAGAGAAGATTCTCCACCATAAGATGGGTGAATGGAATATCCCAATAGTAATATTTTTTCTTATAAAATATAAATAATTTAATGGTAATATTTTTACTATCATCTTCTATCTTTAATATGTTAATAATATATTTTTTTTTTTCAAAATACAATAATAATATAATACAACAAAATTATATTTCGAATTTGAAATTATTATTTTTAAGTATAAATTTTAAATAAATAGTTGAATATAATTTTGTTATGGTAATTAATATAGTGGGTAGATCGAATTATTGTTTATTATTCATGAAATTTTAGTAAATTGGTAAAACAATAGTAGAAATAATTGTGCAAAAGCAATCTTTGACCTTTTTTTTTTTTTTTTAAGAATCTAACTAATAAGTAAAAGCATGATTTAACAAACTTCCCTAACCTATTTTAGATTCTTTAATAATATGAAAATAGCCTTTAAAAGCAATGTTAAATGGGGTCTAAAATTAGCCATTTTCTTATTTTAGATTCTTTAATAATATGAAAATAGCCTTTAAAAGCAATGTTAAATGGGGTCTAAAATTAGCCATTTACCAAAAAAAAAAAAAAGAAGGACAAGTTTCGTTTTTGCTCCCTGAACTTTACTGCTCTTGTAACTTTGCAAATGAAACTTTGAAAACTGATCGACATACTTTATGAAGTATGAAATGTTATTATCTTTGCTCCTTCAATCAGTTAAATAGACGGAATTACTGACTTGAAAACTACTAAAGTATAATTTAATAAGACAAACTTTAGTTTTACCTCTTGAACTTTAAGATTCTTATAACTTTGCCCACCCAAACTTTGAAAACTGGTATTTATACCCCTCAAGCTAAAAAAGTTAACAAGAATGGCCCTCAAACTTTAAACCATTAGCAAGAATACCCCCCCTCCTTTTGTCCTTCATATTTTGGCCATATAAGACAAGAATAAACTTTAGTTTTGTCACATAAATTTTAGTGCATTTGTAATTTTATCCCTAAATATTGAAAAACTAAGTCGAGAGGAATAAATACTAGTTTTTCAATGTTTGGAAGAAAAGTCACAAATGTACTAAAATATAGGAGGCAAAAATAAAGTTTCTCCAAGTATTTTATGATCAAATATGAAACAAGAGATATTTTTGCTCATGATTTAAAATTTGAGTGACATTCTTACTAATAATTTAAAATTTGAGTGATATAAATACCAGTTTTTAAAGTTTAGAGACAAAATTTTCAAAAGTATTAAAATTTATAGAGCAAAAATAAAGTTTGTACACGTTAAATTACACTTTATTTGTTATTACGTTAACAATTTTATTTAAAAACCACCGAAAAGAGAAAAGATGATAACATAAACTTTTCCGAAAAAGTTTGGATTGTAAGTTTGGATTATAACATAAACTTTTCTTAAATTTTTATATTTTTCTAAAAAATATTTTTATCTTTTTCTCAAAAAGTTTTTTATCTTTTCTAAAAAAATCAGTAAAAATTACTATTTAAACTTAAAAATTTCAACTTAAACTTATTCATCACGGCTTATAAATTTAAGGAGCTTTTTTAATCGGTTTTTAAGTTGAAAATGCAAAATTACAGGAGCACAAAATTTAGGAGCAAAAATGAAATTTGCTTAAAAAAAAAAAAGAACCAGTAGGGTTAAGCTACGGTTCTATTGTGCATTTACCATCGTATCCCCACTGTGATTCTACTATTTTACATCAGGAAGGCCCCAAAACCAGACGGATATTTAAGGGCAAAAACGGCAAAAGGGAGAGCATCGGGCGTATAAATGAACCTCGAAGGTGATGGCTGCCAGGTTCGGAGAGGCTTAGAATGGAGGTTTTGCTCTCATGGTGATCCAAACGGTTTGGTCGTTCCTTTTCTGCTCTGCTTCACCCTGATTGCAAGCAGAACCGATGATTTTTCTCCCTCCGAAAAGGCAATTGAAAAAAAAAAAATTTTTTTTATGGGTTTCGCTTGTTTGACCCCTCTTTCTCTCTCTCTCTTAGTTTGTGTGTGTCTCTCTCTACATATATATATATATATATATATATATGTATGTAAATATGATGAGGTAAGATGGTTCATGGATGGAAAAAACGTGGCTATTTGGGTAATTTTCTCTTTATTTTGAGAATAAGGTTTAGCTCTCATGGAGATCCAAGCAGACTAGGGTTCGGTCGTTGTCCTTCTTCAACAATGGCTGCCTTTTTTGCTATGCTTCACCCTGATCGTAAGCAGAACCGTTTATTTCTCTCTCTCTCCCTCTATATATATATATATATATCTATGATGCGGCGGTGATGATATTTTGAGCCTGTAAATCTCATGCATTGTGTGGGTGGGAAGAGAAGAGAAGAGGATCCGGTTACCGGCGGGTCGACCCGGATGAGTCGGTGGTCGGTGGCAGCCATGGTAGCGGCAGTGTCCTCTCAGTCTCACTCTCTCTAACAATGTCTGGGAAACAGTGAATCTGAGCCATCGATTTTCTCTCTCTGCAGAATCTTTTTTTGCCCTGAAGGAGAAAATCAAATCCAAGGCATGAATCCGTGGCAATCTTGTAAATCACCTTTTTTATTATTATTATTATTATTTTAGTTGAAAGAATTGGGGGGTTAGGTTTTGCTCTCACGGAGACCCAGCAAATTAAGGGCATCTCCAATGCACACTCTATTATAGAGTATTACACCATTTTAGAATACGGGGAGGCCTCTAACTGATACTCTATATGGTACTTCAAATATAGAATATGAATAGTATACTTCATATTTGAAGTATCACTGTTCATACTCTAAACTACTTTTTTTTTTTTTAAATTAAATTTTAAAGTAATATTTAGGTAAAAATAAAAATTATAAAGTTATCCTTAATTTAATTTTTTTTTTCAAAATTGCCCATTTTTTTTTATATGTAAAGTATTTGTACGTTTAAATCTTAAGCTATATTTATTTTTTATACCTTTTTTTATTTTATTATTTTGAATAAATTTTGTAAGATAGTAAATCAACATACAAGTTTTACATACATTAAAAAGTTGAGAAGATATTTTAATTCATAAACAAACCATAAATAAGCATACATAAAAATACATTAAACAATTACATATGATAAACCAAAAATAATACAAAATACATAATGTAAAGGCGTAAAAATAGATAACATAGAGATATTATGGTAGAAGAACAATGATTTAATAGTCCGGTAAACCAGTACCGGATCCTCCAATATTATTGAAATATTGGTCGAATGCATTATTAGCCCTATGCATATCATCTTGCTGTTCTTGTTGCTGCTGTTGTTGCAATCTTTTATTTAAAATTCTTGATTGTTCATTTCGTGTGTATTCACGAATGGATGGGTCTGCAATGGAATTCAAGTCCATGTATAGAATCTTGTTTTCCTCTCTTTGTTGTCTCATGTCTTGACTCTTCTTTAAGAAGTCAAGGATATGTCGGTTATCTTCTCTGAGGTCATTGATCCGTGTTGATGTTTCTTCTGTTATTTTTCTTTTTAATTTTGCTTTTTTAACGCCAATAGGTCGTTGAGAGGAAGTACCACCAACTTCATCAGAATCATCTAAATTGAGAGAAAATGAGGACAACCCAGGAGATGCCTGGGTAGGAGAATCAGGAGTTGGATTCTCGGATTGGGAAGAGGCATGATCAAAACTTTGTGGTTGAGTAGCTCGTCTAATAGGGTTGTGATCTTTGAACTTTTCAAAGTCTTTCACAATACTCCACACATGATCAAACTTGAAGCCCTTTTTTTTCCTGTCTCCTTGAGTGTACAACTGTTTTGCTCGATTTAACTGCAAATTATTGTAACATATAAGATAAGTTTGGAACATAATAAGAAGAAGTTCAAAATAATTTTAAATTTTCAATACTTACAATGTCTTACTCAGATGCACCACTGGGATGCATATTCTCAATTTGTCGAACACATCCATTCATTTTCTTCACTGCTGCACTAATGATATTCATTCGAGACTGCAATGATCGCATATTACGATGCTCGTAATTCTGTGGTTTGTCACTATTGTATTGCTCCATTATACGATCCCAAAAACGATCAGACGATTGGTTTCTTCCGGTAATAGGATCCTGTGAAATATCTAAATAAGATTTACAAAGTAAAATATCCTCCTCTGTAGTGAAGGAAGAACCTCTTCCAGACATTTTTCTTACTTTCTGCAAGAAAATAAGCATACAAAGAAAGATGTTATGGGAAGAGGAATACAATTTTTGGTGAAAGGGCCTTACTCCGCTATACATTATTTATAGCTAGTAAAGTATATAAGGTGATAAGAGTATGAAGATTCAACTGAACGATCAAGATTACCATGAAATCTACTCAATGGCTTGGATTGATATACTGCATTATTCGTATCTGATGCCATTGAATTTCGTGAAGGCTGCATTATTCTTATTCGTGAAGGCTGCATTATTCTTATCTGCTACCATTGAACTTCATGAAGGCTGCAATATTCTTATTTGCTGCCATTGAACTTCGTGAAGGCTGCATTATTCTTATTCGTGAAGGCTGCATCATTTGTATCTGATGCCATTGAAGTTCGTGAAGGCTGCATTATTCTTATTTGTGGAGGCTGCATCATTTGTATCTACTGTCATTGAACTTCGTGAAGGCTGCAATATTCTTATCTGCTGCCATTGAACTTCGTGAAGGCTGCATCATTTGTATCTGCTGCCATTGAACTTCGTGAAGGCTGCAAAGGCTGCAATATTCTTATCTACTGCCATTGAACTTCGTGAAGGCTGCAATATTCTTATCTAATGCCATTGAACTTTGTGAAGATAACTTTAGATTTTGAAAATTGAATCCAATGGTCAAGATTCTCACAAAATCCATCCAACGGTTCACACGTAATAAACATACCTTATCTGTATTATACGTTCTTTAAAAAGGTACAAGCTGTCAAGATTCCTCATTATATTTGCAGGATAACATGACAGGATAAGATAAGACAACAACATCTTGTCACATTATCTAAGGTGTCAGGACAAGATAAGATAACAATATCTTCCTAATTCAATCTGAACCGTTGAGTAGATTTCATCATCATCCTGATCGTACAAGTTGATTTTTATTATCTTATCGCAGTGGCAATTCTTTCTTGCTTGTTTTATAAATAAAAGGCCATTAAAATGCCTTCTGACCAAATCCCTTACTTTCATTTATTACACATATTCTCCTTTCTTACATACTATCATTCTCTTACATACCACCATTCTCCTTTCACACCATTAATTTCCTTCTAAATATGAATATGAATTTCAATGCTGAAGGCCCATCTTACATACCACCATTCTCTTCCAATGATGATCCATCCTCAACCGACTCGGAGGAGTTGGAAGCAGAAGAAGAGGGAATAATCCGTGCAATTCATAACAATAATATGATGATTGCTGAGTTACTCAATCAACAAAACAAGGAACGAAGGCACCGTGGATCATTACCTAGTCGTGTTGTAATCTATCGTGATCGAGAAACGGCTGATCAAAATCTATTTAATGATTATTTTGCTGAGAATCCACGTTACAATGATGTAATGTTTCGTCGTCGATTCCGAATGTCACGAAGTTTATTCCTTCGAATTGTTGATGCTGTGAAACAATATGACAACTACTTTCAACAACGATGTGATGGCCTTGGTAGAACAGGGTTGTCAACCTTACAGAAAGTCACAGCTGTATTTCGTATGTTGGCCTACGGTGTACCAGCAGACACCACAGACGAGTATATAAAAATAGGTGAGTCTACGGCCATCGAGAGTATGAAGAGATTCTGTCGTGCGATAATTGAGATATTTGCTAATCGTTATCTCAGATCACCGACAGCTTCAGATGTTGCTCGGCTATTGTACATTGGTGAACAACGTGGTTTCCCAGGAATGTTGGGTAGCCTCGATTGTATGCATTGGAAGTGGAAAAACTGCCCAACCGCGTGGGCAGGACAATACACTGGTCGCAGTGGCAATCCCTCCATAATTCTTGAAGCTGTTGCAGATTACGATCTTTGGATATGGCACGCATATTTCGGCTTACCGGGTAGCAACAATGACATCAACGTGTTTGAGTCATCACATCTTTTTTCTAATCTCGCTCAAGGTATTGCTCCTGAAGCTCATTATGTCATTGGTGGTAAAGAGTACAATATGGGTTATTATTTAGCCGATAGCATTTACCCAAAATGGTCCACTATCGTGCAAACTATTCACGAGCCACGTGGTCCGAAAAAAAAATATTTTGCGATGAAACAAGAATCATGTAGAAAAGATGTGGAACGTGCCTTCGGAGTACTCCAATCAAGGTTTGCAATAGTTGCGGGCCCAGCACGTTTGTGGCAAAAAAATGTGTTACATGATATAATGACTGCATGCATCATTATGCATAACATGATCATAGAAGATGAACGTGATTTAGATGCACCAATTCAAGATGCAAATGAAGCACCCACTCCACATGTTGAAATGGTTGTTGATGAAAATACTCAATTTCAACAATTTCTGGCTCGACATAGACAGATCAAGGATAAACAAGCTCATATTGCGCGTCGAAATGCATTGATCGATCATTTATGGGAAATATATACTAATTCGGAAGCCTAGGGACAAATGTCATGTAATTTTTAGTTTTTTTTTTTTTAATATTGAATGTCAGTTTATTCCCTTGTTTTTTTTTTTTTTTTTTTTGTGGAATTAAGAAAATCATGTAGTTTTTTATTTCACTCAATATTAAGTTGTTTTTGATAATCGTACTAAATTTATAGTGTTTTGGTTATTTGATATAACTTTTAATTTTTAAAGATTATTCTAAAAAATAAAAACAATCAACGGATTAATATGTTAAAAAGATTGTATGGGGGGGCATAATTTGTAAAATACAAAGATTATGGGGAATAAATATAAAATAATATTAAATGATTATAAAAACGAATATAAATAGAATATTCCTTTTAGAGTATGATATAGAGTAAATGGGTTGGAGATGAAATAGTTATTTGAAGTGACAGATACTCTATTTTAGAGTTTCTGTACTCTAAAATAGAGTAAATGGGTTGGAGATGGCCTAAGGTTTGCTTGCTTCTCTCTGATTGTAGCAGAACCGGTAGGACGATTTCCTACTCTCTCTATCTCCTCTCAGATGTGTCATCCAAACGGGCCCTTGTTTGTTTCACGAGGCGGTGATGATATTTGTCACACTGAATATCAGGCGGTGGGACTTGGAAGAGAGAAGAAAGGATTTCTGTTGCCTGGCGGGTTTACCCGATTTGGTTTGCTTTGGGGGTGTTTTGTTCAGGTGTTTGGTGAACAAGTTTAGTCGAAGATTTTTAAATTTCAATAGTGATTTTTTAAAAAAAGATAAAAAAAAATTTTCAGAAAAAAATAAAAATCACGATGAAAAAAGTACTATTTAATTTAAAATGGATGCGAAACCAAAAACTCCCTTACTTTGCTTTCCTCCGCCGGAAAATGAAGCTTCTGTCCCTCTCCGTGCGGCGGCTGGCGGTCCGTAGCAGCCAGTGTAGCAGCAAGTCCTCTCTCTCTCTCTCTCTGTCTGAGAAAAGGCGAATCTGAGCCTCCACCCGGTTTAAACAAAGTTTGTTTGCTTTGAATCTTTTTCTCTTGTTTATGTCTGATTTTATGATTTTTTGTCTCTTTGTAGCATGATTTTTTTTTATTTTAAATTACGTTAGCGAGAATGGTTGCTTTATTTTTTTTTGGTTTCAAAAAATGGGGCCTTTTTTTTTTTAGTTTCAAAAAGTATTGCAATTTGAAAAGAAAGACCAGAGAAGAAAAAGGACAACGTGGAGTTGATTTAAGATTATTTGTTGTCAATAAATATATATATTTTTTCTCTCGAACATATTCTGAGATAGCAGATGAAGTTGTATTGATGAATTTGATTGTCTATATGGTGGAATTATTCTTAATCGTGAGTGAAATACTTTGTCTCATCCCCGTGACTAATTGAGCAAGCCGTGAAATGTGAACCAAAAACTTTGTTCTCTTTCAAGTGTTTGCAAATAGTGTAGACGTATTTAACATCCGAAACCCGAAGAGAGCAAAGCAAGCACCAAGATTGCCACTAGGGAAAGGGCAACATTAATTTGCAGTTTTTGCCAAACCGTTTGACTGAGTTGTCGCAGCAGATGTATCGGTGGCCATCTTGATTTTGGCCACCCAACCGGCAGAAATGGCGGGTCGACAGCATCTTTAACTCGTAGAGGAGCAGCTGGTGCTTGTGCTGGTGGCTGTATTTCAGGTTGAGTCAAGCTTTTAGCAGAGAACAGCGTCAGCCTGCAAAATGCAAAGCCAGAGCAAAGTAATATGTCAAGTATTTCATGTCTCAGAAAAGGAAACTAAAAGATTTTCATAAATTAGTGAAGGAAAAGAACCATATGATACTTATTACAGAGGTTGAGGTGCGCAGTATTCCAGTGTGATTCAATTATGGTGGCCAATTCAATTATTCAAGTAATAATTTACTAACATGATGTTACTGCTTAGTCTCATATTCATGTGTTGACATTATGCTCCTTTTACAATGGGTATTAATTTTTGTCATTCAATCAGGAATGAAAGTTTCAACTATCATAACTTTTTTGACTTATAAATGAACGTTCACGAAGTGGGATTGTCATGATCGGGATATATGGATAATTTATTTTAACAGAAATCTATATATTGTACTATCTCTTAAAATTATATAGATACGTCATCCTCTATTTTTATAATATTTTTCTTTAACAAAAATAAAATTCACGTTCACAAGTAGTTAATTTTAATGTTAATCAATTTCACTTTGCTTCTTACTATTTAACAATTCATTGCAAAGGTAAGAGGTTGAGCTTACTTGACTGTTTCTCAAGTCAATTTAAAACTCCCTCAAGTGGGATAAAAATCCAACTTTGATCAAGAATAAATAAGCCTATTTTATTACTCATGATCCACCTAACCACGACCAACGCGAGTTCTCCGAGCATGACTTGGATGCATGAAACAATCTCATTCACATCACGAGATATGAACATTGGGCTTAGGCCTTAAAATAAGACTTTATACAAAAACTGATATCAACAAAGGTTGTTAATATAAAGATCTCGTAAATATGAAAAATCTAAACATACTACACTTCCATGATTTTAGTAATAAAATAATCAATCTTTTATATTCTTAATCATTTCCCTGTCCTTTTGGTTCCTGCTCAATCTAATCTCAATTACTTTTTTCATTACAAATGAGAAGAAAGTCCAGACCTTGCACACTTCTCATATATTTACCTTGAAGTCAGTTCATGAACCCATCAACTTCATCCACTTGAACATAAGAAGTAGCAGTAATCTCCACAATTGGGTCGCTGAAGTAAATAAAAGCCAGAGTGACATACTCATTTCTCATATCATTCACATACACACATAGATTTGCCGCGTGCATTTCCTTGATCAAAACGGTCAACTCCACGGTGAAAAATCGCCGATTTTTACACTGGCACTTCTTGGTATGGTGATTGCATCTTCAGAGTTCTTGATCTGATGCATTGAGGGGTTAGGAGCAACACCAATCTCCTCCTTGATCTGCAATAACCTTTTATAAGTTGGGAGGTCCTTTAACTCGGATAGAAACTAAAGTTGTCATCTAATTGGATCAAAACTTGTTGAGTCAATTGCTTGTCAAAAGTGGCGTTGCTCTAGGGAGTTGCTTGTGTTCCCACTCTGTCAAGACCTTGGTTTGATGCGAAGTAAGCAACATTATGAGAAAAGAGGTACAACAAAATTTGGTAAATCAATTGTTTTTCTCGTATTATTTGTTTAGGAGTTCACCACTTTTTTACCGACTTTCATCTTTATTGGGGGCATTATCTATGGGAGCCATTGACGAGTTCCTTTTATGTAGATTCAGGTCAATCCGACATGCTCTAGTAAGTGGGATGCGCTTGATGTGATTATTAAACATAAAGCATGTTAAGAGGATAACTTGTTAAAGGCTTGAAGCGAGCACGAGCATGGGCACGATAAGTGGCATGACAAAGGCACAACAATGTTTGCTTCTTTTTTTTTTTTTTTTAAATGATTTATTTTATAATTTTTATATGAGACTTTTGGTGTATTTTTTTTTCTTATAAAGATTTTATTTCATTTTGAGTTTTTACTAGATAAGAATTTTAATATTGTAGTTTCTTTCCAATAATAAGCTTTATTTTGTTTAGTACCTTTTTTTTATTTATAATTTTCTATTAGTCACGATCAAAGATTCAAATATGTTATGCCCACGACACATTTATAAATGGGCAATAATCCAAGCTTGACACTATAAGTTATAGGATCATTTATACATAAATGGCCAAATTTGAACTATGCTTTTAAAAAATATCTAAAAACAAATTTATTTGCAAAATTGAACAAAAAACAAATATGATAATTTGTGGTGACAAAAATGCCCTTAAATCTATTTTAAGAAAAAAAAAATTTTTTAGGCCTAAAAAATAACCACATTAATTCTAATTACTCA
Source organism: Ficus microcarpa (assembly GCA_025413485.1). Lineage (NCBI taxonomy): Eukaryota > Viridiplantae > Streptophyta > Magnoliopsida > Rosales > Moraceae > Ficus > Ficus microcarpa. The sequence continues at coordinate 15,507,291 of CM046376.1, forward strand.
TTTTGTATATCTAAAATTGGAACTTGAAAAATCCCTACAATCCTCGCCCCAAACATAATCACGTCTTTCAAAAAATGTAAAAAAGAAGGTAAGTTAAAATAATGATCATGTCATTATGATTGGTTAACCACATTCTAACCCCAAATAATGATCATGTCAATACGATAGTCCTGCAATATAATGTTTTGTTATATAAAGAATCTTGCATAAAATGATGCGGTCATTATCAGAGCGACTATGTCGTAGTAGTAATCAATATATGCAATACAATGTAATGTCAATAATACGTCATTATTATAAATACCCAGTAAAAAATAAGACTATTTAAAAATAAAAAATGTCATAAGATTAGTTATTATTATAAAATCCCAGATCATAATAAGATGATTTAAAAATAAAACAGGTCTTAAGGTTAGTCATTATTATACACAATTATTAAAAAATAATGCAGGTCTTGAAGGCAAAAACCGAGTATGTACCTAAAAAAATATTTAATGTTTGGTTGGATGGTTCAATTCCATTCAACTCAAACTTTTTTTTGTCTTTTTCTCAAAAAGTTTTTGTCTTTTTCTTAAAAAGTTTTTTGTCTTTTCTAAAAATTCAAAAAAATTTATTATTTCAACTTAAAAATCCCAACTCAAACTACTCTACCAAACAAACTTGGGTGTTTGGTGAATGAGTTTAGTTTAAGATTTTTAAGTTTTAATAGTAATTTTTTAGAAAAGACAAAAAACTTTTTCAGAAAAGACAAAAAACTTTTTCAGAAAAAGACAAAAATAATGATAAAAAAAGTACAGTTTAGTTTAAACTAAACTTATAAACAAACACATATGTGATTGAATTAGGGAGTGTTTGGTTTCAAAAAATTTTAAACTAAATTGTACTTTTTTCATTGGGGTTTTTGTCTTTTTCTGAAAAAGTTTTTTGTCTTTTCTGAAAAATTTTTTTGTCTTTTCTGAAAAATTACTATTAAAACTTAAAAATCTTAAATTAAATTCATTTACGAAACACCTCCTTAGATGATAATTTGACAAAAGATCCTTATTGTAAATTGCTGATCGATCTATAAACATTATTTGATGTTCAATGCAAGCCCTGGTCCATAAAGAAAGTCCATCAAAATTGCTATGAAAAATCATATTAAAAAGACGCACCAAATAACCAATGAAAAGCAAAATATCTTTGAAAAAATGATCTAATCGTGAAGCAAAGCACAACCAGAAAGAAACATTAATACTGAGAAAGGAAAAAAATAATAATAATAAAACAATTACCAACATTCTTGAAATCCAAACAACAAAATACACATAATTAAAATAAAAACATGGTAGACTTGAAAAAACGCTGAGTAAAAGAACAAATATGGTAGATTTGCAAAATGCACAATGACCACTGACACAAACTTTTAAGAATCGCATAGTAAAACGACCATGAAATCAACACAGGAGATGCATAAGATCATTAGGGAAAAGTGATCAACAAAAGTAATGGAGAGACATAAATGTGGCTTTCTACTATTTCCAAAAAAATTAGGTCTAAAAATAAGAGATAAAACATTTGATTTGACAAGCATGGAAAGCCCCAGAATTCAAAAGTGAAGAAATGGATTTCGTTTTCCATAAAAAGCGCCACAAAAAATAACTCATGTAAACGTGATTTGTGGGGGATTGAGAGTTTGTGGGGAAGGGTAAATACGGGAATACAAATTTGATGAATTTAAAATTTTGTTCAAATTAATTAGTTGGGTTGTGTTCATTTTTTAAAAGGAATGTCCCAAAATGGACATTTTGTGAAAATGTTTTTAAGTTATAAAGAGAAAATTATCCAAATAGTAACTTTTTTTTTCCTAGCATAATCTAAATTTTCTATTCTTAATTAATATGATACAAATTTTAGTGTTAATTTTTTTTCTTAATGGTCTAGTGTTAGTTTTTTTAATCAAGTGGATGTAATAGTATTTAAAGTTGTGTCATTCAAATATTTTTTCTAATTACATAAACACGACACAAAACACTAATAAACTAAAAATAAACGGGTCGGATTGGACGGGTCCAAACTAGAATCAACCTAACCCTAACTTATTTACAATCAAAACGTCTTCCAAATAAATAGTGTAGTTTTCTCATGTTATTATTCATTCCAAACTAGCAATGGTAGATTTGGCTCGAGTTAACTCTTTTTGCACCACAACAATTCACCAAAAAGAAAAAAAAAAAAAAACTCTTCTGCACCACAACAACAACTATTGCAATAGTTGTCTTCAATTATTACTTAGTACTCGTTTGATTCGTCAACTCGAACCTAAAATTTTCATCTCAGTTTTTATTTTTTTCTGAAAAATTTTTTTTTTTTTTCTGAAAAAGTTTTTTATCTTTTTTGAAAAGTCAATAAAAATTACTATTAAAACTTAAAATTTCTAACTTAAACTGGTAAACCAAACAGAGTCTTATTATGATACCGGAACTCTCTTTAAAAATAAATAAATAAATTCTCAATGTCGCTTATTTATCCCCACTAATATTCCAAGATTCCTATTCTGTCCTCCATTTACCTCCCCAAAGCCCCAAAAACCAGTCGCACTTCTAAGGGCAAAAACGACAAATTAAAAGAAAGGGTGCATCGAGCTTAGGCAGCATAAATGAACCTCGAAGGTGAGGACTAGTGGATTCAGAGAGGCTGGTAAGTTTAGGAATGAGGTTTTGCTCTCATGGAGATCCAACCAGACTAGGGCTTGGTCGTTGTTCTTCTTCAACAATGGCTGCCTTTTGTGCTTTGCTTCTCTCTGATCGCATGCAGAACCCATGATTTTCTTCCTCCTCTCTCGCACCCAAAGAGGAAAAAAAAAAAAAAAAAAAAAACTCTCTCTCTCTCTCTCTCTTAAGGGTCCGTTTGGTTGGTATGTTTGTTTGAGTTTCGAAATGAAGATAGCTTTTGTAGAAATGCTATTTACTTCTTCTTCCCTTTGTATCTGTATATATATATATATATCGAGGCGGTGATGATATTCTCAAGCTGTGAAACCCAGGCATTGTGTTGGGGGAAGAGAAGAGGATCCGGTTACTGGCGGGTCGACCCGGACGAACCGCTGGAAAATGACGTTCTGTCCCTTTCCATGCGGCGGCCGGTGGTCGGTTGCAGCCATGGCGGCGGCGGCGTCCACTTTCTCTCTCTCTCCGTCGCTTTGTCTGGGAAATAGCGAATCTGAGCCTTTGATTCTCTCATTACGGTTTTTTTTAACGGCAAAACTGAATCCAAGGCATGATTTTGTGGCATTTCTCTGAAGTCCCCGTAGTTATTTAAGGATGAGGTTTTTGCTCTCTTGGAGACCCAGCAAATTAGGGTTTGGTCTCTCTGATCGTAGCAGAATCCGATGATTTCCTGTTTCTCCTTTTCCTTTCTTGGCCAAAACAACGACGACGACGACGACGACGACAATAATAATAATAATAATAATTGGGAAGAATTGCAATGACACTCCTGTGTATTGCTGATTCTCTCTCCATCTCTCTTTCTCTCTCTCTATATATATATATATATCTGTGTATATACTTATACATGGAACATCATTCACTCTATATGATATCCTAATTTGAGGCGGTGACGATGTTTTAGACTGAAATTCAGGCACTGAGTAGGGAAGAGAATCCGGCTGCCTGGCGGGTCGACCCGGTTTTCTTCGCCGGAGAATGACGCTTCTGTCCTTCTCCGTGCGGCGGCCCGCTGTCGGTCTCAGCCATTGGTAGCTGCATGTCCTCCCTCTCTGCCTGAGAAAAGGCGAATCTGAGCCTCCATCCCCATCTCTCCGTTCAACTATCAACAAATTTTTTGGAATTAAAAATTGTGTGTCACCATATTTGACTCTTAAGCAATTTGAACCAAAAACCTTTGAAAATCGGTTGCTACTTATATAAATCTCTTCTCATGTTATAAGCTAATTCAAGTGTTTACTAATCGTACATGGACAGAAATAAGACAACATATGTGGGAAAAGAAGTGTTTGAGTGAATACATATACATCCCCAGATGACAGAAATCTCAACATCCCAAAGAGAGCAAACCAAGCACCATTGTCACCGCCAAAGAAAGACCAACATTTGCAGCATTTGCCAGAGCGCTTGATGGAGTTGTCTCGGCAGGCGCATCAGCAGCGTGATTGATTTTGGCCACCGGAGGAAGTGGCGGGTCGACGACGTCTTTAGCTTCGAGAGGAGCGGCTGGTGCCTCTGCTGGTGGTTGTATTTCAGGTGGGATCAAGCTGAGTAGAGAACCAGGCTCAGCTGGCAATATCGGGTACGGGACATTGGCTTTTGGATCTGTATCTGTGCATGAGCTTCCTGCAGAGTTCAAACCCGAAACAAAGCAATGTGTCAAGCATTCATGAATCATGATTGTAATCAATTTCAGAGGCTAGAGGGTGAAAACTTACTCATATATTTACTAGCAGTTCCGGGGTAATCTGTCATGAAGCCATCGGCTTCAACCACTTGAACATAAGTAGCAATCTCCACAATCGGGTCACTGAAGTAATCGAAAGCCAGAGTGACATACTCATTCCGCAGCTCATGGACGTACACGGAGAGATTCGCTGTGTGCAATTCCTTGACCACATTGGTTAACCCCACGGTGAAGAAATCGCTGACTTTTATAACGGCACTTCTTGGTATAGTGACTGCATCTGCGTACTTCTTGATCTCATCCACCGAGGGCTTAGGAGCGTCACCAATCTTCTCTTTGATGCGCAACACCTTTTCGTAGGTCGGGACATCCTTGAACTTGGATAGAACTGAAGTGTCATCTGATTGGATCAGAACTTGTTGAGTCGATTGCTTGTCGAACGTGGCGTTGGTCAAGGCAGTTGCTACCGCTCCTACTATGTCAAGACCTTGCTTTGATGCCAAGTAGGCAGCATTCTGAGAAAAGGAGTATGGGTTAAATAATGTTTTATCTAAATTCTTGTGAATAACAAATACCGATTAAAGTAGTCATCGCTTTTACCTCGATGTTGATCAGAATCCCAGAAACTGCTTTGGCCTTGGCAAAGTCCAGAAACTCGGGGAGGGTCACGAATTTACCCAAGTTCTTGTTGGCTGGGTTCCTTAGAATGCTACTATTTCCAAAAGGACTGACCATTTGGGCTGAAAAAATTTCAAGTTCAGAACTGAATGAGACGGTTAGACAGCAGAAGAAAACTATATTAAACTAGCATTTTTCAGGGAAGTCATAGAAAGAGAAGTTTACGCTTTAAGGTTTGAATCTCGCTCCATGTTAGTGCAAATGAAAACACTCCAATTTCTGGCTGGATTTCAGGGATAGTTTCTTTTCTGTCAATGAATGGCATCATGGCAGTGGTGTCTCCCGCGAGGTCGGCGCTTGCTAAGCAGAATGCCACTCCATCTTTCGACAATTGTACCGAACAGTCAATAATGTCAGCGCCATCATCTACTGCTCTCTGGTAAGCAAGGTCGGTGCAGCCGGGATATATCCCACTTGCTCCATTGTTACTAATGATCAAAGCTCTTCCTGCAAAGAGTTGGTTACAAATTCTACTGTCAAGTGTTGAGGATCGACATTAAGAGTTTGTTCATTGGAAATGGTCATGACACTAGACCAGTTCAACCTTCGTTGACTTGTGTGGCCTCTAAATGGAACTTAGCGGATTTAAAATTCATAATGTTACACAATCATCGAGGAGTGAGATTGGAAAATAGGCAATTCTTTAATTACAGATAGAGATTGGACAGTAACGATTCTCATCACTTCTTATTACGAATTTGGGACGACAATGATATATTTTAGGAACTTATGGGGTGGGAAAAACTTACAGTTGGTACATATTTCTAAATGTCGGATCACATTACAATAACATTACATATGTCGTCTAAAATTTACAGTAAAAATATTTCCCATGTTTTGTTTTCTTCCAAAAGATTTTGATGTGCTAGAATGATACCTTTTCGAGGTTTGCCTCCATTCTTGCTGTGTGCAAAGCAGGCTGCGGACAAGGGAAAAACATTGGTGGGATTAGATCACCGGTCGAAGACATGGAAATTGCAGTGCTTGTTCTCTTTCTTCAATGGTTTGAGAAACTGTGGATTAAATAAAAAGCTAAGAACTCTCACCAATGGCTTCTGAAGCTGTAGGAGGGAAGTCTGTGAGCAACCCGTCAACCGAAAACTGAGTGTTATCCACATATTGGATGTATTCATTTGTCGGGTCATAACTGTAGTTGTAACTTGTGGGAATATCATTTGAGAAACCCGAAGCATATATTTCTAGTCCTTGCTTGTGGGCATCAGCCACAAGAGTAGTTGGATTCCCCAAATAACCGCTTGAGCTTACGGGCCAGATGTACTCCTTTGGGACGAGAATCCCGGATGCGAAGGACTTGACTGTTGCGAGATTCTGCAGAATTGAACTGTACTTTTTATTGGTTGTGGGCTCAACTTGATCCGGTCCCAGGAACTGAAAGATGAGCTTTGTCTTCAATTTGTTCACTTTACCGCCCATGGTCTTCAAGAAGCCTATCTCGGGAGAGGAAAGATAGTTTATGATCAGGGTTTTTGCCGACTGTTCGATGTATGCTGCTGGGCTGAGTTTGTTTTGGTTGTAGAACGAGTCATACTGCCACAGAAAAAATGGTCAGACACAAAATAAGGGAATGTACAAGTTCAGCGGGCGAGAGAGAGAGGAAAACGAACAGGAACACTCAACCAAAACTGTGGTGGCTTGACTCCTGTGACATCTTCGACAGTAGAGATTGGCAATTGACCATCGAACAAACTCGACCGGGAGTATATATTCTGAGTCACTATAAACCAAGAAAGTAACAAAAACAAGTAAATTTCGATTCAAGTGCTTGTCTACTTAATTGCAGATGAAACTCTCCTTTCATACTTACATGTGACATTGTTCAGTAGCTCATCCGATGTGAAATCCAAAGCGAACCACCCACGGAGATTTTGCCCATTTACGGTGTATGACTTTTGGCCTTTGGGATAGATTGATGATATAGTTGTTGAATTGTCAATCCTAATATCCGGCAGGCAAACTCCGACCCCATCTTTCGTGAGTTGCAGGTTGCAGGACACAACCACATCTGGCAAGCTTGTAGAGACCGCAATTTGATTCGCGAAGCTGCTAGACTCTGGGAAAAGCCCCGAAAACCCACCACGAGCTACAACTACTGGCTGCTTACCTGCAAGGTATAGAAAAAGAAAGTATAAATTTATTTGCCTTTGCAAGCAAATTCTTTTTACATAATTTCCATGTTTCAGGTTCATGAGAGCGTTTATAACGATTATTTACCGCTTAACGTGAGCCATTTCGGGGAAGTCTCAGGAGCTTTCTGTGCTAAGGTTGAGTGTAACAAGAGGGAAATTAAAAGTAGACACCTTATCATTTTTTTTTTCTGCTTTGTCCTCTCCTGTCGCAGAAATGTTGCAAAAATTAACCAAGAAATTATATTAAATCAAATGTAGAGTAAAATGTTCAAGGGCAAAAATTTTTGTTACTAGAGATTTATGGTCATGTCTAGAAAGGAAAAGAGCAACAAAAGAGAAAATACTTTATCAAATGGTACATGCAAGAGTGCTTCAAAAATCAAAAGAATCCATGCACAAAATGAACTTAATAGATAGTCTTGTTTGCAAAAATGAATTCAACGCGCCTTCTTTTTGTACTGCACACCTTGCTTAGACAGTCGGTGTAAAAAATAAAAAAATGTTTGTTATGTTATTTCATTTTCTAAGGTTGTCACTATAGCAAATTCTTCGGAAATGAAATATAATGTGATGGGGGTGTTTGGTATATGAGTTTGAGTTAAGATTTTTAAGTTTAAATAGTAATTTTTATTGATTTTTTTAGAAAAGACAAAAAACTTTTTCAGAAAAAGATAAAAATTGAGTTTAAATTTATGAGTTTGATATCTAGCAATCGGAAAGAAACTAGAAGCCTAAGTGACAACATTTGAGGAAAATTAGACCAGCATACAATTGAAAAGATCACAAACTAACAAGTTACACAATAAATAAATAAATAACTGAACAAAGAACAAGATTTTGATCCCAAAAATGATGAACAGCCAAAAAAAGAAAAAAAGGGGGTGGTTCTATAGGGAAAATAGAAAATTTTCAAAATGCTGTAGAAAAGATTTCATTTCTCGTTTGTAGTGTCAACAAACCCAAAATTATCTGAATTCCTTTTTCAAGCCAAATTTATGTTTTTCCTATGTGATCAAAAGGAAATTGGTTCCACCACCTTCGATAAGAACTTCATGCATGACATAAACGACAACATAGAAAATGACATAAACGACAAACTTACGTACCCAAAAGTCTAATATGAACTTACTCGGTTCTTGGTGTGTTAGAAGGAGAAGACATGCATTTCCTATCAAGTTTTCTGTGGCGACTCTCGTAGGAATCTGAGGAAGAGAGAGAGAGAGGTAGGAAGAGAGGCAGAAATTATCAAGGGCTACAATGCCGGATGAACGGTAATGGCCATTAAAGTAAAAAAATTACCCGAGTACTCCTTAAATAAGGCCCTTGTTTTTAGGATCATTAATTAATAACCTTTACACCTCAAGATTTGTTAGATATCCTTAACTAATTATCTTTTCTTTAAACCTCTAAATATTACAACATATTAACTAGCTTTTTCTTTTTTCTTTTCTAATAAAAGAAACAAATCCTATTATTTAGGTTTTAGTTTAATTCCGTGAGACTCTTAAAAATAAGAATTAGCATTAAAAGATGGTCTAGTTAGTAGTTACGGACATCTACATTGTCTAGTGTTTTTTTGAAACCCCCAGTTTGTATTTATGAGCCTTTTGAACGTTTTTCTCTTCCTCGTTTTCCCTGTGCATGAATGGGGCTTTTTTTTTTTTTTTTTTTTTTTTTGGGTGATAAATGCATGGATTCTTTCAATTAACCAAATTAATGAATGGTTAAGGTTGTGTTTGACTGTCACCTAAAACGTTTTTTCGGTTCACACTTTCTTAAGAAAATAGATTATGTTGTAAATCTTTTTTAGCTTGTCCAATAATTAATAAATTTCATATAGTACTACATCTACAGTTTTAAATATGTAGGCTACGAATATGAAAAAGGAAAAATGAAAAAAACAGGTGTCACAAGTTTAAGAGCATCTTCGATACACTGTTAAATTATTACTATCAATGATAAATTTTAATATCGTGCTATCTTTTATGTTAAATTTATGATATCTTAAACTTTGTGACAAATTTCCAACAAGATATAAGTAATGCAAAATTTACCATTAGTTTTTCATCCATTGTTGCATTATATTTCTCAAAGTTTTCATGTGATTATTATAATTCACTTGCAGTTTAAAATACAAAAGGTTCATTTTTGCAAGTTTCAAAGCATAATGATGATGACAAAAGCAGACATAATGTTAGAATTTAACAACAGCATTATGAATGTAAGTATAAAGATAAGATAATGTTATTGTTACATTTTTTTAGTACAAATATCACATTAGTGTAGACAAATACATTTTGAGATGGTCTAATATTAAAAAGTAAGCTCAAAACAGTTAGAAGTTGGCATGCTTCTTTGGAAATTTTACTCAGATTAAAGTGAACAACGGTGGAGTTAGCCTTCCAGTTTCATGGGGTAAAATAGAAATGAAAATGTTTTAGAAGTGACTTTATTTTTTTTTTGAAATTGTGTTTGATCATGTTTCTAGAAAAATTAGTTTGAGTCCAAGAAAAAGTAAAATTATATTTGAGTATGCTTTTGAAAATATTTATTAAATGTGTAAGATTTAGAAAATGAAAACGGAATGCGAACACAACTTTATTTCATTTTCAAATCTCTTAACAAAAAATGAAAATGAATTTTTGTTTTCGTTTTTGTTTTATGACTTTGTGCAAAATAAATGCTATTTTAGAACCATTTCCAAAATAGCTTTATTAGAAAATCATGAGATTACTTTCCAAAACGTTTTGGAAACCATACCAAACAGGACCTAAATTTTTAATATGACTGCAAATTTCTTTCCCGATGTATACGTCCGATGAACTTATAGATTAAAGAGTATAATTTTTAGTAAAGATTTACATGAGATAATTAATTTTGAGTATGGGAAAAAAAAGTAAAAATCACAAAAAAATTTTAGAATAAAGTTGAGGCCCCCAGTAGGCACAATAGAGCACCGTCCTGGAAGTGAATGTAATTCTACCGAATGAATTAATAGAAATGAAGTTGTTGTACAACCTCTTTTTTCGGTGCATTATTGTAGAACCTCTTAATCTATAGCACAACCATTTAAAGTATTGTAAAAAAACAAAAAACACAAAAAAACAAAAAAACAAAACAAAACAGAGAAACAAACATTTAATGAAGAATTAAAAGAAAAGGTAGTACATTGTATTAAAAAAAAAAAAAAAAAAAAAGAGGTAGTGCTAGAAAATGTTAGGGTCAAAAAATATTTTGTCTTGCTTAAGTGAATTTAATAACAGTTTGGGCACTCAAGCCAACGCACACTTAAGGGTGAGTTTGGCACCCATTTCATCTCCATTTCATTTCAAACTTTTTTTTGTCTTTTTCCTAAAAAGTTTTTGTCTTTTTCCCAAAAAGTTTTTTGTCTTTTCTGAAAATTCAAAAAAATTTACTATTACAACTAAAATATTTCAACTCAAACTAACACACCAAACACCCTTTTATAATGACAAAAATAATAAAAATAATAAATAAATAAATAAATAAAATAAGATAAAATAAAGCAAACATTGTCAAGCTAAAATATAATATTGTATTTATGTTTGTAACTACTAACTAGACATATAAAGTTTTGTAAAACATACTTGATTTTTTTTCTCTCTTTTTTTTTTATTTTTTCCGCATCTAGAGCTGAAAATATGAACAGTTCAGACGGACTATCAGAGAGAAAGACTAGCCCACGAAATTAGGAACTTAGGTCGAACCGACCCATTATGCCCGGGCCGAGTAGCTCTTTATGCGTGTCAAAATGAACATCAGGTCAAAAATGTGGGTTATGAGGTGGGTCTATTTAGTATGTTCTATATTTACATCTCATCTAATCTTTTTTTTTTTTAACTGACGGAGATTTTTGTGTTAATGTTTTTAACATGTTGGCGTTTCAAGAAAGAAAGAAAAAGAGAAAGAAACTTGCATGGTCGTTGTTTTACTTTGTCAGTACGGCAAGTAAAGAAAAGAAGAAAGACACTTGTACGGTTGTTGTTTTACTTTTGTCAGTAGAGTAAGGGCTTGTTTGTTTCGTCATTTCATTTCAACTCAAACTGTACTTTTTTTGTCTTTTTCTTAAAAAATTTTTGTCTTTTTCCCAAAAAGTTTTTTGTCTTTTCTGAAAATTCAAAAAAATTTACTATTACAACTAAAATATTTCAACTCAAACTAACAAACCAAACGGACCCTAAGTATTTTTTGTCATCCAAGTTACATTTTTAACACTTGGATTTACGAGTGTTCTATCTTAAAAAAAACATAGCATATAATTCAAAAGTACTATTATTTATAAATCTCATTGTTAGAATTTAATTTTAATGGTCAACAAAACTTACTTCTCGAGTAAGCGGGAAAAATGCCCTTACAGAAGTATCCAAATGTCTAATTAGTTAAAGTTATTAGGGATGACATTTTTATGTACAGGTACCCACCCAATTAAGAACGGATATGAGAGATAGTATATAAGTGTGGAGGCGGATAGGAGGATTAAGATTGACCCCTCATGTGGGTGCGGGGCAGGGGTGGGGGAAGCTTCCCCATACCCACACCCACTCCACTTATGTTATCCAATATAAAAATATATTTTTGTATATTTATATATACACATAATTTGAATTGTTATTATTTTAATATTTTAGTTTTTTTCATGAGTTTAGTTTACAGATTCCTGGAGTTTGGATTTATTTTTAAGATTTCAGTTTCATTTTCTGTTAGATTTATGATTATGTTACTAGGTTTTATGAAAATTTTAATAATTTGTTTTGAGTATTTTTTTTTTAATTCTAAATGAATAAATAGGTAGGATATTGATATAATAACTACAGTAGAAATTATTCACCTCCACACCCGCATTAAATTAGATGAGTATGGAGGTAGGGAAAACATACCTATCTTGTCTTATCCCGTTGCCATACGGGATCTAAACACTTGACAATCACTTCTTATATTTAAAAAAAAAAAAAAAAAAAGATTTGGACCAAGAAGGAAAAGACAAAGATTGGAATAGTTTTTAATTTGATAGAAAAGGTAAGCACTAGTGAAATTGTTTGATCACAAATTCATATTCTAACTTTAGTAGGCAGAGCATAAATAGTTGTTTCAACCTTTTTGTCAACAGTTGTTAATTGGACCACCAAATTAGTGCAGTATCCAATACAACCCAAGGTCCTATTCCATCAACTAATTTTAAGCCACTGCCTTCGCAATAATGCTGCAATTTGATAAGATATTCTAAAGAATTGATAACTTCACTTTCAACTTTTTAAATATCAATTTAAGTTTTTCATATTTTTATTAATACATATACTTTTTTTTTTAATTTTTATGACTTATTAAGAAAATAAGACTTCAATATGATACATGCTATACTTGATTAAAAGTTCATTCTTAGAAGTTCAAAATGCTTATCATGATAAAATGCAGATACAACAACAACAACAATATGTATTGGTGGTACATAAAATAGAATACTTTCACCCAAAAAAAACAAAAAACAAAAGATAATGACATATTAAATATGTTATTGCTATAATTTTCTCTACTAAATTATATGACATTGATATTAGTATTTGATTTAGAGATTATCCAAAAAAAAAAAAAATTTATAATGATATATTTTTTTGAATCTGAGTGAAAAATTCAAACTCTATTTTTTTTTTTTTTTTTGGATAGATTATACCTGTAACTAAAGATTACATAATCATATTAGCCATTGTGTTAAAGGGGAGAAGCTGAAATAGGAAATGTTAATGCTATAAGAATAAGGAAACTAATGCTAATTTCTTTATTTCATTTTTCTTGTTTTTTTGAAAAAAAAAAAAATTAAGGAGGTGGCAGTTATTATTAATTATTATTTTTTAGTGAATCCAGGCATTGGCTTTGGCCTTAAGGTATCTGCTCTAATCTTTGGTAAAAGGAAACAATTGACTTAAAGCCTTCAAAATATCCTCGCTGATTTCAGAGACCCTAAAATTTTTTGGAAACAATTGACTTTTTTTTTTGTTTGTTTTTTGTTTTTTGTTTTTTGTAAAGGGGAACAATTTACTTAAGCCTTGAGGTTTCTACTCCAAACTTTGCTACAAAAAAAAAAAAAAAAAAGAAAAAAAAAAGAAAAAAGAAAAAAGAAAAAGACCAACGTTATGATTTGTCATACTTTCATCAATGCCAAAAATCTATCCCAAAGACCTCACATCATGTTCACCAATGCCAAAAATCTCTCTCAAAGACCTAATCTCTCTCATAGACCTCACATTGTGTTCACCAATGCCATAAATCTCTCTTAAAGACCTCACATCATGTTAAGCCTCTTAAGGGACGTCTATTAATGCCTATTTTTCTACTTTTCTTACCCCTCTACTTAAACCGCCTATTATAAAGATTTTAAATTTTAATTATTACCTGTTACTCGAAGACCTCACATCGTGTTCACCAATGCCATAAAATCTCTCTCAAATACCTCACATCATGTTAAGCCTCTTAAGAGACGTCTATTAATGTCTATTGTTCTACTTTTCCTACCCCTCTACTTAAACCACCTATTATAAAGATTTTAAATTTTAATTGTTACCTGTTACTCGAAGACCTCACATCATGTTCACCAATGCCATACATCTCTCTCAAAGACCTCACATCATGTTAAGCCTCTTATGGAACGTCTATTAATGTCTATTTTTCTACTTTTCCTACCCCTCTACTTAAACCACCTATTAGATTTTAAATTTTAAATTTTACTTGTTACTCAAAGACCTCACATCGTGTTCACCAATGCCATAAATCTCTCTCAAAGACCTCACATCATGTTAAGCCTCTTAAGGGACGTCTATTAATGTTTATTTTTCTACTTTTCTTACCCCTCTACTTAAACCACCTATTATAAAGATTTTAAATTTTAATTGTTACTTGTTACTCAGAGACCTCACATCGTGTTCACCAATATCATAAATCTCTCTCAAAGACCTCACATCATGTTAAGTCTCTCATGGGACGTCTATTAATATCTATTTTTCTACTTTTCCTACCCCTCTACTTAAACCACCTATTATAAAGATTTTAAATTTACTTGTTACTCAAAGACCTCGCATCATGTTCACCAATGTCATAAATCTCTCTCAAAGACCTCACATCATGTTAATGGTTTGTTTGGTGGAGTAGTTTGAGTTGAGATTTTTTAGTTTCAATAGTAAATTTTTTTGAATTTTCAGAAAAGGCAAAAAACTTTTTGGGAAAAAGACAAAAAACATTTTGAAATGAGCATTTTGAAATGCTCCACCAAACTAAGCCTAAGCTTCTTAAAGGACGTCTATTAGTGTTTATTTTTCTACTTTTCCTACCCCTCTACTTAAACCACATATTATAAAGATTTTAAATTTTAATTGTTACTTGTTATGCCTATTTTTTATTCCAAAACAATCCCTACAATCAAATTATTGTATTTATCTTTTCTTTCACCCACCAAACTACACGCACTAAACTAATTTTATTTTTTTTCCTCCTATATTTTCTCACTCATCAATCAAATCCCACGTATTTATTTATTTATTTCTTTCTTTCTTTCTTTTTTTCCTTCTCAATATCCCATGTTTTATATTCATCATCTTTTGTTTTTAGTTTTCGTTTTCGTTTTAGTTTATTCTTTAACGTTGCAACCATATCTAATTATAAAATAGAAATAAGATGAAATATTCTTTTCTTGTTATGATTGATGCAAAATATGATTAACAACATGAAAGGTCAAAATATATTAAACGAAGTCAAAAGATAAGAAGTTAATGAAAAAAAAATTATATTAAACGAATTCAAAAGATAAGAAGTTAATGAAAAAAATTATAAACAAACTAAAAAAAGAAAAAAGAAAAAAGAATCCACTCTAGAATAGAAACAATATCAAAGAAAATAATTGATATACAGAAATTGTGAAGGGAAAAAGACACTTTACTCTTTCCATATTGTATTCTTATGCACAATTAAGGCAAGAGGGTTTTGGTTTTGGTTTTGGTTTTTTTTTTTTTAAAGAAAAAACTAGGGTAAGTAGCGTATTTTTTAAGAGTGGGTGTAATGAATAGTTTTTGTAAACATTATTGTACTTAAAAGTAATTTTACCAATGAACAATATTGTAATAAAATAATTTATTAAAAAAATTGGGTGAGAAGAGTAAATTGGGAGGTGTCAATAGATCTCCGTTATTATTAACTAGTTTATGACACTCGCTTCGTGCAGAATATACAAGCCAAAAAAAAAAAAAAATTACGTGATAATGATGTGTCCACCATTTGAGTGACAACTACATAATTGTCATAAGAAAAGTAAAGAAGGGAAGACGAAAAGAGCCATTGACTCTTTTAAATGATATAAATATATAGCTTACGTTTGGCATTATATATTAAACTCAAAATTTTCATATCAGTTTTTATCTTTTTTTAAAAAGTCAACAAAAATTATTATTTATTTTTAAAAAGTTAATTAACTCAAACTTAAAAATTTTTACTCAAATTGTTTTACCAAACGGAGCAATAATGTAGATATTGCATGTTTCTAATTATTAAATCTATCAAAGTCACATTAAAAGTAAAAATATATGTAATATTAATAGTTTTTAATAGTTTTTGTTAACCGTGAAAATCTGCCAACTCAACTTGTCCTCACCATGTAGTACTCAAAGTTTTCTCTCCCGTAATCAAAAGCATAAAAAGATGAAACGCATAGATATTTATAGAAGTTCACCTCAATTAAAACTACATCCTTTTTGTATTCAGGGATGTGTTTCACTATTTTTTCAGAAAAGATTTCAAGGGATTCGCCAGAAAGTAGATATATATCCTTTATTGAGACAAGTTTACATTTTATCCCTTCTTCCCTGAGACAAATCGGTTATTGTCTTTGAAACCTAGACTAACCCATGCTTGATTGTGGCACTTGTCCTTGGACTTCAGTACGTTTCAAGTCTTTAACAGCTATTTAGCGGTTATGTTACCGCATTTCCCAAGACAGTGGAGTAGTGGTCTTTTTTAGGGGACGTTTGGTACACCAACTCATCTTATCTCATCTCAAAATTTTTTTTTGTCTTTTTTCCAAAAAGTTTTTGTTTTTTTCCCAAAAAGTTTTTTGTCTTTTCTGAAAATTCAAAAAAATTTACTATTCTAACTTAAAAATCTCAACTCAAACTACTCCACCAAACTCCCCCTTAGATTCTAATAGTCTCGACGTCGTCTAATGAAAATAAAAGGAAAATTGTCCCCGTCTCTAGCTTTAACTCACTTAGAGTTAGCCTCAATGTATAGAACATATCTGATTATCTCTCACAATAAATAACATTTTAGGCATTTTTCAGTTCTCGTAGTAGAGGAGATTTTCTCGTCAACTGAGATGTAACGGTCTCTTCATAAAGATATAATGCGTTGGAATAGATCCCTACCATTTCAATTATTTGCTTCATGTCCTATAATAAAATTCCCAATTAGAACAAAAAAGAATTAGTCTACGTTTAACATTTAAGTTTAGTTTGAACAAAACGATTGGTTTTTTGTCAATTTTACTGAAAATATTGATAAATATTATCACTAATTTATAAAAAGTTAACTAATTTTAATTTAATTTTAAATTCAATTTGAACGCCAAATGTACCATTAAAAAAAAAAAAAAAAAATCCCGACTAGAAGACGAGAACACCAAGTACGATTTGGTCATTAGCTGTTGGTGCCAAATCCCATCCCTCTAGGCGCCCGTGTCAATTTGACCTTCTTGTTGCTCATTTGTTCAAAAGCAACGTGACTATTGTCGGCCCAACCACTTCGCGCCAGCTCACCCGAAAACAAACCAAAACAATAACCCCAACCGCACCTGATTAATCCCCCCCCCCCTCGGACCCGATCCGACGCGATCGAATCCACCTTCCCCTTTTGGTCTCATCACCATTCGCCACCACCGTCTCCCATTTTACGGATTCCACTTCGCGTAAAATCGGACCATTTTCTCAACACACGCAAACAGAAAAAGAGAAATCTAGAGAGAGAAAGAGAGAGAAATCTAGAGAGAGAAAGATAAAGTCTTAGAGAGAGAGAGAGAGAGAGATATGAAGATCACGGCTTTGCTGGTCCTGAAATGCCAACCGGAAGGATCCGACCCGATCATTCTGACGAATGCGTCGGACGTGAGCCACTTCGGGTATTTCCAGAGGTCCAGCGTCAAGGAATTCATCGTCTTCGTCGGCCGCACCGTCGCCAAACGCACCCCTCCCGGCCAGCGTCAATCTGTTCAACACGAAGGTTCAACTTCCTCTCTCTCTCTTAGGGACCTTTTTTTTATTTATTATTTATTTTTTTTATGCCTTTTTAAATCGTCGTTTCTTGTTTTGGAATTGATTTCTTTGGTATCAGCGTAGGTTTTGGCAATTTAATGGGAGCTATGTTTTTGTTTTTGTTTTGTTTTGTTTTTTGTTTTGTTTTTTTTTTTTCAATGAATAAGTTTTGTAATTGATCAGCTTGAATTCCGTATGCAGCAGCGTAAAATTTTGAAAATTTCAATGGTTATTTGATTTATTTGATGAAATTTCGCGAGGTTTCAAGTTAATTCTGATTTGGGAGTTTCAATTTCGCCGAATTTGGACGTTATTGGATTACATAGAATCGATTTTGCATTTGGATCTTTGGAATTTTTGTTTAACGGAAATTTTTATCGCGAGCTGGATCAATTTGGAAATTAGCACGTCTAATCTCTTCGTGATTGTGTATTTTCCCCTAATTTTTGTTTGGTAAAGTTAGTTATAAATTGAATCATTTCGTTTGTTTGTTTACAGAGTATAAGGTGCATGCTTACAACAGGAATGGCCTTTGTGCATTGGGCTTTATGGACGACGATTACCCTGTTCGTAGTGCATTTTCACTGCTTAACCAGGTAACGATGTAATTTCGATGATTTTCTTCGATGCTAGTGCGTCCATGACTCCACAAAACATGCAATATTTGGTTTGGTTCCATGTTTTTAAAAGATGTTAGCTTGAGTATCTAGAATATCTTTACTAAGTGAATATTAGATTCAGCTAAAAGGCCAAAAAGTTACGTTTTAACCTGGAGCATGTTTTGTCCGTCTGCATCATTAGTAATCATTCGCTTGATAAGGACATAAAAATAAGGAAAATGATAGTATTCATGAAGAATCATTCACACGAAAATCACGGATTGATGAGATCAGATTTTTCCCCCCCAACTTTTTGGGGCTTCATGGGAGGCTGGGGAGAAGAGATGATAGGGTTAGTACTAGCTCCTTTTTTCCTTCTTCTATGGCAGCCACAGATTGAGCTTTCATTCTCTTTCGCTTCACCGACCTATCTCTCCAGCCTCGCCAGCCTCCCCAACCACCACCACTGCCACTACCGTCACTTTCCCAGCATTGCCCCATGAGACCTGCGTTCCCTTCCTTGCAACGGCATCATTTAGCTAAAGCTAAGATTTGTTCCGTTATCTCCAGCGTCAATTGCAGCGGAGTCACCAACAAGTTCATAGAGAACGTGGCGAGGACAACCCCAGGGACTAGTAGCTGAGATGAGAATGCCACTTAAAAAAAAAAAAAAAAACCCAAAAAAACAACCTTACCCCAAAAAAAAAAATCCCTACAACATTGAAACCCCCTAAATCTAGTATACAATACTATTGGTATTTTTAAAGGATGAGCGATGAAACAAATTAATAAAGATAAATTTTTAAAGCTAATAATATCTGGAAATAAAAAACTTAGGGTCCATTTGGGGGAACATTTGGAGATGGTGGTTTGAGGTTGGGTTGGAAATATGTGTTTGGAGGAAAAACTTTTGAAAAAGTTAAGTGATATAGAAAATAGTACAAAAATTTGAAATGTCTTGGGAAAAAAATATGCAAAATGGATATTGTCTTGTTCGTCTCGTCGTTACAAGTATTTTGATATAAAAATCATCTCATTTTGAAGAGATAGTTATGGACTTTTAAAGTTTGAATTTTTTGAAAATGGAAGAGAGAAAATTTGATTTAGAGTTGGGATTTTGAATTCTAGATGGTGTTTTGCCATTTGGAACTAGTGCCCCAAACAAGCCCTTAGATTTGATGGTGGTGGGTATGGTGTAAACAATAATTGCAGAGTCTATTTGGCATTTGCAATATATCCTAACTCTTAATCTGCGTTCTTTGAAAAAGTTAAAAAAAAAAAAAAAAATTTCCAACTTGCATTTTTCAACTGGTACAGCAACCTGTAGCTGTTGTAGTAGGAAGGAAATTAGGACCTTGGAGTTGTAGCAGAAAAAATGAAAAGGGTTCAAGGAAGATGGAAGACTCCTGCAAGGCGTGGGAGGGAGAGAAAAGAAGCCAAATGAAAATAAGGGAGAGGTTGGACATTTTGGTAATTTTATTGTTTATATGTATGGTTCTTTTGTTGACGTGCCCTATATTATGTTTTGGTGATGCGAATCACGAAATGAATTCGTGAAGCGTAGTGCTGCTCATAAGCAAATTTGGCCTTTATTCCTATTAACCGGGAATTAATACCAAAAGGGGAGTAAGGATTGACATTACCTTTTCTGAATACCTACATCATGTAGCCCTTATTATATTACAATTCCCAAATCCCGATTTTCCTAGTGAGCTCAGGAATACATGGGAAAGGGAAACGCTCCATTCTCATTCCCATACATCTGAAGTAAGCATGCCCTTCATTTTGAGTTCTGGGTGCATGAGTCGAGGGTGTGTTCTTGCCGGATACTTGGTTGTGCTTCTGTATTATCTGTTTAATTTTAATTATTTATTTTTAAATATGAGTCTGCTGAATGGATGTTCACAGGTGCTAGATGAGTATCAGAAAAATTTTGGTGATTCATGGAGGTCTGCGCAAGCAGATGGCACTCAGCCATGGCCTTACTTGAATGAGGCTCTACAACGATTCCAGGTACGTCGTTTTCTTACTCTTATCATTATCTGGAGCTAGAACTCCACTTTTTATTACCTTAATTTTCAATTGAACATATTCTGATATTTAACTAAAAGTTTGCTCTCTCTCTTTTCTCTGTGAGTCATGACTAAGACCATTTTTATTTTCTCATTCGTTTAATTTCAGGATCCTGCGGAGGCTGATAAGTTGATGAGAATACAGAGGGAGTTGGATGAAACAAAGATTATCCTTGTGAGTATACGTGCAATTCGGCATTATACTCATAATTGCGAATTTACTTTCTCTGCTACTGTATTTCCAAAATCTATAGCCTTTTTAATGTTGGATTTTGTAAATCCATGTGCTTCTTGAACATTCTTTATTTTTGGTGAGTCAATTTTCAAATTGAAAGTTGAAACATATTCATTTTCTGGTAAATTTTCATCACGATATATATTCATTAGTGAAAAGTTTTGCAATACATTATAGTCCTTTATATTTCCGCTGGCTCATATGTGTTTTGTTATTTGTTACAGCATAAGACTATTGACAGCGTGCTTGCACGAGGTGAGAAATTGGACAGCTTGGTTGAGAAGAGTTCAGATCTTAGTGCAGCATCACAGGTATCTAATTTATGTACTTATTTCGTCCCACAATGATACCACACACTTACAAGTGATATCTGGTTTGCCGAAATTTTGTGCATAAAAGCCCATTTTCATTCCGTTTCCGACTATCCCAATGTGTTTACTACTGTTATAGTGTAGAAGTATTCATCAGTCATTTTTAGTAAACTTGCATGTCACACAAATTAGAAACCTTCTTTACTTTGTAGGATTAGATTAGAATAGGATTTGTTAATGAATCATGAGATGAAAAGCGGCTGTGGTGGCTGAAAATATTTGGAATCTCAGTATTGTGCTTCTTGGAGGTTCCCGAAGTAGGAAGCTTTCTACGAAGTTCAAGGGTGTTCGAAGATTTAAATGTGGTCTAGTTGTCCCTATCGCTGACATAAGACTTGGTTTTGAGCTTTTCAACTGTCGTATTTGGATTGAGTGATTTTGGTTATAAAGCATTATAGCTTGCTTTCCCTCCCTCACTTCCTGACGCACACGTCCGCACGCACACGCATTGTGGTGGTTGATTGGAATCTAGTACTTCCATTTACAAGTGGTCACACGCAATATGATTGTTGGTGGGATCTAGTCCCTCCATTTTTACAAGCGGTCACGGTCCACTGCTTCAACAATATTATTTCTGTCTCTCAAGCTTTCATTTTTAATACTAAGTGGACAATGGCATCACTTCTTGTCGGGTAGGAAGGATTGTTGTTTATGTCAGTTACCGCTTTCACTAGAGACTCGCACCACTTACATCGGTCTTGTGTCGATGAATTTTAAATAAAAACTATAGACCGCAATGTTTTTGCCAGTGAGAATCTGATGATGGTTGTTTTTGAATCAGATGTTCTACAAGCAGGCGAAAAAGACTAATCAGTGTTGTTCCATATTGTGAGCTTCAGAGGAGAGCAGCAAACGAGCAATGGCGGTGCCTTGTACGTTGTCCGAGTTGATGATGACAAAAACAGTGATTGTGATATGTTAATACCATTTATCGATTGTTTGCTTTGAAAGAACTCTCTGGAATTTCCCTTGTTTCTCTTGTGGACGGAAGATCATATATGACCGAATGTCCGTTATTATTATAATGTTAATCCGAAATTGGTTGACAAGCTTAGTTTTCATTTCTGTTGTGTGTAGTATTGTAATCTGCGTAACATATAATATAGACTGTTATTCTTTTGAATCTAGTCCATCACTTCTCTCTTTAATTCTATTTTTTTTTTCCCCTTCTCTCCCCTTTTTCTATGCAGATTCTACTTATAGCCCAATATCTGTATCGAAAAACGTTAATGGGATTTTTACTTCTAAAAACTGAGGCTTTATTTACCTTATCATCTCATTTCAACTCAAACTGTATTTTTTTTTTGTCTTTTTCTCAAAGTTTTTTTGTCTTTTCTGAAAATTCAAAAAAATTTACTATTACAATTAAAATATTTCAACGCAAATTAACCAATCAAACGGATCCTGAATTTCAATGAAATTGCATTTAAGTCCTTTGTTCATTGTAGAATATTAAGGAACTATTTTGTATCATTAGAGATAATTGAACTGAGAAGAAAACGACGCATACTTCAGGACAAGATTGCTTTCTATCGCTTCCAAAGAAATTTAAAATGGATTGCTTTTTGAGCAAGAGAAATGTGTGAAGAGTGACGTAGATTTCGAGAAAGTGAGAATTCAATTTGAATTGGTTTTGAATGGAGACTTTTGCTCCAAAGAAGGAACAGCTTGACACCATGAAATTAATGAACGTTTATGGACAAATCGTTGTGTGAGCAAACGGACGAAATGTTCAAATACGACAGTACAGGGTAACCCCACAGATTTTCAAGCTTAGTTGTCGCCGTCGAATGCTGAAATCCAAAGTCATTTTCTTGAGGGTTAAGAGAACAACATTCATAAATTTGTGAGTTAAAAAAAAAAAAAAAAAAAAAAAAAAAAAAAAAAAAAAAAAAAAAAAAAAAAACCTACTTTGAAGATAAGGTTCCAAAATGGACCCATATCCTTTATCTTGGATTCCATTTCTTTCCCCTTTTGCAATTCTCTTCTTGTAAAAAGTCGATTTCAAAAGACAGAAAATCAAAATTCATTCATGATATAATACCAAAAGAACAAAATATCAAGCCAACTTCAAAACAACAAGTACATGAAAGAACTAATAATAAACTTTTCAAGCCTGTAACGCTATTGAACATCAAACTTTGCATACAACTACTAATATTCACACTCGATAACATCCATTCATTGAGACACTGCAAATAGGATTCAACGTCTTCATTTGTAATTTGTGCACTGAAACCCCAAAATGCTATTTCATAAGTTCCTATTTTCCAAAGATGGATTTGATCCACCAGAAGCCCTTAGTGTCCTTGGGGCCTTCCTCGCCTTCCGGTGGAGGATCGGTCTGTTGGGTCTTGTGGAGGTTGCTCACATCGTAGCCCTCATCTTTGGCCCTCTGAACAAGCTGGTTGTATGTTTCATCATCTAAATGGTTCTGCCTGGACAATATCTACAAAGCAACAACCAAGAAAGAGTTCAAAAAAGGCGATTGAAAACTTAATTCGATGACTGACAAGTCTAGAACAATGAAGATATCTAAAACCAAATTGCAAAGAACATTACAGAAGGGTTTTGGCTCCACTTGTACATCAAAACTTTTACACATGACTATAAGGGCCTTTGCTTTGCATAATACTCGTCCTATATGTTACCAATAATTCATATGGGTAGTCTTGTAAAAGCCATCAATATTGATACAATCCTACGCTAAAAATGACTTGTAAAGGTATAACATCAAATATTCATCTGTCACATAATAACGTTACACCTTTCTAAAATCATTGTTTTATTAAATTTTTTTTTATTTTATTTTTTATATAGAAATTTCTAAAATCATATTTAGATACAGAAGCATTGTGTTACTATCCTTTTAATACCTTTGGTAGGAGTGTAAATTGTTTGGAAGGAAAGAAAAGAAAGAGTAAGAAACTAGGGAAGGGACTCCGAATTCTTAAAAACATTCCAATCTTGATCCGAAAAATTGTTGGAAGGATTACATGTCAAACATCTTTAAAAATAAAAATAAAAAACAAAAATAAACCACTCCCTCGTTTCTCCTTCCTAACAAATATACCCTTAAAGTCTATCTGTAAATATATAGTATTTAAAAAGAAAAAGTGACAAGAACAACTCATATCCAAACCAGAGGTTTTATTTTTTATTTTTTATTTTGATATTAAATTGGTTAGTAACTCTATATTCTTTCCACAAAAGATACTATCTTTTTAGTAATTAGGCATCCATAACAGACAAAGTTTTATCTATAGAGAAGAATGTTTCACCTTTTGAAATCAATCTTAGTGTATATATAATAATTAAAGAAAGGGTGATAAGAACAGCCCATATCTAAACCAGAGGCCAACTTCACTCTCTCTCTTTATCTTTTTATCTCTTTTTTTTTTTCCTACCAAAGATATTGTTTTTATAAATTAGTTATAAGATAGCAGAACCCAATTTTCCACTGTTATACATATAGCAAAAATATGCATAAAAAAAAAAAAAACACTATATTTCAACTCTAGCAAAAGAAAATAATAATAATAATAATAATAAGGCCAGAAAATGTAAAAATAGCATTACCCAAAGGTACTTCCTGGAAGGCTGGCCAATGAGAGCGACCTGGTAATCATCATCAATGTACAAAACCCAGTAATCACCTGTAATAGGGATGATGGGCAAGAATGGAGGGACATAGAACCTGACTTTGAGCTTGGCCTCATCACTTTTTGGGTCAGCCTTGTAGGCAGTTCCTTCTATGTAACCCCTTTTGCCGTCACTCCAAGTCTCGTTCAACACATTCACAGTTCCGTCCTCGTTCAGCTTGTAAGTCGCCCGTGTGTTGACTCCATTTTTCGGCTGAAACCTCGACGGGAACGAAGCAATCTCGTACCACCGTCCCATGTACCTCTCTATGTCCAGACCCTTCACCACTTCCATCTCTTTCTTCGCCATTCTCGGTTTTCTCACACTAAAACTTTCTAGAGAGAGAGAGAGTAAGAGAGAGAGGTTTTTGTGTTGTGTTTGAATTCAAGTTTTGGGGCAGAAGAAGATTGAGAGGGGTTTTATCTTTTTCTGTTTTGCCTATTTTGGTAGCCTTTTTGATAAGGTGGGGAACTGTCTTGTCGTTTTGAAGACGACGTGGAGATCTCTGGGCCTTACACGTGTACGATTGGGATGCCCGAAGTTTATGGCAGCTTCTAGGATGTTTTTTTCCCTCTGTATTTTTTCTTTTTCTTTTTATTTTTTGAATTGGGAAATTAGTAAGATAAATTGGGGGGCATGATCTGGGCAAATGTTACAGGTTTCTCGAATTGTGTTAACCATTACAAAAATCAGGTGAATTAAATCATTAAATACAATAACTGATTTATCATATTTTAGTTGACCAGAAAATTATGATTTTAATTTTCTAAAACAATTTATCCTTTCTTTCTTTTTTTTTTTTTTTCCCAAAACAATTCTATCATTTTATTAGAAAAAGATCAAAACAGACCATCTAGTCTAATTTACTAATAATAATAATAATAATAATAATAACAATAATAATAATAATAATAATAATAATAATATTATTATTATTATTATTACTTCCTTGGTTTGAAGAAGTCCTATGCTTGGAGAGGAAGAAATGGAATGGTGATACAGTCCAAGAGATTGGCAAACTTAATGAAGAAGGATAAGAATTTGGAGTTGTCTGCCTCTATCATTGTTAACATCTTATAATTCTTGTATATATCATTATCATTGTGGGAAAAGAGACCTTGTAGATTTTCACATCTACAATCAGAAGAAATTCGAATTAATAAGAGAAAAATAATAATTGAATCTAAAATTTAGGATTATTGATCACCGTTAATAAAAATTTATGTCACGTATTAATTATCATAACTAGAAATTCAAAACTAATGCATAGAAGTAAATATTAACGGTAAAATTTTATAAAGATTCATTCTAGAATGAGTTAGTCCTCTGTAATTGGAGCTTTTCACTATATATGAAAGTGAATTCAATGGTGAGTATAAGCGATTGAAGGGAGTAAGAGTCATCTTTTCCTTGATACACCGGATTTGGGTCTGATTTGTAGAATTAAACCCACTATTAAAGTTAGTGGAGTTGATCCCACTTTTCTAAAGACATGAGAGTTGATATTTCACTTTTGTAATGTGTACTTTTCATATTGTCATGATCTACTGATTGTGTGAACCTTGACACGTGGAGGGTTAAGATAAAGGACGAAGTCAACACCAACAGAATAAGAATACAACCTTGACTGTCGAGTCCAGATATTGTTACCAAGTTGATCCAATCATGTAACAATTGAAAAAATTAATTACGATATTTAGATAATTAATTTGTGTTTAGCGAAATAATCTTAAATTAATTAAACCGGTTAGAATATTTTTTCGATGATTAAATGAATTACTAGAAGTTATTGTATAACCTGTAAACTATGACAAATTGTAATTTGGCCCCAGGATGTTAGGAAATATTAAAATTAAATCCCAAATGGATTTAATGAACAAATAGATATTAATTGCTTGAGTCAATCATAAATAACTATAGAAGATGTTTTATTTTTACAAAATCCCGAGTAGTAGAAGTAATTAGAAAATAAAGTGTTACAAAGAATTGAAATTAAATTTGAACCAAGTAGGCTATTTGGTTAGAAAACTAGTAGTTAGTGGATGAGGTCCAATAGAAAAAAGGCCCAATTACTTATTTTTCCATTTTTATTCATTTTCTCTTAAAAAGAGATAATTAGATAAAAAAATTATATTTTAAATATCTTTTTATAATTTTACCTAGGTTAAAATTGAAGTTGTTAATTTTGCCATGATCGGCCTTTGATTTCTTGCTATTGATCTTTGTTTTAGTGGAAGGGGAAGTGTCTATGGCGTAAACGAAGGCTCCGTTTGGTAAAATAGTTTGAGTTGAAATTTTTAAGTTTGAGTTGGTTGATTTTTTAAAAACTAATTATAATTTTTATTGATTTTTCAGAAAAAAAAATAAAAATTAAGATGAAAAAGTACAGTTTAATTTGAGTTAAACCTAACCACCAAACGGAGCAAAAGTAGTGGTCATCCTTTTTCACACGGGAAAACTTCTCTCTCTTTAACACGACACATGTTTTGCAGCGTATGCATGTAAGCCTACTTGCATAAGACGGTTGACAAGTGTATGCTGAAAGAGAGTTTGTACCAGAAAATTGAGTGGAAGCTTGAAATATTCAGCAGTATAGTCAGAGAAAATAAATATTGTTTACTCAAAGTGAGGCAGAAAGGTAAATTTCGTATCAATAAAAAACTTTGAGAAATGTATTTTTAAAGATATTTGCATTTGGATGTAACATTAAGACGGTAGAACTGTAAATTTATGTGAAAGAGAACGTAAAATATAGTTTAATTTTAAATGTGAGTGATTGAAATTGTATTAGTATTTATGGGCAAGGCAAATTACAAGTTTGGGAGTGAAAAAGTGTGGCTGGAGAGATTTTTATGAATTTTATAGTAGTCAATCTCACAGGGGGTTGTATTTGTAAGTCAAACGGAATATGAAACACAACAGAGAAAATGAGTTCTTAAAATTGCATTCGTATTAAATTTAAATGCGAGTGATTGAAATTACATTAATATTTTTAGACGGAACAAATTGTAAGTCTATGAATGGGAAGTGTAATTGGAGAGTAATGCATGAACATCATGTTTGTCAAACTCATAAAGGCTGTATACCTAAGTTAAAGTTAATGTGAAAGACAATAGAGAATACATAAGTTACAGAAGTTTTCAATTTTTTTTTCCTTTAAAAATCTATTTTTAAATTTTTTTTAGGCTTGCACCTAGCCTGCAGCAGGTGTCATTTAGGCATTTAGGATACCCTTTCTAATCTGATCATTCATTTTAGATCTAGTGATTCTATATTAACTGCCATATTTCAATAAAAATTGGGAATAAATAGAGTCCGGTGGAAGTAAGACTTAAACAGATTCAGTAATAATAAAGAATGATATTCAAAAATCATAAAATCAATCTTTGATTTAGATTTCATGTTTAAAAAAAAAAAAGTATTTAAAAAAGTTATATGTGCAGGTTAGGAACAAGTTTCTCATCAAAAATCAAATTTAATGAGCGCTCTAAGTTCAATATTCGTTAATTGTCATAATTCTTTTTGACCAACTATCCAATTTATTTTAACCGTCTGATCCGTATTATATGTTTAAAACAACTATAGCCACCGATGGATAAATATCATAATATTCTTTAAAACCACGTTCATCTATGTATATATATATGTGTGCGCGCGTGCAAAAGACAACCATGTCCCAAACCTTTCATGCCTTTACATGCTTTTTAGAGTGAGAATGGAAGTTATTTAGGTATGGTTTGATCCTTCTTTTGACAATATATGTAGATCTCAAATAGAGAAATTATAACATATAGTATATTTAATTTGTACTTTTGAAAATTATGACATGTTTTTTAAAAATGATCAATTATAATATATTTTTACAGGTCAATATTTGAATTTTTGAATAAATCCTTAAATATTTGTAATTAACCATATTAGATTTGAATTTATTTTAGTGAGTATATAGTTAGTTATTTAGTTAATATTTTGAATTTATTTAAATCTTTAAAGTTAACGTTTAAATTTGAATTGTAAAGTATATTTAGATTTGGAAACACTCTTTAATGTGAATATTTGAAGCTAAATTCATTGTATTACTCACTAGTGAATTATTCTCTTTTTTCCTAATCCATGAACGTAATAACATTATGTTAAATTATATCTTTCTGTTATCTTCTCCCCTGTTGCATTTTTCTTTTTTAATTCAATTTTATTGTGTGTAAATACAAGCTCTCAAGTACTATGTATGTAGACCGAGAATCATAGAGTAGTAGACAACAAAAGTCATTAGTTACAATAATGATGTACTAGGTATGGAGATTGAGAGGTTAAGAAGTTATGGAATACCAAATGTAAAGAATAATCAAAGTAAAGATTATTGAATTCATGATGGTATTAAAAAGATCAACATCCACACAAACACTTCCCTTAATTGTTCATCACAAAAGCGAGCCTAGTTGTGAGAAGAGAGAATCCATAATAGAGTGCCTGAATTCATGGTGAACCTAGTTGGGTGTGCGTGAGCCCAGCCATGAAACTAGATCCGCCGTGAGCCTGTATACTCACGAAGATAGATCCACCACAAATTTGTTGTGAACCCATTCATGCACCCATATCTAGCAGTAGAACTAGCCTTCTTGTTTAGTAACAGCGTATATAAAATTAAGTCACATATGATAATTTCATTTTCAAAAATACGACAAAAAATTGTTTGCTTGATATATATGATCAATGAGCTTGTAGATAAAAGAATAGATTTTTCGTGCGGACTTATTTAAGATAATTAATTTTGAGCGTGAAAAAAAAAAAAAAGAAAAATCACAAAATATTTTAGAATAAATTTTTAAAATAAGAAAAATCAGCCCCCATTCAGCAAAAGGGGTGTTTGGCATCCCATTTAAACCATTAAACTCAAACTTTTTTTTTTGTTTTTTTCTTAAAAAGTTTTTGTCTTTTTCTCAAAAAATTTTTTGTCTTTTCTGAAAATTCAAAAAAATTTACTATTTAAACTTAAAAATCTCAACTCAAACTACTCCACCAAACAGCCTGATAATATAACTCCGTCCTTACCTATATATGCTACCAGCCCAACCGCGTAAACTCAAATCCACCACGAATCTATTGCACACGCTGTACGGCAAGTATAGCACCCCTTCATGGCTCACTCCACCCGCCACTTGATGTTTGCAAAATCCAGAAATATTTTTTGGATTAATTACAAAAATTCTCCTTAAGCTGTAGTCCTTTTAACACTTTTCCCTTCAAATTTTAAAACATAATTTCCATTTCCCAAACGTAAAATTTTTTCGATTGTCATTAGTTTTTGAATGGAAAAACTCATGTAATGTGCTCATGACAAAGAAATTATAGGGCACTTTAATAAAAAGAAAAAAGAAAAAGATTACCATGCAAAAGAGGGCATTTTGTTTTTTGTCTTTTTTTTTTGTTTTTTGTTTTTTTTTTTTTAAGTTAGTCGCTTTTATTTTTATTTTTATTTTTTAATTTTTACAGGGTAATTTTGTTTCTTAACAGCGATTAATAGCTTTCACATTTCTTTAATTTCTTGAATGAGTTTTTTTGATATTCATTTGTTTTTAATAGCATTAAACTCTTTATAATATTAAAATTTAAATTTATTTTTATAAAAATTTTTATTCTTATTCTTATTATAAGGGTAAATTCATCATTTAACACTACAAAGTTAACTTTCTTAGACCAGGAACTAACATGTAACATTTTCTATCTAAAAATTAACAGAAGGGAAAATATTTTACGGTTTGAAATTTGGAGGGCTAAGTGTTACAAGGGGTATTATTCAAAAGAATTGAATTCATGGGTGTTTTCTATTTTTATTTTTGAGAAATTATACTAAGTGACAGCATTTGAGGTGTGGAGTTGATACATAACAAAGTCTAATAATATTTTTTAGAATATCAAATTTTCAAATTTGATCTATATTTGTGGTCAATTTTACCTTTTAATTGACCTTCTTCACGTTAACATAAGCCCTATTATTCTCATTTTTAAAGTTATGTTTAAATTTATAGTTATTGTGTGAATTAAAAATCCTTATTTTTTCCCTTAAAAAAAACCTTCTTTTATGACAAATGTATCTCTGTTCAAAAAAATTTTAAATTGTATACATTAAAAAAAAAAAAATCAATGCTTTGAAGATAATAAAGAATATCATAATGATAAGTCTAGCATTGTACGATGATATCATATAGAAATATAATGTATGTATACAAGCATAATGATAGATTTATCATCATACAATTGACATATATAGTAAGACAATGACATGAATACAGTCTAGCGATACAGAATGATATTTTCTGCATATCTATATATATACACGATATTGATATATCAACGACAATAGGTCTAACAATATACAATGATATATACTACTCATAATAACATCTGACAAGACTACATTATGTCATTACGATTTTGGTGGTGTAATTAAAATATAAAAAGTTATGAAATACAAGGATCATCATTTGCTACTCTTCAACCTCTAGTTTCTATATTTTACCAGTTGTCTAAAAATCCTTTTTATTTTTTCCAAAACCTACTGGAGACTAAGCGCGACGGGAAGTTGTTTGGGATTCTTGAGAGCAAAAATAAAACGACGACAGAGGAAATTGATGTCAAAAGACACCTAAACGACATCAAGAAGGGCAAGCAACAAAGAAAAAGAAAAACTATAACAAAATTGAAACGATAGTAAAATTACTTTAAAACAAGAAAAATGAAAGATCAATATACATACATACATACATACATACATATATATATATATATACATATGGAGTGAGATAGAAGTTTCTTGACGGGGTAAAGCTGAATTATACAACTGGTTGATCTTAATCTACCCCAAATCATTCTAAATATATGTTTGAATCAACAAAACAAATTATTATTATTAATTTTTTTACTTAGGATGTGAGATTCGAATATGCACTTTAAATAAAATCAGATGTGATATTATAGATAAGTTTTACCTGCAACAACAATCAACAAAACAAATTAGAACTTACCTTTCTTCCAGCAAAAAACAAACAATCAAACAAGCAGAGAACTTTCCATTCCAAGAAACGACAAAAAGTACTACTTCAACATCCCTGTCTTTGAATCATACAACACGCATTGTAACACTTCTTTGTCTTCATCAACTAGTTCTTTGTCCGAAAATGATAGGACCACCACCAGATCTACCTTTTTTTTTTTTTTTTTTTTTTAA
This sequence comes from Ficus microcarpa, assembly GCA_025413485.1. Lineage (NCBI taxonomy): Eukaryota > Viridiplantae > Streptophyta > Magnoliopsida > Rosales > Moraceae > Ficus > Ficus microcarpa. Next base: position 15,538,962 of record CM046376.1, read on the forward strand.
AAGCAAAAACTAGTTCTTCATGACTTGTGATCCAGCACAAACATATGGATGATGCCAGGGCCGGCTCTAGCAATTTTGGGGCCTTAAGCAAATATTCTTGAAAGGGATTTTTTAAAAATGTATTTTCAAAAATTAATTGTAAACTTAATTATATAAAAATTCATTTAAAACTAAACAACTAAAAAAGAAAGAAAGAAAAAAAAAAAAAAACTGTTAAAGGATGTTTACTGCATTCGAAAATTATAGCACTAAAAATGTTTCATAAGTAATGTCAAAAAGTAGTTGTTTCCAGCCAAAAAAATAAAAAATAAAAAATAAAAATGATTTGCCATTTAAAGTTCAAATTAAAGCCTAGAATGTACAATGGAAAAAAGAGATTATAGGATATCTCATCATTTTCGGAGGCTATAGTACATTTTAATACAGAACCTAGGATGATACTTTCTATATTATATTACTATATTTCAACTTTTAAGTATCCATTCTACTTCTTAATTTTCCAAAATCTTTATCTATTTAGTCTTTTTTTTTTTTTTTGTTCTTTAATTTACATAAAACATATATATGATACATATATAAAGATGAGATTAATTTGGGGCCTTTATTTAGATTGGGGCCGTAGGCAATTGCCTAAGTACCCTAAAGGTACGTGTGGTAAGAGGGAGAAACGGTGGGAGGGAGAGGAGTGGACGAAAAACACAAATCTATTGTTTGGTTAGAAGGAAGAGTGGAGGGAGAGGAGAAGTCGAGGGAGACTTTATCCCTTTAGGCCCACCATATTACATCCTTCCATCAGAGTGGAGGGAGAGGAGAGGTCGAGGGAGACTATCTCCCTTCGGGCCCATCATATTTCATCATTCCATCAATGGAAGGATGCAAGTTCTCATTCCCATTTTATTTGAAAAAGACCATTTTAACCTTAAAAAAACTATTAACAAATTTTATAAAATGGACAATTTAGTAATTAGACAAATAATCATAATCAATCCTTTCAACTCTTCCTCACTCTTATCAAACAACATAAAGGATTTATACAATCCTCTCTATCCTTCAAATTCTTCATCCCTCCAACTCTCTCCATCTTTCCTACTCTCGATCCATCCTACCAAACATAGCCAAAGGGTTGAGCCGGCTATGGATGTTGCAACAACATCCGAGCCGACTACCTTTACATAAATAAGACAAATACCCTTCGATATCATTCTTGTGTAGATTCGGACGTCCATTTCATCCGCTATATATTCCTGCCGGATCTAAGTATCAATCTAATAGGGTTCCGGCCGGCGCATATACAAAAAGCAGATGATATAATAAGATGTTGCCGTCTTCGACAGTAAACTGCTGCCATAGCAGTGGACGATTTCCGGGCAGTTGTGAAAAAACACTGGAGGATTCTGTTTTCTTTGATGAGGGAAGACGAATTTTCTAGTTTGCCCTTTGCAAAGCAATCACTTATTTCTATGACGAGCTAAGTAAATTATAGCGCACAATTTTTTTCCAAGAATTCTAACTTTGTGACACGATGAAGGAGGTGATTACTCCATCTTACTAAACCCTGGCTAACAAATCACTTTCTACAATATGTTTGAACATCTTATGGCTGAGAGAGGATGTGTATATAATACTCGCTTTGTTTTATATATATATATATATATATATATTTTTCTAGTAGGTTTATGTTTTTATTTTATTTATTATTATTTTTTAATATAAGTTCTAATAGGTTTATGTTTCACATTTAAATATAAGTCTTCCAATAACATTAAATAAAAAAAAATGCAAGCTTATTCTAGTAGTACAAGTAGTCCTTACTTTCTCGGTTTCCTTCTAAATATTTCCCTTTTTTATTTTTGGCTATGACGATGGTTTTTCCTCTTTTTTTTTTTTTTTTGGGGGGGGGGGGGGGGGGGTGTGTGGTTTCTATCTTTCATATTGAAATTTAATCGTCCCAATAAATTAAAAAAAAAAAAAATTTTCAAGCTTATCCTAGTAGAGTACGGTAGGGAAGTACTCTTTACTTTCTCGGGTTTCTTCTAAATATTTGTCCTTTATTATTATTATTATTATTGCTATAACTTGGTATATTTATGACAAGGAATTTGGAGAAAATTTTTTTTTTTAGCTTTCTTTTTTTTTTTTTTTTTTTCCAAATTTAATTAATTCTGGACGGACAAAAAACAAATAATTATAAGGAAATTTTAATTACGAATCTAAGAATCCTTTACGTATAGTACGTTTTGTCCATGTCCATGGCGAAATTTGAAAAATCCTATTTTCAAAGATTCACTTCTTAGTTATGCTTAGAGGAGTTGAAAATTTATTTTTTGAAACTAAACATAAAAGAGAATAAAATGACATAATATTTGATCTCCTAAACACTGCATATTGTTCTTCTAAGCTGTTGTTGTTGCTGCCTTTTTTTTTTTTTTTTTTTTAATAAATCTTTATCATTTCAATTTCTATAATTTCTATTCAAATATTTTAATTCTCCAATTTTTGTTTTCTTTTTAGGTTAAACATACAAACCTACTTCCTCTTGTGTAGCCACCATTAACTGTAAAAACTCATTTTGCGTTTTCTATTCCAAAAGCGAATATCTTTTGCTTGACATATATTTCATCGTTTGTATTCTGTATAATTTTTTTTTTTTGGTAAATTACTAGGTTGATCCTTATATATATATGTATATATATATTTTTTTTGCAGCAAAAATGCTCCTAAATTATTAAAATATTGTTACAGTTGTCATTTACATTAATTTTTGGATGGAATACGTTAGTTAATATTACTTTTTGACCAAATTACTAATAGATTCCCTTTACATGTTAATAGAAATGACTTTTCTAGTAACATTTTAATAGTTTAGGGGTATATTTTGTTCTTTTTTTCATAACTGGAATGAGTATAAATTATTAAAAAGTTGCTACAGTAGTCATTTCTGTTAATTTTTGGATCAAATCCGTAGTTATTAGCACCACTTTTTGACCAAATTGCTAACAGATTCTATTAAAAAAATTAACGAAATGTACTATTGTAGTAACATTTTAAAAGTTTAAAGCATTCTAACAACGAAAAAAAGTTCAGGAATCAAAGTTGCACAAGGTCAAAAGTTTAGAGACAAAATAATCAATTTATCCTCTTTTTTCCAACTATTTCATAACAAAACGTATCCAAGTACTCTATGTTTGATTGGTTGGCAAACTTAGCTATTTGTCCAGTGTATATATCTTTAAATTTTCAGTCCATGACAAAGAAATTAAACTACATGGGAAAACTAGATTTTCGTATCCTTTCTTGCACAAGAAAAAGAACATGCATGCCCAGCTAGTGGTTTTAAAAGTAACAATGAACAAAAGAACGTCAATTATTTGAAAAGGCAAAGGTTAAATTTAGAGAAGAGTTCCATAATTAAAGGGCTTCATTATTTGGTCTACAATAACTAAAACATAATTATGACATGGAAACGCCATGATATAATTACAAAACATCTATCACTATTTTTTTCCCCTCCTTTTTGCTGAATGAAAAATTCATTGCATGCCAAGGACATGCAAAAGGCATGCAAATAGACCACGGCACGAGTTATTCTAGATCAAGTGAATTCGGTGTGGCAGAATTTGTTGTACTTTATACTTTCTCCGTAGTTGTTTTTGGCCATAAATTGGTTTACCAAAAGGATGAAACGCTGGAAATTGCACTTGATCTTGTTTCTTAACCGTTGATGTTGTTTGCTAAGAATTGAGAATCTATAGACACCGTTTGTTCAAAATTGTCTCTTGTAGTTAAAAGGGTTTGTATCTGAGCATAATTTATTTTATGGTGTTTGTTTTTAAGATGGAGTGGTCCATGGCTCTAATCTCACTGCTAAAGTTAACAATATATGATTGACTACTTAATACTCAAGCACTAACCCCTCAAGGCCATAAGTAGACATCCAAATGCTCTTAAGGTAGAAAGGGCAAAATAACGTTTTTTAAAATAGTTAAATTGAAATATAAAATTTTAAACATAATAATAAATAGTATAATCAAATTTATAACCACAAAATATCAGGAAAAAAAAAAAAAAACCCTCGTCTTTCCTTCTCCATCTCTCTCTAAACCCATTCCGAGGATTTATCATAAAATATATATTATAATTTATCACATTTTCAAAAACTTATTATATCCTTTAAAAGTACTTATTAAATATATTATTCGCTACAATTTCCTTTTTCTTATTTTTGTTCAAACCATATTGTTTAGTATTGGAAATTTTAGTCAAGGTCTTTATCGTCCAATCCAATACTCTTTGGTGCGGTGGTTCATCTTCCGTTTCTTACGAAAATAAAAAAATAAGAAAAAAATTGAGTGCTTGAGGAAGAATTGGATTTGGTCGAGATGCACCATCAAGCGATACCATTGGTAATCCACCTAAAGCTAACGCATAATAAAAAATTGAAGAGAAATGAAAGGTAAAAGGGTTTAAAAAATTTGATCTTCATTTTTCACCACCAATGTTGATTCCTCGCATGTTGAAGTGCACTTTTTACTTTAGAGAGTTCTACATGTTCTAATGAGGCAAAGCCTTTCAATAAAATTGTAGGAGATTTTCGTACTAAAATAAAATTTTACTGTTGTTATTATTATTTTTTTTAAATAATTGACCCAAATAGTCTTTGAACTCTTTAAAAGATGATGGTTTGATCTCTATTTTAATTTTTTTTACTAAGAAGATCCTGAACTTTGAAAATGTTGGCCATTATAGTCATTTTCGTCCAAAACCGTTAAATTTCTAACGGAATCGTGCTCAAGTCATAATTTTTATAATAAAATACCAAAATACCCCTTAATTTTCTATTCTCCTACTCACCTTCTCCGTCAGTTTTTCTTTTTTTTTTTTTTTTATCCCCCTCAAACCACAAAACTCCAAAGCCAGAAAATTAGTTCTTTCTTTTTCTTTTTTTCTCTCCCCCCCCCCCCAAAAAAAAAAACACAGAACACCAAAACATAAAATTATTTATGGGCAGCCAAACAAAAACCCAGATACGCCAAGAGTAAGGGAGGGAGCCATTAGAGGGGGAGGGGAGAGAGAGAAAGCCACGCCACCGAGCACCCCCCTTCCTGAGCCCTGCGTCTCGATCTAGGTCCATGGGGTGGAGAGAGAGAGATAGGAGATGAATTTTAGTTTTTATTTTATTTTTATGAAATTACTTATTGTTCGATTACTAAAATACTTTCACAAATTAGATCACACACATTGCATGTGACTCATTCCGTTAAAAATTTAATGATTTTGGACTGAAATGACTATAATGGTCAAAATTCTAAGAGTTTAGGATCTTCTTGGCCTAAAAATAAAAAAATAAAACAGGAACAAAACCATTATCTTATAAAGAGTTTGAGGATCAATTAGGCCAATTACTCTTTTTTTAATACGATCACGTTAAAATCATAGCATAAAATGATATATTTATGAAGTATATTAGAAGATCGAATAATACATGTACAAATTTATTAAAATTTAGAGAAGATATTCAAAATTATCCGAACATAAAGAATATTAATAAGAAACAACATCAAAAGAAAAGAAAAGAAAAGAATCTAATGTGTGATAAGGGTGAATGGACCCACTGACAGTGGGTCTTGCAACCCACAGGGAAAACTCCTCTGGTAATGGATCTCATATTCTTGATACTGTTACTTGGGAGAGAAGTATTGCATTCTAAAACAATAACGTTTAAAGACTTATGACAGGTGGCAGAATTAGATCCAGAGGTTAGAAATGATTTACTGCGAATAAGATAATCAGGATTAGACTAAAAGATCATCTCCTATGCACTTGCTTGTCTATAAATAGAGGCAAATGAGTTGGAGAAAGGTACGCTTTTCTGGATTTCTCTATCGAAGCTCTATCATTTTCATTCCTAAGACTTTACTCAAACAAATACTGACCTGATCATTCAGAGAGTTTTCCCTGGAGGAAGCTTATTCGTTCCATAAGGTGTAGAGATCATCAGTATTAAGAATAAAGATTTGTATTCACTGATTGTGATTCGTACAGGAAATTGTCCTAACTAGGGCCATCTATGTTTAAGATAGAAAAGCTTGATGAACCCAATTGCTAGGTGATGGAAACGAGGGAGGTTTTCCATTTTGGTAGAAGAGAAAGAAAACGAAAAAAGAAAATATCTAATCAAATGCATTTTACAATTAGAAACTCACAGAAATTAGAAGATGAAGATAGAAAAAAGGTCAAAATACGTATTTTACTCACATTTGCTTTGTCAAAAATTTTCCATCCACTTTTCTTCCCATTGTTGGAAGGACATAAAAGTGGTGGACACCCATGGATTTTCTATTTCCCTTCTTTTCCAATTTCCTCTCTACCAAACAACTAATATTTTCTCTCCAAATTCCCTCTTCTAATTTTCTTCCTCTCCCTTTTCCACTCTACCAAACAAAGGATAAGAGAATTGTGAGGAATCTTGATGAAGTGCTACAATTGGAGTAAATAATGCCTAGTGAAAAAGGATTGAGAGATTAGCCAACCTATTTGTAATGACTCGTGCCTCCCTTTGGTATGATATTGTCTGCTTTGGGTCTTGTGACCTCATGGTTTTGCTATTGGGCTCACTCCAAAAGGCCTTATACCATTAAAAGGTGGTTTCTTTATTTATGAACCATTATATACATCCATTTTCAAGTGATGTAGGACTGCACAGCTTACTCATTCCTCATAGGGATTGATGACTGTCACAATCATTCCTCCTTTTGGGGCTCAATGTCCTCGTTGGCCATGTTGGAAAAATCGGATCCGGTATTGGAGTTACGGCGCAGCGGAAGTTTTAAAAATTTTATGCCGTTTCCGGAAAAAAAACTCATAATGCATATAACAATAAATTAATTCATGATCAAGCGTACCTTATTTCTTGGATTCCGGAATTGCTAGAGCGTTTGACCAACGTGTCTTCTCTACTATTCTCGAGTTCCACGTCTCAGAGTGTGTGTGGGCACACGTTCTATGAATCCAAGCGACCGGTAATACTTTCCGAAGTCTAGATCATTCCTTCTCAATTCCGATGATCCTCGTTGAGAATTTGATCCAACTTCTTTCTTCAAAACTACAAAACAAGAACCAGTTAACCTCCTATAAAAAATTATCACTCGGTTTAACCTTCCTCGCAGTTTTGATTCAATGGAATTTTCTTTCCTTTTCTCTCTCACAAGAAAACCGAATTTTTGATGTGGAAGAAAAACAAATTTTTTTTATTAAAAAAAACGTTTTTCTCCTTTAAAAAAAATCAAAAATTAGTTTTTCAAGAACTCCTAGCCTTTATATAGTATTCCAATCCTTTTCAAAATTTATCTCCTACTTGAAAAATAATTAATAATTATTTTCCGGATAAATCTTGAACCAAAAGATCATACAACTTTAGGGCTAGATTCATTGAACATAAAAAATAATTTTCAAGAGAAAATCCCCTTTAAAATTCGGCCACAAAGTGAGAGAAATCTTGATTGGTGGTTTAAATTTTAAATGAAGAATCTAGACTAGTCAAAAGATCCTAGTCCTATCTAGATTCAAACTTCTTTTAAACCTTTTCGAATTTAAATAGGATTAACATATTTGAATAAATATTTTCCATAAACATTATCCATATTAATTAGTTTAAATTAATGAAATATTTTAAATTTTCTTTCCTCACAAAAACCATGCACCTATTTAATTAGGAAAGAAAAATTCATGAAATAATCTCCATTATTTAAACCAATTAATAATTAAATGTTAGGAATATATTTAAATAATTTTGAAACAAAATTTTCTTCCCTCCATACAATTAAAAAACGTGCATCACTTTTAATTAGGAGAGAAAAATTTTGTTTTCCAAAATTCAAACACAATCTTATTTTCAAAATTCAAATTAACCAATCACATGTTGACAAATCATTTGTCTACAAATTTCACATGTCTAATCCTTTCTGGATTGCATGTTAGAGAGTACCATGTCTTAATAGACATTACAAAATTCCATTTACAATTTACCGATCTCATTAGGAACAAATCCCGAGACGCTTCGTGGAACTATATGAGCTAATAGAGGGACCCGATGGAAATATGTAAAGAGGCTCCTATAATTGTGAAAAATTAATCCTAGATTAATTATCCATCAATTATCAACTTCAAAACTATTCTACTAAAAGTTTGAAGCTGAACTCCTGTTTACATACCGTATTACGAAAGCTCTCTCATGTAGTGCTTCTTCCATGATTTATTCATCGCTTGCTTAATCCCTATATGTTATCCATGATTGAATTAAGGACTTTTTCCGTTTTACCTTTTCAATCATTTTAACTTAAAGTATAATTATTCTCCATTGAAAGAACCACCAATTGTAAAACCATACAATTGGAAAACCACCAGAGAACACAAAGTAAACCGATGGCCAAGATCTTGTTATATTATCTTTCAATCCCCGAATAATATCTTTAAGTAGATAACATTTACTATCATTAAGATAGCTATGGATTCCGTATCTATGAATCTTGATTTCTCCATCCATAAGTCATGCACCCAAAACACAAGTATGTTGACCATGAATTAACAGTGTCTCACCTTTAGTGCATCAAAGTACATAAGTCATGGATGCGAACTCAAGTAATCATTTCAGGATTAAGATTAATGCCGGATGATAATCAAAGTATCATTGATTCTTATAAACGGAATTATTAAACCGAATCAATTAACACTTTAGGTCTAGTCCAATATCATACTTTAATACTGGTATATATTAAAGTTTCTACTCGGAACCTATCCGATGGTCAAGACAAACTATCCCTCCAAGGAAGTAGACAACCTTTACAATCTTATCATGAATAAGATCCCCAAATCTTATTCCGTTGATTGCGGACTATTTATTTAGACTGTTATCGAATTACCACGTCTTTTATGCATACCCCATATACATATGGTGATTCGATATATTACCAACAGCCTAAGAGTATTTTATGTTTGCTCAAAATAATCATACAATCAACAAATAAAAGTAAATAGGACATAACTTATTAAACATGAATAATTTCCTCTTATTTATATCAAAATGTCATATTTACAGAAAATCCCTAATATTGATTTTCTCTCCTTAGGGCACCTATAGATCCCAACAGGCCACACTTCTAGTTAGGTGTAGGCTCTGATACTATTTGTAATGATCCGTGCCTATCTTTGGTATGATATTCTCCGTTTTGAGCTTTGTGCCCTCAAGGTTTTGCTCTTGGTCTCATCCTAAAATGGCTTATACCATTAAGTGGTGGTTTCTTTACTTATGAACCATTATATATATCTATTCCCAAACAATGTTGAAACAAGGTAATTTTTATTATGAAATGTTGTGAATCCACACAGGAAAAGTTGGAAGCAACTTTACAAGGAAATATGGCAGAAGGGCCTAGACAATCTGATCCACTTGATGAAATCAAGGAGGAGAGCATGCCTCAACCGGAGAAGGGAAAAAAAGAGGATGAAGATGATAAAATCATCATCAGTGAAGAGGATGTTGAACAGCCTGCAGGCCCAGCCAAGGAGGCCAGCATCACTGACGTGATTGTTACGAAGATCCATAAACTGAAAAACATATTCATTAGAGTAACCCTTAATTTTAACTCGTTTCATATGTCATTTATAGATCCCTAAGAAGAAGAGGGCCAGACTATCAAGACTTGGCCAATGGCCAACCGGATCTAGGACCAAGGTTGGCTCCCCGGCACGTGAACCGAGTTAGATTATTTATGCCCTCCCACTGGGTCTAGCAGATGAACCTCCACTTGACACGCTAGAGGAGTTCAGGGAGTGGATCAAGAAAGGGGTGTTGAAGAAGACTCCTTTAGGGTAATTTGTTTATAACTCATAATTGTCCATTCAAATTGAAGTATATTGAAGTATATAATATGTTAATAACATCATCACCACAACAAATATTTGTTTTTTAGTGAACGGCCTCCCCGATACAATGCCAAGCATGACACATTAGACAGACCCCATGACCTCGGAATCATGACGGTGGAAAAAAAAAGTTGGTTTTATGAATTGGCAACCTCCCCTGTTTGGCTATGGGATGAAGTAAGTGGTGTTATTAATTGTTTTGTAATCAATGTCGTGATTTTCAAGTCAATTTTAACGTGAATAAGGTACATTGTTTGATGACCAGCTTATTTACAATACATTGCTTTTGTTTTGTGTATGAAATACATTGACGTAGCCTTTTACTATTTGAGGAAGAAGATCAACCAGTATCCCAACTTAAAACAACGAAAGGTGACAATGGTAGACATGTTTTTCAGTACAAAAGTTGGTGCAATGTGGCTTGTCTACCGGGGGTTCACCAGGTACATTTGATTGGGGGACCTGTGAAACTTTACTCAAGATCATGCTTGGCTTGTCTGTCCAGAGTGGGTCGTTGTGATTTGATGTGAACATTTTGCTAATACCATTAAACTTGGGTATGCTGAAACATTGGGTATTAGTAAAGCTCAAACTGACAGATTAGACAATTGAGGTGTATGACTTTATGCAGTATGAAGGCCCTCACAATGAGCAGGTCCGAGAGGGAGTGGAATGTTTATCTATGTTCATCCCATTGCTGGCTGGTCATCTCGGTTTGTTCAATTTTAAACCACGAGAACCTCCCGGAATACACCAAATATCGGTCACTATCATGAAAGATATCCCTCAACAAGCCAATGGATTGATACAATTGTTACAAATGTTTTGATTATTTAATGTTGCCTGTGATGCTTATGTGAATTTTGTCATTTTTTATTCGTGCAACAGGGGTGACTATGGCATGTTTACAATTAAATATGCTGAATTCTTGATAGAAGGAAGGGATGTCAGGTATTGGGTAATTCATGGATGGATGGAAATGTTTCGAGAGTGGCTAACATGTTACTTGTGGGCTCATGCGAAGCGCAAGCTTGCAGGAGCTTATAAAAGTGATGAGGAGCAGGATATGGACTAAGAGCATGGAACCACACCAAAATTTTGTCTTTCCATTTAACAGACTGTAAATAGGAACATTTTTTAATTCCTTGTATAGCAAATTATTTTGTTGTGATTTTTATATGGAATTTGTTGTAAACTGTGAAAGTTCACATGACAAAATAAGCATAGGGACAGAGGTCATAACTATTATGACCAGGTGGTCATAACGGTTATGACCAAGTCTCTAAAATGCCCATAAGTGTAAAATACATAAATTTTTATTTTAATTTATAATTTGATAATTTATATGGTATTTGTTGTAAACTGTGAAAGTTCACATGACAAAATAAGCATAGGGATAGAAGTCATAACTGTTATGACCAGGTCTCTAAAATGCCCATAAGTGTAAGATGCATAAATTTTTATTATTTTAATTTATAATTTGATAATTTATATGGTATTTGTTGTAAACTATAAAAGTTCACACGACAAAATAACCGTAGGGACAGAGGTCATAGCTGTTATGACCAAGTGATCATAGCTGTTATGACTAGGTCTCTAAAATGCCCATAAGTGTAAGATGCATAAATTTTTATTATTTTAATTTATAATTTGATAATTTAATGACCTGTTATAGCAATTAACTCATATTTTAAATATAGATACACCATTATATAGGAAAAAAGTGGTCATTAATTCGAGGAGTTTGACATAGGGAGAGAGGTCATAACTGGTATGACCACCCGGTCATAATAGTTATGATCAGATCTCTAAATTGTTGGTCATAAGTGTAAGATGCATAAATTTTTATTTTAATTTAAAATTCGATAATTTAATGACCTGTTATAGCAATTAACTTATATTTTAAATATAGATACACCATCATATATATAAAAAAAATGGTCATTAATTCGAGGAGTTTGACATAGGGAGAGAGGTCATAACGGTGATGACCGTTACTCTTGTTCACGATATAGAGTAGCGATCACAACCGTTATGACCACCCGGTCATAACAGTTATGACCACCCGGTCATAACAGTTATGACTGTTACTCTTGTTTACGGTATAGAGTTGCAGTCATAACCGTTATGACCACCCGGTCATAACAGTTATGACATGAACAAGAGTAGCGGTCATAAGGTACCAGTCATAACGGTCATGACTTAGTTTTATATCGTGAACAAGAGTAACGGTCATAACCGTTATGACCGCTCGGTCATAACGGTCATGACCGCTATCCATACCGTGAATAGGAGTAGCGGTCATAACCGTTATGACCAGACGGTGGTCATAACCGTTATGATCGCTCGGTCATAACGGTCTTGACCGCTCGGTCATAACGGCTATGACCGTTACTCTTATTCACGGTATGGGTAGCGGTCATGACGGTTATGACCGAGCGGTCATAACGGTTATGACCGTTACTCTTATTCACAATATAAAACTAAGTCATAACCGTTATGACCAGCCGGTTATAACAGTTATGACTGGTACCATAATTGGTATAGGGTAGCGGTCATAACGATTCTGACCGTTACTCTTTTTCACGATATAGGATAGAGGTCATAACCGTTATGACCGTTACTCTTGTTCATGGTATAAAGTAGCGGTCATAACGGTTATGACTGCTAGGTCATAATGGTTATGACCATTACTCTTGTACAAGATATCGACCACTCGGTCATAACCGTTATGAAGAGCCGGTCATAACGGTTATGACCGTTACTCTTGTTCACGGTATAGGGTAGCGGTTATAACCGTTATGACCACCCAGTCATAACAGTAATATTTTTCTCAGTCAGTTTCGTGGCTTTGGACATTTAACGGGTTTTGAAGATTTTCTGACTTTCACAGACTTCCAAGCGGTTTATAAAGGGATTTCGTAGTGGTTTCGGGCGGTTTCCGAGGAGTTCCGGTCGGTTGCAACTCTTTCTCTCTCTAAATTTCAGTTTTTCTCTCTAAAATACTATACATGCTGGTTTGGAAATTTTTTTGGGGCATGCGAGGGAGATGGGGGTAAATTTAGAAATTTGCATACATTTAATGCTACTGGGCCCCCACAAAACTAACGTGACAGTGCTAGAACTGAAGGGAATAAAAGTGGTGCTATATTTAATATAATTTATTTCATAACTGTTATTAATGAAATTAACCCTATTTTTACCAAATGGAAGTAATGATTTTGACTACAACGAGAAAAAAAATTATTTGCATTTCATTTGATAAATGGTCATTGTCATAATCACTAACAGGAGTAACAACCGGGGTTCTAAACAACTAATTGAAGTTTTGATCACATTTGAGAGTTGAACGAAACTGGTCATTTCCATAATGACCAAAAAGTCAATTTTATTATGACCTATGTGAGAATATAAAATTTAAAGAAATTGATGAAACAACATGGGTTTTAAAACAGAAAATTGAGTTGTCATACGTTGTGTATAATGGGGAAATTACATAGATTTGTCTAACTTTTATTTCGCCTATCATTTGAGATTATCTCAAAACTGGTCATTTTCATAATGACCAATCGGTCATTATCATTGTGTCCATTGTGACCATCTGGTCATTCTGTAACGACCCGACTTTTCGAACCGTTAACTAGCTTACTTATTCTTATTTAATTTAATCTTAACACTTATTTATATGCGGCTCTAAAAAAATACATTTTTTTTTGGTATTTATACTACAAAAGTTAGAATTTCTAAAAATTTTTAACTGAGAAAATTAAAAACCTCTAGCAAATAATTATCCTATTCAAATTCGTATTTAAATAATAATTAAAAAGCTAATACTTCATGTTGATTAAAACGAAAGAGTCTAAAGTCTTTTTCTCGTAGAGTACTTATACTAATTTAGTAGTACCAAAACATTGGAACATAACTATAAATATAATCGTTACAAAATAATTTAGGAAATCTAAATGCGGAAATTAAATTCGTGGTGGTGTTCTACTCCCTTCTTTCACCGCCTTTGCACAGCTTCGCTTGTCCATAAGAACATCTAAGTAATAGGCTGCTTACCCCGCGTTACCTACAGCACGAACACACATACGTATGAGCTTTCGCTCAGCAAATATAAATAATATCTCACAAAATATTTTCATAGTCATATCGTCACACGTAACATCAAGAATGTTCCAAAATGCATGTGATCATGTGTGTTCATTTATGCTTCATTATACACATGTTTTGTCTACTTAAAGGCCCCTATGTCGTACCCATATGCGCGCAACCAATGGGGAGTTAGGAGAGCGACCCTCTAACAGCCTCCAAGGTCATATCTTATAACTTTCATTATTATCATATCCTCTCACTAATTGGAGGTTGGTTCGACACTTAATCCTATCTTTTATTAGCCTCATTCTTATTATTTGTGACAATGTGTAGATTTACATGTCACTATGTATCTATCATTACGGCATACATATCTATGAAGCATGTCAATCATATCAGTGCAAGAGAATTTATGCACATCAAATACTTAATCAAAGTAATACGTATAATTTATATACTCATCATATCATCAGATCAAGTCATAGCAAACGTGGAGCATCATCAAAAAAAACATTTTGTTTCATGCTGTAGGTGAGGTTTATACTTACTTGTCTTATATGCTTAACTTCCGGAGTTGTATATCCTACAAAGCAGATTTGAGAAATTGTCCTGATTTAACAATATCTCATTATTAGATAAAATCATATTTATGTTACTTTATTCAATTATTCATTTATTTTATAAACTATAGTGAACTTAATTTACTTGTATCATAATTAACTTTAACAATTAATTCTTATTAATTATTAAGTATTAAAATAAATCTCTACTAATTATTATTTAATTAATTTAATTAAATTAATTATTTTGACTATTTAACTAATCAATTGATTAATTAATTGATTAACTAATTAATTAAATAATAATTAATTATTACTTTAATTAATTGAGTAATTAAAATTAAATCATATAATTTTAGTTGACTTGATAATAATTAAATTGTTAATAAGTTAATTATGTTACTTAAATATTCTTTCTCATATACTAATTAATAATTTTTAATTCTAATATTAATAATTAATAATTTGATTAATCTAATAATTAATGTTTGATTACTTTCTAGTTAATCATCCCTAATTATTTTGATGATTATATCAATGATTAATGATTAATAATTAATGATTAATTAATTTATAATTAATCATATATTATAATTATATAATTATTTAACATAATAAACTTGATTTTCGTATATTAACTCTTATAATTAATTAATTAATTAATAATCAGTTAATTAATTAATTCATTTATTAAATCACATTTAATTATGTATTAATTAGTTAGTTAATTAATTAATTAATTAATCAATCATGGTGATAAGGAGTCACCTAAGCGTATACCTCTCTTTTATTATTGGGCTAGTCCAATCCTCTTAGTTATGTTCATTTAGTTGGACCAAGGTAATCTCATGGAATAGGCCTAGTAACCCTCTAGTGTACTTTATAGCCCATTAAAACTTGTGATTAAATTTATGAAATTATGATTTTTCACATTATTTTGTCATACACTGAAAATTAACTCATTTCATAACTAAATATATTCATATGTTATGACTTATCCTTATGTCACATTTTATTGTTTAATCGTTTTATCGATGTAGGATTTTAACTTGTAAGATTTATTTAGATTTGAGTATAATTCCGTTTTGGACACTTGATGACTTATTGGAAAGCTTGAAACATATAGTTTTGGTCTTTATAATTTGTTTTCCAAGATTTCAAGCATTTCAAACATTAATGTCGACGTTTTTCCTAAGTGTCTTATGGTAAAATCTCGGATTTCTAGATTTCAATACAATTTTAAAGGATTTATTAAAATTCATGTACGCATCCGTTTTAAACACATGATATCTCATTTTGAAGCTTGATATGTCTACTTTACAGTGGTAAAGTTATTTCTTTTAGTACTTAAGCATTTCATACCATAAACTTAGATTTTGTCACTGTTGTTCCCAGGTTTGTACCATAAGTCCAGATTCATGGGTAAGATTAGAAAATCCATAACAATTTACTTACAAGTTCAAATAAGACAAAAGATATGTCATTAGAAAGTTTATAATGTCTATTTTATATAGTAAAAACAGTTTTATAAAAAGTTATGGTTTACTAACTCAAAGTCTACAAAACCCGTGGCTAGTCTGTGTCTCGGAGGTTCATTTTTTTTTCTCTATTTTTGTGTCACAACTTCAAAGGCACATAACTTTAGACATATAAAAGCAAATCAAGTGATTCAAAAGCCTAAAATAAAGCTTATCCTCTGTAGAATCTTAATATATAATTTATTTTTCATACAAAAGCTTCTAATACGTGCTATATCACCACAACAACTACAACCTTCAACAAAGTCCATAAATCTTACCGAAATGCTTCGGGGATCCTTCAAGATCTCGAACCTCCCAAGTTCTTCTCAAAGCTTTTTCCTAGGTAAGAAAAGTCTAACATTAAGATCATAACTAAACATCATGCTTTAGTTCTCTCAAACTGACTAAAACACGAAGAATACCACTAAGTTACCTCTAATAGAACGTCCTCTAACACTGTCTCACACTTCTTCGATCTTGGTGACGGTGTTCCTTAGAGCTTGAAAATGGATGGAGGAGGGTGCTTGAGGAGTGTTGAAGATGGAGAGTAGTATTGGTGGTTTTTGGTTTTGTTTAGAGCTTGGTGGTGATTAGAGAAGCTAGGGTTTTTAAGTTTGATTTGTGTGAGAAAGAAAATGGGATGTTAGGGGTTTGTGCTAAGCCAACTTTAACCTTGAGAGAGTTGTCTTTTGACAGATGAAATTGAAAAATATTAGGCTGAATCAGCCCTTGTATGGCCGGCACTTTTGGGAGAGTTTTTGGGTGAAATTTTGGTTCAACAAGGTGGAGACAAGATGTCACTTTCACTTGTCTCTTCCTTGGGTCAACTTGCCAAAATAAACTATGTCATCTCTTACATGTGGTTGCATGCATGCACCACTTTCCCTTTCACTTATTTGTTCAATTTTCTTCTTGTTTCTTGAACCAAAAATCTGGATCCCCCCTTGGCTTCCCTTTTTTTTTTTTTTTTTCTTTCTTCCAATTTCCACCCTTGATCCAAAGTTGTCCTCTTTATTCTCATCCATTGGATCTTCCATCACACCTATCCTTATCCTAAGTTTTCATTGGTCACTTATCATCCAAGGTTTGGCCATTGATTTGCCTAGGATTCCCTAGCATCAAATCTGCACTATTGATTTGAAATTAAGCATAATTTTTATTAATCTTTCACCTTTGGATTTTCTAAGAGTAAATACTAATAATTCATTTTCTATCCATGTGACATATTAATTCCCAATCATGCTCTCAAAACTTGACTATTAATATGATCAAAATAAATACTAAGATCATTAAATCGACCTACTAATAAAAATCGGGATCTTTCCGAAAAATTATCGTTATCCCTCTAATACGACGTAATTAATTTTTCGTATAAATTTTGATGTCGCTCATCTCATATTTTATGTATTTGAAATTTCTCATTTACATAGAGAAACTTAACATTGTTAAATCATCGACATCATCACACCGACAATACATATATTATCAGTCATGATCTTGAAATTTGATATTCATCAAAATAATTTATTAAAAGCATATTAATGAAGAAAATCCATAATAATAATTCATTAATCAAGTTTATGAATTTCTAGGGCATCACACATTCTCATTGTATATAATGGGGTAATTACATGGATTATGTCATCCTGTCATAATCACTAATAGGAGTAAAAACCACGGTTTTAAACGACAGATGGAAGTTTTTTTCACATTTGAGAGTTGAACGAAACTGGTTATTTCCATAATGACCAAGAGGTCAATTTTATTATGACCTATTTATGAATGAAAAATCTATAAAAATTGATAAAACAACATGGGTTTTAAAACAGAAATTTGAGTTGTCATACGTTGTATATAATGAGGAAATTACATGGATTTACTTAACTTTTGTTTCACCTATTGAGATTATCTCAAAACTGGTCATTTTCATAATAACCAACCGATCATTCTCATTGTGACCATTGTGACCATCCAATCATTCTCATTGTGTATAATAGGGAAATTACATGAATTATGTCATCCTATCAAAATCACTAACAGGCATAAAAATCAGGATTCAAAACGACAAATTGAAGTTTTTTTCACATTTGAGAGTTAAACAAAACTGGTCATTTTCATAATGACCAAGAAGTCAATTTTATTAGGACCTATGTACGAATGGAAAATCTATATAAATTGATGAAATAACAGAGATTTTAAAACAGAAATTTAAGTTGTCATACATTGTGTATAATGGGGAAATTACATGGATTTGCCTAACTTTTATTTCGCCTATCATTTGAGATTATCTCAAAACTGGTCATTTTCATAATGACCAACCGGTCATTCTCATTGTGACTAGTTTTGAGATATAATTCACCTCTCTATATATGTCATCATTTTCCCTTCCTTTGTAACGTAAATATAATATTGACTAACTTGTTGCTGTTTTGTACAGGAATGGATGAGGTTTGTGTTTTTATCAAGTATAATGATCAATAGGACGACACATTGAGATATGTTGATGGCGAAATGAAGGAAATATTGGCGCCCTTTACCGCAATATATATTGGTCTTATTGAGTTGGTCAGAAATGTTATTGGAATTAGGGACCTAGAAAAGACTATAGTCATGAGATATGCTTTGAACCTAGAATGCCTCCTGTGAGAATACAGTGTGATACTGACGTTAAATTCCACACACAATTGAAGAAGAAGGATGTTCATGTGCTCAGCAAATTTCCAATTAGCATCGATGTATTAAATGAGTCTACGGCCGAATCGATGCCACCGAAGGTAGGGGAAAGCAACCACATAGACATTCAGCCTTCTAGGGAGGGTGGACAGAGTGATGAAGCCATGCAACCTATAAATGACAGTAATCTAATCATCCTTCCTCCTCGTCCTCCTTATATCCCTCCTCCCACAATAGGTCTGGATTTACACACTGAAAATGAAATTGAAAAGCAATATCAATTATTGATCAATGAGTTATGCACGGACCATGATGATTGTAATGCTAGGGAATTAAATGTTACGGATGCTGCTTGTCATTCAAATGAGAAGAGTAATGCAACAAGCATTGGCGCCCATTCTATTATCAATACTACTAGAACTTAATCTGTTAATGTACTAAGTAGTGAAAGTTTATCTGGCTCAGTAGTTGTTACTGATTTTACACCTGTTACATTGCACAGAAATTGTATTTTTGAGAACAAATAGTTACTACATTACTATCTTTATCACAGTGCCATAAGTAAACACTACCAATTCAAAGTAAAGAGGTCGAACTCTACTCTATTACACATGATATGTATAGATAATTAGGGATGTCCATGGCAATTGTGTGCGACTAAGATGAGAGGTAGTGAATTTTTTGTTGTGAAGAGATACGATGACATCCATACTTGTTCAATTGAAATCGTTCAAGGGCATTATCGTCAAGCCAAGAGTTGGATGATTGGGGAGTGTGGTAAGACAAAATACTTAGATCTGACTAATACCTCATATAGACCTCGAGAAATTGTGCGAGACATGCAGGACGAATTGGAGTGTCTTTCAATTATCTTAGAACATGGCAAAGGAAAGAAGCTGTATTAACCAGCCTGAGGGGCGATGATGCAGAGTCATGCAAAGGTAATTTCCCTTATTCAGTTAGATGTTCATGACTGGCATTATAACTTATATATTTACGACATGGTAATTATTATTTAATAATTACAGTTCTGCCCGCGTGGGCTGAAATGGTTAAGAGCAAAAATCTTGTATCTGACATTCACATTGAGACAGACTAAAAAAATTGTTTAAAATACTTCTACATGTGCTTAACTGCTTCGAAGCACGGTTTGCCTTATTGTCGTCCAGTAATTGTGGTTGATGGATCAGTACTAAAGGCTAGGTTTGGAGGCATGCTGCCTGCAGCATGTGATCATGACGCAAATGGCTCCATATTTCCACTTGCATTTGGTATCGTTCCATCGGAAAACAATGAATCATGGAAATGGTTCTTCGAGAAGCTAAGGGATTCAATCGGCACGCGAGAGTCTCTTGCTATTGTGGCTGATAGGCATAAGGGTATCGAATATGCAGCCAACATTGTGTATTCAGATGCTGCCTTCGGGATATGCGTCCTACACTTGGCTGTAAACTTGAAGACTAGGTACAAAGATTTCAAAGGCCCTTTGAAGACTTATTTTGATGGTGCATTGAGATCATATCTTCTAAGTGAACGCCAGCGTCATATGAAATCCATCCGTAGTCGTAAACCCGACATGCACCGATACCTTGTACAGGTCGATCCTATAAAATGATCTCGAGCATACTTCAATGGACGTAGGTATGCAATCATAACAACCAACATTGTAGAGTCATTGAACAGTGTGGATCGGAAAGCCAGGTTAATATCAGTTGGATTCTTGGTAGAATGGTTCATGAAACTACTACAAAGATGGTTTGTCGACAGATATGAAGAGGCTCTAAAAATAACATCGAAATTGGCCCCCAATGCAGAGAAACTGATTCGCATAAACTTCTCATTGGGACTAACAATAACGGTATATAATAACGACCACATCATAACGTACGGTATTCGTAAATTTTTGTTATGATCGGTAATTTTATAACCGACATTGCCCTAATGTTGGAAATGAGTTCGAATAAACTAATGTCTTAAACTTCCCTTTGTTACAGCCATGGCCAGCTGACCAGTTTGAGTACGCCGTCACCAACAATGCTGCCCAAATCTGGATTGTTGATATGAGCGAAAGGACCTATATCTGCAGACGATTTCAGGTCGATCAAATTCCTTGCCCTCATACAATGACCGTCTATAACCACCAACGAATTGATCCATACAATTATTACTCTAATTATTACACGAAAGATTATCTCTGTGCATACTATGCACATGTAGTCCATCCGATTAGCAGCGCAGAGAGCTGGGATATTTCTGAAGAAGTCAGATCACAAATTTTCAATCCTCCCAATACAAAACGTGGTCCTGGAAGGCCACGGGCTTGTAGGATTTTGTCCCAAGGTGAAGAACATGAGACTATTCGGTGTGATAGATGTAATGGTTACGGACACAACTGATAAACCTGTACTAACGCAGTACCTTTATGCATACGTCCGACAACAAGGTCCCAGACATCGTTTATAACTCCCAGTTCAATTATGTGATGATTTTATCAGTCATTTTACTTTTATATTGTAGAACATTTTTAGTATAATTGACATTATATATTTATGTACTTTATTCTAAGTACGTATAATGTGCGTTTATGAAATTAGGTATCAGACATAATGTTAAAGCAAAGGTCAATCATGTTAGAGCAAAGGTCAATCATGTTACGATCAGATGGTCATAACAGTTATGACCAGGTGTACATATGGTGAAACAAATGAATTTCTAATTGCTTGCGGGATCAACCTGTATTTTAAAACACATATGGATAATATAACACGTAGTAAAAAATTGAAGTTAAAAATTTATTAAAAAAATAATATAATCTTACATTTTTGGACATTTTAGAAGTAAAGATAAATTATGTTATGACCAGGTGATCATAACAATTATAAACAGATGTATATGTGATGAAATAAATGAATTTATGATTGCTTTCGGGATCAACCTGCATTTTAAAATAAACAGAGATGATATAACATGTAGTAAAAAATTGGAGTTAAAAATTTATAAATAAAAAAAAAACACAATCTTACATTTTTGGGCATTTTAAAGTAAAGATCAATCCTGTTATGACCAGGTGTTCATGTGGTGAAACAAATGAATTTAGGATTGCTTTCAGGAGCAACCTGTATTTTAAAATACATAGGGATGATGTAACACATAGTAAAAAATTGGAGTTAAAAATTTATTTAAAAAAAAAACATAATTTTACATTTTTGGACATTTTAGAGTAAAGGTCAATCCTGTTATGACTAGGTGGTCATAACAGTTATGAGCAGGTATACATGTGGTGAAACAAATTAATTTAGGATTGCTTTTAGGATCAACCTGTATTTTAAAATACACAAAGATGATATAACACATAGTAAAAAATTGGAGTTAAAAATTTTTTTTAAAAAAATAACATAATCTTATATTTTTGGGCATTTTAAAATAAATGTCAATTCTGTTATGACTAGGTGGTTATAACAGTTATGATCAGGTGTACATGTAGTGAAACAAATAGAATTTAGGCTTCTTTTCTAAATCATACTGTATTTTAAAACACACACGGATAACATAACACGTCGTTAAAATTTGGAGTTAACAAAAAAAAAAAATAAAAAAACACTCAATCTTATAGTTTTAGACATTTTAGAGTAAAAGTCAATCCTATTATAACCACCCCGTCATAACAGTTATGACCAGGTATATATGTGGTGAAACAAATAGATTTTAAGCTTCCTTTTTGGATCATACTGTATTTTAAAAACACACACTGATGACATAACACGTCATTAAAATTTGGAGTTAACAAAAAAAAAATTAAAAAAAAACTTAATCTCACATTTTTGGGCATTTTAGAGTAAAGGTCAATCCTGTCATGACCAGGTGTACATGTGGTGAAACATATAGAATTTAGGTTTCTTTTCTAGATCATAATGTATTTTAAAACACATACGGATGATATAACATATCATTAAAATTTGGAGTTAACCAAAAAAAAAAAAACTTAATTTTACATTTTTGGACATTTTAAAGTAAAGGTCAATCCTGTTATGATCAGGTGATTATAATAGTTATGACCAGGTGTACATGTGATGAAACAGATAGAATTTAAGCTTCCTTTCTGGATTATACTGTATTTTAAAACACATACGGATGACATAACACGTCATTAAAATTTGGAGTTAACAAAAAAAAAAAACATAATCTTACATTTTTGGGCATTTTAGAGCGAAGGTTAATCTTATTATGACCACCTGGTCATAACAGTTATGACCAGGTATACATGTGGTGAAACAGATAGAATTTAGACTTCCTTTCTAGATTATACTCTATTTTAAAACACATACGGATGATATAACATGTTATTAAAATTTGGAGTTAACCAAAACAAAAATAGAAATAAAAAACTTAATCTTACATTTTTGGGCATTTTAGAGTAAAGGTCAGTCCTGTTATGACTACCTGATCATTTCATTTGTTACCGCTTTGTCTACATTTAATTTGTCATGTTAACTTTTACAGTTTACAATAATATACCATATACATTAAATATATATATATAGTATACTATGAATAAAAAATATGGAGTTATTTACAGTCTGGCAAAGAAAAAAAATTTTATGTTTATTTTTTATGTTTATTACAATGTTACAAGTCCATATTCTCATCATCATCACTTTTATAAATTTGTTCAATCTTGCGCTTGGCGTGGCACCACAAGTAACATGTTAGCTACTCCCCAAAGATTTGTATGCGTCCCTGAATTACCCAATAATGGACATCTCTCCCTTCTATCGAGCATTTAGCATATTTAATTGTAAATATTCCACAGTCACCCCTGTTGCACAAATGAGAAAGAAAAAAAAGTTCACATAAGCATCACAATTAATACTGTTGCATGAAAACATTTTCAATACTTTAACTAACTAACCCATTAGCTTGTTGAGGGATATCTTTCATGATGGTGACCGGTATTGGGTAAATTCCCGGAGGTTCTTTTGATTTGAATTCGAGTAAACTGATTCTATCAGCCAGCAATGAAATGAACTTTGACATACATTCTACTCCTTCTCGGACCTTAAAATTGTGAAGGCGTTCATGCTAAAGAGAGTCATACACCTTAATGGTTCAGTTTGTCAGATTGAGTTTTACTAATGCCTAATATTTCAGATCAATCAAGTGTATTGGTATTAGCAAAATATTCACTTCAAATCATGACGACCCACCCTGGACGCACACGCCAATTATGATCTTGAGTATAGAATCACATGATCCCCAATCGAGTGTATTTGGTGATTTTTGGTAGACACGTCACAATGCACCAACCTTTGTACTAAAAAACGTGTCTACCGTTGTCACCTTTCGTTGTACCAATTTGGAAAACTGCTTGATCTTCTTCCTCAAGTAGTAAAAAGCAATGTCAATGTGCTATATAAACAAAACAAAAGCAAATGTATTGTAAAAATTACAGGTCATCAAATAATATACCTTCTTTACGTTAAGATTAATTAAAATTATAGAACATGAATTATAAAAAAAATCGAAAACATTACTTATTTCATCCCATAGCCAAACAAGAGAGGTTGCTAATTCATAAAACCAACTTTTTTTATCTACCGCCATGAATCCGAGGTCATGGAGTTTGACCAATGTGTCATGCTTGGCATTGTATCGGAGAGGCCATTTACTAAACATAAAAATATTTTGATTGATGATGACATTATTATTAATATATTATATTTTAAAATCGAAAGGACAATTATTCGTTATAAACAAATTACCCTAGAAGAGTCATCTTCAATAATCCTTTATTGATTAACTCCCTGAACTCCTCTAGCTTCTTTTTAGAGGTTCATCTGCGAGACCCAGTGGAAGGGCATAAATAAGCTTATTTGGAGCATGCAACGGTGAGCCAGCCTCAGTCATAGGTCTGGACCAACGTTGACCAAGCCTTGATAGTCTGGTTATATTCTTCTTATGGATCTATAAATGACACATGTGAAACGAGTTAAAATGAAGTATGACTCGTATGAATTTGTTTGTCAGTTACAGATATTCGTAACAACCACGTTACTGATACTCTCCTCGTTGGCTACCTTTTCAAGCTTTATAACCTCCTGTTTGTTCATGTCTTCTTTATCATCTTTTTCCTCTTCTTTTTCCTTCTCCGGGTCAGGCATGCTCTCTTCCTTTATTTCCACATATGAATCAGATTTGACATTCGTTTATCCCTCATTTCCTTCTAAATGTTCTTTAAAATTTTCCTGTGTGGTTTCATAACATGTCATAATAAATACAACTTTGTATATGTGGAAGACCCAAATGATCATCTACGTATATGTTATACTCAACACACATTTAAAGGATTACCTTATTCTCCTCCTCCTCTACATCTTCTTGTGAAACAATCATCTTATCGGTAGTAAGGAACTCCATGGCTGCTTGCACACCCATATCTGCAACAGCACCGATGTCAGAGTCGATAAACACATCATCTTGCGGGCCGGTGCCGAGGTCATTCGAGGTAGTCTTCAAGGCATCCAAATCATCCATTTGAACATTAATCTTCTGCCTTCTGCTGACATGGTACACCATGTATGCCTTTCCCTGTCCCTTCTCATTCATGTTGTCGGACAATAATTTGAGAACCATTCGCAAGAGTTTGATGGACTTCTTCTGTCCTTTTTTAAGATCCTCTAACTTTTTGTTCATTGAGTCCACCTGTCCTCGGATATCTTTTTGAAACTCCCGTCACTCGGAGTTTGTATCGGTGCTCGGTCGACGGACAGAAGTCTTGGGAGGTAATTAAGGCACAACCTTTGGATTCTTCAAATATAGCTACGCAACCTATAGGTCCTTCAACTCTTCTTCGATTTGCATGATCACAAAACATTTAGGTTGCACATATTTGATATTAGCATATGGTCAATATGTTAATGACCGCATATATGAATATTAAAAAGGTATGGTAAATAAAAAAAAAAATGACCACTCGCGCACTATTACGATGACTAACAATGGTATTCAAACTTACGAATGAACGGTCAATACAGGAATGACCATTCGGTAATTATGTAAATAACCAACACCCATAATCACTATAGCAGGGGTACGGCCATTACAGGAATGACCACCCGGTCATTATGTAGATGACCAACACCCGCAGTAACTATAGCATTGGTATAGTCATTACAGGTATGACCACCTGGTCATTATATATATGACCGACATTGGTAATAATCACCAACAGGTATGGTCAATTCAAAAATGACCACCCGGTCATTATGGAGATGACCAAGACGCGTATTAGACAACATGTATGATCATTACTATTATGATTGCCTGGTCATTATGTAATTGACTCACACTGGTATTTTACACAAACAAAGGTATAGTAAATATGGTACGTTAACAATGGTATGATCAATGTAAAAATGACCACTCAGTTATTATGTTGATGACCAATAATTGTAATTAACACTACTTACATAAATATTTAGAAAGTACATAAATTACCTGATTTTCGCCAATCGCGGTAAAAGCAGACATAACATCATCAAACTTTACATTGTCCGCGGTGTTCTACGACAATATATGTGGAACGACCTGATAGTACTTGGTGGTGAATTTGGCTGCTATCAATGGGAGGGTCTCATATGCCCAAACGAGTAAGGCATGCGGAAAGCCCACAATATTGTAATGAACTTTGTCTAGCTTTTTTAACGGTCTTCTTTTTGAAAACATCATGTTCTCAACTGTATTACAGATTACAGCTCGGGTTGCCTCCTATGAGAGCACGCCCCAAGGAAAATCATTGAAATCATTCAAGTTATCGGTTAGGGCAAAAAACTTCGGGTCTATCTTAACGGAGTTTGCAATTGATAAATGAATGCAAAATATCATGTATAGTAGGCTAAGCTTGACAGCATCATTGTCGTTGTCAAAGTTTGCATTCGACATCTGCAGCTCCAAATTTTCTCTCGACACATCTCTCAAAGTCAAAAAATATCTTGTAACTAATCGGTTTTCGATTACCAGTGGGAGATGAGTAGACCCTACACATTTCATGCCGGTTATTAGGCAGAACTCGTTAATGGAAAATCTGCCCAGGTCTTTACCAACCTTAAAGAATAGAGCATCACTCATTCCTGAGTGATCTGTCAGTCGCATTACAATGTTGTGGAAGACCTGCCCAGCCCAACCAAGAGTAATTAAATTCAAAAACTATTGAATGCATGGCTGATGGATGATGGTCTCGTACTGTCAGGGAGACAAACACTGTCTCAATTTATTACATGTCTCCGTAATATTAATGAAAGTATTTATTTTCGTCCCGCTAATTTCACTGTCCGGTACGCGTCAAATATATTGAACCTGCTGTAATAATAATAACATAAAAGAGTAATTATATTTATGACTGCGAGGAAATCATACAAATTACCTGGCATAAAATCATATAAATATGAAAATTAATTAATTGATGACCATCATGTCAACATGAAAAATGACCAACAAATCATCATGAAAATGACTATCTGAAAATAGGATAAAACTGAGTAATTATTATTGTGACCAACAAGTTATCATAAAAATGACTATCCGAAAATAACGTAAAATTGAGTAATTATTATTGTGATCAACAAATCATCATGAAAATGACAATCCAAAAATAATATAAAACTGAGTAATTATTATTATGACCAACAAGTCATAAAAAACTGAGTAATTATTATTATGACCTGTTGGTCATTAAAAACTGAGTAATTATTATTATGACCAATAAGTCATCATAAAAATGACAATCCGAAAATAGCATAAAAATGAGTAATTATTATTGTAACCAACAAGTAATAATGAAAATGATCATCCGAAAATAACATTAAACTGAGTAATTATTATTATGACCAAAGAGTCATTACAAAAATGACCATTATTAAAATTCCAGGATGATCATAAAACCAACTACCGATATCATCACAATTAAACAAACATCAATGAAAACTCAAATATTTATATAAATCAAACACTAAATTTTACAAACGGATGTTTATGTTACAAAATTAAATAAAAATACAAACTTTATGTATTTTAAGCAAATTTTTTCAACAAATCAATTAGAAATGTATGATCTCATCAAAAATACATATAAAAATGTAAACTTTTTTTTTACATAATCAATAAAAACTGCAAACCTCCTCAATTACAATGCACATTCTTATTGAAAAATATTTAAAATATAAACTTTATAAACATAAAAACAGAAATCAACTTTTTTACTTCTTCAGCTTTCGATATCTTCTCTTCTATGACACTTTTCAACATCTTTGAATCATTTACTTCGATTTCCCTCTGTTTTCTTTTCAATCCTTCATCGGACACCATTCTCTCGATCTCTTGTGCCGGTTTTTTTAGAACTTTTTCTCAACCGATGGGGTTTTATATGCCGAAGCCGTTACTCGGATAGATCTCCTTTTTGAAGTTATGTTTTTCTTAGATATTTTCGTGGGTTTCGACATGGATAGTTTTTGAAGATTCACCGACGTTCACAGACTTCCAAGTAGTTTATAAAAGGGCTTTCGTTGTGGTTTTGGACGGTTTCCGAGCAGTTATGGAACGGTTTCTGCCGGTTACAACTCTTTCTCTCTCTAAAACACTTAAGAAGTTAGTTTGAAATTTTTTTAAAGACATGAGAGCGAGAGTGACTTTTGGGCGTGTGGGAGATGAGGATAAACATGGAATTTGGCATACATTAAATGCGGTTGAGCCTCACATATCAGATGGATTGATAACGTGATAGTGCTAAAAATAAAGGGAAAAAAATGATGCTATTTGTAATAAAATTTATCCCACATGTGCTATTAATGAAATTAACCATAAAATTTTTCCTCTTTTTCAAAACGAGCCCCAAATAATCAATAATCCTGAAACTACCCCAAATTTCTAATCCCTAGCTTCCACAAAGCCGGCCGTCGCCGGAGAAGACGCTGATTTCGTTCGGCAAGTCAGAAACAGCAACCGCGAGGATGGCTGGGATCTTCTTGCCGCCGCCGACTAGATCTCCTGGGGACGGTTCGCGATTTTGAGATCACGGGGATTGATCGCGGTCGCGATCCCATCGTCGCGACGCCGACGCTTAGGGGACTCGGCATTCCCAATGGAGTCTCGCCTAGCCGGAAGCACCCAGGGTGGTGATTTCGGAAGAAGGTCGCATTGGTTCGTCGTCGATGGTGCTGCTTCTCCAACGGAGATCGCGCGAGCCGGTGACGGATTTTGCAAGTTCACCGATCGTGGAGTTGCAATTGCCTTCATCCTGGAGTCGCGACTGCCGGAGAAGGCGAGATCTGCGACGACAAGGATCTCCGACAGCTACGCACACAAGTCTGATCACGAAGTCCGCCGGCGTCGTTGATGACGATCATGGTGACGGCGATCCAAACGGGGGAGACTCAAATGAGAGAGACCCAGAGCATAGACATAGAGACATTTCGGGGTATTTTTGATTTTTTCTCTTCCATTTAATTTATTTATACTATTTAATAACAATAATTTCAAATATTTATAATTTTAAAATTATATATTACTTATTTATTTTGCTTTTTCTCTCTTTTACCATAGACAACTTTTTGAGATCTATCTTTAGAAAATAGAAAAAATAATAATAATAATACAAAAGCATATATTTTTTTTGGGGGTAGAAATACAAAAGCATAGTTAGAAAATAGAAATGGGAACAAGTGCTTTCGAGCCATACAGTGCTTCTGCAGCCTCGGATATATGACGATGATAAATGATACATACAGCTCGTAAATTTAAAACACTGACCTCTTCCACAAACCCACAGTTAAACATTTACATTACAAGTTGGGTAGATTCAGGCCAAAATCCACGTTTCACACGCACACTGATTAATTTCTGGATCTCACTCCACTCTCAGGAACACAAAGCCACCAAACGAGTAACACACCGACCCAAGAGAGAGAAAGAGGAGAGAGAGAGAGAGATGTCGAGGCGATCTGGGACTTGCTTGAGGTGTTGTCTGGTAATCTTCGCCGTCGTGTCGGCGCTCGCCGTTTGCGGACCAGCTCTTTATTGGAGGTTCAAGAAGACCATAACTCTTAGGGGTTCCAAGAACTCTTGCCCTCCTTGTATTTGCGATTGCCCTCCTCCTTTGTCCCTCCTCAAGATTGCTCCTGGTGAGTTCGTTGTCATTTCGATTCTGATTTGTTTTGAAATATTTTGAATATCATGTTTCTATTTTATTTTTTTGATGTTATTTTTGTAAAGGACTGAAGCCCAATTTGGATTTTTGCTGAATGTTCCTAATTCCGTCAGATTTTGAGCTGAATTTAATCAAATCGAGAACACCCATTTGCCGATTTGATGAATTGGTCTCTGGGTATTGTTTATTTTAGCCTCTAAACTTCTTTTTGTTTCTGGGTATTTTGTTTGAGCCTGGGATTTTAGTGAGTGAAATCCTCGTTTCAGGATTTCAGGTTCTGGTGTCACATTTCTCTTCTGATTCATTTAAGATGTTATATTAAAACTACTTTGTTTCCATTTATTCATCCATTGAGTCTCGTGTGGGGCTTAAAATTTGCTTCTTCTTCTTCTTCTTCTTCTTTTTTTTTTTTTTTGGTTGTTTTTGTCATATATGAGTTTGGCACAGTTTACTCCGAATTTGAGAGATCCTGATTTTGTGTTTCCTGTATTTCCTACTTAAAATGTTTGTGAAACATTTATGTTATTTATATTAAGATTTAAGATCAAACTTTCTGTTATTCGTACTTGCTGAGTAATCTGTTCGTGTAGAACAAGTTCTTAATTATGGTTTGAAATTGAAATTGTTGAAATTTTGTATGATCTATAACTAAGAAGTTATGGTGGGGCTTATGTAGTCGTCCTGGATTTGAGTATATGACTACGCACACAGTTGTAAAGGCAATGTAACGATGTATCATTCACGGGCAGACATCCAGAGCTATTTAGGTTTTACCCATTTGGTAATAGGATAACATTGGGGATAGATTAACCAAAGAATGGTCAGTTTGAAACTATCTTATCTTCATGGGATCTAGAAGACATAGGTGGTTTACTTCTTGAATTGGGTGAGCAAGAAGCAAAATCAAATGATTCTCTTTTGCCTTTTTCAACAATAAGCCCCGCTCCTTAAGGGCCCCTCCTCTGATAAGGAAGCAAACAAAAGAATCTCCATTTTATGAAATTTCTAGTTTCATATTGCTTTTTCGTGCAACTCTCTATCGGATAAGATGTTGAGTCATATGTTCATGATGTTATTTTCTTTGCCTAAGCAATTTCTGTCTCAACTAATTTATTTATTGGCCTTTTAGACTGTGTGCAAAACTTGAAACTTTTTTACCGCTTTACTTGTCATGTTTGTGATTGATATATGGATCCATGTTATTTAGTTAACAGTTCATCATGTTTGTAAAAATGTGAATTCGTTCTGAACAACGTACTAACTTGTCATTTTGGTTCTTATTCTTGTTTTGCAGGTCTAGCCAACCTCTCAATCACAGGTTAGATTGCATTTTAGTAGTTTGATTTGTTGAATAACTAACTGAATCAAACTAGTCATCAAATTCACCGTTATATATCTATGTGTGTGTATTTGTCTTGAGAAATCGTGGTGAATTTATAGGTTTAAGGAGAAGTTATTAACTTTCAACTGCTTGATTTTTAGCGTACTCTTTTCTCAAATCATCTTTTAAATCATGTACACAAAATACATGGCGTAATCCTGATTGTGCTGATGCAGATTGTGGAAGTAATGACCCAGATCTCAAGCAGGAAATGGAGAAGCAATTTGTGGACCTTCTGACAGAAGAATTGAAGCTACAAGAGTCCGTTTCCGAGGAGCACAACCGGCATATGAATGTCACATTTGCTGAAGCAAAAAGGATAGCTACTGAGTACCAAAAGGAGGCAGAGAAATGCAATGCCGCGACAGAAACTTGTGAGGGGGCCAGAGAGCGTGCTGAAGCACTGCTCATCAAGGAGAGAAAGGTGACCTCGATGTGGGAACGCCGAGCCCGCCATATGGGCTGGGAAGGAGAATAACTTTGTTTTGAATTTGATTACAAAATTTTCACTTCCATATCTATACCTACAGCCAAGCCAAATTGCTTGGATTATCACCTTGTTAAACCGGAATCTCTCTCTCTCTCTCTCTCTCTCTCTATCGCTGCCTCCCTCCCTCTCTCTCTCAATTGTAGTTGCAGTGATCACAAATAGCCTGTATGATCAGATTTTACCTTGTAAACGAAAATTTTATGGATTTTTCACATCAAATATTCATTATTATAATGATATAATGCGATAATTTTACTTGTTTCGTATTGCTGGTTCTACTAAAAGTGATTATAAGAAAATTTCAGCAACAATTGGTGCTTGATTTGTTAGATTGTGTTAGGAACCTACTAATCTAGACATTTTATTGAATCAAAAAGGGAATTCGACGACCCCTATTTCGTCACCTTGCTTTCATGTTGCAAATTCCTCTCTAACAAACTACTAATTACACTCTTAACAATCCACTAACCACTAACTTCCGAAGGCTCGTAATAGAGGTTCCTAACAGATTATTTTGCAACCTTTTAGCTTAGAAAACAACTATTAAAAGGCAGGTTATTTGGTAAAAGATAGTGATTTTTACCCTTTGTTGAGCATAAGTAGAATAAGAAATTCTTTAAGAAGCAACACAGCAATAACAAAATGGCTAGCACTGACCACCAAATAACTAGGCAGGTTGGTAAGGCGTTTGTTTTCTCAATTAGAGGTCTTAGATTTAAGTCATCGCCATTATTATGATAGGGGTATATGGATAATACACTTCGAAAGATATTCATATATCATGCAGGGAGTTTAAGGAAAACAAAAAAACAAAAAAAAGGCTAGCACTACAGGTATAGAAAGTACTTATTCTGCTTGTGATTCAGTAAAGTTAAGGCCTGTTTGGTTGGCAAGTTTAACTCAAGTTAAACTGTATTTTTTTTTCTTTTTCTGAAAATTTTTTTTTATCTTTTATGAAAATTTTTTTTGTCTTTTCTAAAAAGTCAACAAAAATTACTATTAAAATTTAAAATTTTCAAACTCAACTCGTTTACCAAATCCCCCGTTAAATTTCTAGCCTCAAAAGATTTTGACCCAATTCCATTTATTTGACTTGGAATTTCAAAAGATTTGAAACATGGAATCAAGCTTGGTAGACAAGATACGCTTTTGCTAGAGGTACAATCCAGTAGTATTGCCACGTAATTCAAACATATGATGTTTACCAATATTCCAAAGCATATTGACATTAAATCAGGAGTCTTCGTGTTGTGTACTCCGTGATCAAGAGGATCAAGATCATTCCACAATGCGTGTATTCAGTGACGGAATCATAAATTTTTCTTAGTAAAAACATATATAAGATTTTTAAAATTAATAATTTTATCGGATAAAAAGTTTAATATAAAAATAAATTGAGTGTTACATGGCACATTTGAGAAAAAAAACTTTTGAGTGCGGATATATTTAAAAAAAAAAAAAGCTTTGAGTGAGGTAAATTATAATTTAAAAAAAAAAATAGAGATATAATTTAAATTTTAAAAAATTGAGAGGGGGCGTATGTCCCTTGACTCTAATGTAAATCCGTTTTTGTGTGTGTTCATCACAATTTGTTGTTTTCGTTTGAGTATTTTCCATTCTGTTTTTTTGTCTACTTGTCTCCAAACTATTAGTTGGAAATTTGAGAGAAAAATAAAAGGAATGAGAAAATAGAAGAAAAATAGAATCTTCATAATGAAGAAATAATGAGGTAAAGGAAAAAACAAAAAACAAAAAAGACTAGTATCATATAGTAGAGGCTACTTATCTCAATTGTAGGTTTTAAATTAGACGGCGCTTCTGAAATGATGTGAACCGACCGATTTAAATCCTTGTGTCGAGATAACGACCCTACAAGATCCTACAGTAGGATCTTCTATAAAATTGGCAATCTAATATGCTAACTATATTTCTTTCTAAAATCATTTAATTTCCTCTCCTTCAAAC
This sequence comes from Ficus microcarpa, assembly GCA_025413485.1. Taxonomy (NCBI): domain Eukaryota; kingdom Viridiplantae; phylum Streptophyta; class Magnoliopsida; order Rosales; family Moraceae; genus Ficus; species Ficus microcarpa. The sequence goes on from CM046376.1 coordinate 15,572,764, forward strand.
AGAATATGGATTCCTTTCACAAAATTCATCTAGAATCTTTTGACCAAATTGGACACAAGGACGGCAAATATCAAACAGAAAAACTCCATGGAACAAAAAGCGGGCCACCTTGATCTTCCTCGTATTTTCCCACTAGCCAAACAGCACAGAAAAGTCCTATAGGGCCCATCTCAGGACACATTACACAGAAGTTTGACTTGACTTTCTTGCTTTCCTTGTTCCACACCCCCATCCTTGTGAGGGCCCAAAATCGAAACAGAAGAAAAAACCTGGAGAGAGAAAGTAGAGAGAGAATGAGATGGGGAAAAAGTTTGAAGTAGTTTATTGTATTAACGCGTTCGCCAAAAAAAAAAAAAAAAAAAGTCGATAGTCAAAGAACTAATAAGAGATCAGAAATTATCCCACGAAACGCGGTTTATATGTATATGTGTACTGTGTATGTGTGTGTAACTTTTATAGTTTAATACGTTCCTGCAATGACACGATCATGACGCACCAAACCCAGCTGTGAAGTTGAATTTATATTTAAATTATTTAAACATGAATATTCAAATGTTGTACCAATAAATAAAACCCACGTCCTACGTCAACACAACATAAACAAATCAAGATCAGATCTAATCCAAATATCTGCTTAAACACATCTTCATTGCCATACCCAGATCCAAAATTTTCTCAACAAAAAACATACGTTTCGTCTTTTTGATTGGAGAGTCTTTTAGTCCTAGACTACTACAGTAGACTTGGTGTGAGAAAATATTTGTCTGTGTTCTTCCATGAAGCTTCTGAGAGAATAGTCGGGGAGATTTTTGGAACATTCTTTTGGTTTATTGATTTGGGATTTGTGAGTGAGTTAGTTTTTGGTAGTTTGGATTTTGTCAAGGTTTCTTGTAATGGAAAGTTCTAGAACAACAAGACTTGACAAGAGAGCTTATGAACATGGTGGTGGTGGTGATGGTGGTGTTGATGATGATGGTGGAGTTGACCATCTACCCGAGGCAAAGAAGCGCAAATTGCCCTCTCTTGCAAGGTTTGTCTTGTAATTTCACATTTTTCTCTTTTGATTTCTTTATTTTCCATTAGAGGGTGTTTTTTTAATTCTAGAAGTATGCCTGTATTTTGCTTCAGTTGTCATGTGTTAATATCATCATTTAACGATTTATTGAATATAGTCTAATTCTATTAGTAATCTAGTGGTGATATAGGTGTTTAGAATGTTGGATTAAATAATCCCAAAATGCAAATTTTCCTGATTTTGTGCTTTACTTATTTCACAAATCTACTATCTCAAAAACTAGATACTAATCAAGAAAATATTGGATTAGATACTACATTAGTAAATTTTTTTTTTCTAGAAGGCACAGAAAGATGGAAAAAAAATACGAATCGAAACGAAAAGATCTAGCTTTTTGTCGACGTCGTAGTTAGTTATCTACTAATTAAATGATTAGGTGCTAATCTCATCGAACTTTTTGCCTTATCCCATTAAAGCCATTGGTGTCAATTTTGGAGTCCTACCTCGTTGTTTATAGAGTTCATTCAATATGCAGTGTGATTGTGGATGCTTTGAAGGTGGATAGCATGCAAAGACTCTGCTCTTCTTTGGAGCCTCTACTCCGCAGAATTGTGAGTCGGTCCGAGTTTGATTGGTCTCTCCATTGGCATTTTCTTATTCAGTTTTGATCTTTTTTATATAGAGGAGTAGCATTTTCTCCGTAATTTCGGATTTATCAACTTTTATGGATCCTTTTAATGCCCTGAACATGTCTAAAACTAGTGTGGCCTTATTTCTTCTGTTACTTGTGCAAACAACGACAGGTTAGCGAAGAAGTGGAGCGTGCTTTGACGAAGTTGGGCCCTGCCAAACTACCGGAGAGGTGCGTTCCTCCTTTAGTCACCGTGATTAGTGTTGATATTGCCATGTTAGTAGTGTTGGCCAAATTTTACGCTATCGAACTGTTTTGAGAAGTCGTGTTGGAGGACATAGAGTGCGCGCTTGTTTAGTGTTTTTTATTATGCCAAGCAATTCCACGTTTTCGTTAGTGATTCTTCGGTTCTTAATGAAAGAGCAGTGGGAATGGACAGCCTTGATTAAGTTTTTTGTGATGGTTAGCAAGATATATTTGTAATTCAATTGTTTGACTTTCAACCATGGCAGGTCTCCACCACCGAGAATTCTTGGTCCAGAAGGAAAAGCACTGCAGCTCCATTTCAATACAAGGATGCCACCTCATATATTTACAGGCGCCAAGGTTGAGGGAGAGCAAGGAGCAGCGATTCACGTCGTCTTGCTAGATGCAAACACGGGTGCTGTTGTGCAGACGAGACCAGAATCAGCTGCAAAGCTCAATATTGTGGTGCTCGAAGGTGATTTCAACGACGAGGCTGATGAGGATTGGACAATGGAGCACTTTGAAAACCATGAAGTGAAGGAGCGGGAGGGGAAAAGACCGCTTCTCGCAGGAGATCTACAGGTGATCCTAAAGGAAGGAGTGGGTACCATTGGAGACCTCACTTTTACCGATAACTCCAGTTGGATAAGGAGCAGGAAATTCAGGCTCGGTCTTAAGGTTGCACCTGGACACTGTGACGGGATTCGAATTCGTGAAGCCAAAACTGAGGCTTTTACTGTGAAAGATCATAGAGGAGAATGTAAGTTTCTTTATCGCTTTCACTTGTCTTAGCTTAACAAGTAAAATTTCCTCTTTAATCTTGAAAAATCTATTGTTTCTATGATTTGCAGTGTACAAGAAACATTACCCACCTGCTTTGCATGATGAAGTTTGGAGACTAGACAGAATAGCGAAGGACGGAGCACTGCACAAAAAGCTTATTAAGTCGAGCATCATGACCGTTGAAGACTTCCTTCGAATTCTCATGAAGGATCCACAGAGATTAAGAAGTGTACATATCTTAGTTTCCTATAAACTCTCTCTTATAAATTCATATCAAACAACTTTCTGAGACAATTCTCACAATTTTCTGTGCATTTTTCGTTGTTGTTTGATTATCGATTCAGATCCTCGGAAGTGGAATGTCGAACAGAATGTGGGAGAACACCGTGGAGCATGCCAAGACATGTGTTTTGGAAGGCAAGCTCTATGTTTACTACAATGATAAAACTCATTGCACTGGAGTTGTCTTCAACCATATTTATGAGCTTAGGGGTCTAATTGCTGATGGGCAGTTTCTCTCTCTAGATTCTCTCAACCACAGTCAAAAGGTTTGATTCCGACACTCTAGAAGGTCCTCTTTACACTTTGTTGTCAATTTTGGAAGAATTACCTTTTTACCGCGCACTTATTTCCTCGGATTTCTGATTGCAGGTTTCAGTTGATGCTCTAGTTAAGACGGCTTATGAAAATTGGCATGAAGTAGTTGAATACGACGGCAAAGTCCTGAACTCTCAAACCGGCACCAAAAAAGGGAAGGCAGCCTCGGCTGCAGCGGTGGCCACTAGCCACAACTACAACTCAGCTCACCTTTGTGAAGCCACTCAGCCCAGGCAGCACCAGTTAGTCTCCGAATGTGGCAGCCGCCAATTCCAAACCGAAAATAATCAACCACCGGTTCCTCAGTTGATAGAGTTCCCATTCGTGAGGTCTGACCAGACGGCGCTGATGACGTTGAACAACCAACAAGCCGCGTTGTCCAGCAGCTTGGATTACATGTCAGCTGGAGCAGCATCGGTTGGGTGTTCGTACTTTTCAGGAGACTGGTCGCAGCCAAGGAGCGGGCAGGGATTGGAGGACATAGTCGCCGAGGAAATCAGGCTCAAGAGCTCGGAGATGTTGGAGAGCGATGACATGCAGAGACTTTTGAAGACATTTGGTATGGGGGCTGGTGTCGGAATCGGGTCCGGACTTGGTCATTCCGACGAGGCTTGTTACCCGTATAGCATGCAATATGAGCCTCAGATGGATCAACCCTTTGGCCAGGAGAGAGGCAAGAGTTCAGGGAGGGCCGTTGTCGGGTGGCTTAAGCTCAAAGCCGCTTTAAGGTGGGGAATTTTTGTTAGGAGAAGAGCCGCAGAGAAGAGAGCCCAGCTGACCGAGCTCGATTGAGTTCAGAGGGGCTGAACTTCACCAGAAATCAACTACACCCACAAAGAAATGTCTTTTTTTTTTTTTTGGTTTAATATTGTAAATCAAATTGTTGGCTATTTATTTCTTTATTTATCTTCCTTGATAAATAACAAGTTTTTTTTTTTTTTTTTTTCTTTTCTTTCTGGGCACTTGTAATTGATCTTCATTATATGAAACTCTTTTCCCCCCTTGTTAGAATTTTCATTGTTAATCTTTTCTCAAGAATATTACTCGGAATAATATTTAGGATACAATAAGAAAAAAAAAAAAAATAGAGAATGACCAGAGTGTATTTTTCTTCTTGTCATGTATTTTTTAAGTAGAATAACATTTTCACATAATGTGCACACCATGTAATCGAGGGGTATTTTACATGCTGCATGGTAATAACTGTTGCATGCAATCTAACGAATGGCGAATCCCAAAAACCCGTGCCGTCTTGTCTTCATGCCTACATTGTAAAAACCTTAGTTTTTTTTTGTTTTTGTTTATGTTTTGCTGTGGTATGCCAACTTTTTTGATTTGGAGCTAGTTCCAAACTACCCCGTAGGGGCTCTTCCCTAATGCGTACGTACTTGGCTCAGCTAGTTTAGGGCTGCTATAGTGGTTTATTAAATTAACTAAACAACAAAACGAACAAAGTATGAAAAAATTGACTTATTTCAAACAACAAGAAGAGTAAAAGAGATCACATTAGAAGAACTAACAAGGATCCATGTTTGCTCTCTGCACTTGCAACAAGTATAAATTTACTAACAAGTAAAAAATAGTTGAAAATAGAATTACAGAACACGAAGGCGAAGGCGGCTTCAATACTCATGCAGTGAAGTCCGGTATACAAGAGCCAAGAGGGAAAGTGTCAAACCCCAATTCTCCATCCGTTAATATCGTCTCATTTTCCTGGATAAACACAGGGTAAAGCAGTTACAAATATAGAATGCAGATACAATGAATGCAATTAAGATAACAATATTCGGGCATATTAATTTCCGGGTTAGCAAGAAGTTATACAAGGTACTGAACAACATAGATAATCATAAGTTGATCGTGAATATCGTCTTTGGTATGAACTCGTTGATTGCTTAAAGTACTAAGAATTACCTAAGAGAATATTTTTTAATGAAAGTAGAATTGAATTCATGGAATAAGAAGGATAGTATACCCGCTTCATCAAAGCACTAATTATATCATCCAATGACTCATAATTGTTTTCGAAAGCATCTTGTGCCTCTGCTTGCCCGTTGAGGTTGTTTCCGTTGGGCTCGGTACTGGTGCTGGCAGCAGATTCACCATTCTCATTTAATTGAAAGATAGATGGCATGCCTCCACTCAATTGGTCAGTTATAGATGCATTGAAATTTTGGCTGCTAGCTGCATTATTTTGGTCTAGATTCTGGTGTAAAGACGCCATTGTGCTATTAGCAGAAACCAGGGAATTTGTTGCACTAAAATTCTGATTCAAGGTGTGGTTATGATCCTTTCCATGTTCTTCCCACCTCTGACTCGCTGTGAAATTTGTAGTATGAACAATATTTCCAATTAAGCCATCTTGGCCATGTACATCTCCCCTAGAATCCCCTAGAGAAGTCGGGAGTGTACTTGTAGAAGCAAACTCATGACAGTGGTTGCCAATCTGTGAGGAAGTTGGTGCATTAACCAAGTTGTTGCAACGCATTTGACCATGATTGGGAGGCAGGATCATAGGTAAAGCAGTTGACGGAAACTTAGATGACTGAACTGCCCCATGCCAGCTTTCGCGACAATGGTTATGATCTAGAAAGTTAGAGGAACCATCGATCCCAAGGTCAAAAGCTTTGGGATCTGATGCAGCCACTCTGCCCGAAGATTGAATTCCTAATGCTCCCCCACTACAGGTTTGCTGCAGGTTCCCAGGTAACATCAGAGCATTGCTTGAAGAATTGGGTGCGATGCTTGAGCTACCGGCAAAAACTGCAAAACCTGCCGGATTATTCAAGGCACCCACGTCTCCGAAATGGGTGGTGCACTTTGACTGTTGCAACTGATTAGCTTCCAATGACGGGGGAATGCTCTGAAATAAACTTGCATGTTGGTTTACCGGCAGAGATGGCTGGAATTTCCCGGGAGTGTTGAAGGAGTTGCTCAAGTTCTGTGAGTTACTAGGTTGGATGAGTCCAGTAGAAGTAATTCCTCTGATGGTCAAACCAAATGGAGAGTTTAATCTATCAAGGATTCTTCCTTGTGTAAAAGATGGTGATAGAGTGTTGTTTGCCATCCTCACAGATCCGGCCAAGGCTGGTAAATCTCCAAATCCTTCAATAGCGCCCGTGCGCATGTAAGAGGAATCTTTACCCCCCATAGCAGCAACAATGCTAGCTTGTGGGGTTTCCGTTCTTTTCAGGTAGGCTCTATATTTCTGCAACATAACATGGAGATAGTGAGACCGAAAGTTTTCATTTGAAATAACATGCTAAGCAAGTTCGATGAATTCCCAATTGGCAATCTATATGAATTAGTGCACATTTGACGCTTGTTACTACAAATTTCTCAAATAACAGCTATAAAAACTAGGAAAGAGCGGACTAACTTTTTGACTCCAAAACCATGTGGTTAATTCCCCTTCATCGAACAAACAAAAGTTTAAAAACAAAAGGTAATGTCCTAAACAGCTTCCTCTTGGGATATTCAATAATATTTAGGATAAAGAGGCCTCAGTTTCAGCCAGAGTTCTTTGATGAATCATTCCAAATCATTTTTTGCAGAACCTATAACGTGATATGAGCCTTGTGATTACCAGATATACAAATCCCATCTCTACTATATGTAAGGTCTTTCCAGGTTTGAAATATCATCAGTATCGTGTTGCGATAAAGCGACAATGGTGGTAAACAGAAGACATAGGAAGAATCTGTACCTGGAGATGGCTTGCAACATTTTCCCTCGTCAGTCCTTCAACATTCATCAGGTCAAGGATTTTCTTAGGGAAAGCCTCTGCACAAGAAAGAAGAGTTGATAAAAAAGAACCAAAAGAATAGAAAAAAGGCCTTCAGGCAAGGAAACAGAAACGGCACTCACTGTCAACGCCTAATTGATGCACAGCAGCAACAAACTTTCTATGTAGCTCTGGTGACCAAACCACCCGAGGCTTTTTCTGGGTCGCAGGATCTTCATTCTCAGGTCCATTCTCCTCACCCTCTTCTTCATCATCATCGTTTTGGTCCTTCCGCTTCTTTCTGAGTTTAGCATTCTGATCGTCATTACCTGTTGTTGCCACCCCTTTTCCGCCTTCTCCAGTCCCATGGCAGGGCTTGTTGTGACCACGAGAATTGCTTTGGTCGTTCTTGTCCAACTTCCTTCGGCGAACCACATGTTGCCAGATGTTCTTAAGCTCTTCAATCCGAACAGGTTTCAACAAGTAGTCGCAAGCACCGTGAGTGACTCCCTTCATCACAAGCTTGGTATCACTATGAGCTGATAACACTGGAAACACACAAGGACACAAATGTCAGTTACAATCATTCTCTAAAGCCCCGATCCGAGCAGTAATCTCCAATAAGAGGCCATATAAAAGTCCTGAGTTTAATCTGTGAATGATCAAACCAGTTCTGATAATCTTTTGTGTTCATCCATGTTTAGGCCCTAAAAGAACTACAAAACAGGATCTATACACACACACACACACACACACACATGCATATATGTGTTTATATGCTTACTGATGACAGGCAGGTCCATTTCAAGTCCCACAAGCTCAAGGAGCTTAAATCCGTCCATATCCGGCATACTAACATCACTGATCACAAGGTCAAATTTGTCTCTGTTTTCCCTCAACATGTTTAGTGCCTTGATAGCCTGATTAGTTGTTGTAACTGCAAAAACCAGAAAACACATATATGAAAAAAAAAAAAAATGAAAAAAAAAAAAAGAAATGAAAAACTACAAATAAAGCAAACTGAGAATTTTGTTCAAAGTCAAAAACCCAAATAAAAAACTGTTCAAACTTGAAAATCTGTATTAAAACTGTTCATGAATTAACAAATTAGATTAAAGCTTCCAAGGCTCTTTTTTGAAACCCATATCTAAAAACATTCCACAAACTGTAAAATCAAAAATTTATTTCATAAAACATAAAGGAAATTAAGACAACCAAAGGTATAACTTATAACAATCTTATTAACAAGCCTACATATATATATATATATATATATATATATATATATATATGAACCATTTACAAAGAAAATTTATACAACATCAAGAAAACTAGAAATGTTTAGCAACAAAAAAAAAAAATACACACACACACACACACACAATATATATATATATATATAGAGAGAGAGAGAGAGAGAGAGAGAGAATTGGAACAAACCCTGATACTGGCATTTACGAAGAAGAGACTCCAACACTTTTAGGCAAAGTGGATTGTCATCAACGGCGAGAACTCTCATGCCAACCGGAAAACGGTCAAACGCCCCGTCTTCGCCACCCCTTTGGTCCTCCACCGCCATTATTAAACAACCAAACTTCGGAGACTTGGACAAGAAACAAGCAACTGAAAAAATGAAAAATAAAAAAATAAAAAAGGAAAAGCAGATATCACTTGAAAAAAAAAATGAAAATGAAAAAAAAAAAAAAAAAAGCTTCAATGTTTTTTGAATTCTGAAACTTGGGTTTTCTTCTCTCTGAGGCTTTCCTTAACAACCACACCAGAAAGCCAAAAAGGAAAGTCTGAGAAAGTTGGTAGTGAGTGAGAGAAAGGGAAGCTGTACAAATGGGACAATGATAGCGATTGCCAGAACAGACTAAAGGGTTTCAACCTAACAAAACCAGAAAACAAAAAAAAAACAAAAAAATTCTTCTCTTTTTTTGTTTTTTACTATTAAAAAACTCTCGCTCTCTCTCTCTCTCTACAGAGAGTTTTTTTTTTTTTTTTTTTTTTTTTTTTGTCTCTAGCTTTCCTTCTCTTCCTTATAACAGAACGCAAAAGCCCATGTCTTTAAACCATTTTGTTTATGTCTTTCTCTGAAGCTTTTTATCCCTTTTTTTTCTCTCTCTCCTCCAAAAAGTAAACTCTCTCTCTCTTTCTCTACCTCTGTGGTCTCTGAAAGTGTGAGAACAGGAAGTCGTGGGTGACCCTTTCAAGAGTTTATAGTCTACACTCAAGTCCACTGTAGTTTTAGTGGACGCTGATATTTTATTGGCCAATGCCGAAACATCAACCTTTTTAAAGATTGTTTAAGATGACTTTGGAATCGTACGGTGATAAGGACGTGAGGCTTATCAAATTTGATGATGAGTATCAGTATAGTAATACGAGCCCCCTTTTCTGTTTGGTATATAATTGGGAACAATTTTTTGTCATGTGAGGTATTGGGTAAGTGAAGTGAACATTCTGTTAATTATGGACTTTTTACAAATCTTTTAGAGAATCCGATAATTATTCAAGGCTTTAAATGCTAATCATATTCCAAATTTCTATTTTTAGGAAAATATTTACTTTTTTCCTCAGAAAATTCGTTTCTTTGGCTTTTTTAGGAATGACAATAATTTTGTTCTCTCCTTTGGTATAAAGGGGAAAGGGAACAATCGGAAGACAATTTTTTTACCCTTTTTTTTTTTTTTTTTTTTTGCAATGAACAATTTTTACCTTTTGGGTTTGGAGAAGATTGGCGTTGTATGGTTTTGTTTTTGAAACGTTTTGGAAAAGAATATCATGATTTTTAATAAAAGGTGTTTAAGAAATAGTTTTGAAATAATATTGGTTTCGCACAAAGTCTGAAAATATTAAGAAATGAGAAAATAGAACAAATCACAATCTTGTTTGATATTGGTTTCAAAACGTTTTGGGAAAAAAAAAAAAATCAAAGTTTTCAATAAAGATGTTTTGTAAATGATTCTGAAATAATATTTATTTTGCATAAATTTAGAAAACAAAAAAAAAAAATCTTTTTCATTTCTTGTTAAGGAATGAGAAAATGAAAAAAAGTTGTTTTTTTGTTTCTGTTTCTATTTTCTAAGACATATACATCTAATAAATATTTTCAAAAAAAAAAAAACTCAAATACAATTTTACTTTTTTTAGTATTCAAACTAATTTCTCTACAAAAGCAATTCAAAAATTATCTCAAAACATTCTCATTTCTATTTTATATTAAAAAAAGTCATTTTCAAAATACTCCCAAATAGGGTCATTGCTTTCCTATTTCTGTTTTTATTTTCACCCAACAAATATTTTCAAAAAGCATACTTATACACATTTTTATTTTTTATTCCACTTGAACCAATTTATCTATAAACAAAATCGAGCACAATTTCAAAAAATATCTAAAAATCATTCATAAAACATTCTCATTTTTATTTCATATACAAAGCAAAATCATTTGAAAATATTTACAAACGGGACTTTTGTGTTTTAGGGGTATCTTTGTCTTTTTACATAAGGACAGTGTAATTTCTCTGTTTTTATCCTCGAGACGTATTTATTGAAATCATTGTGAATTTGTGAGAAAGTCATAATAATCTCTTTTTGTATTAGCTGAGCTTTTCTTGAACTAATGCCATTATGTTTATCAAAGGGCATGACTTTCAGCAAAGAGATGGGGAGCTTATGGGAAACTCACTAATTTATTGGGAACTAAGGGCCTTTTGCAACAAATGTTGGAGTTGAACTTTACAAGTTGAAATTGAAATGTTTGTTTAGTTAAAATGCAAATTGAAAATGAATATGACATGGCAAATAGTAAAAATTTAAAAATATATACAAAAAAAATTATGTAATATAAATCTTATTTCGTTTTGAGGGTATCTATTAACGCCAATTTATCTACTCTTCTTACGCACTTTCTAAATTACCCACCAACTAAAATTTAAATATTCATTATTGGTTGTTACACCACTCTTATTATTCCAAGAAAAAAGCCCCACAATTCAGTTATATTTTTTAAACACAAGCCTGTTTTATCAATTCATTAGTAGTTTACAAAAACTAAAAATAAAAAATAAAATCCTATTATTTCGACTTGAAATAAAAAAAAATTTTATGGACTTCTGAAATTTTAAATTTTTGGAAAGTGGAAGAAAGAGAAGATAAGATCTATATTTGAGAGTTTTAGAGTTGATCTGTAAATTTCCGTCTGAAAACGTAGTACCAAAGATCCCTAAGCTAAGAATTCAGGGCTCGTTTGGGGTGACATTTGGAGGTTGTGTTTTAGAGGTTGGATTGGAAACGTGTGTTTGGAGAGAAAACTTTTGAAAAAGTTCCATGATATCGAAAATAGCTCAAAAATTTGATATGTATTCAGAAAAAAATTTGTAAAATGGATCTTGTCTTATTCATCTTATCATTATGAGTATTTTAATATAAAAATAATCTTATTTCGATTTAAAATGAGAAAGTTATGGACTTTTAAAGTTTGAGTTTTTCGAAAATTAAAAAAAAAAAGAAAAAGTTTGATGTAAAATTGAGATTTTAAAATTTAAATAGTGTTTTACCATTTGCAGTTAGTGCCCCAAATGGACCCTTAATCTTTTTCTAAAGTTGAAAACAAAATTACGTGGCTCCAATCTTTTTGCACTTAGTACGTTTTGATGAGATACAGTTCTTTAGGCCTATGTTTGGTAAAGTGAAAAAGATGGAGGAAGGAAATTAGATGAGGAATTTTGAAGAGAAAAAGGGAATTTTAAGTTGTTTAGTATAGAGAGGAAATTGAGAAGGAAGGAAATTACAAATTTATGAGGCCCACCAAATTTTAATTCCTCCAACTTTAGAAAGAAAAACAGATGGAAAACTTTGTCAAAGTAAGGTCCCGATTGGGAGGGCATTTTAGAAGCATTTTTGGACTTCTAAAGCTCAAAAGTAACTTTTGAACCTGTGAGGATAAAATATCAAAAAGGATTTTGCCTTTTAAAAGCTCTTCCAAGAGAAGTTGATTCCACAATGGTTCCTTGGAAAAAACACGGGACGTTGTTTTGGGGGTTTTAGCGAAACTTTCATATTTCCACCTTTACCCTCAAATTAATGAATCAGAAAATTTAAATTCCAACCATCTCCTCTACTTTTATTTTCCTGAAGCATTGCGTCCTTTGAGCTTCATATCTCTTTCATTTGTTATTTTCTTCTACAGCACGCCATCATCAGGAATAAATGAAACCCTAAGATTTTCAAAAATTTTGTAATCTCAAAGAGAGCCAAGCATTAGCAACCCAAACATGTAAGTACTTATTATTTGGGTGATCACCTTTTCTTTTTTCGTTTTCCTTTCTTGCCATCTCTTCCATCAAAGTCTCTTTCTTGTTCTTATATATAAATGTACAAATATATATGTTTATATATAATCTCCTTCCTATATATCACTTCCTTTAGTTCGTTGAGATATATTCGAATTATAGAGCAATTTCTTTAACAATATATATATATATATATATGTACAGTTTTATGAGGATATGTAATATGAAAATAGTGTAAAAACCTTTAACGGTTTATCTTCATGCTTTAGACACGAAAGCTCTCGCGTTTGTGAGCATTTTTTGTTCTATAAATTGTGATTGATAAAACCATAAGTTTTAGATATATTTGGCTTTTTTCTTTTTTTTGGTACCAAATCATTGATTTGGTTATTTGCTACTCACGTATACAGTTAAACTTTTGGTTTACATGTGATTTCTATATGGGTTTCACTTCTTAATTTGATTAGGATTCTAATGATTTAAAAAAAAAAAAAAAAATTTACAAAGTTTATTCATTAGATAAACTGCCTAAAGAGATTTGTATTTCAGACTACATGGCAACTGAGGGAACACAAGGAAAGGCAAAAGCGGTATGGGATTCAAAAACACACGAGATTTAGGTTGATTTGGCTGTAGAACAAGTGAGAAGTGGTAATAGAAATGGAACACATTTAAGCAAGCATGGTTGGAAGAACTTGATTGAGAAATTTCACAAGGCAACAGATAGGAATTATGATGTCAAAAAGGAAATGGCAACTTTGGGATTCATTGCAAAGAGGAGAAACTGGGCTTGGTTGGGACATACAAAGGCAAACTATATAGATGCTCCGAATGAATGGCGGGAAACAAAGTTACAAGTAGGTATTTGTTAATAAGTTATTTAATTATAATTAGTGTACTATAAAATTTTTCTAAATTTATGTTTGCAAGAACAGAAATATCCAGAGGCTGCAAAATTTCGTGTCAAAGGTTTAGAAAATGGAATGAAATTAAACGAGTTATTTCGAGATGTGACTGCCACAGGGGCTAGGGGCTTGGGCACCAACTTCTGATTTATTGCCTCTTTTGTATACACAAATATCAAACACTGAAGATAAAATCACTCAAAAGGTAGTTAGTGATGATCTGGAGGAAAAAGATCATGAGGATGTAGAAGATAGCAAGCGGAGAGAGAAAATACTTGGACCAAGTAGAAAGCAATTCAAGAAAGGAAAAAAGCAGTCTACAACAACAAAATTATCCATAAAACTTGATGAACTTTGTGAAGTTATTAAGAACAGGAGTTCATACATAACAACTGATCCTAAAGGGAAACCGTGTTCGTTGTCTTGAGATGTTTTGAATGGAAAAACAAGTGTTTTAGAAGAGGCAGTAGGCATGTTTCCAATGATCTTAGGTCATGATGTTGGCAATAGAATGATTCAAGAAAGATTCCAATTTCCAACATTCGGGTGAAAACAGTGAGTAGACACTTTGGATTCGTACTGGAAAAATTGATGATGCTTGCTTTGGATGTGATCAAACCACCAGAAAATTATAGGGAAGTCCCACACTACATTCGATGAAATCCAAAATATTGGTCATACTTTAAGGTATTTTGTACATTAAATTTTAATATCTTTTTTTTTAAATATATATATTCATACATAATTTTATCGTTTTTCCTCTTGCACTTTATAGGATTGTATTGGAACTATCGACGGAACTCATGTTCGTGTATCACTCCCAGTGGATGAGCAAATTCCATATATTGATAGGAAAGGATTTCCTACACAAAATATATTGTAAGTTTGTGGATTCGATATGATTTTCACATTCGTTTGGCCGGGATGGGAAGGAACTGCACATGATTCACGGATATTTTTGGAGGCATTAAGAAATAAAGATATAATGTTTCCTAAACCACCAAATGGCATGTGTTATTTAAATTTAAAGTAATTTTTTATGCTGTTATTAATTGAACAACATTTAGGGTACTATTATTTACCATATAAACTTTGATGTTGTAGATAAATACTACTTGGTTGATGCGGGATATCCAAATATGAAGGGATATTTAGCACCATATAAAGGAGATTGGTATCATCTTCCACAATTTCACAATGGTGGACAATCTAGAGGGTCTCGAGAAATATTTAACCATGTGCATTCATCATTACAAAGTGTCATTGAGCGTACTTTTGACGTATGGAAAGCATGATGGGATATTTGGGAAATACGCCTGATTATGAGATTGATAATAGCAAATAGCTATTGTTACCTCTTCAATGGCCCCACACAATTTTATGAGGAGGGAGGCGATTGCTGAAAGTGTAATTTCAATCTTTGAATGAAGAAGAAGATTACTTGCCGGATGGTGAGATATCAAATATAAACCTCTTGATAGATGAGAGTGAAATGGGAGTTATCCGTGATCGGATTGCTAGGGAACTCATTCGTAGATAGATTTAATTTGCATATGTTAGATAGAAACTAGTTTGAATCTTGCTACTGTTTTAAGCAATGTGAGCCCTTGGGACCCCTCTTTTGATTGAGATTTTGGCTACAGTGCTCTATTTGTTTCATTTTGATGTGCTTGCATTTTAGTTTGGTGAATGGGTTGAATTTTAAATTTGAGTTGAAAAATTTTTGTTGAATTTTTAGAAAAAACAAAAACCTTTTTAGAAAAAGACAAAAATTGAGATATTTAATGATAGAACTTCTCAGCAAAAGGGGGGGGGGGGGGGCGGAAAACATGGTACTGTGGGGATGTTATTATAAGGATATGTTCATGCTTTGTATTTGGTTTGTTCGTTTAATGAAGAAATGGTTTTTTTTTTTAAATAAGTGTATCGTGAGGATTTTTTTTTTTTTAACTATTTGTGTGGGTAAATATATTGTTTATATTTTCTTATTTTTTAAAAAAATAAAAATAAAAACTAAGCTTCAGTTTTTGGAGTAATAGGAATCAATACCCTAAGTAGTTTTAAAGAAGGGTATTGTTGACATATCCTAATTAGAAGAGATTTTGAAATGATCGTGCCAAACACCCAGAAAAGCTGTTCTAATGTAAGAAGCTCTTTCAAGGTACAACATCAAAAGACTAACTAAAAGTTTATGACTTTTACTTCTATATTTTTACTGATCAAATGCAAAACAATAGCTCTACCAAATGAGTTCTAAATGATGTATAAAAAGACTATTATGATCTTAATCATTACTTATCTCATTTTTATAAGGGTATAATTGTAAAATAAATTAGATTACAAGGTTTTTTTTTTCCTTCTCTTCTACCAAACAAACAATATGAAGGAAGATATTCTTCCTTCCTTTACCTAGGTGTTTTGCACTTCATTCCATTCTATTTTCCATCTTTTCTGCCAAACATAGCATAAATTTCCCACAAAGTCTTGCCATAAATGATATACATTTGAAGGTTAAGCATTTTCTGAAAATGGTTCGCTTTTATATTTTTATTTTCTTATTTAGACTGATAACTCTTTAAATAATTATCTTATTAATTGATATTAAAAAAAAAGTTGTATCTTCTAGTTAAAAAAATGATTTCCACGAAAATGATCCTTGAAAAATTAGAATTAAAAATTAGTATCTTGCGCTACTATTTTCATATTTTAAAACATGAGTTAAAATTTATTTGATTCCTTTAACAATGTTTATTACAGGTGAAAACCAGAAGAAAAGAAAAGAGTTGACCTATTTTTAAAGAGAAAATAGGGGTTCGTTTGGTGAATGAGTTTGAGTTGGAAATTTTAAGTTTCAATAGTAATTTTTGTTGGCTTTTCAGAAAAGACAAAAAACTTTTTTAGAAAAGATAAAAAAAATTTTCAGAAAAAGATAAAAATTGAGATGAAAATTTTGAGTTTGAACTTTCCAACCAAACAAGACTTAGGAATGTAGATTGTTTGGTAAAAGAGAAAAACAAAGAAAAAGAACAATAAGAGAGGAAAAAAAAACATGTGGGGCCCACCATTTTTAATCTCTACACATGTGGAGAAAATTTCACTTTTTTTTTTTTTTTTTTTGGTGAATAAAAGCTTTCACACACAGTAGAATTGCATTATTATCCTCATTCTAAATCAAATAAGTGCAAAATAATTGGGAAAATGGTCATTTACTTTATCAACTATTTTCTTTCCCCCAAAAAAAGATAAAGAAAAACCAATTTCCTTTTTTCTCTTTTTTAATTCAAATTTTCTTTCCCTTGCTTGTCTTCCTTCCTTTCTCGTTTCTTTTCTTCTTACCAAACGAAATGCAAGTGACAAAGGCAAGTCTTATCTTCATTTCTCCTAAATTGTAGGTCATGATTTTGACTGGTTCACTATGGATCTTTTTTGTTTAATTTATAGGTTGTGAAATATTATTAAATGCACTAGTTTTGTTGTTTCTCATAAAAATTTTCATCCCTACTCAGAGAACTTTAGATTTCCATTTCGCATATGAACTTTAACTCTCGCTTTATCTCATTCAACTTATGTTAGATTAGTCCTACGCAAGCATTTTCATTAGATTTCCTATTAAAAACGAATATGAAAAAAACAAATAAAAAAGAACTAATCTCATTTAATTATTTTTGGTTCAAATTTTTATTAAAACAAACGGTAAAAAAAAAAAAAAAAAACTCGACCTCACTTTAATCCTCTCTTTTTGAGTTTATATTTAACAGAAATTCAAGCAAAGAGTACAGAACTAATTAAAGATTTGTGAAGTGAGGTAAGAAGTTAGAGTTCAAGAGATAAATATGAGAATGCCCCTAAAGTTGAGCGGACAGCGATATGAAAATAATCTTAAAAATTCAGTACTATTTTTTTTTTGAAAGCCACTAATTAATATTAATACCTGCTCAACAATGATATTTTGTCCAATGCACACATCATAACTCGTAAGGCATATTCCTGCTTTTACAGTGTATTTTTTTTCTTCTGTTTCCAACTTCCTACTTGTACAATTGCTATATTATAAATGATGATTTGAAACTTAGATTTCATGTTTACATGGGATAATTTTAAAGCATGATAAAAATGGTGAGTAATTTTTATTTTAATTTTTTCATCACATGGCACAGATCATGTACCGACCATTTATTTTAGTGTCAATTAAAAATTTCGGACTAAAATCGGGTATCTATGAGTGTTTGCGAAAAAGAAAAATCAGCTGTGTGGATGTTGAAAAGGTGAAAAAATAGATTTCTCATTTAAAATGAATTGAAATTTTTATTTGTCAAATACACATTAAGTTGATGTTTGGGACATAGGTTTGAAAAGAAAAGTACAAAATAAATATATATATACAAAAAAAAAAAAAAATTCAACTTGACTTAACTTTTTTACTTTTCGAATTCGGCTCCACTTTCAGTATTTTCTCTTCTAAACATAAATAAAGATTCTCAATTTGAATTAAAATTTTTTAAAATTTCTTTTTCAAACTTAGGTATCATACAACAAAAATAGAAAATATATGATACTCAATCCAAATGGTAATTGGATCCATCAATAAATTTGAATGAGTCGCTCAAAGGGAGCAATGTATATCAAGTTCAACAATAAAAAAACAATAGATACATCATATATTAAATATTAACACATTTTTAACACACATCTCAATAGAAAGTCCTAATCTATTAAGATCAATAGACATATTCATAAGTAAAATATTTGAAAGAGGTTAAATATATAAGGTCAATTTGAGGAAGCCTCTGAACGTTTGAGATGAAAATATTTTAATGAAAATATTTAAATAAAAACATTTCAACACAATCTAAATATATGAGATTTATTTGGGAGAAGCATCCGAAAGGTAACATATGTGACGGAAATATATGAATGAAAATATCTGAACAGAAATGTTTCTAACAGAATTTTGGGGGTTTCATTTACGATTTGTCTTGAAAAGTGAATTGATCATTTAGATGTTTCATTTCAATTGTGAGTGCCATATGGATATTTGAATGTGCAATTAAAAAAAATCGCATAAATATTTTACCCAAATGTATTTGAAATAAACGGCGTGTTTACTTTAAAATTAACTATTTAAAATATGAACGGGAAATATTTGAAATACGAACGGCTGGTTGGTTCAAATATGAACGGCCATTCATTTCAATTACCTAAATATTTTA
Source organism: Ficus microcarpa (assembly GCA_025413485.1). NCBI lineage: Eukaryota > Viridiplantae > Streptophyta > Magnoliopsida > Rosales > Moraceae > Ficus > Ficus microcarpa. The sequence goes on from CM046376.1 coordinate 15,591,172, forward strand.
CTCAGACATCAAATATGAACGGCGTGCTTGCCTTCTAAAAGAAAAATGAATCAATGGTGTATATAACAGTTTATGGATCATTTAGGAAAAAATTTATTGATTCCAAAAAAAAAAAGTTTTGTTTATGTAACTTTATTAATACATTGATAAAAAAAAAAAATTCTTTAACAAATTTGAGATTAGAAAAAAAATTTCAAGAAAAAAAGCATTTATAAGAAGGGGTGTATTAAGATTTTTTTTTTTTTTTTGTCGTTAAAAGTAATTTTATAAATAGATAATTAGTAATAAATTACTGACGAAAAATAAGGGTAAAAAAAGTTGATTGAAGGGTGGCAATAGATCCACCCTATCAAGTAATATTGAACTATCAGTCAAGAAAAATGAGTAATATATAACATGTTTTTTAAAGGAAAAAAATTATATATTTATGGTTTAAGTTAAAGATAGTTATATTCCACCCCATTCTACTTTTCATACACACTTTTTAATACATTATTTGATTACTGAAGTACCTAAAAATACTTTCGCAAGTGATTTAAAAAATAGTCATCACATGCCCCACCCTGAAAAATATGTATACTTTCTTAAACAACTTTGATTTTTTTTTTTTTTTTTTCAAGAACAAAAAGAAAACTACTGTGCCTTAATATTTTTAGAGGCGTAGAGGATGGATTCCAACGCTAATCATCAAAACATATTTGAAAAAAGTAAATTTTTTTGTCATTGATAATACTTGCCAATAACCCTCTAGATAAATTGTGTTCTTATATATGAATTTTTACGGGTGTACCTGTTTGTTCTCAATCTCATGAGAATTTTTTTTTTTTCAATTTTCTGATAATGCCAATTTCTAAGGAATACTTTAAAATAATGTAGCCCGAAAAAAAAAAAGAAAAAAAAATCATTTTTAGAAAATAGAAAAATACAGTAAAGATTTAGCGGGTGGAGAAAGAAAGAATGAAAATAAAAAATAAAAAATTAACGTATATGAATTTGATATGACATTGGAAGTAATAACAAAGAAAAAGAAGGAACTTTGAAATGGAAAATCAAAACAAGCTACAATGAAGAAAGAGACCTATTTGTTTTTGTATTGTTGTTTTTGTGATGGACATGGAGTGACAATATTGTATCAGGGAGAAAGAGAAGAGAGAGACAGAGAGAAGTGAGGACGGAGATGAGAGCAAAAATCGTGAAATCTAGAGAGAGAGAGAGAGAGAGATGGAAGGAAGCTCTACAAGAGGGTTAGTGCATCTAATCTCCAACCAATATTTAAAAGAGCAAATGATGGATATAATTTTTTTTTTTCCTACTTTCAAAAACTGCAAATGAATGTTAGGTTCGCTGTGCAATTTAGAATAGTGAATATGATTTTTTTTTTTTAACTCTTACGTGAAATTTTTTTTGGATATATGACGTTGAATATCAATTCCTAGTTTTTTTTTTTTTTTTTTTTTTTCCTTGTTGAGTTGGAAGCATATTGAATTTGAGTAACTTGACTCTCTGTACTGTTTCATGTTAGGAAATCTTATTTAGTTTATTTTACGTTGGTTTTTGGTTTCTAGAGATATCCTTTTCAGTTTTAAAGGCATGCGATGACTAATTCTTGTATTTGGTAGTTTGAACTTTTTACTTTTTACTACCGGGCACTTGATATTTATGTTTTGTTTCTTTAGTTTATCCCTACATGTGATTGATTTTTGATAGTTAGAATTATGAGTTTTAAAATTGTGATATTTAGAATTATTTTATCTCTATACATTATACATGAAGTCTTATGTATTATATCATCTTTTTGATTTTTTTCCAAGATTGCTTATTGAATAATCTTTGAAAGAATTTTGTTCCACTGCTGTCTGATTGGAAAATAATATCCATGCGTTTCAACATTGGTAGATAATTAATCAATTAAATTAAACTTCTGATAGATGAGTCATTCCGCACATTTTGAATAAGGCCCGTCTAACTTCTTAGTACTCCGGTAGAGAAGCCTTCCAACTACTCATTTGGTGAATTTGCTCTGCATAATTCTAAGTTTCTGCTAAATCACTACCGTTTATTTTTCTAGGAGAGTTCTTCAAAGCAAGCAAGCTATCACTGTAAAAATGACTAAAACATAACATCCCTGAGAAAAGGCGCCACCACACGCATGGCGTCTCAGCCCTCGTGTATTTACTTTGAATGAAAGAGGAAAAAAAAGGAAAGGACAAGAAACAAAGGGGTTCAGATGATCAAACTACTTAAATCTAATCCGTTACCGTCTCCACAAGCCAGCGAAAACCCTCCTTATCAAAACCTTACCCTTCCCATATTTTAGTATCCACAGTCCCATGAATGTATTTTGTGTCTGATAGGATGAATAATGTAGAGAGATTGAACCACCAGCAGGTCATGCCACTTATCTAATAGGAAAACAGGCTACCGTGGGGACAGAAATGGTGAAAGTAATTTTTAGTGCCAAAAGTGAACTTAGAAAGAAAACTTTTAGCTTATTCGGATTGGTTGTATGCGGTTTTTCGAGCATTGGCTTTAATTCAACCGAAAGGAGTTAAAAGGAACATGATACTAAACGACATTTCTTTCTAACTTTGGATGCTTTTCTGATGTAGCTGCTATTGCAAACTTGTTTTCTTCTTCTAATGTGGTTCTGGTCTAATCATGTATTACTATTCGATGTTGACTCACTATACTCCATCTTGTAATTGTCACCTCACCACCAAGAAAAATAGTGCTAAGAAACATTTAGATGAATAATATTATCGTTACGATATTATCAGAATCTTTGTCCTGGATTTAACTACTTGTTTTGGTAGTCAAACAAGACCAAGCATTGTATCAAAAGATTTTCCTCTTGTTGATTTTGTAACAGATTTTGTGGGTTTTCTTTGGACCGCCATATGAGTTTTTGATTTAGGAATCCACTCTATTAAAACTTTGTTTATTGTTAAGAATAATTTGTAACTTGAATTTTTGAGGACCAAGGCTTGAAACTAAATTGAGTGCATTAATCTTTTCAATTCCTTTTGGATCGACGCCTTACCATATAATTTCTACGATGCTATGGTCTTCCTATCATGCTAATTGCTGATGTACAACACAAATAAACTTGCAATAAGTCAAAAAGTTAGTCAAGTACCTTTTGATGGTGTTTAAGACTTATCTTCAATGATTGTTGGTTCACAAATGCAAGTGTTTCTTATAAACACGTGCTTTTCTCCTTTGAGTACACAATGTTTGAATTTTGTAATGAATAGCTTATCCTGTTACTTTTATTATTATTATTATTCTTATCATCATCATCATCTTGGTAAATTAGTTACTTTTACTTTCCATACGAAGAAATGTCTTTTCAAAGTCACCAAAATATGAAACAACGTTGTCCGCTTTTTTTTTTTTTTTTTTTTGAATATGAAGGAAAGTTAAGGTGGTAATATTATCTTTAGCGCCATAGTTGTGGTAAGACTTGCCGCCAAATGTTGTGATTTTTACAGGAGGCTTCTGACTAGGTGGGAGGCATGCTTTCTCACGTTTCACAGACACATGATGTGATCATATAATTATATATCTCCATCTTGTTAATGTTTTTTTCTTTGATCTATGGTGAAACATCATGCATTTACACTCTTGTTTATTTGTTTGTATTCTGTTTATCTGTTAAAATATCAGTGTGAAAAAGTCATGTCATAATTGTTTTCAGGACATAAGATAAAACAATATCCTCGTTGCAGGTGCAGCTTGCGGCAGCCAGAGCTGCAAAAGCTGATAGCGGTAATAAAGGATCTCCAGTGGTTACGAAACCAGGAACGGAGCAATTCAAAAGGTGCCCAAAAAGGTTTTCTTTGCTATGGGAATCATTACTGCATTTAGCATAAGAAAGCGAAGGAACTCGATTAGAGACACATGGATGTCTCAAGGTTTAGTACCAAACTTGATACTTAAAATTTCACCTAAATAATTGGTGTAGCAACCCAAATAAGCTTGTTACTTTACGTTCTTTTAGGAGACGAATTAAAGAGGTTGGAAGCAGAGAAGGGAATCATAACATGGTTCGTTATAGGACATGAGTAGGTTTACTCGAAATTACAACCGACTAGCCAATTGATTTTTGCAACTTCAGAGTGAACTGAAACATTTGATGCCTTCAATTTTGTGTTTTCAGCGCAACTCCAGGCGGTGTTTTAGACCGTGCTATTGACGCATAAGAAGCTCAACATAAAGATTTTTGGCGCCTGGTATGTTGTTGTCAACAAATTTACCTATTATGTCCTGTCTAAGGATTTCTTGTTCGGCTTTTTCCTTTTACATTGACAATTCGTAGTTGGTAATGTATCTAATTATGCATCTAAAGTTTTAACTCTTTAACTGAGTTTATTTTCAATATTTTCAATATAGAAACCGATTTCTTAAATTTCTTTGAAGGCTTCTGTAGTCATTTATCCAAGCAATAAAGCTTACACACATCGTTCTGCTTGTCTGTAGAACCATATAGAAGGACATCATGAATTGTCCTGCAAAACCAAAATATATTTCTCAACCGCTCTTGCTAAATGGGTTGTTGACTTCTTTATCAAAGTCGATGATGATATTCACATAAATCTGGGTTAGTTTATGCACTCTACTTGTCTCCCATTAGAGAAATATAAATAGCAATGAAGTTTCTGTGATACTGAATTGTTTTAATGTTTGACAGGTATGATTGCTTCTACTTTGAGCCACCATAGGTCGAAACCTCATGTTTATATTGGTACATGAAGTCTGGTCCCATCTTGGCATAGCAATAAGCCGCGACATGATTTGAATTCTATTCCTTGTCATCTCATTGTCCGTCATCTAAGTCTTGTCTTTTCATCTCTCTTTGTTGGGGGTACCATGGTCCATGAGCCAGAATAGTGGAAATTTGGTGAGGAGGGAAACAAGTATTTTAGGCATGCAATAGGGCAGATTTATGCAATCTCCAAAGATTTGGCCGCACGCATATCTGTAAGCCAGTAAGCCTTTTTGTAAGAGCATTATTCTCTTAATCTTTTTCTATACGAATTAAGAATTTGTGTATTGGAATCACCTAGGTACGGAAAGAAACTGTCACTGATAATTGAAATATATATATATATATATTTAACTGCAGGCACATACTTCATAGATAAGCAAACGAAGATGTTTCTTTGAGTTCTTGGTTTATTGGTCTTGATGTTGAGCAACTTGAGCGCATCGATGATCAAAGCCATTGTTGTGGATCTCCTCCAGGTACGCACTTGGCAATATATAGCTTCAGTTTTCGACTATAGACCTTGATGTCTTGTTATATTTCCCTGCTAATATAGATTGCCTTCCAGCTTGATCTTTCAGTACGTACATTTAATCAGTTCACGCAAAGACTCATAATTACGTTTTACTTCCCTAATCATTGAAACTTGTTAGCTTATCCTATCTTACCTTAGAAACTTTCAAGTCTCTTAAGATAATCATGCAAAGAGATTTTTTTTTTTTTTTAGCTAAATTGTTAGGTTGGTCTCTAAATTTTTAACCTTATATAACTTTGATCCCTAATCTTTTTTTCATACCTGGAACGCTCCTAAATTATTAAAATGTTGTTACAATAGTTTTTTTTTTTTTGGGTATTTAACCTATAAAATCTTTAATGAGATATCATTTTCATATATAATATTGTATCATGGTTTTTTTTCCCTTCCATTATTGATATATATATATCTCATGTGTTGTTAGATATGCTATCACTTAATAAAAACATAACTTCTCTTTCAAAATCGTTCCAACTAAATTATTCTAATTTGTTCTATCTTTATTTTACTAGCTTGCAGGTTAAAACTGCACAAACACACTTTTGTTACCGTTATTAACGACAAGTCATTTTGTCTTTTGCAACCATAAAATGAATTCTCGTTTTACTATTTAATTTTTATTTCTATACGTACTCGTCATTGTATCTATGAATATCTAATCAAATTATAATTATTTATTTCAATTATAGTTTAAATAGATTTTTATAAATCAATTCAACAATAAAAAACATAACCTTATTGATTAATTTTTTTTTTCATTTATCAATAAATCTCACACTTCTAAAATGAACTAAAAAAAACTAAACTGATATAGATTTTCCACATAGAAATTCATGTCAAAATTACAAAAATAATCCACGCACATGTGAAGCACGTGACAAAACTAGTACTATGAATAAAGAGGAAAAAAAAAAGTATCTGAATGTCACACGGTATGACATTAAGGGGATATTTGGTGTCACAATCTAAACCTTAAAATTATAATTTAATTTTTATCTTTTTCTTTCAATTTTACTATTCACACTAGTTTTGTAACTTAAACTTTAAAAGTCCATAACTTTGTACAGACAAATCTAAATGAGATGATTTTTTTTTTAATAAATTGCATAGAATTTTAAAACGAACGAAACAAGTTCCATATTGAGATTTTTTTCCGAACACATTTTAAGTTGTTACACTTTTTAACTCTACCAATTCAAATGCCTCGATAAACACACAATCAATTCATATCCGAATTCTATAATCTAAACTTTAGCACCAAATGCATGCTAATAGTATACTATAAATAAAGAAGGAAAAAAAACTATACTTAATAGGAAGGTCAACTATCCTAAAATTTTTCTTAATAAAGATTAGGGGGTTCATTGACACCCCTCATTTTTTCTTCCCACACCTCGATTTAATAAAGACATCATGTAAAGCAAAATAGTCTATTTTTAAAGAAGTTTTTTTTTTTTTTTTAACAAATAACCTTAATTTTTTAGAAGTAGTTAAAATGTCTTTTTTTTTTACCCTAAAATACTCAATCAATTTTCTTAAATGGTCAATCAATGATTGGCCACATATTAATGTTAATTCGATTAGTCATTGATTGACTGTGGTCATTGAGTGATCATTACAAAAATCACCAATTTACATAGTGAATTAATGAATTGATTGAACAAATATGAAAAAATGGGCAAATGACTTTTGTCTTAAAAAAAAAAAAGTTAGGTCATCTATTAAATTGGATAACCAAAAAGAGTCACATTTTCATTTAGTAAATTATATAATTACTTAATTATTCATGAATAAAAATTTCTTTAAGGACAATGGTGTTCATGAATTTGAAAAAAAAATGAAAAAAAAAATTTCTAGAATATACGAATCAACATCCTCTATCTAATTTTTGTATCTCAAATAGTGTTTAACCAATTAAAGTTTGACACATGATTGAATAAAGTTAGAATTTAGGTATAAAAAAACAATTATAAAGCATTTTAAACTTTTAAAACGACGTGGAACAATATTATTGGTTAGACATAATTTGAGATACTAAAAATCAGACAAAAGATTTGAATCAATAATATACACCCAACAACTCTGAAGACTTTTAATTCTACTTCCTCTTGTTCTTTTTCTGTGGAAAAAATTTTGGAAAATATTTGATCACGTCAATTTCAGAGTTGAGAAGGACAAAACTTTCTTTCATCGTCGAGAGGCTTGCCGGGGAGCAATAGAAAGGGTAATTACTTTTCAGCCATGGCCTAATTTAATTGGAAAAAGTTAACAAAATTTTATATATACCCTAAAAATGTGTGTGTGTGTGTGTGTCTATATATATATATATATATATATATAGACGATGAGATCTAGACATTAATAAGCATGGATGTTTTAGTTTACGGAAACAAGAGAAATAAAAATAAACCTTGGATGCTTAAAAAAACAGGAAATAAATAATGTGGAATTAGTTGGCTTGGTCAGAAAATGTGGGAGAAAAAAACTAATATTAGTTTGGAGGGTTAAAATGGTAAAAATTATAGCTTTGATTACATGGTTTATTTTTTTATTTTTATTTTTATTTTTTTAAACATAAGAATGGTGCAATAAGTAATAGTTAAAATCCAAACTTTATTGGTGGCTGGTTTAAGAAAATGTGTGAGAAAAGTAGATAAGGATGTGTGAATAGACATCCCCAAAAGACTATATACCTAACCAAAATGAAATTAAAAAAAAAAAAAAAAAAACCTCACAAAAAGGGTTTGATGCACCAAGAATATTTTCCACTTGTGACCAGGATTCAGGTTCATCCACGATGTGTTCATTTTGCTATGCTTCCCATAGTAATAGACAGTGCATTTGAGTTGTCGTCCCTATTCATTACCTCTCCCTATCTCCAAGATTAAAAATTTTATCCAACAAATCCTTATTTTCTATATATCCCCAATCAACTCTATTTAATTTCTTTCCATTTTGATACTCATGATTTTTTTTTTCTTTACCAATTTTCCTTTGCAACAAACTCCACATGGGGTACCCACATGAGAAAATCTGTCCAAAAATTGGCGCTTCTTATCGATTTTCAGGGACGTAACCACCAATGGCCTAGGGATACCTTGGAGCCCCCCCAACTTTTTGTAATTGCACTTTTAGAAGTGTGATTGTTTCAAATCTACATATTGGTCCCCCTAAAAACATTTTTTAATTGATTCTCCACCTAAAAACTTAAAAACTTAATTTTATTTTATTACTTTTAAACCAAAGTCCAACTAATATCTCTAAGCACTTAACATGATCTTTTCCCCTTTGATAGGTTGGAATGCTACAAATATTTGTTACATCCACTTGCTTTCATTTTTCTTTTTCTTTTTTTTTTTTTCCTTTCTGGTTTTTTTATGACACACAAACACACTGGTATGTATCAAAGACAATCATGATATTTAATAATTATTTATTTGTCGTACTTAATAGCCCTACTCAAAATTCTTTGCCTCATTATTGTTGATTTCATGTCTTTGCTATCATGTCGTTGGTATAGTTATACAACGTAAAAAATTAGGGACCAACTTATGATTTACTGAAGAGTTTGAGACGATTAATGACAAATGCCCATTAGAAAATAGGAGAAATGTGATGCAAAATTATGAACTGACGTTGACAATTATTCATGTAAAAGAGACACATTGATTATTCAAAAAAAAAAAAAGGAAAAATTACAAGAAAAAAAGAAGACGAAGAGAGAGAAAGAAAGTAGAAGAAAAGTAAGGATCAAAGGCACCCACACAACTTTGAAATTAGAACCAAACGTCACCCAATTTCTTGTTCTTCCATTCCGATGCATCAAAGGCTCGCACAACTTTCCATCCAATCTGACCTTGTGGATGTATACATGTTTAAGCTTCTCACAATTCTCGTCACATCTCTCCAGCTCGGATTTCAGCAATGCAAATCCTGCGGTGTAGCTTTTCCTTGACATCATTTTTACATCTAATTGCTTCCATACCAAGACAAGCTTTCATGATAACGTCTTGCAAAGGACTCAAGTGCATCTCAATTATGCGAAAGCCCGCAATCCTTTTAATTCCACATAGGTAGCAACACAAATGTTGAAGATCATTCCAAGTGAGGTCTTCCAGCTTCGTTTCGCACATTTTGTCGATGACTATGCACAGTAATGTAGAGATGACGCTCCTCATTGCCGGTGTCAAACTTTCATTAACACGGAGTTCTCCATACTTGAGAAGCGTTGTTTTGAAAATAGGAGCTTTTGCCTTAAATGCTTTTCATCTAATTTTAATAAACCTTCTTCAACTGTGAAATATTTAAGCTCACGGCTGAAGTTATTCAAATCGAAATAGCTGATGCGAAAAAGTTGTTGAGTTCTATCTATATCTTCTTCAATAGATCCTTTCCGGTCAAACCAAGAGTTCGATTGTCTAGCAACTGCCCAGAAATTTCTTCACCAAGCCTTATCAGAACCAAAAGGATAAATCAGACGCTGCTTTTCTGTTCAGTAATCTATGAGGCTCCGTTTGGTTCACCAGTTTGAGTTGGAAATTTTAAGTTTTAATAATGATTTTTGTTGACTTTTCAGAAAAGACAAAAAACTTTTTCAGAAAAAACAAAAAACTTTTTCAAAAAAAGACAAAAACTGATATGAAAATTTTAGGTTTGAGTTGACAAACCAAACAAGCACTCATTCACGATGTCTTTCAGGGTAAATTAGTTTGATTCTGTTTCCAACAGATCATCCCATCGGTTGTCTCCTAGGGATTGGAACTTCACATGATCCTAAGTGCCTCCCTTTATTACCTCCTTGATCTGATGCAGAAGTCCAGCAGATAATAAATTTTAGTGTTAGTACGCTATTATTAGCAAAGTAAAAGAAGGATCAGTACAAACGGATAAGTAATTATTGTGCTTGAAAAGGAAGGATTAATTAAGATGCTTAATTAACTAAAACATATTGGCTTCTATTTATATACATTTATGTATTTGAATAAAATAAATTGAGAGAGAAGATAATTAATATATAAAATTTTTAGCACATTCTAATTAGGTTAGCATCGATTAAGAATTTATTCTCTATCAAACCTCCAACTTGATATTATTAATATAAAAAAAGTTAAAATAAGGGAAACGACAAAATAACACAGAAAGGCAACACAAAAAGTAGAGAAAGCTAATACAGAGAGCCGGGGCCAATTTCAATATTAATCTTTCTCTAGGAATATATATACTTCCATATATTCACATTTTTAACAAGTACTAGTCGTGGCACGTGCGATGCACGTGTTGAGTTGTAACTGAAATATTTATAGTGTAAAAAAATTAATTGTAATATTACAAAAAATGTTAAAAGACCTAAGAGTTTATATCGATTAGAGTACAAGTTAAAAAGTTACAATCACTTTCATCGTAGAATCATGATAATATATATGACATAATATAAGAAACATTCTAGTATCTTCAAATAACAAAATACAACTCATTTTGTTATTTTGTGAAGCTTGCAGATTGACATTTTTAGTAAGAAAATTATTTTTTTAATGCTAATATTGGCTCATTACAGAGTCAACAATCTATATATAATATAATTTTATCAGTATTCTAAAAAAGAGATTAATAGAAATTCTTTTAAAAATATTTATAGTATGTGAAAAATATGAATACATTTTTCTCTTTCTTATTAGATATCATATTCAAAAACAGATAGGTGGTTTTATTGGCACACTTTTCTTGATTCCATCCCTTTTAAACACACACCCCTATTACATTCAAAAGGATTAGATTTGCTTATTACACTCTAATGAATTCCAAAATTATCCCTAATTATTTCTATTCTTTTCACACCTATTTTTTTTTTGTTTTTTTTTTTTTTGATGTTCTACTCCTGAATATCTACAAAAAATAATAACAATAATAATTAGTAAAAAAAAAAAAAAAGACGTCATGTTGTAATCTATATTAGTCAAAAGGAATGTATTAATAGAACTACCCAATAATGATTTCTCCCACTTCAATATGTTAAAATCAAATATGAGAAATTGACACTTTCACAAAAAATCAACATTTTTCACTAAATCAAGAAAATTCGAATTTAGCAAACAGAAAATAAATTTCGTTTAACTCATTTAAGACACAAAATCATCTATAATTTCATAAAACAGAATTCTAACCAAGAGTAAGCCCATTAAAATTTCAAAAAAAAAAAAAAAGATTAATCAATGAATTATGAATTTTTCTACTCGATTAATTACCATAAATGAACTCAAAACCAAACATGGCAAAAAAAAAAAAATAATAATAATAGAAGAATGAAATTTATTATTAATATCTCAAAGTAATAAAAAATAAAGTTCTGAAATTCTATAACCTCTAAAGCTGCTAGCTTTATCGTATGATTCACACACAAATAAAATTACAAAAATAACTCATTATCTTTTTCAATCAAAATCATAATAAAAATGAAAATAATTGAGAATGTGGCTTATTAAAGCAAAGAAAATGTCAATGAACAATATTTTTTTTACTTTCAAAAAGAAAGAAAAAAGAAAAAGAAAAGTCAATTTTCAGTCTCTAACAAAGGATGAAAAAAATGATTTAAAGAAAAGAAAAGAGAAAGAATACCAAAATGGAAGTACATAGGGCCATTATGAAATAAACAAGAGTTTATGTCATTTCTTTAATATATTTAAAATTAAGAACCAAATAAGATGTATTACTGAGATAATGATTTTGAAACTTGACTAAAATAATATGAAAAAAAAAGTTGATACATATTTAAAAGGAATCAATTTTATATCATATTTCAACCTTTATAATATGTTTGACAATCTTAAAATGATGATATTAAATAAAATTAAATAAATAAACAAAGTTAACAATTGCATGCAAGGAACACAAGTGGAAGGCAAAAAAAAAAAAAAAAAAAAAAGCAGGGGACATAAGTTACTCTTTGAGTAGGCTTTTACACCGCTAGATCTTGCACCTATATGGTTAGTATCATGAACAACTGTCTACAGTTGTTGACTAAACCCATAACGAGAGTGAAAAAAAAAAAAAAAAAAAGAGCAAGAAGCACCAAAACGGTGCATTTTTGACTATCAAAAAGGAATATTAACTTTTTGTCTACTCTTTTATATATATAGGATGTATAAACCAACTAGAAAATTTTATATGAAAATTTATTTTTATTTTATATTAACATAAAATTTCATATAAATGAAAGTGGGGAATGATTAAATTGCTTAAGGGGTATATTCTAGTTGGGATGTGTTATGTTTCTCTAATTCTTCTATCTCCATTAAAATGGAAAGATATATTCAAATAAAAAATATTTTTTTTGTTATTAATTTGGTTCAAAATATTTTTTTATTTATATCCCCTTTCAAATATGGATTATTTCATTTTTATCATTAAGTCCATAAATATCAAACAATTAAGAGGGTGCCACTTGTTTACTACAATAATATAAAAATTTTGAGAAAATTACTTAAATAACCACCCTTTTTCATCTATTTATCAACAAGATACAAATTGCTCATTTTTTGTCAACATGACATAAATTTTAGTTAACTTTAGTTTAATTTTATGTGATATTGATCTAATATTAATTTTTTGTGTCATTTGGTATAATGGTCTCTAAATTTATATCATTCAGGTACTTTTTTTAAATATTTTTCTTTTAAAAATATCCAATATTTATCTCTTTTTGTAGGTGGAGATATATATATATATATATATACATATATATATATATATATATATATATTTAAAGGCAAAGAAGAGAACGTAACCATTTGGCACACACCAACATAAGGAATATATTTGGAATGAGCAGCATTACCTATAATCTCAACTATCATTAGATTTCTTTTAATATGAAACAATACGGTAAGTAAGTTTTTTTAATTTTTTAATTTTTTAATTTTTTTAAATTAGTACATACAAACAGCTACCATTCATTTTGTTCTAAAAAATTTAGATTCTTAATTTTTTTTAGTTAACGATTAATATTGAAAGGCAAACTTACTAGACCAATGCGAAGTTAATTTTTAATGAAATTTAATAATTTATTTTTGACAAATTGCTTATTTGATAATTGAACTGTATAATAAGTTGTGGAATAAAGCTAAGGGGCACCTTATGGCCTCTCACCACATATGTGGATGAAAAAAAGTGAACTTGTTTTGTTTTTTTATTTAGTAAAATGGGTCACATCTCTTATTAAATGACAAGTCATATAAGAGGCCACTTCACGTGGTGTAAGACATCGGAAGTGTCCCCTAACTTTAGTCTAAGTTGCGACCAAGACTGATGTCCAAAATTGGATATCTACTTCTTAATTTGATCTTTTTGTATTGTTTTTAAAAGTACATATGCGAGATTTTTCCCTTAAAAAAAAATTGAGAACCAAATCACGATTTTGAACTAAGAGAACAAGTAATCATTTGTCCTTTTTTTTTTTTTCGTTGACTAAATATGACAATATCTATAATAAATTATTAAAAAGAGATCGACAAGCATTATAATAAGATAGAAATTGAGAAAATTTTCTAAAAATTAGCGTATACCTCTTTTATTAAGCAATGTATGTGAGCAAGCAATTTGCATTCTTCACAGCAATAAACACGAAAAGCATGATCCCTTTCTTTTTTGCACACATCACAATAATATTCATCTGAATCATCTTTGATGATTGAATGATCAGACAAAATCAGAGGATGGATGTGATACTCATATTCGATAATGGATGGCAATGGACCACATAGAAAATAGATGTCGAAAACACTGTCCATGCAACAAAATATGACGGATTGAGTAAGATTAAATTAATCGGGAACAACTTCGACCATGTTCTTCTTATGATCATAAGAGTCTTGACAAGCATTGCATTGAATTTCACAAGAAGATTTCTCCACTAAAGACAACAAATGGTCATGACTTCGACTTCTTACTCTTATGTCAAGGGAATGACATTCTATACACAAGCTTAAGTTACATCCATTTTCATGACAACTGTATATGACCATAGAATCTTTTTTGCAACAACCTCGGCAAGATCGAGGGCGACTGACCTGGAGAATGAGAGAATTGTGTGAGTGAAAGGCAGGCTGAATTTTCTGTGGCAACTCTGCGTATGCTTAATGGAGAAAAATCTCACACGTTTTGGACGTGCAAGAATAGGCTGGACTGTACCAATCTGATTGACATGCCAAGCATTTAGCTTCTCTTTTCTCCGGATCAGGGTGCTTCACCAGAATCATGGCTTCTTCTTGCAATTGGATGGGAAAAATTATTAATATTGGAGCTGTGTTATGAAGAATTTTTTGCGGCACAAGTCTATGTGGGGTTATGTTATGAGCACAAGAATTACACCTACAGACAAGAAAGCTACTGATTATGCAGAATCGTTAGATGCTTGGGAAGCCGATAATTCGAAGATTATTAGTTGGATCAATTATTCTGTTACGCATTCGATAGGTGCTCAGTTGGCAAAGTTTGAGACTGCCAAGAAGGTTTGGGATCTTCTGGCAAGGCTATACACGCAGTCTAACTCATGTCATGCACATAGAACGACACTGCGATCTTGGCTGCCAGGCATCAACGACGTCGGACGTCATGGTTGGCATTGGGATCATAGCGCGCGCCATATGTGTGTGGAAATCAGAGCACAATTGGTCGCAAGCGTAAACATATTAGTCATTCTCGAAAGGCTTATCGCAGTAACAGCGGCAGCTGGTGTCGTTCAATGATCTCTTTGCAAGCAAGAGAGAGTGGCGTGGATGCAATGAGTAGGGCTTGATCTGTTCTGGCCGCTTTGCACATTCTTTGTGGATGGAACATTTCCCGCAGGACAAGCAATAGTAACTGATTTCTGATGCTAGGATTTTACGATTGCACATCTTGCAAGAGAGTTCTAATGGAAACTTCCACAAATGCAGAATGTGCTGGTGACTGAAATGTCTTAATTATTGACGACCCCATTTCTCTCTCAATTGAATAGAAGAACGCAAAGGTATGATCATGGAAATATATAATTGGACTCCCAACACACGAATCCCCGCTTTGTTGTGCCCCCACTCAACTTATAAGTTATTCTTTTTAACTAATTCCCTAGCTATATATTTCTTTGCTTTTCTTGTCGTCCCACGAAAATAATATATATTTTTTCAAATAATTCCCCCACTTAAAACAATTTTTTTTTTTTTTTTGTATTCTCTTACTTAGGCTATTCTTTTTTTTTCTCCCTTTTTTTCTTTCTCAATTATAAAATCCAAGTTAACATTTTGTTCTTTTTGTCCCCGACCACTTTATTCCTCTCCACTTTTATTCTCGTCAATTTTTTTTTTTTAATCAAAAGTTTTGTTTGCTGATAAAGATTTATGGGCTTCAATAACCGACTGCTAAGATATACCAACAATTAGATTTATTGATTAATTATTATGAATATTTACTTTTTACTTATAGTAATTTTCTTTAACAATTAACTTTGGAACAACTATGCAAAAATAATTTTATTTAGAAAAATTCATACGTCCCTAGAATATTTTTATTAAGTTTTAAAACTCAGGAAGACTTAGTAGTTACATAATTTTAAAATGACGATATTATAATAATTAAATAAAGAAATCAATATATCAGTTAACAGCAATTGAATGTGGCATTTGCTATACTTGATGATTAATTATTACCAAGTATAGTAATTACTAGATTCAACTTTGAAAATAATAGAATATTGGAGAGTGATTTTCTGACTAACTAATAATACTCTAACCGGCTTAAGAAAGGTCGAAGTTACACGAAATAATTGTGTAAAATTCAAAGTGGAAAAATCAAAAGAAATTGGTCGGTTCTCAGCTAGTTCGTTAAAGAGATTATTTTATTTTAAGGATGCGTTTGGTATTAAGTTTTACACTATTGAATTTAAGTTTAAATTGATCGTATATTTTTTGAGGTGTTTGTATTGTTAGAGTTAAAAGATGTAAAAACTTAAAATATGATTGGAAAAAAATATCAAGATAGAATTTATTTCTTCGTCTCAAAATTATATGTAATTTAAATTAAAAAAAATCTTATTTGAATTTATTTATGTAAAATTATGAACGTTTAAAATTTGAGTAACAAAATCACGTGAAAAACAAAAATTAAATTGTAATTTTAAGATTTAAATTATGGATTCAAACATATACTAAGTTTCTGCTGTCTTTCTGGTAACTTTTCTACGAAGAGGACAACATTAATAATCTATAACTAATATAGAAAGCTCAAAAGCTCTCACTGTTCATCAACTTTCGGGTAAAATGCATGGTTGAAACGCACGTTTTATTTAAAAATGTTTTTTTTTTCTTTTTATTTTCCCTGCTTTTTCCATCGCCATCGGTCCATCTTTCTCGTTCTGTGCAGTCTGTAGGAGCTCTGACTTTTCAGCCATGGGAGTAACACCTGCAGCCTATCTGTCACTTCTCCACCACTTCTTTCTCTCTCTCTCTCGCTTCTCCATATTCATCATCTCTTTCTTTCTCTCTCTCTCTCCTCCTCCTCCTCCTGTGGTTTATTTCTCTGCTTTGCTGTTTGTGTTTTGGGTTGAAGTAAACAGAAGATCTCCATTTCCTTACTCGTCACCGTTATTTTTTGTCGGTAGCCATGGTTCCTCTGACGCTATTTAACTGGTCGGCCAGGGATTTTTTTTTTTTCCTCCCTGGTTTGCTCTTCTCTTTTCTTCTCTTCTCTTCTTATGCTCTTTTTACTCTTTACTTTGGGATTTGGTATCTTGTAGGTTTAGATTGATTCTTTAATCTCAGTTCTGATCATATTTGCCTTCTTGATAATGATTTCATAGGTGTAGAAACTTTTTGGATTTTTCACGCCCTAAAATCAAGGAAAATTTTTATTGGATTTACATGTAACGTGGTATTTTTTTTTTTGTTTCTCAGAATCTTGTCACATTTTTTACCTTAGGTGTACGTTGAATTTTTGTGAAAAAGAGTTATTGATGGTTTAATTATAGACACAGAGCCTCATTTTTAGTATTGTTTTTCTTCTTGTTTGCCCTTAATTCTTGTTGCTCCAACTAGAATTTCATACAAATTTTAACAGAAAAAAAAAAAAAAAAAAAAAGGGGAAACGGTGCTACTTACAAACTTAAACGAGTTTCTTTTTCCTCGTTTAGCTCTCTTATTTTTTTCTCAGGACCACACCCATCCACGAAGACTGAAGAGAGGAAAAGTCACTGAATGCTTTAGTGTCATATCAAATGCTATAGAGTCATATCGGAGTGATCAAAATGCGTGCTCATCTCTTGTAAGAATTTATTTTTATTTTTATTTTTATTTTTCAATTTGAATAGAATAATAGTACAATAGATTTTGAAAGTAGCCTATTTTTGTTTGTCTCTTAATAAATATGTATTCCTTTTTCCCTTTGACATTTATTTTGGTCAAAGGGTTTTTAATTAGGTATATTTGAGATTATATTTCATGATGAGAATTTTAACTTAATTTTTTGAAATTGATCTTTGATTATAGGGAGTTTTTTATTATTGTTTTTTTTTCATCCTTAACGAGGTTGTTTTTATTTTCCTCTTGTTTTATTTTCTTCTAAATATTCTGTGTTTTTCTTTATTCAGTAATAAAAAATAGAACAGATATCATAATAGTCCTTTTATACATCATTTACTTTGACAAAGTTTTTCATCTACTTTTCTTTCAAAAGTTGGAGGGATTAAAATTTGGTGGCCCCATGGATTTATAAATTCTTTCCTTCTCAATTTCCTCTTTACTAAACAACCAAAAACTATACTCTCTCTTCCTCTCCTTCTCCTTCTCCCTCTCTCCAGTGCTAAGGTTTGTATTGTTAATATTTATCTTTTAGGGCCGAAGTCCCACGTTGCCTTTGGATAGGCCACGGACTCCCGGCCCTAGAGAAGATGCTTTTGGAGTCCATGGTGATGATTTTGATTGCGAAATGGCTTCGTCGACAGAGGAGACGCGTTTCGATCTCTTTGGTCATGTAGTTTGGCTTGCTATTGGAGGTATGATCCATTGAGCTGGGGCATTTTTTCTTATTTGTGATAGTTGTTTGTTTGAAATAAAGGCGATGATGTTTCCACTAAGTAGATGTTACATTTTTTCGTTATGTTTTTGTTTTTATTTTGTAATAACGGAGGTGATCTCCCCACACTTTCATATTAGATATATGTCTGAGCCACTATAATTATTTTTACATGATGTTGGTGGTGACCTTTTAAATATAGGTCTCTTAATCTCAATCGATTGGAATTTTCCATCAATTGTAATGGTGTTGTTGAAAGAACCATATGTATGTTCAATTATTGGTGTGCATTTTCGATTTCTCATTGTTAGAATCCGATGCACGTTTATCCTTTTGTATGCTTCATTAGAATTTACTGGTGGAATCGATTTGTAATTAGAGTTAAGTTTTCTTATGTTATGAGGTCATTTCAGCCAAATATTGGTATTTGTATTTTCTTAATTTGGAATAGAATTAATATTTAAAACATAAAAACCTAAAATTCCATTTTCCTCTCTAAAATCCATTTTCCTCTCCAAAATTCCTCATCTAATTCCCTTCCTCCCTCTTTTCCACTTTACCAAACATAGGCTTAAAGAGGAGAATTCATACACTATAGCATATCTTCAAAACCTATTGTAAAAAACTAGCAAGTCTGACTATTTATGTGATAACCAGATTTTCATATTGCCATTTTTCCTCTTTTAAAGGAATTATGAGCATATATTGATGTGTTTTCGGAAAAACTCAGTTAAGAGTTTTTCGCACGTTTTACGGAGTCTTATGGCTCAATAAGACTCATAATAGATTTTTAAGGTTAGAAAACGCCTTTTCTGGTCGAAAGGGACGATAAGGGACGTTTTGCCGAAAAAGTCAAAGTTTGACCGAAAAAGTCAACTTTGACCGAAAAAGTCAAAGTTTGACCAAAAGTGGTCAACAGTTGACTCGATAGTGAAAAATGCTGCAGTATGAGAAAATACTGTAAAATATGTCAGTATGGGCGAGATAGCCCAATTAGACAGTAGAAAATAAGAAAACACCCGTTAAATCAAGCATCCCTAGCATTAATTAAGGCCAGACTGATATATTTGGTCAAGAAATCACTCAAGGAGACCAATTTAAGTCAAAGGGCAAGAACGTCAAAATTTTCATTTTTGGGGGCAAAAATGTAAATTTTGAAAAATATGTGAAGTACGCCGAGTGACGTCGCTAGATGAGGTCACAATAAGGAAATAATTTGCTTTGCAAGAAGAAATTAAGAAATAGTCATTTTCGGGGGCGAAAATGCAAAGATTTTGTCTTTCGGGGCAAAAAATGTAAATTTTGAAAATATGTGATTTTAATGGAAGAAAATAACATAAAATCATGAAAAGAATGATATTGGATTGAAAAGCAAGCATTATGCCATTTTTGGAGTTAGGGGCATAAATGCAAAAATTTTCACTTTTGGGGGCAAAGGTGTAAATTTTGGAAAATTGACGAAATGGACGTATGAAGTCACCAAGATGTTAATATCATGAAATAGGATGGGTGTATTGATTTTTAAGACAATCGGACACCTAGAGGGCATTTTTGCAAAATTGCCATTTTCGGGGGGGCAAAAATGTAATTTTTGAAAAAATGGTGACATAAGCCATTAGCTCAGCCCTTACCTCAGCATTTCCAGCTCATCTCCAGCTGGTTGCTCAGCTGTGAACAGCCGTGAGCCATCTTGTGGAGAAATCCAAGAATAGAATTTTGGGGTTAAAAAATTAATTAAGAAAAAGTTGAATATTATTTCTTTGACTCCTCATGTGAGAGTCGTGAGAGAGGGCAGAGAAAACCCAGAAAAGCAGCTGGGTTCAAGCCAAAAATGCTCAGAAAAATTCGGAGCCAAGAGGGAGAGAAAGAGAGCAAGAAAAAGTTGAAATCCTATGTGTGAATCACCATGGGTGTGCACGGTTTTGAGCTTCATGCAAGCAGTGGAAAATCTGGAAATTTTCCAGATTTTCTGACCAGAAATCCGTGGGGGAGAAGAGAGAAAGAGAAGAAAATTTTCGGGTCCAATCTTGGTGAGGAGCCGAGCAAGATGAAGGGAGAACCACCATGTAGCCAAGGGAGGTTTTGTGCTTGATGGGTGGTGTGGTTCGGCTCGTTGGTGCAGCAAAAGGGAGCCAAAAATTCGTGGGTTTTGGGCTGTGCAAGAGTGGTCAGCTGGGTAGCAAGAGAACACCAAATTGGTGAAAATTTTTGGGGGTTTTGGTGAGCCAAAAACCGAGTGGTGTGCAGCCAAGAGGAGGACAGATTTTTGGTTCACAAACCATGGGTAAGACATGGTATAAACTCTCAAACCCTAGACTATTTTCATACAAAGATTTAATGGAAATTTATGAGTAAGATTGTGTGTATGTTTGTGTGTTCATGGCTGAGTTTTGGAGTCCATTTGATGGAGAGAATCCGGCTGCAAGGAGGAGCAGCCGAAACAGCCAAGGGGTTCGGCTCCCTTGGTGGAATCAAGTCCGGTTTTGGGGAGGTAAACCCTAACCCTAGAAGCTTTTTGGTTCAAGCTTTAATGTGGTTTTTATGATGTATTTAAGCCATGGTTTGTATAAGTTTAAGTTCAGTTTTTTTTAGTTATGCTAGGGTTATGAATGGATGCTTGATTAGGGTGTATGTCTAGCTAGATTAGCTTGCATGATTTTCTGTTTTGTGCATGGTTTATGTACTTGCTTGTTGCTTGGTTTGCATGGATTGTAGGGTTGATTATGTCCCTGTTATGGTGCTGCCGTGAGTGGCTGATGCTAGGGTATTAGACTTGTGATTTCGGTTTGGCTTGTTGATGCCGAACCCATGCTTGTGCAAGCCCTAGACAAGTGTGCAAACCTAGGTTAAGTTTCGGGTTTGGTTTGCATAACCACGATTTCACAGTGTGCCCAGCCTCGCACGTCCATCTTGCATCACCCATTGCTGTCAGGTGGCTTACCTACAGCATAGACGTCAAACTATGAGCTAACGCTCAGTAAGCACAATTATCTAAACCGCGACCTAACATACGCTTTCTAACTTAACGTAACCTAGCGTCATATAACATTTCATATTGTCATACATCATCACATAACGCATACTTGCATAACATATCATTTCGTGGCATAGCATAACATATGCATGGTCCAGTTATGATCGTTTTAACTTTCTTCATTCTTACTTACTTACTTATCTTGCTTAGGGCCCATACATAAGTGTCTGTACCCGGCGCGCGACTATGGAGTGGTTGGGGCGGCCAGCCCAGTCCAACTCAAACCATAGTCCAACCTGACCTCGGACTGGTGGTACGACACCGGCAAGCTCGCTTGCCATCTTACTTTCTTATCTTTTATCTCATCTTGGATTTAGTGAACATGCATCGTGATGTCACTTTTACATAAAATATAATATACATTGCATTTTACCTTTTTCATACATGGCATATTATCATGTCATATTGCTCATAATTGTAAGACCCGAAATGTTTGTAGACTTGTAATCTCCTTGTTCATAAGGAATTAAAGTCCAAATTATGTGTTTATAATGTGTTTCATGAAAAATTATAAATAGTAATGAGAAATTCATAATTTTATTAACCAATGTTTGAGTCCTCATTAAATTGACTATGAGACTCCATGAATGATTGATTAGCCATGTATGAGATTTTTAAAGAAAAAAGAACGAGAAATGATGTAATTTTACGAAAGTCAACTTCGACCGAAAAAGTCAAAGTTTGACCAACAAAAAGTCAAAGGATTAACTTTACGAGATTCCGAGGTACAGTTCGGAAAGAGTTCCGAGAATAATATTTTGTGAAATAAATAGCAAGAATAGGCCTTAAAATGTCCCTAGAAAATCAAGCACACCAAGTTAAAGTTAAGGGCAAAAAGGACTCGAAAAAGTGAGAGAAAAATTGTTCGGTCCGAAAATTAACATAGATAAGTTTTGTACTTTGTTACGATATAAAAATATTGTGTTTTGGTGAACCACAATATTATAATTATTTGCGAAGCACAAAGGAAAAGAAAAAAATGAGTTTTGGAGGGCAAATGACCAAACAAGGCCTAGTAAGGGAGGACACCTTGCCCATACCTCATGACCTCACCATCCACTAGCTAAAGTGAAGATGTGGAGCTTTCTCCTCCACACAAGGGGTTCAGCTAGCTAAGGGAAAAAGGAAGGGAAAAAGCCACTTTTTTGGGAAAAAAGTGTGATCAACCAAGTCCTCCCTTTGCCTATAAATACCCCCTCATTTACCCTAGTCCCTTTAATGTGAAATTGTAGCCAAACTCTTGCAAAATCATTCTAGAAAATCCGGCAGCCAAGAGGGAGAGAAGGAGAGGAGAGATCCAAAAATTTCTTTGGGGCTTTTGATCCTTGGGTGTTCGGTTTGCAAGGGGGAGAACTAGAGAAAGTTTGAGAAAATTTTTTTGTGGGTTTTGGGGGTGAGGCCGAAGAAGAGAGGAGGAAGAAAGGGGTGAGAGAAAGTTGAAAAATTTTGGGGCTTTTGCTCTTGGAGTGTTCAGCTTGGAGGAGCAAGCAAAAGCCAACAAAAATTTTTCTTGGATCCCATTCTTTGGTGTAGCCGTGGGTCTAGAAGCAAGGAAGGAGGAAGAAGAATTTTTGATCAAACTTGGCTTTGATCTAGGTAAACTCTTGAAACCCTAATTCTCTTTATTTTGAGCTTAATTTCAAGTTTAATTTGAGGATTCGATTGGGTTGTATGGACTTAAGTCCAATTTCAATTTCTTGCCCTAATTAGTGCTTGTGCTTGATTTGCTAGATCTAGGGTTTGAATGGCTTAAATCTTGCTAGATCTATGTTGATTGTTAAGTGATTTTCATGCTAGAAAATTAGGTTGTATGTCCCCCCAAGGTGTGGCCGAAATCTGCCCTTTGGCAGCCAAGAGAGCATGTTAGTTTTAGGGTCGAAATTGTGGATGCTTGTATGTATTGAATGCTAAGCTAGAACCAAAGCAACCCTAGCTTATTGATTTTGGATTTGGGTTGCATGGATTATATGAGATGGCTAATGGGTGTAAATGGGACGTTAGAAACGCTGTGTGTTTGGCTCGTAAGCTCCCGAAGTGGTCGGTTGAGATAGATTCGCGAAATAGGACGTAAACTGGACGTAAACTCAAAACTGCCAAATTCGGATTCGAATCTGACTAGTTTCAGAAAAGTGAAATTTCAAGACCTCTAGAGGCCGAACGGGATAAAACTTAAAACACGAAAGTTGCTCGGAACAAGTTTTACTAGAGAGCTTCATGAGCAGAATCTTGAAATGAGGCTCCAACAGCCTCCGTTTTCCCCAAAACCCGTGGCTGACCCCCAGACCCAGTTTTCACTCAGTTTTTCAGGGTTAGCCGTTTTCAAGCAAAAACTGGTACTAATACAAGCCGAATTGGATTTTTCACAAAACACAAAAGTTTTAGCATTTTTCGAGAGCTACAACTTTTCCAGATTCTCGACGGATTTTTAAACTGGGCACGTTTTAGAGAAGGTGCGCAGGGAATCCGAAAATTCCTGCACCTTAATTTTACAAAAATGTTTTCTAAAAACTGTAAAGTGTTTTTAAACTGTTATTTTAGCTACAAAAACTGTTCCAAAAGCAGTTTCCAGCCTTAGATGATTTTATAAAAGATCTGTTTCTAAAACCATGAATTTTAAGGGTTCGAATGTGAAATTCCACATTTTTCCAAGAAGTAAAGAAAAGGAGGTTTCAAACCAAATGTTTTCAAGTTAAGGAAAAAGGATGATTTTACGTCAAGTGCTTTCAAGTTAAGAAGAGAAATGGATTTTAAGCCAAAGTACTTTCAAGTTAAAGAAGCAAAAATTTTTACAAGCAAACTAAGGGATTTTGGAAGAGAGTTACACAAGGTTTTCCAAAAGTAAGGAAATGGAGTTTTATGGAGAAATTGGTAAGCAAGCCGACTACGAACGGTAGCCGGATGTTATATCCGAGTTACAAACCCAAGGATGACTAAGGGTTGACTAAGGGTTGACCCAATGTCCACTTAAAATTGACCTTAAGGGTTACCCAACGTAACCCTAAGGGACGCCCATATGTATTTTTGGGCTAGGATTTAAGGGATTGATGGAGATAACCCAATAATGAGGATATATGAGTGAAGCCCAAAGTTTTCAAGAAAACCAAAAATGAAGCAAGGATCTAATCAAGAGGTTATCCAACGTGACCTCTTAAGGATTAATCAAAGTTTGATTATCCTTAATGAAGAATGATGATTATGGAGATCAAGTGAGGTAACAAGTAAAGGGGACATACAACCAAGAGTAGATGTGAATGTTGGTTAGGTCACCAACACCTTATGAAAGGATCCTGATCCTATATTTTTTTAAATAGCAAAAAGTGGCCGACAGTTGCAAACTGATTTAAGGGCGCGACATTAAGGATACGGCACGAGAGGTAAGTACAAACCTCACCTGCAGTATAAAAGATAGTATGTTTTCAAAAGTGCTATTATATGTTTTTATGCTATGTTCAAAGCGATGCTATGATTGCTAAAAGTGCTATGTTTGCAAAGTGCCATGCTTTCGAATGTGCTATATTTGCATAATGCTATGTTTCCAAAAGTGCTATATTTGTCAAATGCTATGTTTTCAAAAGTGCTATAATTGCAAATGCCATGTTTTCAAGTGTACTATATTTGCAAAAAAATAATATGTTTGCAAAAGCGTTATGATTTCAAAATGCCATGCCATGTTATGAATGAGATAAAAGTTATGTTATCATATAGTGACATCATGAGGTATGTTCACTAAAGATAAACAACATGGTAAGAAATCACAAGTAAGGTGTCGTACCAACCTCCCATCAAGTGGAGGGTTATTTATGTTCGAGTTATGGATTATCGCTCTCTCGTTGATGCGGGAGGGTGTAATCAATTATGTTTTCCCAGAGCAGTTAGAGACCTTGCAAACCCTAACTGTATCTGGAGGCGCGCTATATGTTATGGTATGTACACAATGGGGCCCATAATGAAAAGATAATAAGTTCATGTTAAAAAGGAATACATAAACGGACATAAATGGTTCATGCATATGTATATGATGATGACAATGTTTTCAAAATGTTTAAAGAAAAGAAAATGTTTTGTGAGTTTATGTTTGTACTTACTGGGCGAAAACTCATTCAGTTATATTTCATACTGTAGGTAAGAAACCTGCAGCCTAAATGATGGGCTACATGTGGACGGTGTGGCGGTGGATGAAGGACGGTATGGATACCACTACGCATTAATTCCGCAAACTTTACTAAGTCAAGAAGTTTTCATATATAAGTATATATATGATGAAGACAAGTTATGTATTATGGTATTCTGCTACTAAAGACCTTAAAGGATCTTTTTATTCAGTATGTAAATATACGTGATGTTTTACTAAGGGCAAACTTTTTATATAACTATGTTGACAAAAGAAGTTTTCAAAAAAAAAAAAAAAATTTCCCAAATTTTAAGTAAAGTAAAGTTAAGTAAGTAAGGTGGCGGCCCTACGTAGGAAGGAGGCGTCACAATAATAACTTAACATGGCATTGAGTCTAATATACCGCAAACATACAATAAGCACACCATAGCACAATCAACATATATCCCTAACACGCATCTAACATACTTGGGCAAGTATCAACTAAAGCCTATGTTACAGGCGGAGTTGTACTTACCTCTTTTCCTATGTCCGAGTTGCTGCTATGCTTCCACGGAATACAGCTGCAGGCCGTCTCCTGCTTGAATAAGGACGTAGGTGAGAATTCTGATCCGATTGTAGAATGTTGGTGCCCTAATCAACATACCTACTAAAACTTAGTTGTATCTCCCCTATTGAAACTTGACTTGGTCCAATTTGGCCTTATATGGTTGGGAATAATTCAAGCCTTGATTATCCCTCTTAGGAGGCTATGTTGGATAACCTCTTGGGTAGATCCTTGATCTACTGTTGGATTTTTCATGAAAACTTTGGGCTTTACTCTCTCTTCAGAGCGTATTGGGTTAATCTCCTTAACCCATTTTTTTCTTGGCCCATTATTATGTTATTGGTCTACCTTAGGGTTACGTTGGATAACCCTTAAGGCTACCTTTACTAATTGTTGGGTCAACCAAAGTTGACATTTGGTCAACTACTGGTCAACCCTTGTCAATTCTTGGGCTTTTGGAGACTAAGCCCGGCAACTCGGGTCCTATTCCCGGTTAAGGCCCGTAATCGGCTTGATTACCATTTTTATCTTGAAAATTTATCTCTTATCTCAAAACTCCATTTCCTATTTTAACTTAGCATTTTCCTTAATTTTTTTGCACTTTTAAAAGATTTTTACTTAAAAATCCTTAAAACTCTTCATAAAATTTCGATCTTTGAAATAACCCTTTGTAAATGTTGTTTAGGGTCGAAAACTGCCTTTGGAACAGTTTTCGTGGTTAAAACAATGATTTAAAAACACTTTACAGTTTTTAGGAAATATTTGTAAAAATTAAGGTGCAGGAATTTTCGGTTTCCCTGCGCACCTTTCATAAAATGCGCCTAGTTTAAAAATCCGTTGAGAATCTAAAAAACTTGTCTTCACAAAAGTTGTAGCTCTCGAAAAATACTAAAACTTTCGTGTTTTGCGAAAAATCTAGTTCTGCCTATATTTGTACCAGTTTTCATTTGAAACCGGCTGACCCTGAAAAACTGAGTGAAAACTGGGTCTGGGGATCAGCTACGGGTTTTGCTAAAAACGAAGGCCGTTGGAGTCTTATTTTGATATTCTGTCCATGCTGTCCTCTAGGAAATATTGATCCGAGAAACTTTTGTGTTTCGAGTTTTACCCTGTTCGGCCTCTAAAGGTCTTAAAATTTCACTTTTCCAAAACTGGTCAGATTCTAATCCAAATTTGGTAGTTTTTGGGTTTACGTCCGGTTTACGTCTTATTTCGCGAATCTAACTCGACCGACTACTTCGGGAGCCTACGATTCAAGCACACAACATTTTCTAACGTCCCTTTAAAACCCATAAGCTGTCTCATACAATCCATGCAACCCAAAATTAAAATCATAAACCTAGGGTTGTTTTGGTTCTAATCTTGCATACAACACATACAAGCATCTCAAAATTCAACCCTAGACTAACATGCTTCCATGGCTGCCAAAAGGCAGATTTCGGCCACATATTGGGGGACATACAACCTAAGTCTTCTAGCATGAAAATCAACCATCAATCAAACATAATTCAAGCAAGAATCAAGCCAATGAAACCCTAGATCTAGCAAATCAAGCACACACCAAACTAGGGCATAAAAATGAAATCGGACTTACGTCCTTACAACCCAATCGAATCCTCAAATTGAACTTCAAATTTAGCTCAAAATAAAGAGGATTAGGGCTCTAGAAATTACCTTGACCAAAACTAAAGTTTGATCACAATTCCTCCTCCTTTTGCTCACCAAAACCCACGGCACCCTAGGGGGTTGAACACCAAAAATTTTGGTTGGTTCTTACTTGCTCCTCCAAGCCAAACACTCCAAGAGCAAAAGCCCCAAAAAAAAATTTCAAGATTAACTCACTCTTTCTCCTCCCTCTCTTGGTCGGCCACACCCTCAAAACCCACAAGAAAATTTCTCAAACTCTCTCAAACTCTCCCCCCTTGCAAACCGAACACCCAAGGATCAAAAGCCCTCAACCAATTTTGGTTTTCCTTCTCTCCTTCTCTCTCTCTTGGCTGCCGGATTTTCTAGAGTGATTTTGCAAGAGTTTGGCTACAATTTCACATTAAAAGGAATAGGGAAAGTGATGGGGTATTTATAGGCAAAGGGAGCTTTAGTTTAACACACTTTTTCCCTTAAATTTTGGCTTTTTCCCTTGCTTTCCGATGGAGTTGCCGAAGTTTTGGATGGAGGAGAGAGCTCCACATATGCTAGCTTGAGTGAGTGGGAAGTGAGGTCATGGGTATGGGCAATTGTCTTCCCTTGCTTAGGCTTTGTTTGGCTATTTTGGTTCTCCAAAGCTCATTTTTTTTCTTTCCTTTGTGCTAGACAGATAATTCTAATATTGTGGTTCACCAAAACACAATATTTTTATATCGTACCGAAGTACAAAATTTTGTCTGTGTGAATCTTGGATCGAAAAATCTTTTCCTTAAAATTTTTTTTCGAACCCCTTTTTGCCCTTAAATCTTAACTTGATGTGCTTGATTTTCTAGGGACGTTTTACAGTCTAATCTTGCTTTCTATATCACAAAACATTATTCTCGGAACTCTTTCCGGACTGTACTTTCAAAATCTCGTAAAGTCAACCCTTTGACTTTTTGTCGGTCAAACTTTGACTTTTTCAGTCAAAGTTGACTTTCGTAAAATCTTGCACTGTTGCGGCCTTTTCGATTTGAAAGGTCCGTTTTCGAGTTTAGAAATCAATTTTGAGTCTTCTCGACCCATTAAAACTCCCAAAATCTTTAAAAAAGCCCTAAACCGAGCTTTTCATGAATACCTTCATAATGTGAAAATAATTCCTGAGAAGGAAAGTAAGAACATGAAAGTTCTACGTATTACAATCTACCTTCTTTAAAAATTTTCATCCTCAAAAATTAGAACCATTCGGGGTAGTTCTTGTCGATTGGCCGTAAATTTTTTTTTTTTAGGGGTGAAATGCCGTACCAACTTCAATTTCGACCCCATGGTAGTGTGAACACTTGTATAAAGTCAAGTAGCGAAGCATCCATTGCAGCCTAAGGTGCTCACTTTCAGCACTCCATGTAGTCTAACGGCCTTAGTTACGTAAATTTCTACCAATTCTCCATCAAAAAGGTGGCTTTAATCGTGATGTAGTGGGCTGTTGTGGTTAGTCTTTCCATGATAGTTCCCAAATCGTGTCGTTCTCACTCGTAGTCTTAGGCAATCTTACCATAAATTCAGGGTAGTTGCTTCCATTTCCACTCTGGAGGCTCTAATTTCTGCAAATTTCCTTCAGGATGTCGGCGCTCAACCTTAACTTTCTAACAAGTTAAGTATTTTGACACGTCTTTCGCCATTTCATTCCTCATGTTAGCCACAAAAGTCTTTACCATACTAATTTTGGGGTATTTTAGCATTCCATATTTACCCACAAAATCTCTTATACAGCAAAAAGAACTGTCTCAGCTGTTCATACTACTTCCAAATTCCTGGACACACTCCATAAATACACACAAAAGAGTGGCATCAAAATTATACAGTACGATAAAGTCACATATATATATATAGCGGTAGGAGTCTATTTCGTCCTTGCGTGCGAAGTTCCTACTCCGGCGTTTCCATCAGTGTAGGCATAAATCCTAGTCTGGGGTTCTAGAGCCTCCAATCTTCCTTGCGTGATCGATGGTCCTTCGAGCCTCGCCTGAACTGCATGCAGCTGATGACTGTTGCGGTTCCGGTTTGGATACGGAGGGTTCTGATTCTGGATGTTCTGAGGGCAGCTCCTTGCATAGTGTCCCTCCTTGCCGCACAGAAAGCATGTGTTTGTCCCCATCCTGTACACTCCTGGATGTTTCCTCCCACAAGTTGCGCACTCCGGATAGTCAGTGTTAGTATTCTGGTTCCCGCGATCGTTCTTCTTCTGAGGAAAATTTCTTTGTTGGCCCTGACTTGAGAAATTTCCCTTTCACTTGTTCCTCCCAGATTGGTTGGAGTCTTGCACGGGGTTACTCGCTTGGCCCTTTGGGTGTGACTCCGAATCTTGTCGGGGCTGCGTTGTCCTTGTCATCGCTTTCTCCTCTTTCTTTTCCTTGAAGATTTGAGCTCTCGCCTCCTTGTCCTGGTTGATCCAGTACTCGGCCCTTATTGCCCGACTAATGCAGTCAGACACCAAGGTAGGCGGGCTGCTGCCAGCACATACCTGCTCGGCGATATCAGTCCAAAACATCTTCATCAGCCTTCGCACCTTCTCTTTTTCATTCGGCACCAAGTCTGGACATAACCGAGCCAACTGTTCAAATTTCTTCACGGTCTCCATGACCGTCATCGACCCCTGTCGGAAGTTAGTAAACTCGTCCTGCTGGGCAGTAAGGATCTCTTGGTTGTAGTACATCGTTCGAAACTTCGTCACGAAATCTTGCCAACTCATGGCTGTGACGTCTCGGCGCATCTGGACTGTCATCCATCAGTGCCGTGCATCCTTCTTAAGGGCAAAGGAAGCGCAAAGAACCTTTTCCTGTTCCGTCAGTCGCATGAAATCCAAGATAACTTAGATATCGATCAGCCAGTTGTCTGCCGCAATCGGGTCCGTTGGGCCTTTGAACTCGGGCGCCTTCATGCGTCTAAATCGTTCGTACAGCAAATTCTCTCTCACCAGCAGTAGGTTCGGTTGCACTCCAACAGGTGCCATCGGAACATTGACGTTCGGAGGAATTCCTGGCTGAACCTCCGGTCGAATTTCCGGTTGAGCTTCTGGTACCGGTGGCATCACTGGGGGTACTACTGGAGGTACCTACTAAGCTTGGGGTAGGACCTCGTTAATTCGGGGTCCTTGATTCATCTGAGCTATTTGGGCTCGTAGTCTTTGCGTCTCTTGCTACTGCTCTAGCAGCTGTTGTTGTAGATCTGCTACCATAGTCGCAAGATCTAGCTCGGGCTGATTACGTGGTAACGTTCTACGTGTACGTACCATCTTCTCTGTCCTAATATAGGAAAAGATATTATCGTACTATTAATATCCCTTCTTTCATGCATGACCTATCATATCATATCTTAACACCTCATATATGCCCTATCATAATATAAAAAGTACCATGGTATCACATCAGATACTTAGTATAACATAACATAACTTCTATAACCATAACATAACTTTTCATAACGTACATACTCATGCTATATGCCCCGTGTCTACACGGTCTTTTGTACATTCTCAAAAGTACACTTTCTTTACTGTCTTATACGTACAAACTATGTACATCGTAATTTACAATACTATAATTACATATAATTTGTATTAAACTGTACATGCATATCTTTATATACAAAGTCAAAATACATGATGGAAGTGTCTACCACTTTACCATCGAGCCGTATAAACATGGCCAAAACGTGACGGGAGTGTCTATCACTCTACCGTCGTACACCATACATACATGATCAAAATGATAAGATGGAAGTTTCTAACACTTTCCATCCTACATGAGTACATACAATCCTACGTCAAAAGTACATACAAACGCGCCTATACTATAGCCTCGAATATAAGAACAGAAATGTTAGACTCTGCATTGGAGTCGCCATCCCAGTCTCCATCCTGAAACGGGATCTCCTCCGGGTCATCCTCAAAGTCCTCAGCGTCACTGATGACTATAACCTCGTTGACCTGCCCGGCCTCGGGCTCCGCGCCATCCTCCTCCTCCTCATCATCACTAGGGATGATAATGACAGGAGGGTCCTCTGGTATGTCTAACACAATAATCACGTCATCGTCGTCGTCGTCAACCATATGGCCCTCGGCCTCTACATGGTCCTCGGAAAACATTGGATCCGGCTCGTACATAGGATTTCCCTGACCAGCGTCATTCATTGGTACCTGGTATTGGTCCAGGTAGACGTCGGTCTGCACCAGATGCGCAGTGATCTCGGCCTCCAGGATAGAATTCGTCATATCCCCAACCGTCCTTCCGAGTGTAGGCCAGAAGACATATCATCAAATCGGAGGTGGAACTCCGTTCCGCAGTATCGTTAGAGCCTGTAGCTGCGGGTACGGTAGATCCTGAGGAATATGGGGCAGCATGACCTCCTGAAACCGTCGACAATAGTGAAACATCGACTCTTGCGGGTAGGCGTGCCAATCTGCCGTAAGGTGTTGGTACCTCATGTGGTGCATATCCCGATAAATCTCAGGATCTCTATACTGTCCGTCGCCTTCGGGCCCTTCGGTAGGGAACGGCCTGTATTGTACCAGTACCGCAGTTCGAAAATGCGCCCATGTCCTACCGGGCAGCTGCTGCTCCCCTATAGTCATCCACCATAGCTTGGCGTCTGCTATCAAACACCGGCTAGCTAATGGGACTCGCAGACAGTCCTCAATATGGCAGGTGTGAAAAATCGTCTCCATATCGTGAATCCATGCCAATACCGGAACCGATTGTCCCATGCCGCTATATAGCAAAGGTCGTGCTCCGTAGAACGCCGCAACTACCTCGCGATCAGCGTTTATCTGATTCGGGTCCATATCTACTCGTCTATCATAACGCAAACCCATAATAAGTACATACTCGTAAACATAAATCTAACCTACTTGCAATGACGGCGGCGATGGCAGGCAGAATGTGAAATTTTGTCGCAGGAACCCGTTCTGATACCAACTCTGTAACGACCCGCCTAGCACAGGTCGTTACCTTAACCTACGTACTTACTTAACTTGTCATACTTACTTATTTACTTGATAAAAAGCAGCGGAAATTTTTTTTTTATACTAGCTTATATACGTCTAAACGTAATAAGCATATCGTGAATTAAATATTTAACATACAAAAATACATATTAAACGAAACGCGTAGCGGCATCTTGTTCCCACAATTTCACAGTATGCCCAGCCTCGCACGTCCATCTTGCATCACCCATTGCTGTTAGGTGGCTTACCTACAGCATAGACGTCAAACTATGAGCTAACGCTCAGTAAGCATAATTATCTAAACCGCGACCTAACATACACTTTCTAACTTAACGTAACCTAGCGTCATATAACATTTTATATCGTCATACATCATCACATAACGCATACTTGCATAACATATCATTTCGTGGCATAGCATAACATATGCATGGTCCAGTTATGATCGTTTTAACTTTCTTCATTATTACTTACTTACTTATCTTGCTTAGGGCCCATACATAAGTGTCTGTACCCGGCGCGCAACTATGGAGTGGTTGGGGCGGCCAGCCTAGTCCAGCTCAAACTATAGTCCAACCCGATCTCGGACGGGTGGTACGACACTGGCAAGCTCGCTTGCCATCTTACTTTCTTATATTTTATCTCATCTTGGATTTAGTGAACATGCAACGTGATGTCACTTTTACATAAAACATAATATATATTGCATTTTACCTTTTTCATACATGGCATATTATCATGTCATATTGCTCATAATAACTTAACATGGCATTGAGTCTAACATACCACAAACATACAATAAGCACACCATAGCACAATCAACATATATCCCTAACACGCATCTAACATACTTGGGCAAGTATCAACTAAAGCCTATGCTGCAGGCAGAGTTGTACTTACCTCTTTTCCTATGTCCGAGTTGCTGCTATCCTTCCACGGAATACAGCTGCAGGTCGTCTCCTGCTTGAATAAGGACGTAGGTGAGAATTCTGATCCGATTGTAGAATGTTGGTGCCCTAACCAACATACCTACTAAAACCTAGTTGTATGTCCCATATTGAAACTTGACTTGGTCCAATTTGGCCTTATATGGTTGGGAATAATTCAAGCCTTGATTATCCCTCTTAGGAGGCTACGTTGGATAACCTCTTGGGTAGATCCTTGATCTACTATTGGATTTTTCATGAAAACTTTGGGCTTTACTCTCTCTTCAGAGCTTATTAGGTTAATCTCCTTAACCCATTTTTTTCTTGGCCCATTATTATGTTATTGGTCTACCTTAGGGTTACGTTGGATAACCCTTAAGGTTACCTTTACTAATTGTTGGGTCAATCAAAGTTGACATTTGGTCAACTACTGGTCAACCCTTATCAATTCTTGGGCTTTTGGGGACTAAGCTCGACAACTCGGGTCCTATTCCCGGTTTCGGCCCGTAATCGGCTTGATTATCATTTTTATCTTGAAAATTTATCTCTTATCTCAAAACTCCATTTCCTATCTTAACTTAGCATTTTCCTTAATTTTTTTGCATTTTTAAAAGATTTTTACTTAAAAATCCTTAAAACTTTTCGTAAAATTTCGATATTTGAAATAACCCTTTGTAAATGTTGTTTAGAGTCGAAAACTGCCTTTGGAACAGTTTTCGTGGTTAAAACAACGATTTAAAAACACTTTACAGTTTTTAGGAAATATTTGTAAAAATTAAGGTGTAGGAATTTTCGGTTTCCCTGCGCACCTTTCATAAAACGCGCTTAGTTTAAAAATCCGTTGAGAATCTAAAAAACTTGTGTTCACAAAAATTGTAGCTCTCGAAAAATGCTAAAACTTTCATGTTTTGCGAAAAATCTAGTTCTGCCTGTATTAGTACCAGTTTTCATTTGAAACCCGCTGACCCTAAAAAACTGGATGAAAACTGGGTCTGGGGATCAGCCACGGGTTTTGCTAAAAACGAAGGCCGTTGGAGCGTTATTTTGATGTTCTGTCCATGCTGTCCTCTAGGAAAAATCGATCCGAGAAACTTTTGTGTTTCGGGTTTTACCCCATTCGGCCTCTAAAGGCCTTAAAATTTCACTTTTCCAAAACTGGTCAGATTCTAATCCGAATTTGGCAGTTTTTGGGTTTACGTCCTGTTTACGTCCTATTTCGCGAATCTAACTCGACCAACCACTTCGGGAGCCTACGATTCAAGCACACAACGTTTTCTAACGTCCCTTTAAAACCCATAAGCTGTCTCATACAATCCATGCAACCCAAAATTAAAATTATAAACCTAGGGTTGCTTTGGTTCTAATCTTGCATACAACACATACAAGCATCTCAAAATTCAACCCTAGACTAACATGCTTCCATAGCTGCCAAAGGGCAAATTTCGGCCACACATTGGGGGGATATACAACCTAAGTCTTCTAGCATGAAAATCAACCATCAATCAAACATAATTCAAGCAAGAATCAAGCCAATGAAACCCTAGATCTAGCAAATCAAGCACACACCAAACTAGGGCATAAAAATGAAATCGGACTTACGTTCTTAC
The DNA here is from genome assembly GCA_025413485.1 of Ficus microcarpa. Taxonomy (NCBI): domain Eukaryota; kingdom Viridiplantae; phylum Streptophyta; class Magnoliopsida; order Rosales; family Moraceae; genus Ficus; species Ficus microcarpa. The sequence continues at coordinate 15,626,360 of CM046376.1, forward strand.
AACCCAATCGAATCCTTAAATTGAACTTCAAATTTAGCTCAAAATAAAGAGAATTAGGGCTCTAGAAATTACCTTGACCAAAACTAAAGTTTGATCACAATTCCTCCTCCTTTTGCTCACCAAAACCCACGGCACCCTAGGGGGTTGAACACCAAAAATTTTGGTTGGCTCTTGCTTGCTCCTCCAAGCCAAACACTCCAAGAGCAAAAGTCCCAAAAAAAATTTCAAGATTCACTTACTCTTTCTCTTCCCTCTCTTGGTCGGCCACACCCCCCAAAACCCACAAGAAAATTTCTCAAACTCTCTCAAACTCTCCCCCTTGCAAACCGAACACCCAAGGATCAAAAGCCCTCAACCAATTTTGGTTTTCCTTCTCTCCTTCTCTCTCTCTTGGCTGCCGGATTTTCTAGAGTGATTTTGCAAGAGTTTGGCTGCAATTTCACATTAAAAGGAATAGGGAAAATGATGGGGTATTTATAGGCAAAGGGAGCTTTAGTTTAACACACTTTTTCCCTTAAATTTTGGCTTTTTCCCTTGTTTTCCCATGGGGTTGCCGAAGTTTTGGGTGGAGGAGAGAGCTCCACATATGCTAGCTTGAGTGAGTGGGAAGTGAGGTCATGGGTATGGGCAATTGTCCTCCCTTGCTTAGGCTTTGTTTGGCTATTTTGGTTCTCCAGAGCTCATTTTTTTTTCTTTCCTTTGTGCTACACAGATAATTCTAATATTGTGGTTCACCAAAACACAATATTTTTATATCGTACCGAAGTACAAAATTTATCTGTGTGAATCTTGGATCGAAAAATATTTTCCTTAAATTTTTTTTTCGAACCCCTTTTTGCCCTTAAATCTTAACTCGGTGTGCTTGATTTTCTAGGGACGTTTTACGGCCTATTCTTGCTTTCTATATCACAAAACATTATTCTCGAAACTCTTTCCGGACTGCACTTTCAAAATCTCGTAAAGTTAACCCTTTGACTTTTTGTCGGTCAAACTGACTTTTTCGGTCAAAGTTGACTTTCGTAAAATCTTGCACTGTTGCGGTCTTTTCGACTTGAAAGGTCTATTTTTGAGCTTAGAAATCAATTTTGAGTCTTCTCGACCCATTAAAACTCCCAAAATCTTTTAAAAAGCCCTAAATTGAGCTTTTCATGAATAACTTCATAATGTGAAAATAATTCCTTAGAAGGAAAGTAAGAACATGAAAGTTCTAGGTATTACAGAGGATGGCAAAGAGAGAGTCAGAGAAGAGAGAATAGTGGGTAGAGGTGGGAATTCGGGCCGCCTGGCCCGAGCCCGATGGGTTATTTTAAAAATTCGGGCCAGGCCGGCATGTAAGCCCAGCCCGGCCTATGGGCTTAAAGTGGGCCGGGCCAATTTTTTTATATTTTTATTTAATTTTATTTTTTATTTGTAATTTTTGAATAAATTTGTATATTTTTGATAATTTAATAATTTATCTTAATATTTTATCTTAGATAAAAAATAAAAAAATTTATACTTTGTTAAAAAAATTTTATTATACTATTTCTATTAATTTTTATATTTATATTTATATTATAATTGCTTAGTTAGTACTTAATAATTATAATATTAGTTAGTTAGTTAACTTAATATTATAATTAAACTGTTAATTTTAGTTGTTTAAGATTATAATTAAACTTTTATTTTTTTAATTTTTATTTTATTTTTTTATATATATTATAAATTTTTTAATTATTTTTTTATTTTTTTAAATAACGAGCGGGTCGGGTCGGCCCATCGGGCTTAAATATTCGGGCCGGGCCGGCCAGGCCCGTCAGGCCTAAAAGGAGAGCCCGGCCCAGCCCTTACTATAGGGCCGGGCTTTTACCGGGCCCATTAAATGCGGGCCCGACCGGGCCTAAATTACGGGCCGCGGGCCGGCTCGTTTGGCCCGGCCCAAATTCCCACCTCTAATAGTGGGGAGAGAAATTTATGGGTATTTTTAAATTTTTTTACCTTGTTATTTTTTCCTAATTATGCTATTTGGTAGCAATAGTTTAGTTTATTCTATTATTTTACAGCTTATATTGTATTATGCTATTTTGACCAATCTCTCCTTAAAGAATCGTAACTCATCCAAATGTACTAAGTGCAAAAAGGCTGGGGCAACATAATTTTGTTTTGAACTTTGACAAACTAAGTATATACACTGAAGTCTTAGCTTAGGGATCTTTGGTAGAACGTTTTCAAATGGAAATTTACAGATTAACTCTAAGACCCTCTTTGGCACAACCGTTTGAACTGGTCCATAGCAGTTCATCTCAAACGATTTGAGTTTGCCATTTCATTTCATCTTCGGCTGCCCTCTGAACCATTGCACAGTAAACCCAAATGGGTTCACTGTGCAACCACGCTTTGAGGATGCTCTGCTGCGATTCTCTCTTCGTCAGAAGCCTGACTCGTCCATCCCCCTTCTTCCCCAAGGGCCAGCTTGCACGGCCTGTGAGAATCTCTCTTCTCTGACCCCCATCGACAGAGACTTCGGTGTGACCAAGCACAGTTTTTCTTCGAGTAGCTTTGTCTCCCAGGTAAGGTTTGAACCCATTTTTTCCTCTTAAATTGCCGAAACCCATTTCCCCCTAATGCCTCGGCGAAGATTTTCTCCCAACCGAAATCGATCCCCTTGCTTGAGTACCCACTATTTTCGTTGTCGGACTTCGCGTCGCCGAGCAGCGAAAACGTCCCCGTTGCCTTCTCCGGTCCCTCTCTCATCTTCGGTCGGGTCGAATTCCGTGAGCCAGGTAAGGTTCTCTTCCCAATTTTTTCTGTCATTGCACGGCCTGCTCTACCATCTTCCAGTTGTTTTTCGTATAATGTTTGATGAATGGGTTCGGCGAGGTCCCTTGTGTTTGATTGTTAAATGTCTACCAATTTCTTTTCCCTATCAAACAATTTCCTTTTTCTTGTTTTTCTCTATTTGCTTTGCTTCTGTAATGCTCGAAAGATATTGTGAACCTTTATCTGTCGTTGAATGCAAATTTATGGTGCCTCTGCTCGTTCCTTTGATTATTGCCCCTGGATGTATCACACACGTTTGATGTGATTATTTCCTCTGCTCGTTCGTTTGCTTCTCTAGTTGTGTTGTTGCATAGTTTTGTCTCTGCTGTTTGGCACTCTTTCCAGGGAGGGTTTCTAGTTTTACTACAACCATTCAGAGAAAACTCTTTCCATGGAGCGTTTCTAGTTTTACTACAACCATTTGGAGAGAGAGAGAGAGAGAGAGAGAGGAAAAAAAAGGGTTCTCCATAGCTACTACTACCATGGTGAGCAGGTGGTGTTGGTGGGTGTTGTAGGAACTAAAAGGAGCCAATAATCTAATTGTGCATCTTTCTTTATCAAAAAAGACCAAGACAGTGATGCAAAGTTGGAAATGGGTAAACAACAACATAGGATAGTGTGTGAAATCAACAGCTTTTCCATATTGTATGGGTAAATAGATCATTTCTGTTGTGACAAAAATGAATCTGATTATTTCTTTTTGGAGGGAAAAACTTGATAAATGGTTTTATTAAACAATCAAATTTGTCAAAATACAAAGAGAGATAGAACTACTCCCTAGCATGTCTCCAGAAATTTGGAAAAAAAAGAAAAGAAAAATCGTCTAAGAGATGGGCTACTCTATTTCAATCTATAGAGACACTTTAGTCGAATTGGCCTCCAAAAACTTTAGATTACAAAGTTTTAACATCAGAGGTAAACGTGCCCTTCATTAACTACGGAACTATTCAGCTTAGGAGCCTTTACCGCATTGGCAACATGTCTTCGGGTTCGACAATGAAATACCTAAAACTACAATCAATGGAAAATTCAACACCCTCTTGAAGAGCAAAACACTCTTTCAATAAACTGAGGAAATGCACCTACTGTTCTCTTAGCCAAAGTGGCCAAAACCACTCCATGTAAGTCCCTAAGAGACGGAACTTTTTATAGCTTTTAAGTGATCCCACCCACGCCCCCAATAGTTAGGTGTTTAATATTTGGTCAATATTAATTGAATCATATATCTTTATGTGTAAACAAATATATCGTTGGTAATTTTGTTTTTATATTTAAGTAAAAAATTTAGATAATGGTGGTGTGTTTAGCATGGTGAGTGTGTGATATTTTTTGTTTAATAGAAGAAGATTTTTGGGAGGAGAGTTTTTGTTTAATAGAAGAAGATTTTTGGGAGTTAGTCAAATCTACATATTAAATTGGAAAGAAATATCCTACATTTTAATCTTTGATTCTGGGATTGTTTTCGTAATCAAAATAATGAGATTTAAATGTGCTGTGTGGTTTTCAAATCCCTTTTTGGATTGTGATTCTTGTGGTTAAATTCTTATCTACTATGGATCTACATTTCATGGTTTGGACTTGCCCTCCATACGTCCATTTTGATTTCCATGGTTCTTCTTGTATTCTCTCTAATGATTCTTTCATATTCTTCCATCACACAAGGCCATAACCACATTATCTCTCTCTGCCTCGTCCTCCTCCTCTTATTCTCTGTATCAACGCTCTAAATCGAAGTATAACTTTTTCCTTTGTATACTTTCAACTCTTATGTTTTAATTTATCTTAATGCATTGTGGAGCAAGTTTAACGACTGATTTATATGTCAATGGCTAGAAGAAACCTAATTTTTGTTTTTGTATTATTTTAGGATTTGTGCGATTGTTTATTTCATTACTACGAATTTATAGGATTTTTACAATTAAATGAAAATTCTTTTTAGGATACGTAAGCTGATGTGTTGAGATTGTTTTCCAAAATTTTCGCATTGATTAGTAGGATGGTTGAATTTATATTTGATTTCACAATATCTACTTTCTATTGTATGGAAAAGCTGTTGGTAAATACTTTCTAAGTCAGTTTTTAAAGCGTCGAGTAGCTTCGTTATGCATATTTAGGTTTGCTAGAATGAATTACAAACTGAAACGACTCGTTTTTTAAGTTTTTTGCATTTTCGAGTCCGTTTCGACTAGTTTCGGGCCGAAACTAGTCGAAACTGCATATTTTCACACTTAGGCAGTTTTGAAAGCATCGAGTAGCTGCGTTATGCATATTTAGGTTTGCTAGAATGAATTACAAACTGAAACGACTCGTTTTTTTAAGTTTTTTGCATTTTCGAGTCCGTTTCGACTAGTTTCGGGCCGAAACTAGTCGAAATTGCATAATTTCACATTTTGACAGTTTTGAAAGCGTCGAGTAGCTTCGTTATGTATTTTTAGGTTTGCTAGAATGAATTACAAAGTGAAACGACTCGTTTTTTAAGTTTTTTGCATTTTCGAGTCCGTTTCGACTAGTTTCGGGCCGAAACTAGTCGAAATTGCATATTTTCACATTTTGGCAGTTTTGAAAGCGTCGAGTAGCTTCGTTATGTATTTTTAGGTTTGCTAGAATGAATTACAAAGTGAAACGACTCGTTTTTTAAGTTTTTTGCATTTTCGAGTCCGTTTCGACTAGTTTCGGGCCGAAACTAGTCGAAATTGCATAATTTCCGACTTCCGCTGTTTTTGTTGATTCTCCAAGCTTTGTTATGCATATTTCGGTCTGCTTACGTGATTTACAATGTGTTTTAGACGTTTGTCGATATTTTTTGCAGTTTTTTCTCCGTTTCGACTAGTTTCGGGCCGAAACTAGCCGAATTTGCATATATGTTAACGTTGGCTGTTTTCACTGATTCTCGAAACTTTGTTATGCATATTTAGGTTAAGCAACGTGATTTCCATACTGTTTGGCAGGTCCTTTGCTGAATTTTTGGTAGTTCGAGGATCGTTTAGCCTTTTTTTTTTTGTCCCATGTTGGCAATGATGTAAACAACATACGCTTTTTACTTGTAATATAATATGTCTGGTGAGTTGGTTACTCGATATTTCATGTCAGTTACCGGTATATAATAACATGGTCTATATCCCATGGTTTATATGCCTTGGAAGCTGTATATGTATCGGGCCTATGCTGACATGCCACATATCATATATGTCAAATGCTTTATACTGAGCCAACACATAATCCTTATCAATTGTTGGTTTTTGTTGAAGTCTTTCATTTTGTTTTTATGATCTCGATAATAAGGAAATGCCTCGAAAAGGATCGGGTGAGAGCTACGTATGGACTGCGGAGAAAGAAAAAAGATTTCTCGACCGCCTTGACGACTACAATGCCACCAGTGGCGGTAAACCCCCCCCCCCCCCCAAAGCAACCTTAGAAATATGGGCAACTCAGTTTAACGCCGAGTTTGGCGGAGTCCCAGCTTTCGCTTCAACTCTAACTCAAAAGAAAGAACGGATGAAGAAAATTTATAGGGGCTGGAAGGTCTTGCAAGCGCGGACAGGTATGGGTTACGATCCAACAACGGATCGGGTCATCTGCTCTGACGATGCATGGCAGAGCTTTATTCATGTAAGCGTCCCCTAAACAATGTCTCTTTATATTATTATAAAGGATAACCCGCTTTTCGTATTGACTAATTGTGTCGTCTGTGATAATATATTCTGAATTTTCGATTACAGCTTCATCCAGAATGCAAACATCTCAGGCACGAGGGACTCCGGCACAAAGAGATTTATTATAATCTTTTTGAGAAAAAGCATGCTGCAGGTGCATCGGGGTATGGGTCCGTAACGATGCCGGATGAAACAGGGTCGTTTTTCGATTTCGACGCATCTATGGATAACTCGGCATATCACCCAGAGATACAAGAGGATTTGTATCCGACCCCAAGCATGCGCCGAATGAACAACCTCAGGGTGGATGACGATGCAGCTCCATCCCGGTCTGGGCGAAGTTCTGGAAAGCGGAAGTTAAGAGACGAGGCGGACGAGATGACGTGCCTGGCGATGAAGGAAATTGTAGATCATTTCCGTGGCGGCGGCGGATCGGGATCAAGTCAGGGGCAGTCAGACGAAACGGATCACATGATGGCGTGTATAAACATCATGACCGATATGGGTATTCCACCTAAGGATCGGATCACAATGTGGCACTACCTCGAACCGCATCCGCTTCGCCAAAGGACCTTCCAACAGCTGTCTGAGGAGGATAGGCGGGAATTAATTGCCAGTGTTGTGCACCCCGATCCACCACCGGGCCATTGATTTGTTTGCTTTAGGATTAAGTTTTTTTTTTTTTTTTCCGCGACTGTTTTTTTTTAATTTTCGCATACTAACGACATACTTGAAATTAATTTTATTGCGGTATCAAAACGTATTTCTTATGCAGCCACATTGTATGCGTTAGTGTTATTGCAATTGTCTTATCTGTTAACAAAATAGATTCGTTCTCGGCATATGTTGATACCCACTAGTCGAGTACAATCGGCTAATCCATTCAATTTTTTGCTAATATTTACATCATAACAGGTACAATTTTGATTCTATACGATAGTGCAACCGGCGTATCGAAATGAACGAGGGTAGTTCGGGATCGGAACAGGACGAAGAGCCCGTGTTAACAAGGCGAGATCGTCGTGGACGTAACAGATGGATTATGAAGGCAGTGGTAGCTGCGGCATCAAGACTACGTACCAGGCGGCGAAGAGATCCACAACCCATGCATAATTCACGGCTAACTGGAAGCGAGCGGGTGGAGGAGGTATTAAATGGGCATGAAGGAATAATTACGGGCTTGATAAGTATGAAAGCATCTACATTCAGAGCCTTGAGTAACCTACTATCGGAACGGGGGTTATTGGCGCCAACTACAAACATGAACGTGAATGAGCAATTGTTCATTTTCCTGACCATATGTTCACAAGGCGCCACAAACGGGCACACATCGTATCTGTACCAGCATTCGAGAGAGACAACTTCCCGTTGGTTTTCCACTGTGTTGCAGGTAATTTGTTCGCTGAAGGACGAATTCATAACGCAACCCGACTACACGACAATCCAACCATTGATCTTGGAGAACGCGGACAAATATAGGCCATGGTTCGATGTATGTGACCTACATAACTAAAGCAATATATCGCACAAGATTTATTATAGTGATATAAAATTACGAAGTAATTCTTTCGCAAAATGTATGCAGGGTTGTATTGGCGCCATCGATGGCACCCACATTCCTTGCGTCCCGGATACCGAGAATGCTGAAGCGTGGATAAATCGGAAAGGATTTCCCTCACAGAATGTACTGGCAGCATGTTCGTTTGACATGAAATTCACATACATGTTGGCCGGGTACGAGGGATGCTGTCATGATGCAAGAATGCTAGAATCGGCTATGGCGTTCCATGGATTCCCAAAACCTCCACCAGGTAACTAGAATTAGCTGATTTGTGGGATTATTTACATACGTTTACGGTAATAACAAATATTGTTGTTGTTCACTTTTTTCATGGCATGTTGCATTTGCAGGTGCATTTTACTTGGTAGACTCGGGATTTGCTAATAAGGATTGTTTCCTAAGCCCATATAGACGAGAGATGTATCATTTACCGGAATATCGAAGACGTCACGTCGGGCTACGCAACAGGAGGGAAGTTTTCAACTATACCTACTCATCGCTGCGCAATTGTATTGAGCGAACATTTGGGGTATGGAAAGCGCGCTTTAAAATACTTCAGAACATGAAAAGCTATCCCATGCATAAACAAAAAATGATCCCCGTGGCGTGTGTGATTCTCCACAATTTCATACGGACGGTGCAGGTTGGGGATCCTTTACTTGAAGAATATGACGTAGATTGTGTGCCGATTCGGGGATATGTCGATGTTAACGCGGATTACGTGTTAGGCGAGGGAATCGATGGGGCTGGCCCAAGCACAGGAACGCAGCCTCATGACGAGAGTAGGGGTGCCATGAATCACATGAGAGATAGGATAGCTGATGAAATGTGGGAAAGATATCAATCATACCCATGGTATAAAACAACGTGAAAGCATGACTCAATTCCAATGTAATTGCGCGACTTCTTTGTAGAATTTAGACAGGTCATTGTATTTTGTATATTTTTTCACTGACTGGGAGTGGCTGAATTTATGTTGATGTATTTTACAGTTTTTGGGAAAAAATCTCTTACGTTTGCCCGGTTTTAGTAATTGAACGAATTTGCATATTTATATTATTCTTTTAGTGATAAACTTTTGGTGGAGTAGTTTGAGTTGAGATTTTTAAGCTTCTTTCAATAGTAAATTTTTGGGTATTTTCAGTAAAAACAAAAAAATTCAATGGAAAAAGACATTAGTTTTTAAGGAAAATGACAAATACCACTTTGATCTGAATGGTTTGAACTATTCAACTATACACCCCCAATAGAATGTTAAGGGGGGGATTGGTGGAGTAGTTTGAGTTGAGATTTTTAAGTTTGAATAGTAAATCTTTTTCAATTTTCAGAAAAGGCAAAAATTTTTTTGGGGAAAAGACAAAAACTTTTTGGGAAAAAGAATAAAAATTTTTTTATAAATTAAGGGTGGTTGGTGGCGTAGTTTGAGTTGATATTTTTAAGTTTCAATAGTCATTAATTTTTGTATTTTCAGAAAAGACAAATAACTTTGTGGGAAAAAGACAAAAACTTTTTGGGAAAAAGACGGAAAAAATTTATTAAATTAAGGGTGGTTGGTGGCGTAGTTTGAGTTGAGATTTTTAAGTTTCAAATTTCAATAGTCCATAATTTTTGTATTTTCAGAAAAGACAAAAAACATTTTGGGATAAAGACAAAAAAAAGTTTGATTTCAGTTTTTTAAGTTGGTGTGCCAAAAAAATTTATTAAGCTCAGATTTGTATCATCCAAACAAGGCCCTTATTTTTTTTTAAACTTTTCAACTCAAACTTTTTTACCAAACACTCAACTCAACTCAAACTTTTCAACTCAAACTTTTTACCAAACACTCATCTTTTAAACTCAACTTATCTTAACTCATTTTAAACTTCAAACTACCAACTTAAACTCTTCTACCAAACTCCCCCTAAAACTCTTAAATATATTTCTTACTTTTTCTTTCTTCCATTTTCTAAAAATTAATATTTCAAAAGTCCATAATTTTTTTTTTGTTTCGAGTCGAAATAAGAAGATTTTAATTGTTCCTTTTTTTTTTTTTTAACTACTAATGATAAAAAAAGGCTTGTGTTTAAAAATTATAATTGATTTGTGGGGCTTTCTCTTGGAATAATAAGAGTGGTGTAACAACCAATAATTAATGTTTAAATTTTAGTTGGTAGATAATTTAGAAAGTGCTTGAGAAAAGTAGATAAACAGGTGTCAATATATGCTCTCAAAACAAAATAAGATTCCTATTACATAATTGTTTTTGTATATATTTCAAAAATTTTTATTAACTATATCTGTTATAACCAAATTTTTTGACGGACTGGTGATTTCTTTATATATAAAGCAAATTTAAGTCTATACTATGTATGTCAATGTGAAATTCATAATCTTATAATCAGAATATGTTTAAGTTCTTATAGTGCTATAAGACTCGATGACAGTTCATCAAATTAGGTAAGACGCCTTATGGAGAAAAAAGCAAAATCATGATTTATGTTATTGTTTTGGTCAATAAATGACCATGACAACTTATAACATGATTAAGGTAGTAATGCAATTTTTTTAAATAGTATTAAAATTATTCTGTGACTGACCGCCATTACAGATATAGAATTTAGAATGATGATTAGGACTATTCTAGAATTGTATGGTATAATATTTGGAGCAATAAAAGTTAAGTGGCAGCAAGTCCTAAGAAAAACCTGTATGCGATCCAGTTATGTGCAGATAAATTCTGGACTACAATTCAACATCATCATACTATTGGTAGCTGTAATAATATTTGTACTATCTGGATTAATAAGAAAAAGGATTGCATATTAGGAAGTAAGGTCAAACATGGCATTACTCGGAGGCTAAGTAATTGAGGATAATTATACATTTTTTTGGATTTATTGTTGTTATGGAAAGAATTAAAGAGATAAGCATGAGAGAATTTTTTGGCTCAATTCCTCCACATGACCGGCTATTTGGGGGATAAGGAAGTAAAAAAAAAAAAAATTTGTGTTTTAAGACCAATTATGTAAACCAAGGAAAGTTGAAGAAAAAAATTTAGTTGTAGGAAAATTTAGAAATTTCACCTATAAATAGGTGTGGATAGTAGAGATTTGGCCATTTTGGTATCTTCTCTCTTTTCCCTCTCCAGTTTTTAGGGAAAAAAAATGAAAGAAAGAAAAAGAGAGACACAGGGAGATAGAAGAACACAAGTGTCCTTGGATGGCTGGTTTTTGTTGGAGAAGTAGGACAAGGATTTTCTCTCATTCAATTCCTAAAACCCACCTCTTTCAAGCTTTAGAGGTATATTTCTTGATTCCTTAATTAAAGCTTTAATTAGTTTTGGTTTTATGGAATTTAAATATATTTTAAGTTATGGGATGTAAAAGCATAAGTTCATGTTCACTTAATTTTCTATTTTATAGCATCTAATGCTTAATTTATGATTTGATTAACTTGATTTGCTAGCTCTAAGCTTGGTTTGATTTTGTGCTTTAAGATGAGTTTTGAAGATTATGTGCATGTGATTATGTTCTTATATGTTCAAGTTTGGTGGTTATATGCATGTTGGCTAAGAGATCACATAAGAACACAATTTGGTAAATTAGTGTGCATCAATATTATGTTCTTCAAGCAAATAGACAAGTGAATGGTTAAATTTTAAGAATGAACCAGACATGCTGCATGATGACTTTAGCTAATGGCTTTGACCATTCGAAGTAGTGTGTGTGGGCTTTTAAAATAGAACCAACAAAAAAATAAACTGCCAGTTTTCAGAATAATTTGGGCAGTTTTCTGATAACTCAATTATGAGCCTTTTAGAGGCCGAAGTTGAAAAAAGTTATAACTGTAAAGTTGTAGAATGTAGAAAATCCTAAGGGATAGCGTTGACAATTTAAAAAAAAAAAATGCTCCAAAGTCTTCCATTTTTATTAGTTTTTAAAATTGGTCGGTCTGGAAACTGTACACGGCCAGAACCTTTCAAGAGGAAAAATGGATAAGTTAGGGACAGATTTAAGCTTTAGAAAAAAATAAAAAAAAAAAGAAAAAGAAAGTTGTAGGTTTAGACAAGACCTATAATTTCTACGAAAAAAACTTCTTCAAATTCTAAACC